>OX459059.1:14690076-15890076 GCA_949775005.1 Orthosia gothica | reverse complement strand
CCTTATCTATGCAATGCCACCAACGATGTCGTGGAAGTGGCAAAGTATTCGAAAGTCTAAATGACTGTCGTGTCTGCGACACGAAGAAGATGGAACAGATTTTAACATAACCAGTGATATACCAGGCCCCTCAGAAAGTATTGCGAAAAAAAGTTTTTATATATGGGAGACTGGCCAGTTATAATGTTTTTCGAAAATATGATTATTTATAAGTAAAAATAAGTAAGTTCCAATTTCAAAATTTCCCTCCACATTTTTTGCGAGTTAATTCAAAGTATTGTGTCTCACTGAAATATGGATCTGCGCCGGGAACATTTTAGAGCTATGATTTTATACGATTTCAAGTGTCGCCTGAAACCGGATGAATCGTACGATAGACTTCAAATGGCATTCATGGATGAAGGCCCTTCCAAGGCAACCGTGTATCGTTGGTATAACGAATTCAAGCGCGGTCGACCAACTTTGGGGGATGACGAAAGAAGCGGTCGCCCTTTGACGGCTGTTACCGAAGAAAACGTGCTAGCAGTGAAAAATTTAATCCAAGACAATAGGCGAATTACATATCAGGAGATTCAACACATATTGAAGATTGGATCGGGAAGCGTTCACGAGATTCTACACAGCCATCTTCGCGTGAGGAGGATAGTATCACGCTGGGTGCCGCACAACCTCACCGATGCTCAGAAGCAGGCCCGGGTGGAATGGTGCCGTGATATGCTTAACAAATTTGAAGCAGGCTCGTCTCGGCGTGTTTACGACATCGTTACAGGTGATGAGTCCTGGATTTATCAATACGACCCAGAAACCAAGCGCCAGTCGACTGTTTGGGTGTTTCAAAATGAGCCAACGCCTACCAAAGTGAAGCGATCTAGAAGCGGGGGTAAGATTTTGATCGCTAGCTTTTTTAATTTGACTGGCCACTTGGTATCAATTCCCTTACGGGATCAAAGAAGCATTAATGCCGAATGGTATACTACCAAATGTTTGCCAGAAGTTTTCTCTGTTATAAGCAACAAGCGACCAAACACAGGGCTCCGCGGGCTACTGCTCCACCACGACAATGCACCTGCGCACACCGCACTCAAAACGAGGGACTTCCTGGACAGCACGCCAGTCAAACTCCTGGGTCACCCTCCTTACAGCCCTGATCTAGCACCGTGTGACTTCTTTTTATTCCCAAAAATAAAAAATCAGCTCAAAGGGATACAATTTTCGTCGCCGGAAGATGCGCTGGCTGCGTTCGAGCAGGCTGTAAACGAGGTGTCTGCGGCGGACTGGAAAAAGTGTTTTGAAAACTGGTTTAGGCGCATGAATCTTTGTATAGAGGCTGGTGGAAAGTACTTTGAAAAGATTTAATAAAAATATATGTACGTATAGAACAATTTTTTTTAGTTTCGCAAAACTTTCTGAGTGTCCCACGTATGTGTGGGTTTACCACATAGTAACCCCTTGGGCAATGCAGACATAATGTTATAATATGAAAATGAAGAGAGAAATGATTTTTAAGTTTGCAAAAAATTCAGCACAAAACAGAGCATGATTAGAATTGTTATCATTGATAGGTACTGGAGATAAAATGGAAACATTCCGGCCACTCACTGATATCGCAGAACAATAAAATGCAAATAAACATTAGATACAATACATTATCAATCCAGAAACATCTTTGATAAAAAATGGCCGGTCCCCCAAACAAGCCTAATACACTGACGAATACATTTTTACAATGCATGTCCTCGAAAAGAGCAGTTTTCCAAGCAGCCAAACTGTGCGGAAAGTGTCACTTTTTTTCACTAGTGCTTTTTACTTTCCTGTATTTTTTTAATTATCAACTCCAACGTCAGCCCGACGCATAGAGTTTTTATTGTTTCAGAAAAGTTTTAAAAATTAGTTATGTACAGATTGTCATTCATATAAAAGGTAAAATAAAACTAATACTTACTTCATTTTAGGCGTTTTTAATTACTCTAGATTTAGATTTTAATCAATAAATTAATTTTAAATATTCATTAAATATGTTTGGCAGAACGTATATTTTGCTCGTGCCTTATTGAGTTACGATGTGACAGCTATTCGCACATGCGCAGTAGATATGCCCGAGGAACTATTAGTTAATCTGTGGATATGCTGAACGCGCTTGAATAAGCCCGCCATTTTATTAATTTATTTATTTCCTCGCACAATGCATAGTAAAATGTTGTATGATACACGTACGTAAGATGATTTCCGACTCGTGTCGATTTATCCACTCACTCGCTTCGCTCGCTCGTGAATAAAAATGCCACTCATCGGAAATCACCTACCTTCCGCACTTGTGGCATAAATAACTATTTTAAACTTGATAAGATATTGGCCCCGGCCAACAACAAAGTAAGTCCAGCCGACCAAGCACGGCCTACTGTGACAGGCTTTATTTAGCCACAAATATGTGTAATGTAATTGTAATCTATTTTAATTTTTATTCTAGCTCAATTTGATTAATTCTACATAAATTTAAGTGCAATTATTAAGAACCGCACAGAAACTGTTCAACGCCCATTCAGTTTAATTTTACGTTCATCAGATCTTCATAAACTACACCACTACAAAATCAATCTGCCTAGCATTTTTGCAATTATGTTGGGGTCGGCTTCCAGTCTAACCGGATTCAGCTGAGTACCAGTGTTTTATATGGAGCGACTGCCTATCTGACCTCCACAACTCAGTAACTGGGTAACACGATACTCCTTGGCAAGACTGGTGTCAGATTTCAAGCTTCTGACTACCTGTAACGACTGTCAAAGACCTTCAAATGACCAACAGCTTAAGGTCCTTGCCGAGGCACGGAGAAATCTCGGTATGTTGAAATGGTCACCCATCTACGTACCGACCTCTTCAAGCGTTGCTTAACCTTGAAGATCGACCCGTGCGGCTGTTATTATTTAGCCACGAGTTCCTCATAAGCTACACCACTACAAAATGTAATTAACCAAACCAGTTTACCACAGGTTAAGTGGCAGTTAGCAAAGGGCCAGTAAACAGCACCATATTACAGCAAATTTATGAAACCGTTACCCAAATTACTGCTAACATGTTCTACCAGTAGGCAGTAACGATATCGAAGGCCAGAAGGCCAACATTTTACTTTTCATTTCACTATCGTAAGTACAATAAAGTGTTGAGTTGAGCAATGTTTTTACATAATGTTCCGTTACGCCTGGGATCACTAGGAGGTGGGTGGGCTGACGTAGTTGATGTCAAGACTCCAAACGGTGACCTGAAGAAGTCGTTGGCTGAAACCTTACAGTATTTTAGTACAGTACTGTGGTTCTGCCAAGGAAGGCTAAACAGGCACATCGTCATGATCATCAGCCCATTCCCATTGCTGGGAGACAGGCCTCCTTTCTGGAATGGGCGACAGACATAAATCTAACTAGATAACGCAAGTCCCTCCATCTGTATGAAAACCAAGCGTGCCACTTTTTCACACACAATTTAAAAACAAATTTACTTACCAATGAAAGAAAACATTTCCTTTCCAACTCTTTCTATACATTCTTTACAGATCAATATGCCATAAAAAGGCATTTTTCTAGTTTTCGGTGGACGGGCTTGCGGTGCCGATAATGCTAAATGAAAAACTCAGATTACGATCATTTGTCGTAACTTTAGTCCGTTTTTTGGCACGCAAAGCACATCGCGTCATCTAGTTAGATTTAAGTCTGTGGAATGGGCCTTAATCCAGTGCGGGTTAGGGGATGTCACATGTCTTTAATTTTTTGGTTCTAGGACATGCCGGTTTCGTCACGACGTTTTTCTGCACCGTTTTAGAGCAGTGGTGAGTAAATAATTTATACAAAGTAAAGCGCCTGCCTGGGTTCGAATCCACAAAACGTCAGTCGGGGCTTTTACTACTGGACCCCCAGAAAAACGGCCAGCAGCGTCATATTGTCTGCTTATAAGAGACTAGCCGACCCCCGTGGCTTCGTTCCCGTCAAAATTATAGCCTATGTTAATCGGGAATAATGTAGCTTTCCATAGTGAAAGAATTTTTTAAATCGTTCCAGTAGTTTCGGAGCCTATTCGGTGCAAACAAACAAAAAATCTTTCCTCTTTATAATATTGGTATTATATAGATAACATCAACTGTTTGTCAGCAGGAGACATCATCATAATTTTAGCTGAAAGATGGTCACTCATTGTCAAAGACGTCGAAACATCGACCTGTCCTGTGTTTTTCGCGTCCAGATGATGCCCAAGAGAAAAAAAGAAACATGTTGACAACTGTCAATTTCTGCACAATTTATAAATGAACCAAAATAACTAGGTACCTAAATGTTACTAAAAGCCTAATATGATCTCATAATTATTGATGCTGATGCAATAATAAATATTTTACGGTGAGAAAATTTTTGGACATATTCTTATTCATGAATGTTTCTGTGCTTTAGATCAACAGATTGGTAGAATAATTACGTGACAAAAAAACGGTTTTACGTGCTAAGCTAGCGTTAAACGAGTAAACTGAATATGCAACAGAATGCTTTTTTTTGTGGCTTCTCGCAGTTCAAGCAAATGATGAATACTGCTTAAGCGGACTTTCCCTGTGGAACTCCAGCCAGGCACAAAAAAATAAAATAAGCGACCACGCTGAGGGCTATCCGCTATGGGATAGGAACATCGGCTCAGGGCGTCGCTAGGGGGACAACTAGGGCTGGATCTTGATTAAGTGATTCTACCATCCGTTCGGAAATTACCTACGTGGAGAGGAACGGATAAGAACATAATCACGACATAATGCTTAAAACTCGTAATATTTTATATGAGAGGTTTGAATTTGAAACCGCATCTCTGTATGCGAGTGAATACTATGTGTTTTTAGTTTTGAACAATACCTTTAATTCAAACTTTCGAGCATCTTATGCTGTATCATATTACAAACTCTGTGTACATCCGCTTGCAACGTCACACTACGCCACAACAATTTTGTTTTCAGAAATATTTTCAGAAAGTAATTAACTAAATTGACCGTACTGCTAATGAACTGAAAGGTCACAAGTGCCACCTTTCGACAATGTCTATAGTGCTAGTCCAGAATCTAAATAGTACATTAATAACCTTAAGTTTTGTCTGTATTGAGGAGGCAACAAGTTATGACGTTACGCAAACAATATCTAAATAACAAGGGCGGTTAGCTGTCAGTCAAAAGACGTCCACTTCGGGTCATGGGAAAAGTGCGGTAATGTTTAACAATCTACTAGAGCAGGGGTTCCCAATCTTATTTTGTCTACTGCCCACTTTGAGAATAAATTATTTTTAGCGCCCCCATTTTGATACAGGAATGCACAATTCGGGTAATTTAACGAAAACTTGTTAAAACATGATTGCCCGCGGTCTACGATCTACGAAAATTACCTATCTAGGAGTACTAACAACTATTAAAATGCGAAAGTATGTCTGTTGCCTTTTTATTTGTTTGTTTGTTTCTACTTTCATTTCGAAACGGAGCGACCGATTGACATGATTTTTATTTTATATATTCAATAAAACAGGACAGATATATGAACTACGCGGAGAGAAATATCGAACCGAGTTTGAGCAATCTCCTTAACTAATATTAGTTGATGTTCATAAGTTGTAGTTGAGAGTCGAGAGCTCATGCAGTCGGTGTCTAAGAGGCCTCCTAGCTAAATGAAATTACAAATCACCCACCAAGCCTCTACACAACGCCCTCTTTTTTTGTTCTTGGTCTCTTACCGCCTCCCTTTAGGCCTGCAGCGCCCACAAGGGGGCGTTATCGCCCACTTTGGGAAAGGCTGTACTAGAGCATAGACCTCTAATAAAGACAATCTTAACAACAATCGATAAGACTCAATAAGACCGTGACAGAATGATCTAAACCAGTCAAGAATGATTTGTACTGCATATATTCGTCATCTGCAACCTCCAGTGCAACATAGTATGCAATAAGCGTCCAGTCATGCATACAGGCCGGAAACTAAGTAGGTAATTATTAAACTCAACACAATAATACAGCTGATTAATAAATTCTTGTTGCATTGTTAACAATATTTACGTACACAGTGTACTGTCTAAGTTGTTTATAAATATAAAAAGAAACTAAGCAAACGCATTGTAGCTATACGTGTTTCAGCGGGGTCTTCAATCGCTATTTGAGAGAGTACGTTATTTTTTTTTTATAATTTATAGGCTCGCGCTTGACCACTATCTCACCTGATGGTAAGTGATGATGTGGTCGACGGTGAAGCACGCTTGCCTAGAAGTTACCTATTCACTCTTGACTTAAATACCCCTAGATTGTAGCTATCGGGAAACACAGACTCCGGCAGGGAATTCCACTCCTTAGCTGTACCTACGCATAATGAAAGTATTTCGAAAACGTTTAGTGCGTATGGGTGGGATGTCTACCATGTAGCGATGGCACATCGCCGTACGTCTTGTAGTCCGATGATGAAACGGGCTTGGTGGAATTAGATCATGCAATTCCATCGCACACTCCCCGAAATGCAATCGATAAAAAACCGACAAGCTGGCAAGCAAGCTGACCTTCCGTCTCCGTCATAACCCGCACTGGGCCCGTGATGGATAAAGGCCCATGCCCTCTCTCACAGAGAGGAGGCCTCTGTCCCAGCAGAGGGAAAATTAAAAGGCTGATGATAATGACCCTTCCGACTAAAAATCCACGGCTTGTTTTGTACCGCTACCACGAGTTTGGGGGACGAGAGATACAAGAACTAGCAGACCTAGTAAATCAGACAAGAGGTAGTTATGACATGATCCACAAATATTACTGGAACACGGGCTCTAATACAGAAGACGGGCAGAGAAGCCGCATTACATCCAGTTGCCAAACTGGCGTCTTGAAGACTTTTAGGCAGATTAGAGATATTGACTGACGGCTTTTCATTATCAACACTGTTTGGAAGGACAAATAAAAACCTAACACATCCGATATCCCCATATCGGAGCCTAAAAATCTGAAGATTGTTGCGATACCCTCTCCTAAAAATAGAGCTGTACTAGTGATGAGCCTAAACGGGCTGGACTTTAACCTTACGGAGCTAATAAGTGAGGAGGACAAAGATCGAAACGATATAGCGGACGTTGCGGGCGCCATACAAAAGTGCGCATTTTATGTTCAATGAAAGGCGACGATATCGGTCGATCTTTGTATTCTTCAACGTTTCTTCTTCTAGCTTTAATTGTGTGCTTGAAGCGATAAGAGACAGTTTGACTGATCATGAATTATAACTACAGCACTCTACTGGCGCAACATAACCGAATAAAACTCAATGCTGCTATGTTTAAAACTTCATCTGCTTGACAACTTAATACTGTTAGACAGACAAAATTAAAGGGATTGCGAACGCTTATGTGAATTTGTGTATATTACATAGTTACCCCGATTATATAAAGCTAGATTCAAGCTTAGTTCCAACTCGAAAAATTCGATTAAAAGAATTTCGATATAAAGAAACATCCCTTGCCTCTCCATTCAAAAACAAAATCATTTATTTTTATTTTACATAGGCCTACATGGGCACTTATAAAACGTCGACAAAAGGTGCAGTGTTCGGGTTGGTCGTTTCCTATGGAGAAGAACCGGCAAGAAACTCCACAGTTACTCTTTTAAAAAAAAACCGGCCAAGTGCGAGTCGGACTCGCGCACGAAGGGTTCCGTACTTGGTAAATTGCGGTTTACGATTTATGACGTATTAAAAAAAAACTACTAACTGGATCTCGTTCAAACCAATTTTCGGTGGTAGTTTATATGGTAATGTATATCATATATTTTTTTTAGTTTTATCATTCTCTTATTTTAGAAGTTACGGGGGGGGGGACACACATTTTACCACTTTGGAAGTGTCTCTCGCGCAAACTATTCAGTTTAGAAAAAAATGATATTAGAAACCTCAATATCATTTTTGAAGACCTATCCATAGATACCCCACACGTATGGGTTTGATGGAAAAAAAATTTTTTAGTTTCAGTTTCAAGTATGGGGACCCCCAAAATTTATTGTTTTTTTTCTATTTTAGAGTGAAAATCTTAATGCGGTTCACAGAATACATCTACTTACCAAGTTTCAACAGCATAGTTCTTATAGTTTCGGGAAAAAGTGGCTGTGACATACGGACGGACAGACAGACAGACAGACAGACAGACAGACAGACATGACGAATCTATAAGGGTTCCGTTTTTTGCCATTTGGCTACGGAACCCTAAAAAATGGTTTGTTTTTACAATATTTCTATGTTACAGCATTAGAACTCGACATTCACATAGAAACCGATCTCTTTTGTTTTTATTTCAATGCATCGCAGACCAATGCCCGTTCCAACCGGTTCCTCCACTTCTCATTCATACATCTTAAAAAAGGTTCAATTAAAATATTCTGTGCATGATGAATGCGCTTTTTATAATGCAACATTTGAAAAAATGTGTTGCATTTTTTACGATACTCAAGGTTACAAAAAGTTCATATGAGTCATGCATATCTAGATTATTTCATTCAAAGAATATTCGAACTAGTCAGGGTTTCGTAGTTTCTATTGGATTGTCGACATTATAGAAAACAGCAGGAAAAAATACGTAAGAGTCCAAGCCTGGACTCTGGAACAAGCCCCTCAGCCGGCGCAAGACCTTATAAGACGTTTGTTTAATTGTTTTTCTATTGTATCTTCATCCTGCAAAAGATAGTAACAGCCATTACAAGCTGACATAGAAGCGAGCTAAAAGTAATCCCAATAAAATTCAATTTTGGATATCATTTAGCTTATCAAGCGAAAGGATGATTGATTGACATAGTCATATTTTTAGAGTACCGGTGGGCAAAAAGAAGTGAAGTGGTCCATCAACGTAAGCTTCACTCTAAAACACTAACAGAAAGTCACCAAAAATAACATTTAAACACTGAGATAATATCCCGCTGCAGTTAAGAGAGACCTCAGATGCAAGGAAGTCTTTTGACTGATAATAATCATGGAAGGAAAACATCATGAGGAAACCTGGACTTATAGTTAAATAAGTCTGTGATCGCCAACCCGCCTTTATCAAGCGTGGTGATAAATGCTCGTGCCTTTTCCGTAAGAGAAGAGGCCTTTGCCCGGCAGTGGGACAGTAACAGACTGGTATTGAGGCTGTGGACAAAAGTTGCCCCTAAACCCAGTATACTGCACCTGGTTGGTCAAAACCCCGAAAACACAACACCAAAAGATTACAAAACAAAGATGAATTAAACGATAAAAACAAACGTTACAGTAACAAACACACATGTAATACGAGTCCTTGAACAAATTACATAGATTACATACCCGACATGCTTGCGTTCTTCGCGCATCTCACTCGTTTTCATTAGCATAAGGCCATGAGAAAACTATTAAATGTGGGCGTTTGTTGTTGCGATAGAAAATTAAATAGTTCGTGATATGGTAGATGAAACTTTGACGCCCGCAAATGACTTGCAAGGACTTGAAAGGGAAAAGCCTGGCAGAATATTTTCAATGTGAGAACTGGAATGAACACTGGCCTTCAAGGCAGAGAAAAGAGCTGAGTTGAGTTGAGGGTGAGCCTCGCCGAGTTCTGTGAATATTATTCACAGAACTTTTGGATCACGAAATGATGAGTTACCCATCACTACACTGGTGAATAACAGTTGCATCAAATACTCAGCTTATATCGAAGGAAGTTTCGGGATGCGGTGTTCATTCTCCAAAACGTTACAAATTTATTAACATACGGAACGCTGTGCAAAATCTGTGGAAGCGACCTACTATTCAGTAGTCCATTTATAATGGACTTTGGTACTCTCCTAATGGACCTAGTAATAATTGCCTTCATTAAACGAATTTGGGTCTAATAAGTAGGTAAATTCTTTTGGGGATTAATGTTTTCAATAATCAAATCATACAAATTAGTAAAAATGTGGCTGTGCAACTATTACGAAGCCCATAACATTCCTAGCTGCGAAAGCAGGCTTACAAATGAGTTCTCAAACTGGCCATAATGTGATTGGTTGCAATTCCACTTAACTGCACCTTTGGAAAGTTCTCTGCACAATCTAATAAATATCTAGACAATTATATGATCGATTAGCGCTAAGTGCTTGTCCGAAATCACCATTTTCAACATCGCAAATGTTTGGACATTCATCAACTTCTTGCCCTTGTTAAATATTTGGACATTAATTATTAAAGTGTCCACTTCGAAGACCCTAATTATCCGTATGTCCTAATTTCGGCTTTCGGCACATGTCACCAGAACAAAATTTCCGTCTTTATCCAGTCCATAATTTTAATTGTGAGGCCAAAGGAACGTCATTTTGTGAGTTACGTGTGGCCTTTGATATGAACAGGACAGGACAATGTGGAGACACTTGGGGATGGCCTATGTTCAGCAGTAGAATGCTTTCGGCTGAAATGATAATGATGATGAGTGGACTTTTTTGAGCCGCGTATTTTTTATTTATTACCCGACTGCCGAAGGAGGGTAATGTGTTTATCAGTCTATGTATGTATGTATATATGTATGTATGTTTGTTCCTATATGGCGTTCTAGAGACCAAACGCTTTGGCCGATTTTGATGATTCTCACGTCAATCGATTCGTCTTAACCCTGCGAGTGTCACTGGCTACATTAAAATTGGAAATGAAAAAAGTGGCGGATTTTGGGCGCCATTTCCTGGAGAAAAAAAAAATCTTCTGAACCCAAGATTTTTTTATTAATCAATAAAAAGGGTTTTAAGAGGTGATTTTTATTTGCGATGTGTTTGCTCTTGACTCTAGTCTAGGTCAGAGGTGACAGAGACAGAGTCTACGATGGAGTGAGCTTACCCAGAAGAAGCCTGTTCACTCTAACTTTGAAAAGATTCAGGTTGAATGCGTTCGGAAACAAACTTTTGGATTTCATACAAAAGTCCTTTTTGTGACATACGGCGACGCAAAATGTATACCACAAAGGCTAAATTACAGATATTGGGAGAACTACTAATTTGATGCGAGAGGAGGGATATGTATATCGCGACGAGAACCGCAGTGTGGTCGAGCCTTTAAGAAAGAAGCTTACTTACAAATACTTTTACTTGTAATCACCTGCCATCCAAGCTTTCTCTAGCCGAGCTTAACAGTTAACTTTCACTTATATTTAATAACTACTTGAAACACAATTATCCATTAACTGTCCAGTCACACCTTATGTAATATTATTAGATTTAATTTTTAGATTTATGCCTTCCTATTGGTGCTCTCAGGCAGCCAAGCTATTCTTTATTTGAAATTATTTTTTTGCTTTCTTTTTGTGGGTAATTGTAATTTGTAGGTTTTGTTTATTTAGCTGTCCAGCATTGCGAAATAGTACAGTGTTACCCAGTGGCTTGTGGGGGTCAGACAGGTACTATGTTACAGGGTTTGGTTTCCGCACTTAGTTCTCCTGGTAGACCATTTTGCGTGAGCCATGGCAGCCGTTTGGTGGTTATTCCAACCAGCCCATCTCCCTCCAGAAGTTAATTAAAGCTCCTAGTTTGCTCAGAGCATCTGTGTAAGATCTGGGTGACGAGGGTTTGTGTTCTAATCTGGGTGACGCCTGTGCATTCAAAGAGAACGTGCGCGTTCCCAACTTAGTTGGGAAAATGCTAGCCAGATTGATTTTGTTTGTTTTGCTGGACTGCCACTGTTTTTTGTACAAAATAAACCAATCATACTGGTAAAGGACTATCCACACATATCAGGGCCGTGCCCGGGACGTAGACGGGCCGTGCCCCGTCAGGGGCTAAAAAAATATCTCTGTGTACATTTGTGTAATAATTAGGAAGATTATTTACAATGAGTTAAGAGTATTATAGGTGTTTTCCAGAGACAGGCCAGAAAAGGTAACACACTGGGCAGTGTAAACGGAGTGCGGTGGCGACCTTTTCCCAGGGGACAAAAAGTGTTAATAAAAAAAATATTTAATATTATTAATAATAAAACTTGTTCCACTATGCAGGTCGCACTAAGGACCAGTTGAGTATTAAGAATGTGTCAATCCCTACTGTAGTGCCAAAGTTTGATATGTTTTCAGGCTAAAGTAGAGTGTGATAAATAAACTTAAATCCTTAAATCATCTTTGTTCTATCTTAGGGGGTTTGGTTTCCGCACTTATTCCTTCAGTTTGACCATTGTGCGTGGGTCATGATGGCCGTTTGGTGGTTATTCCAACCAGCCCATCTCCCTCCAGAAATTAACTAGAGCCCCTGGTTTTCTCAGAACATCTGTGTAAAATCTGAGTGACCCGAGGGTTTGTGTTCTTATCTGGATTCTTAAATTATAAATTGGGACTTAGTTTAAAACTAGATTTTTTAATTAGAATATTTAAAAAAAACTCCTTTGCTGTCCTGACATCAACAAACCGGCTCTATTATTACATATTATGAAGCTGAGTTGTGTCTCATAACAATCAGGTTTTTTAATAATCAAATGACAGGAAATAAATCAAAGAACTAACATAAAGATAGCGATTAAGAATTTTAGACCTAGATTAATTTATGGTCATGTTTTTTCTGTGTGGATTTAAGAGTCCGCTATCATTAAATGTTGCCATCGCAGGCAGAACTTGCATGATGTTGCCACTGAAGCGTGAGGATTGGCACGAAAAGAATATGGTGGGCAATGTCGAGCTGCGGATAAACATAAATGTCTCTAAATAGTGTTTTATTACTATAACAAAGTTTATTAACTTTTCTATTGTTGACAGAAAAAAAAAAATTGGTTGAGTCATCAGTAAAGTAATTACCTTTTTACAAGTACCGTTAGATATTTCTCAGATTTTGTTGTGGCCATTTTCAGTAGGCAAAGAAAATCTGATACTGAATATGGTTTCTAAATTAATTTTTTCCATCTAATATTCATTAGAGATTGAGCAATCGTGTCTCGCCTTTGATTCCCGTATGTAACAAATATTTGTATAGCCTACACATATTTGTTCCAGATCTGGATGTCTTGTGTATGTGAGTTTAAATGTTTGTAAAAGCACCCACGATACAGGATGAAATCAGAGTGGGGCAACATTTTAGAACAAGAAAAATAAATGTAAGTTGATAGATTTTTTACTTAAATCCTTTTAGTTGTCTTTAAACCAAACTAATATTTTAAATGTAATATTTGTTAGCATAAATCAGTGAACCAATTCTGAGGAATTTTGGTCCAGAGGTAGATCAGACTTTGGAGGACTTACAATACTTTTTATATACCTAGGTATTTGGGTATCTATCAAAACTTCATGCACAAGTACAAAGGCGTACCAAATTAAGCATTTTTACCAGGCATCATTAGTGATGTGCGGGAATATATTGACTTCGGACAATATCTGACTTCTACGAGGTTGCGGCAACTGAGATAGGGGAGGACATTCTACCCATATGTTAACTAACTTCACGCTAGCAAGCCTAGTACACATCATTTAATAATTGCTAAGGAATTCAAATTGCCGCTTGGCACACTGCGTCTAGGTTTGTTGAAAAATATAACCACAAGCAAAAATACCACATGTTAGACACTTCATGCAGTATTTTGAGGAATTCTGTTTAACTTACTTTTATTATCAAGTGGACATTTAAACAACAATACAATAGACATTGAATGAGTCAACGTTGGTGCAAGAATGATAATTTTCATGATTTGAGTCTCTCTACAGTCGAATTTGTGCAAAAAAAGGAAGGATTAGCTTGCTCTGAAAGATTCCTAATCTTTGAGAGCAAGCTAATAGTAGTAAAAATTAACATAAGTTGTAATTTATTTACATAATGATAGCATTAAACAATTTGAATAGACAGATAGTATTACATCACTTTGATCATCTTTACATTCTTATTACACTCTTTAAAATAAGTTTTAACCAGTGAACCAACAAATAGGATGCCTAACTTCTTTTTAAATCAATTATATAAAAGAGAAACAAGACTGGCCGGTGAGAAGCCAGTCAAATACCAAATGAGGTTCTAAATATGAAAAGAAATTTAAAACTTTGTGTACTCACAAAAAATAGGTATAATAGAGGCCAATTATCGTTTAGACGTGAACTGTGGACACGCTCGCGCAATACCATCGCCCGAATGGTTCTGTTGCAACGCAGACGATGCACTCGCAGTGACGACGGTGACGAAACATCAATGTTTCGTGTATTCGGTGCACAACACGCACTAAAGCAACTAATAACACCTATTTGCCTAACAGTGACCTCTACCACCTACCTTCTCGAATCGCTGTCTATATTCAGCCTTTTCAATCTTGTCGTTCTCCAACTGAGAAATCTTCGCCGTCAACTCCTGCAGGGCTTGATTCTCCTTCTCGTTCCTCACCGCCAGATTCTCCAGCAGCTCTAGCGCGTTAATCACCTTCGGCAGCAGCGCTGTAACGGCGTCAGGGCCGTATTTTTCGATAATTATCTCGCATTCTTTACCAATGTCCGATGCCAGGTCGTAAACATCGACGACGGTAACTTCGTCGTCGAAATCTGGCATCTTGGCGGAGAAGCGCCTGCGGTACGGCATTAAAATCACTTGGTTTTCACTTCACGGCACCACACAACGCACCACATAAAAATAAAAGTTACAGTAAACTAAACACCTTTCGCAAGTGCGCCATCATTCATTACTGAAAAAGTGAAATGTCAAAACGACTAGTGTAGGGCAGCGCAACACGTTAAATAGCGGTTTTTAGTATTTGCCATAATAACGGTAAAGTTCTGTTGGTCGATGTTTTAAACGCTATTTTTATTTTTTTGTTACAAAATTGTAAAATGATCTATATCTAACACATTTATAAAGTGAGACTAATTTAATGCATTTTAAAGTCTTAACTATTGATGTAAGAATAGTAATAGATATAATATTCATAACGAACAATTTTTGAAAGAAATTGTTTATAAACAATATGGTTAAAAAGCAGTTATGATGCATTTTAATCAATTAATTAAATAGTCTATATGTTTTTCTGACCACAAGAAACATGGGAAAAGGGAAAAACATTAATCATTAACATCTACCTGCCCTTGTGCCAAGTAATTATGGGACTGCACAACTCGTTTTATTCTGATAAAAAGATTAATGTTCACAAAATAAACAAAATGGCCATGTAAAACATAACAAAACAAGCAACTCATTCATATTTTTTTCGATATAATATTGATTCGTTATTTTAAACGTTTTTGAATGTATAGTTTTTTTTCCTTTGCACATCACTACTGTCATAAGAGAAAACGAGACAGAGGTATATTCAGTTCTCTTTCTATGTTTGGATACACTGACCAGTGCAAACAAAATCTATCAAATTGTTTGAGATGTACTGGCTTTCGTCCAAATAAAATGTCTGGAAATATTCTCTTTACCAAAATAGTACTTACTGACAGTAAGTAGAATATTTTGTAGTTATATTTTGGATTTAAATTACAAGTAATGTTGTGCTGGTATCACCGCGATACGTGTGTCCTCCCCTTTAGATTAACGTCATATCCGAATTATCCGATACATTTTTCAAATTTTAAAATGGTGGAATGAAAATGATAATCATGGTGTTACTTTTGTTACAATTTAATGTTATTTTTTAGGTTCTATTACATAAGAAAACTACTTCAGTACCTTTGTTGATATTCAACTTAAATGCATGGAGATTCAATTTTGCAATGAATAGACAGATTATTTTCTCAAAATCCAGCTCCAAAACTCATAAAACTCTTATTCATACTTTGCGCAACACCCAGCACAAGCACATAACATGTGAGCATCAATTTACATGGCCATGTTTATCACACTGATAAAAGAATGTCGCTGCTCGCAACATATTGTTAGTTTTCAAGAGCGTTGTTAAAATATCGATTAATATGGAACGCCACGCGCGAAGCAACAGTTGAACGGTATCAACAGGCGCGACCGCGCGGCGCTACTTTCCCGCGCCTCTCGAACATTTTTAAATATATTTTTTTATCGTTGTTTTTTTTTATAATTTTGTGCAATGAATTTTCAAAGTAAAGCCAATAAATATGTGTGTCCGAATGATCGGCAACTTTCGTTGAGAGCCAAGTAAGTAATTTTATAAAACTTTTGTGAACAGCTGTAGTGTTTTGTTTATATTTTGGAGTTTTGGCGTCCCTTTGACGTTAATTTAACGTTTTACGCGCTATGGATTTTTATTTCTGGCTATTTATTCGTGCTTTTTTTTAAATAGACTGTGTAAACCTTCAAAAATGTTTTAGGTTGACTCTAAAAATGTTTCACGATTTTCCTTGATTGAAAGTTGGGATGTCTGATAAGTTTTAAACAGACTTCATTATTTAGGTGAGTAGCTAAAAATACATTTTCCTTTGATCCAAGGACTTTAGATAAATACAGATAGGAGGAAAAATGTACAAATAAATACCTTACTACCTGAATCGTGAAAATTTTCCTGAAAAGATAGCTGGTCAGCTGAGGTTGAGGCCTTTGTGTGAAGTTTTATTAAAAATTCTCTCTGTGGAGTTAGGATTTCTGTAAGGTACGAAGATAAGGGTTTATAATTCCTGGGAGATTTTTGTGTTTGTTCAATTTAGTGGTTTTCATTTGACTCACATGTACATGTCAAGATGTTGGATTATTCTTCCTACCTACTATCTTTTTTATTAAATTTAGTACCTAGCTAGGCTAGACACTTACTTAGGTAAGTACGAATGGATGTTTTTTCGTTTTGTTGGAGCGCGTTTTCCTGAAGTCCTAGATTCGAATCGGTAGAGCAAACCTTTTAGAAATATTTGTTTCTAGTTTTGTAATAAACCTGTGGAAAAGATATTCAGGAAATTTACGATTTGGACTTGAAATTAATCTACTGTCAACCTGCCTGGAGCAAGTGTGGTGAATAATACTTACTCGTACCTTCTTTGTATCAGAAGAGGCGTTTCTCTAGGACGGTTAAAAGCTGATGTGGCAGTTATGCCCTTATTGCTCTTCAATGTTTGGCAAAATTATGACGAAATATTGTTTAGGTACCTATCTAATAACACGTGGGATAACAAGTGACGTCATCAACGGACAGATGGTGTATATATAGGTATCCACCTACCTACTGATTAAGCTTTCAGATGCAAGCCTGTCGTGAGTAGGTACTATGTTTGCTCTCTTGGTAATGTTATAATAGATATAACACTGCTAACTTGATAAGATATTACCCAGATATTTTTTTATTGGTTGACTGGTAGAAAATGCTTAAGGCATTAAGTCCGCCTTTGTACAGTCGGTAATATCTGTTACCTGACCCACCAAAAAACGATCGAATTTGAACCCTGCGCTTATAACATTAAGGATTATTTAATTTGTATGAGTTTATCGGACTAGCGCTACCCGATAAACAAAAACAATAATAATAACGCAAATTTGCTCTTTAAAACGTTAGCGTTAGAATATTTATAACTATTTGTTAAGCGATTTTGATTTTTATGCTGTAAGACTTAAAGTTTATCAGAATTTATTTGTAATTGCATACTGTCCCACTGCTGGGCAAAGCCCTCCCCCAAATCCTTCCTAGTATTCTTTACCTGAGCCATCTAATCCATAATAATAATAAATATTACGAGGAGTGGATTTTCGTTTCATACCAAAAACAAAAGAATTTATCCGGCTGTTTGTTAACATACTTAGTCCCTTGGCTATGTCCATAACTACCTTACGTATAACAACTGTAGTATTATATTATCTGTGGTATAAACTTTCCTCTGCTGGGACACAGACCGCCCCTCTGACAGAGAGAGTGGGCTGTAATCAACCATGTGGGCCCAATGTGGGTTGTTAGAAGATTTGTATATGTGACATCGATCATAATATAAATTACTAGCGGACGCCTCGCGGTTTCACCCGCGTAGTTTCTGTTTCCTTGGGAATAAAGGGATAAAAATAGCCTATGTCACCCGTGGATAGTATAACTTCCCAACGATGAAAGAATTTTTGAAATCGGTCAAGTAGTTTTTGAGTTTATTCGTTACATACAAAAATACAAATAATTCCTCTATAAACTATTTAATATTAAAGTATAGTAAAGATATAGATAGGGTGCACGGTTGAGCATTTGACTGCTGCACTACGTGTCGCAAGTTCGATACCCGCTCACAACAAATATTTATGTGACCTACAGATAGTTGTTCCGGCTCTGGGTGTTGTGTATGTGAGTTTATATGTTTGTAAACGCACCCACGATACAGGAGAATTTCCTAGTGTGGGGCAACGTTAATTTTAAAATTAATTATCATAAAATCAAAAAACCCGACTGCTACTAGATTTAATTTATACATTATACATTACTAGGTGACGCCAGCGGTGACAATGGTCAACACATACATACATGCGCTCGAAAAACATTACCCTCCCGCGCTGTCGGGTAAATAACAGATTATAGTTTGACGTTATTCAGGCTGTATTATTATACCGGTGAAAAATAAAACTGACGTTATACAGGTTGTTTTTTTTTATGAAAGTTTTATGGCCTGGTTGCTAGGACCTTTTAGCCATTTTATTATGTGCTATGCTAAAACATATGGTGTTGAGTTAGAAGAAAGCTATCTGTAACTTTGCCTTTACATGGTTATCTATGGGTAAAAACTTACCAAATTGTCCATGGTTTTATACCTGTCTCTTTCTCTCCAGCCAGCGTGACGTTGAGAGTGACGATGACAGGTAGCTTTAGCTGTCAACTTCATAGCGTTTGTAAATTTTAGCCGGTAAAGACGGAAAATTTTCAAAGTAAAAAAAAAAATGTGTGAAAATACGATAAATGATTGTATTACAACATACGGTGTCTTTTTAGAATACGTGTCATTGTTTTTCAGTTGTGTTTTAGCATTATTTGATGATTACGAAAAAAAAAAAAAGTCCCGGTAAGTGTTGGAGGTGACCAAATTTCGAATAGATATTATTATTATTCGAATAGGCGATCTGACTCTGGACTGACGAGTCCAGACGACATCTTCAACCCCAGAGGATGAGGGCATTGTATCACCTCCGCCCGAAAATGCTTAACGTAAGTACAAGTCTGTACAAGTATGAAAGCTGACACTTTGTTCGGATTGTTCTTGTTCGGAACTATGTGCGTAAAAACTAGAGATATTATATTATCTCTATCATACTTGTCACATTTTTTTTTTTTTAAATACCTATGACACTTAAGTGAACTTTTTTTGAGTACCGACCTATTTAGGTACTTACAAGGTTAATAATAACCATTTAAATATTTCATTGGGAAATAACAATTATAAGAAAGAAATTTGGTTTTCCAATTTAAGGAAGGACAGTCTTTACAAGAAGACTTTGTATAATCTTGTATTTGTATAAACTTTTAGAAGGAGTTGTGATATTTTGGCAAAAACAAACATTATTTTGGCTGCCGCTGACTGACTGAGCATTTATTAGTAGTGTTGTCAAACTATATTTGGAACAATAATAACAATCCAGGTCAGATAAAAAGGACAACTGGGCTACTACTGTTGAGTCAGTTTTAACAACTAAAATGATTTTAATGCTCGCATACATAGTTACTTGAAGGTTAAAAACCTCAAAGACTACAATGCTAAATAAATTGTGAGCAATAAATAGGCCTCTTGAGCCACATTATATTTGAAGATATTGGAAATCAAAGACAATGAATAAGAAAATCTTCTCAACCAAGAGACTTTGCAACCTGCAAGCTTCTACAGCTTCTTTAGGTTCAACAGACCTTGAACATATTTATTTTTGGTTTTAAAACAATACATCAATAAACACTTATGATTCAAGAAATTTAGAGAATGTTGTCCTATTATGGCAACAACAGGAAGAAAATAATGTTATTAAATTAGAATATTGAATAATTTGATAATTTATTGTTAAAATGGTCTGCTTTCCATTCATAAAGATACCTGCTTTTTAATATTCACACAACTATTTGTATAAAATATCAGGTACTTAAGATAATAAAGAACAACCTGCCATGTTATTCACATTATCTTTCACCTACAACAAAAGAGAAATATAAGAGACCAATGCAGACATTCTATAATGAATGAACTAAATAAAATATAACTTGGAGGTTGTACTATACCCCTTCTTTGACCTCGGAGGTCTCAGGTTATTTTTGTTAGTGGAACATGTTCTTTCAATTTCACAAGCAGGTATGGTCAATATTTCTCTTGTAGGTAACTATATGATGACTGGAAATTAAAATGTAAGTGAAAATAAATCATCAGGCCTATTTGCATTTACTGATGGCATGAACATAATGGAGATGCCTCCAGATTTCAAATGCACAACTATAATTGACAGTTTTTCTTAGGAGAAGCTTTATGTTTGAGCACCATCAAATTTAAAGAGGTGAGCATAGAAAAAAAAAAAAAAATTGGATTGCGGAAATCCTATGAGGCCTATTTCTCTGGGTATGGAGACACTGAGAACATTGTTATCTTTGTATCAATTCTTAATTCTTTATTGTACACCAAAAACAATATTCAATACAATGTGATAATAAAGTACATGTACAAATCAACATAACATTAGCTATCATCACCCTTTTTTCCTCGGAGGAAATAAGCAGGGATGTACTTTTAGTTGTGATTATGCTAGTTATGTTTTAACTTGATTACCATGTGAGGGCACACCTTCGGTATCGCACATACATTATTATAAGTTTGTTAGGATGGAAACATCCTCAAAGAGCTTTGTCTGGTTTTTAGACGCATGATAAAATTATATCTGTTTCCAATATAAAGAGCAATGAAAACAGTGTCTCCGTATTAAGCTCAGAGCTTTTTAATAGAGTTACATGTTAACTACTGTCACAGAAAACTGAATTTTTAAAATTGTTCTATCAGAACAAAGAAAGAGAAAGAAATACTCCCCCTCTCCCTATTCAACAAGACCTCAGACCGCGATTTAAAGTTATAGATTACAGTTCAACACTGGCCATGGCTGTACCAGACTCAGAGTAATCCACCCTTGCTCAATAAATAGTCCGTAACTATCTGAGAAATTAGCGCCATTTAAATAAATTCTAACATTGAGAATTAAAGGGAATGCAGTCATGTTGTATCTGTAGTCATAAATAGTCAGCGGATGACTTCACTTACACACTAATTTGTCAGGAAGGATATTGAAGAAAAGGGAGTTACTTATAGATTCGGAATCTTAATAATGATCTAACTCTAGTAGCTATTTACTGAACTTCTTATTAGCGGGGCATTTCAAAGCGCATAGATATTTGACCCCATAAAGGACTATGAGGGTGCACACCTTTTACTTACAGTCCAACAGCGGGACTCTTGTTACATACCTCAGATACTGGAGGGGAGTGGGGGGGGGGGTGACATACCCTACACTAATAGGGCCTACAAATGGGCTCCTAAGATTTGTAGAGCAGTTTTACGTAACGCTCTTAGCCACTTACCTTCCTAGAAGTTAAATCGAAATTGCAGATTGCCTGTCAAGGAATTGCAAAGTATTTAATAAGTACATACTAGAGTGTGGCAACTTTTGTCCCAGGCCGCGGAGGCTGTATTTCAATTCAAAATATGGGCCTTTCTGCCCCAGGCCGCGGAGGCTATGTTCAAAATGTCGGGCGTCCCAGACGTAGATTGTTTCACGTCAAGAAAGATGGCTGTCGTACCAAAGGATTCCAGTGATGGTTCTGCGACATTTTCAGCCTAAATTGGGCCTATTAGCCGGGCTGGGCATTCTACCCACTCAGCTTAATATTAGCTCACTGAAACAGTGGCAAAAAGGAATATAGGTCCTAATTACAAGGGTCATACCAGAGCCAACACTAGACCATTAGCTGGGCTGGGCATACCACCCACTCAGCTTATTACTAACTCACTGAAACAGTGACAAAGAGGAATGTATATCCTAAAAACACCAATGTGGACCAGGTTTCTGGTTTCCCAATTTGCAAGCGAGGGTCATAGCAGAGCTAACTCCGATAAAGAACATGCGGAAGGTTTTTAGTAGCTCGGGCTCCATGCGATTTCACCCTAGTCCACCAGTTGGTCTTAAAAAAAAAAAAACGGAGGAGGGCTAACCAAATAGCTCACTGGACCAGACAGAAGTTGTTAAGAAGTAACTGGCGGACAGCTACTTTAACGACATATTATGTCTTACGTTCCAATAAAAGATGTTTTTTCTGGTGTGATTCCATTAAATATCCAAAAGCATCTTAAGGCCAAGCAAGCTGCTAGATTATTTGGTACTTATAGAACTATTTTCTTGCATAAATTGCCTGTTTAAACTGCATCAGCAGTTTTAATTTAAAAACATTTTTTCTTTTCACTACCCAGTTTTTTGTTTTTTTTTTTTTTTAGCTGGTCAGTCTAAAGCTGAACATTTATTGATTTATTTGGGTTGCCAACTTAACAAAGATTTGAATAAATTCAAGTTCATTTCTTGAAATCACTAGCTGAACAAGTATATAAATATTGTTGGCCTCAAGTTGTAAGATTTATATATAATCTTACTATTCTAGAAAAGAGCGATCTCAAATGTGATGTGGAGGAAATCTAATGTGATTACTCTGTGGCCAAAGATTTTATCAAAAGTAAGATATAAATATACTGTCAAGTAGGTTGTTGCGGAAACACCTAGACCATTGTGTATTTATGGTCAAACACATGTACTGTCACAAGTTTATTTATTTGTCTGTCAGGGAATATTAAACCTGCTTTTAGTACTTCTAGTACATTGCAATTTGTGTGGGAATAGATTTTTTATTAAAGATACTAACATTAGTAACCCACCGGGCAGTACCTATTAGGTCAAGTGTGGCCTCTAGAGTAGCCTAGAAGTATGTTTAGAAAGTAGATCTGAACAGGAAATTAACTGGAAAAGTACTAAATAAAACTTAAATTTAAGTATTGTTTGCCAGTAAATAACTCAATATATATTATCAGCATTCAATGTTGGCTGAATTTGTAATAAAAAGCTTTTTTATATTTTTGTGGAGACTATAAGAATTAATTCTTTGACAGAATTATTTAGAATTAATTTTCTGTTGATTTTGCAGAAATTTATTTTTATTTTTTATTTAACTTGAACGGTACAAGTGTATAATAAAATTGATTATATTTCAGAACAGTTTTGTAAGTTGTTCATCATAGCGTTTGTGTTTATCACCAGCAGATACCAAACAGGTCTTCTAACTCAACACCATATGTTTTAGCATAGCACATAATATGACTGTTTTGCATTACAACAAAACAGGTATTATGTGTGGATAAAACATATGGTGTTGCAGCAATTCTCTTGCTGGTGAGTTGAAGACCCTATGAAGTTGACAGCTAAAGCTACCTGTCATCGTCACTCTCAACGTCACGCTGGCTGGAGAGAAAGAGACAGGTATAAAACCATGGACAATTTGGTAAGTTTTTACCCATAGATAACCATGTAAAGGCAAAGTTACAGATAGCTTTCTTCTAACTCAACACCATATGTTTTATCCACACATAATACCTGTTTTGTTGTAATGCAAAACAGTCATATTATTTCGCTCTGTTATTCTTTAGTATGCATTAGAATGCGGATGTAAAAGATTCTAATGTTTTTTGGAGTATTTGGCAGCAAATTGTAACGAGTCAGTCTTCCCAGTAAGCTTTGCAGAGGCAGTCAATACTACAATAAAATACTCCGCTCCACTATCCCGAGATCGCTTCTGTCAATGATTTCACAAATTGTCCAGTTGCGTAGACAGTTGAGACCCAAAACTACACCAAGAATATATCACAATATCCACTAGGAATCATTTGCAAATAATATTAACAGCCACTGAACTTCACTCGACAAAAGCCCGCCAAAAACTCTATACAGCTTGATGTTGTTAATGTACCAGAGATAAATAATCAAACTGACATTATACAGGTTGATGTTATTATAGTGCCGGTGGAAAATAATTAAACTTGTCTCGGGTTTGGAAGTCGCGGCTTTTAATTGAGTAAAGTTACTCAAGGCAAGCGCCTTCACTTGGCCGACCGAACTCATTGCTAACTTTAGACCGTAATAATGAGCTAAGTTTCTTAATCAATGTCTATAAATTAGATATTAGTTTGAAATTACAATTCTTGTTTGATCTTTTCATGTGCAGATCTTCTAGATTTCTTTTATTTATTTTAATGAATTTTAAATTTTAATATAAATTTTCAATTCATTCAATTTCAGTGCATTTTATTGCAATATTCGTGTTAACAAAAAAGTTAATAAAAAAAAATTAAAAACCCGACTGCAGTCGGAGTCGGAGGATACATCTGGTTTTGGTCAGCCAGCTCGCGCATAATATGTATCCTCTGACTGCACAGCATGATTTTCTTCTTGTTTACGTCTTTTTAGTTGGATTTTTAAGCAGTCGGGTTTTTTGTTATTCTTAAATATTTATTTTTGGTTCGAATAAAATATATGATTTAACGCCGCCAACAGCTTTAACGAATACAAATGAAAATAGTGATCAAAAACAGTATCTACTGAAATTATATTTTTTTTCCTAAGTCTTCTTTTTGTCTTCTTATTTAAAAAAAAAAAAAAACGTTGCCCCACATTAGGAATTTCTTCCTGTATCGTGGGTGCGTTTACAAACATATAAACTACATATACAACACCCAGAGCCGGAAAAACTATCTGTAGATCATACAAATATTTGTTCCTTGCGGGAATCGAACCCGCGACACGCAGCGCAGCAGTCGATCGCTCAACCACTGCGCCAACCGTGCGCCCAAGTGTGGGTAGATCGCGAGCAAATAACTGGCCAACCACTCTTGACTCGTGGGAGTGGGAAAAGGTGAAGGATTTCTGAAAGTCTAATCAATCAAGACTGATATGAAAATCAAAGCTGTCAATTCTAATGTCAGGCTTGTGAATTGTGATTGGTTGATCAAAATAACAATCTACACACTTGTTTGAAAAGAAAATCTAAACTTATATCCTAATCTAACTAATAAATAGGTAATTTTGTATATTTTCTTCCAACTAAGTAGTAATGTAATCATTACAAAACTGATCACAAAGGACGTATTTATTGCTTAGAACCAAAACAGTGCAGAAATGTTTTATGAAATCTCATTGTTGCACTGTTTTTCATTAATGCACTGTTTTGTATTTTCATCTATACTAATATTATAAAGCCGAAGAGTAGGTAGAGTAGGTAGAAAAGGTAGAGAAGGAAGAGTAGGTAGAGTAAGTAGAGAAGGTAGGGAAAGTAGAGTAGGTAGAGAAGGTAGAGTAGGTAGGGCAGGTAGAGTAGGTAGAGAAGTAAGAGTAAGTGGAGAAGGTAGAGTAAGTAGAGTAGGTAGAGAAGGTAAAGTAAGTAGAGTAGTTAGAGAAGGTAGAGTAGGTAGGGTAGGTAGGGTAGGTAGAGTAAGAAGAGAAGGTAGAGTAGGTAGAGAAGGTAGAGTAAGTAGAGTAGGTAGAGTAAGTAGAGTAGGTAGAGAAGGTAGAGTAAGTAGAGTAGGTATAGTAGGTAGATTAGGTAGAGAAGGTAGAGTTAGTAGAGTAGGTAGAGTAGGTAAAATAGGTAGAATAGGTAGAGAAGGTAGAGTAAGTAGAGTAGGTAGAGAAGGTAGAGTAAGAAGAGTAGGTAAAGTAGGTAGAGATGGTAGAGTAAGTAGAATAGGTAGAGAAGGTGGTGTAAGTAGAGTTGGTAGAGTAAGAAGAGTAGGTAGAGAAGGTAGAGCAAGTAGAGTAGGTAGAATAAGCAGAGTAGGTAGAGTAGATAGAGTAGGTAGAGAAGGTAAAGTAAGTAGAGTAAGTAGATTAGGTAGAGAAGGTAGAGTAAGTAGAGTAGGTAGAGAAGGTAGAGAAGATAGAGAAGGTAGAGAAGGTAGAGTAAGTAGAGTAGGTAGGGCAGGCAGGGTGGGCTAAGCAGGGTAGGTAGAGTAGGCAGGGAAGGCAGGGTAGGCAGGCTAGGCAGGGTAGGTAGGTAGTGGTAGGTAGATAGGAAGCCAGTTGACGGGAGCGAAGCCGCGGGGGTTAGCTAGTTTAGATATAAATTTACCACAGAGGTTTAATGTCTCCCATTAAGTTTAATATAAAATGTATGCAGTAGATCGAAAAAGATACTGGCTGAGAAATAAAATCGGCGTATAAAACCGATAAGGTGATAGAAAATGCCCCTCATTTTGTACCATAGTAAAACTTTGATAGGTAGGTATTTCATATTTGGCAAGAAAAGTATAAAAAAATAGATTAGGGGTAGATTGGTAGTTGAAAGAAAAGTATATTACGCACCTCGCTAAAGTGAGTAATTAATGCACTCGTGTTAATTTAGTGCCCTCGCGTGCGCTCGGGCACCAACATAACACTCATGCATTAATAACTCACTTTGCGCTCGATACAACAATCTACTATTAAGTACCATCAAACGGGGCGAATAGGAACACAAGGGTGAATAGAAACAAAACTTTGAAGGGAATTTTCACTATATTGTAAAATGATTTGCAGCATTTTCGTAGATACTCCAATATATTAAACAACTAGCTGTTTCCGCGGCTTCGCTCCCGTGGACCACCTCACAGGACCCGTTTTCGGGATTTAAAAAATAGCCTATGTCACTCAGGAATAATGTAGCTTTCTATTAGTGAAAGAATTTTTGAATCGGTCCAGTAGTTTCGGAGCCTATTCGGTACAAACAAACAGACCAACAAAAAAAAATCTTTTCTCTTTATATTATTAAAGTATTTTTTTTTAAATAAACGATTCTTTGTTTGAAACCAATAAATGGTATCACAGTTAATATCCTAATCAAAGTTTCGTTCCCGTTCACCCCTGCATTCCTATTCACCCCCTGTAATGGTATATATTTTTAATGGGGAAAGCTATACCACCGCCATATGATAGGATACTTTTAATCCCAAAAAATTAGACCAGCCGCGGGTAAAAAGTTACTTAGGTATAAAGAGAAAAGTTTTTTTTGAACTTCTTTGTTTTTTAGAGGTAGGTTCGAGAAGTAAGTAATGATCCGATTATAAAAATTCTTTCAACGATCGAAAGATACAGTCACAAAAAAACCGGCCATGTGCGTGTCGCTTCACACGTTTAGAGTTCCGTACCAATTTATCATAAAATTTGTATTTGTTAGTTAAATATACGTAATAATAATCATTATCACCAAATTTCAAGTTCATAGTCATCATCATCATATCAGCTGAATGACATCCACTGCTGGACATAGGCCTCCCCCAGGCGTCGCCACATCGACCGATCCCGTGCGTTTCGCATCCAGCGCACTCCCGCAACCATCGCCAACGCATCGTCTTCCAGTTCGCGGTCGCCATTCCCGAACTTTTCAGCCCCGTCGGCCATCCGTTCTGCGAGCAATGTGCCCTGCCCACTGCCACTTAAGTTTCGCATTTTTTCGGGCTATGTCGGTAACTATTGTTTCTCCTGCGGATATCATCATTTCTGATGCGATCACGCAAGGCAACTCCGCGCATATCCATAGTAGGTCAATGGGAAGTTAAAAAAAATGAAAAGATAAAAATATTATTTTGTGACTGACGACGGACAGACCGACGGACAGGTGATTGACAGCAATAGGTCCGTTTGGACCCTTCGGGTAGGTACGGAAAAAGCTACACTGTCGCAAATTAAATAAATACGTTACTTGGTAACTCAATTGCCTACGTTAACATTTTAATTACTTCAATAAACTTCGTTGATACTTTGTCAACGAACTTAATTTTTATTCGAAATTTTATGAGAGTGATAGCCACCTATCGACCTTCTTAGGTACATACTTACCGCCATCTTAAAATGGGTAAAATTACTGCTAACTTTTTGAAACTTTTCCGTACTTCAGAAAGCTTTAGTTCTGTTTTTTGCAGTACATCAGTTGTGCGTTCACTTACAGTCCAAAGCTATTTATGATAATTATTGAAGATTTTTGCCTTCTCGTCCTTACTTTGTTAAATCTAAATTAATACCAAAAAAAAAAATTGGCTCGCGCTTGACCACTATCTCACCTGAAGAAATAAAACTTGTTAAATAGTTTGTGTAATTTAGGTTTAGCACACTTGTTCCGTATGGTGCCGGACGTAAAGAATTTTCACCAACCCATGTCTTCCCGTGGGTGTCGTATGAGGCAACTAAGGGACAAACCAGAGAATGGGCAGCAGCGTTCTCTATGCATCTATAAAAACCATACTGCGATCGCCAACCAGCCTGCCAACCGTGGCGATTATGCCAAACTCCCCCCCACCATGAATAGTACAAATAATAAATTGCCTCTAGTGCCCGGCAGCCTGCCTACCCTCGACTATGGTAGCGGTCGAGGTTACGGCATGGCAAGGGTTGCTAAGAATCTCCGGACGAGATCCGGCTACCTCAACAAACACCAACGACTGAACCTGGCAACGTACAACACGCGCACACTTCAGACCGACGAGAACATCAACGAACTCGGAGAGTAATTGAGCAGGTTACGATGGAGAATTGTAGGGTTGTCTGAAGTCCGAAGAGAGGGGGAGGACTCGATAATCGTCAAATCCGGTATCTTGCTCTATTTACGATAGGGTGAGCGGCAGTCCCAGGGTGTGGGGTTTATCGTCCACAAGTCCCTTGTGAATAACGTGGTCAAGATCGAGAGTGTGTCGACCAGGGGGGGTGTGTATACTCAGTTATAAAGTATTCTTCTTCAAGAAGGGAGACAATTCCCGATTGAAGAATTATAGCCCCATCTCACTTCTTAGCCATGTCTACAAGTTGTTTTCAAGAGTCATCACGAATCGTCTCGCGCGCAGGTTTGACGATTTCCATCCTCCCGAACAAGCCGGATTCTATAAAAGCTTTTACACCGTAGACCACATACATACGTTGCGGCAGGTTATACAGAAGACCGAAGAGCCTAACCTGTAACCTGCCTCTCTGTTTAGCGTTTGAGGACTACGAGAAAGCCTTCGATTCTATCGACACTTGGGCTGTGCTGCAGTCCCTTCAACGCCAGATCGACTACACCTCAATGTACCGGACATTGAGGTGTTGAAGTGTTTGTACAAAATGTAAAAAATGTCAGTCCGTCTTCAGGATCAGACCTCGAAACCTATCCTTCTCCAGCGCGGCGTGAGACAGGGACACGTCATTTCTTCGAAACTGTTCACTGCTGCGCTGGAGGATGTCTTCTAGGTTCTGGACTGGAGGGGCCTCGGCATCAAAGTTAATGGCTAGTACATCATTCACCTTCGGTTTGCCGACGACATAGTGGCCATGGCTGAGACCATAGAGAGCCTCAGTACAATGCTCGATGACCTCTGTAGAGCTTCCGAAAGGGTGGGTCTTACTTCGAGGAAGAGGTCAACCATCGAATCAGTGTCTCAGGACAAAAGTCTATTATATGACCAGTGTGTGTTGCCAGTGATCACCTATAGGACCGAGACGTGATCGCTCCTATACGACCGACCGGTCTTATCAGAAAGCTTAAAGTCACAGTTATAGTTAGGGCAATGAAGGGGGCTATGCTCGGAGTTTACTTGCGTGATCATGTCAGAAATGAGGATATCCGCAGGCGAACCAAAGTTACCGACAAAGCCCGAAGAATTGCCAAACTTAAATGGCAGTGGGCAGGGCACATTGCTCGCAGAACGGACGGCCGATGGGGGCGAAAAGTTCTGGAATGGCGACCGCGAACCGAAAGACGATACGTTGGAAGGCCTCCCACTAGGTGGACCGATGACCTGGGAAGGCGCTGGATGCGAGACGCACGGGATCGGTCAATGTGGCGATGCCTGGGGAAGGCCTATGACCAGCAGTGGACGTCTTTCGGCTGAAATGATGATGATGACACTTGTGTCATTTAGGTATAGCACACTACACTGAAAAAATTCGGTGCGTGTTACAGAAAATCTCTACTGATATAATACTAGCATACAGATGCCTCATCCCATACAAAGAAACTGTGCCGATGTATAACTAGCGTTTTTAGATCATTGAGGCATTTTCTGATTAAACTGATTATTTTCTAAAAACATCGACCGCGTTCGTTTCCGTTCCACGGATATAGATGGTGTTAAGTAAAAGTATTTACCAGGTTCGTAATATTTTTTTTTAAATACAGCGACGATTTGTTTTATAGTATTTTTTGCACGTTTTTACAGTTTCATTGTTCGTACAATGTGTTACAAAACAAATTAAAAAAAACCGGCCAAGTGCGAGTCGGACTCGCGCACGAAGGGTTCCGTACTTGGTAAATTGCGGTTTACGATTTATGACGTATTAAAAAAACTACTTTTAGTTTTATCATTCTGTTATTTTAGAAGTTACAGGCGGTGAAACACACATTTTACCACTTTGGAAGTGTCTCTCGCGCAAACTATTCAGTTTAGAAAAAATTTTTATTAGAAACCACAATATCATTTTTGAAGACCTATCCATAGATACCCCACACGTATGGGTATGATGAATAAAAAAAATTGTTTCATTTTCAAGTATGAAAACCCCCAAAATTTATGGTTTTTTTCTATTTTTGTGTGAAAATCTTAATGCGGTTCACAGAATACATCTACTTACAAAGTTTCAACAGCATAGTTCTTATAGTTTCGGAAACCGGAACACCGACTTCCGAAATTGAAGTGTTTTTTCTTTTTGTAGTGTTTTTGTTTGGAAGTCGGTAGTAATTTTTTGAATTTCATTAAGCTCAAAAAAAATGGCAGGTTGTCAAAAAATGGCGGGATGCACTGTGTAATGGTGGACATGCATTTTTTTTTTGTTAATAAGTTATGTAACTGACTAATATTTTTCAAATACCTCCTTGCAAAATTTATAAACGAACTTAAAATAGATTGCACGTAGGTAAAATGCAAGAAATTCCTTCTAAATTCCTAAATACATTATGCACCTAGTTTCCATAATGTAACTCTACACGTTCACCAAAGATGACAACGTAATCAATTCATGTTGGCGTCCTTGCTCCGCTATCGGTCGACACATCCGCTTCCTGTTCAACAAACTAATCTATTTATAGATTCCTTTGTTTACCTACATTCGATTCAACATTAGGTACCTATCTGTTTAATGAAAGCATGTGTCAATTTGAATCTGACTTTATCGGGGTACGTTTACTTAGGGTGCGGTCCCATTGGTATTTACATTCTACTATCTGCCACCCGCGTAGAATTAATACTAATCTATACAGGGTGTCCCAGAAATCGACTTCAAGCCGTAAATGGGTGATAGACCAAGTTATAACAGTTCTCAGAAAAATACGAAAAAAAATCTATCTCATGTTTTTAAAAAATTATGTTCACTTTAAAAATTTACTAAAAAAATCAATCCCTGTAATGGTTCTTTAACTCCAATTGCTACAAATCCCATAATTTATCAATTTTTTTTATTATTATGTAATCTTGAATAATGCTTGTGTAGATTTTTGCCTAAAATTTAAAGCCAACTCCTCCTACTTAGAAGAAAATTAAACTTTTTCAAAACCAAATTATTCAAATTTACTGTTTCGCCCAACTTTAACTGACTGTACTGAAAAAAAAATGTACTACGCTAGTTTGGCAAGTAACATGAAAAATTGGCGCATTTAATAAGGATTCAAAAATGGTGTAACACTTGCTAGATTACGTTTTCAATAATTGGTCAAATTTTTTTTTTGTAAATAGTATCGGTTTTTACCCAAAATCTCCATACTTCCTTAAAATGACTTTAGCTTACCTAAAGCTTTGCTAAACTCCGTTTCTAGTTCGATAGAGACGGAGAGAGTCATTTTACGAAGTGTGAGCGAGATAAGAAATCGAAATTTTACGTAATTTAAGAGCAAAGTTATGATAGTGACTCAACCTTTTTACTTTAAGTCAGGACCAGATTTCTCATCTTAGAAAAAAAAAACAAATTATCAGATTTAATTTTTTTTTATTACAATAAATGTTCAAACTGCCTTCCTTCGACGGCAATGCAAGCACGACATCTTCTTAAAAAAGATCTGGTTATTTTCCGGGCAAATCTTCCCCTGTTTACAAAGACAACGGCTTCCGTTATTCTTTCCCGCAGCTCGGGTAAATTCTCTATTGTTTTTGAGTACACTTTCTCTTTTACCGCTCCCCAGTAAAAAAAATCTAGGGGATTTAAATCAGGCGAACGGGGTGGCCACAAGATTGTCCCACCGCGCCCTATCCACCTGAGCGGGTATTCTTCATCAAGATGTTCTCTTACTAAACGGGCATAATGCGCTGGGCAGCCATCTTGCTGGAACCACATTTCCCTGTAAACGTTCAGTGGCACGTCTTCTAATAAATCTGGTAAAGTATTTTGAAGAAAATCCAAATAAACTGCGCCATTCAAAATCTCTGGCAGCTCAAAAGGTCCAATTAAATTGCCATTTAGTATCCCGGTCCACATGTTTACTTTAAATCGATACTGTGACTTATCTTGCCTCATCAAATTTGGATTTTCTACATGCCACTCGTGCAAATTGTGCAAATTCATGTAGCCATCTTTTTTAAATGTTGACTCATCGGTCCATAAAATCTTCTCTAAGAATCGAGGGTCTTCTCTGTGCCTTTCTAGCATCCTTTGGCAAAACGCAACTCTGGGAGCGTAATCCCGTGGCAGTAATGATTGTACTCGCTGTACATGATACGGGTGCAACTCGTTCTTTTTTAAGATTCGGTGGGCGGTACTCTTAGATACACCTGTGCTTGTTTCGATTCCACGTACAGAAGCACTCTCTCCGTGACTCTCTCCGTCTCTATCGAACTAGAAACGGAGTTTAGCAAAGCTTTAGGTAAGCTAAAGTCATTTTAAGGAAGTATGGACATTTTGTGTAAAAACTGAGACTATTTACAAAAAAAAACTTGACCAATTATTGAAAACGTAATCTAGCAAGTGTTACACCATTTTTGAATCCTTATTAAATGCGCCAATTTTTCATGTTACTTGCCAAACTAGCGTAGTACATTTTTTTTTCAGTACAGTCAGTTAAAGTTGGGCGAAATAGTAAATTTGAATAATTTGGTTTTGAAAAAGTTTAATTTTCTTCCAAGTAGGAGGAGTTGGCTTTGAATTTTAGGCAAAAATCTACACAAGCATTATTCAAGATTAAATAATAATAAAAAAATTAGATAAATTATGGGATTTGTAGCAATTGGAGTTAAAGAACCATTACAGGGATTGATTTTTTTAGTAAATTATTAAAGTGACCATAAATTTTTAAAAACATGAGATAGATTTTTTTTCGTATTTTTCTGAGAACTGTTATAACTTGGTCTATCACCCATTTACGGCTTGACGTCGATTTCTGGGACACCCATATATAAAAATCAATGCCACTTTTCGTTGTTATTTTATAACTCAAGAACGGGCACACCAATCAAAAAAAAATTTTTTAGGCTTTACGGACTATTTAGCAGATGGTTTATGCGAAGAAAAAAAAATATATTTTTTTCAATTGAAACTTAGGGTAGGGTAGGGTAGGGTAGTGTAGGGTAAGGTAGGGTAGGGTAAGGTAGGGTAGGGTGGTGTAGGGTAGGGTAGTGTAGCGTAGGGTAGGGAAGGTAGTGTAGGGTAGGGTAGGGTAGTGTAGGGTAGTGTAGGGTAGTGTAGGGTAGGGTAGGTAGTGTAAGGTAGGGTAGCTAGGGTATATAAATGTTTGGTGTTTTTATGGCAAAACAAAGTTTGCCGGGTCAGCTAGTCTATATATATGTCGTCGTGATATGATGAAAACAGGGATTTGATCAAATCTCTAAGCGATTTGATCAAATCACGGAGGATGTTAAAATAATAACACGTTTTTATCATTTCCCTAAACAAATCTGGTGATTTGACAAATCCCAATAAAGAAATCTAGTGATTTGAACAAACCCCTAAATTGATTCAGTGAAAAGATAATAAAACATGTAACAAAGTCGACGTAGCCCCGCTGCGCGGGGCTCCTATTTCTGTCTGCAGGGTCAAAAGTAACCTAACACGAACGAGATGACGGGAGCTGCGTTCGCTCGCTTTGCTCGCTCACTTCAGCTCCCGTCATCTCGTTCGAACCTAACCTGTCCGTGTCGGGGTGCCCTAAGTTCCCGAGCTCGCTTCGCTCGCTCTTGGACTGATTCTTTGACCATATAACATAACGCAGCCGATTACCTCGGAAAGCAAAGTACAAAATAAACCTTTAAATTACTACAGAAAAGTTATTTTTGTCATTTCACTGAACCAATTTTGAGATTTGTTCAAATCACTAGATTTCTTTATTGGGATTTGTCAAATCACCAGATTTGTTTAGGGAAATGATAAAAACGTGTTATTATTTTAACATCCTCCGTGATTTGATCAAATCGCTTAGAGATTTGATCAATTCCCTGTTTTCATCATGTCCCTGCGACATATATATAAAACAAATTCGCGTTAGTGACATTATGCTACTTATAACTCAATCAAGCTGTGCAGTCGGAGGATACATATTCGCGGGCTGGCTGACCAAATCTGGTGTATCCTCCGCCTGCACAGCATGATTTTCTCCTTGCTTACGTCTTTTTAGTTCGCTTTTGTAGCAGTCGGGTTTTTTTATTTTTTTATTTATAACTTTTTGCTAGCTTTTTTTTCGAATTAGGTACATTTACACATATGAGTATTATATATTTTTGAAATCACCTCTTAAAACCCTTTATTTTGATAGTTTGGAAGAAAAAAAATTCGGGCTCCCACAATATGGCGCCCAAAATCCGCCATTTTTCTATTGTCCAATTTTAATGTAGCCAGTGACACTCGCAGGGTTAAGACAAGACGAATCGATTGACGTACGAATCATCAAAATCGACCAATACGTTTGGTCTCTGGAACGCCATAGAGGAACAAACATACATACATAGACTGATAAACACATTACACTCCTTCGGCAGTCGGGTAAAAAACAGTTCCGGTTTCTTCATTAGTACCTACACCCCCGCGAAGCCGGGAAGGGCAACTAGTTTTCAAAATTGTTAGGTCTAGGTTTGTAGTTCATGAAGAGCTATTATTGAATTAAATCATTAGATGTTATGTGTTACCTAAATGAATATGAAATAATGTGGTTTGATTGGGCAAATTATACCTATTATACGAAGAGTACCGTAGGTACAAGGTCTATAAAATTGGCAATTGTTTTTGCCCTGGTCGAATTTCATCCCGTATTGCCAACCATATATGTCGTATAGTTTACGATTTACCAATTACAAATATTGTACTCAAGGTTGAACTAGTCGACGGCACGAACTATTTTGTGCACGGGGTTAAAATGCATGCTATCATATCCGACAACACGCGCGAAAGAAAAAGATGCTGTGATGAGCAGTAAGAAGCTTGTTCGCGTACGAATTAGCACGTTTGCAAATTTGTATCGAAATGGATGATGATTTAGGACGAAAACGAGCGCGCGAAATTTTATAAACAGACCTTTGGTAGTCTAGATATCATGAAAAAACAACTAAATGTATATTTATAAAATAACATTATTTGCATTGTTGAATTACTAATCTATCCCTGTATGGGGGCCGTTTTGCAATTTTCCTTCTACTTATGGTATTTATTTCCGTTCAAAGATGCGTTAAAATTGGTGTTGAAATATGGAACTTTCGACGCTCATAACTTTCAAATATATTATTTTTTTACATTTTTGTTTCCATACAGGACTAGATATTGATAAGAAAAATTGATATCATTTGGTATTTTGAACGTACATCGTCAAACAGTGAAGTAATTTCTAGACTACGTTTGTATGTAAGAATTTTCGACTAGTGTAACCTTAAAAAAACTTTTTAACACAAAATCAAACCGACTTCCAGAACAAAAAACTACACAGCAAAAAATAAAAGACATGGCCAGATTCTGCCCTACGAATCAATTCAGAATACGTAATGTACAGCAGTTATTAATATGTGAAAATTATTTGTAAAATAAATTAAAATTAATGGCACCAATTACATTACTCTAGAACAGGCGACAGAAAATTCCAAAAAAATATGAATGTTAATTGTTTATGTGCGGTTTCTGTGTGATGCATTTGCGTTTGGATACACGAATAAGACATACACTGTTTCTGAAGTACGCCTGAAGGTTAGATTAAAAAATAAAACAACTACAACTGCATGAATCGTATTGCTAAGATAAATACCTCTAAAATAAAAGGTAAGGTTTTACGAATATCGCAGATTCCATTTTTCAAGCTACCGCGCGTCACCATAATTCTGAATGCATCGACAATATATTCCAGTGTGTATCCGAACGTCTTAGTCATTATGACTAATCTGTGGTGCAGTATTGCGTTGATCATATCACGTGTTCTTGTTTGTTATTCTGTTGGATATTTTAGCTTAACCCCACGCTATCGTATATCGGCCTTTCGTTTACGCTTCTTCGTGAATATTAGTGCTTACTAGACTTGTTTGTTTACCATTTGGATTCGGACGGTCATGAGTCATGATTGCATGATATCAAGTGCCTGAATTGTAGTGTGGCCACTACTCGAATGCGAAGACATATTGTAACATCTTTAACACCGCAGTTACAAAATACAGATAAAGACAGTTACTGTTACAGTTGATAGTTACAGTTCTATTTTAGTGTTTTGTTGCATATCCAATTGTATATCTTTTACTAAGTCGCTATGAGGATGTATGATTTATAATAGTCATAATATCCCAGTAATATAAATGTTTTATAAATATTCTATTTTCATAAATTCTGAAATGCGCTCAACTACTCATCTGTTACTGTCATTGTTAACTGTCATTGTCAACTGTAATTGTCAACTGTCATTGTCAACTGTCACTGTCAACTATCACACGTGCCACATAACGACATCATTGCTATTCAAAATGATTATTTTTGTTTCCTTTTTAGAGTGTCTCTCGCTTCTTCTATGATCATAAAACTTAAACTATTGTAAAGCCTGAACTCTAAGCTTTAATACGACGTACCGTATGTCAATGTACATGAATATTTTTTGTTAGGGCACAGCTCTATACAAATTCTGGCCATGTCCTTTCTTTTCCGAAGTCGGTGTCTTTTGTACCCATTGTTTTCAGTTTTTCGACACCGACTTCGAAATTTATTTTTTGCTGTGTAGTTTTTTGTTCTGGAAGTCGGTTTGATTTTTTGTTAAAAAGTTTTTTATTTTTCTCTTTTTAGTTTTGGTAGGTACCTCCAATTAACATGATTATCATTTATAGCCCAAAGTACATCTCATGGCAATTCTAATAAGCCTAAACACGACTAGGATACATTGTTTTATTTTAGAGTTTCAATGCCTACCTGCCGGCTTTATCATCAGATCAGTTCGATGTTGCCATTTTCATCAGTATCATTTATTTATAAGTATTTGCTTAATTATAGTCGGTTAATTATTCGAGATATCTTATGCCCGTGACATACTTCACACTTAGGAATTGCAGTGGCCATCTGTGATCTTCTGCATCAGTTCCACTTCACCAAATGATACTTTCTGAGTGCAAATGATTGCATTGTTGATAAAAATACTAAAATCGCTATGTGTTTGCCTATAATATTTAAGGAGTTCCCTCGATTTCTCTAGGATTCCGTCATCAGATCCTGACCTGATGACTATAGGACCAACTAGGAAGTATACCCTTTCAAACCAACAGAAGAATTTTTGAAATCGGTCCAGGCGTCTTTGAGTAATCGGGAAACATAAATAAAAAAAAAAGATTCCGACGTATTGAGAACCTCCTCCTTTTTTTGAAGTCGGTTAAAAAAAGAAAAACATTATTCAGAAAAAAAGCTTCTTGATTTATTTACATTTCTTTGTCCGATTATATGTATATAAGACAGCTTAAATTATGTCGCAGTGTTCGGCTAAGGCTTTCGCTTTCTCCTTTCGAACTTCAGTTTCTGAATTTAGTAATTTGAAGTTAAGTAGGTACGTGCCTACCAGGGTTTTAGTAGGTAGAGTCCTCCCCCACTCCCTCCCGGTAGGTGCCCGCTTTGTCGAGGCGGGGGAGCTCAGCAGCCGTTGCTTGGTCACCCACGGTGAAGTGAAGAGGAATCCGGGGAGGGGCTTTTGCCGATTAAGGCGGTACCCCAAGCAAAACGCCGCGCAAGCCGTTTTTCGTGCTGTTTTTAGGAGCTATCTACTCGTTATTTAAAAAGAAATATCAATTAATAAAAATACATCAAATTTCTACATAATATTGATTCGAAAATGGTAGATTTCGTTTTTTTAATGTTGTATATATTTCACTAATCTCCTTCCGAAAAAAAAACATAAAAATGAGAAATAATTATTGATACCATGCATCTCCTCGTAAAGTGTTCATTTTTTTTTTTTTGTACTAACACTCATGGATAGACAATTTAATAACGAACATTTTTGTAGTAAAACTTTTTTCAAAAGACCATAATTCGATTTTATACAGATTTTATTCTAAAATCTGGGCGTATTCACTACTGTAATTCATGCGCCACCAGTGCCGCTAGACCAATAGGAATGCTCATATCTCGTGCCGATTTTTTGGTCAGGGTACCGTCTTAAGTCGACGACGTAGCGGCCAACAAGTAAGTTATGGTGCCGCTTGGTAACAAACGCAGGGGAGGTCCCTATCCCAACGACGGAAAAGTGGTAGGTAGTGGGGCCACTCACCTGACCTGTCACAGGGGGACCAAGGGTGCCATACACGCTGTCGTTTGGTCCCTGGGGTGGTCACGGTGTGCTGCGTGATGGGGGGGGGTACTCCCCAAAGGGGGTCCGATGATGGACAGCCGCGGCGGGTTCGTGGTGAATGCTAACGTGAGCCCGTGTTCCCACCATAAGCAGCACAGGAGGACGTCGTGGTATTGTAGTGGGTTAGAGTCCCATATAACTGCTCTCTCCCCGCGGTAGCGCAGTATTCATGATCATTTCTCCAAGTTAATGTTTTTTTTTTTTTAATAATAGTAGAGTTTGACAAATCACTTCGATTACACTTACCTTTTTTTTAAGACATCGCACTGACTACTCTCTCTTTTTTCAGTGCCTTAGCAAGAAACATCGCCAACAATTAAAACATTTTCAAAGCAATGAACCCAACCTGAAATAATTATAAACCTACTTTCACAATGTATTCATGAGATCTTTAAAAGTCAAAAATATATACAGTGTTCGTTCATAACCTAAGCCAGTAATCACCTAGACATAGACAGTCTCCTCACGAGACATATTCTACAGATAATCATATTACAACGTTGTCCCAAGAAGTTGATCACATTTCACTCAATTCATCTTTATCATAAACGCGAGTATTCAATAAACATTCTTCACAATATCGTTCAAGTCCCTCCGTAATTTATTTTTCTCCAATAAATCGTTTCTCTTTCATATCGTATGTCTGTCACCATAGAGCAAGGAATCGCCAGTAGTGTCTAGAACCAGCAGTACTTATTAATATTTCGTGGCGCCGACACATAAGGTTGCCCTTGTCGATCATTCTTCCATACATACGTAGTCTGGCGATTACTCCACTGTTTGAAGGTGTACATAAAAAAAAAACAATTTGTCTCATCATTATTTAGCCCTTTAAGGAAAGAAAAAAGTAAAAAATATATATATTTGAAAGTTATGAGCGTCGAAAGTTCCATATTTCAACACTAATTTTAACGCATCTTTGGGTGCAAATAAATACCATAAGAAGAAAGAAAAGGGGAATTTTTAACTGCACCTCTATTTAGAAATTTAAGCAAACAAAATATCTCCACTAATAACCTACTGAAAACAATATTACTCACCGTAAAACAAAAATACTGATTTGCACACAAATTATTCAATTAAATATAAAATAAATGTGAATTAGTCCAAGAGCGAGCGAAGCGAGCTCGGGAGCTTAGGGCACCCCGACACGGATAGGTTAGGTTCGAAGGAGATGACGGGAGCTGAAGTGAGCGAGCAAAGCGAGCGAACTCAGCTCCCGTCATCTCCTTCATGTTTGGTTACTTTAGACCCTGCAGACAGAAATAGGAGCCCTGCGCAGCGGGGCTCCGTCGACTTTGTTTCGTTTCCCCCCCTCCCTTAAAACTTAAATATTTTGTTGCACTCGAAGAATTATTAGATTTACTTTTAGTTAACAGATAGTTATTCAGTAAAACAGTTAAACTTTAAAGATCTAGCAGTATAGTATAATTCATTTATTTGATGAGCAAATTTAGTGTGCAATTCAGTATTTTTGGTAGTAATTTCGAATATTTTGATTGAAAAAAGGGGAATTACAGTTAAAGTATTAAATAACACCCGAAAGAAAATTGCAAAACGGTCACCATACAGGGATAGATTAGTAGTTCAACAATGCAAATAATTTTATTTTGAACAGATACATTTAGTCGTTTTTCATGATATCCATACTCCCAAAGGTCTATTTATAAAATTTCGCGCGCTCGTTTTCGTTATAAATCATCATCCATTTCGCTACAAATTTGTAAAAGAGTGTATTCGTACGCGAACTAGCTTGTTACTGCTCATCACAGCATCTATCTCTTTCGCACGTGTTGTTGGATGAGATAGCATGCATTTTAGACCCACGCACCAAATAGTTCATGCCGTCGACTAGTGCAACCTTAATTGAGCGCACAACTTCTGAAACAGATCGATTTTCAAGGTTAAGCAAGGCTAGCCCATGTCGGTTCGTGGATGGATACAGGGGCGGCCTTAACGGCTGCGAGACTACGGGAGGGCTTATATTTGCACGGGCCATATCCTTTTTGCAATTTATGTGATGATAGATGAGAAATGCAAATGCGAATGCAAATCTTGTAAATGTTTGCATGCCGACTGGTAAAATATGGCTGAGCTTTGATATCATAACAACTATTGTATATTACCCATATTTGCAAAATAAAATTCTATTCTATTCTATTGGCACTTATTATTATTAGTATTTTACTATGAAATACTTAACCAACTTTATATTATTGTTACAATTACATTTTTGGTTTGTTGCGCGAGGTCCCTGGCGATTACCCTGCTCACCACCCCCTAAAGCCGCCACTGGATGGATAACATGTGTGGTGATATATTACATATCCAGACCCCTCCATGCCTTGAAAAGAAAGTTAAGCCGCTGGTCACGCTAAGAATTGAAGATTTTGTATAGCCGCCACGGGTAGTCAATCCCATAATCCCTAATCTTACCAAAGGAGCATCGTGTCACCTAGTTTCCCACTAGGTTCTAACCGTCAGATATACTGTGGCTCCATATAAAATTCTGGTATTCAGCTACAAGTGGAAACCGAACCCAATATACATCCAAACCATTTCATGAGAACGCTAATTGTATATCATAGCCACCTCCAGAGTCGTCACAATCTAAGAAGTCCGTTGACGTTTCTCTTTTTACATGCCGCGTTATCTTTCTACGTAATAAATTGAAATATCTCATTCATAAAACTAGTAAATAACTATATACCCATACACTATACCAACGACTATCATTCGCAAGCATCAAGTTTAATTATTATTAAGTATTTTTATATCTGTCAAAACCGGCCTTTTATTTTTTGAGAACGCAGTGGCCACTGAGGCGTCACCATGCTCTGTGGTTGTAAGTCTATGCCTCGTCGGCTTGTCGGTAATAATGGTGTATTTCGGGCTGATATGTAATACGGAGATATACCTTGTCGGATTTACGTTTCAGGAATGGTACGGGTGCTATTTGTCTTGGTCTTGTTTATATTTATTTGTGGTACCTATTTAACTGAGAAAATGCATTAAAAACAATATTTATTAGATATTACATACATACATACATACATAAACTCACGCCTTTTTCCCATGGGGGTAGGCAGAAACTACAGAACGCCACCTGCTACGATCCTTACATACTTCTTTTGCTTCACACACATTCATTCATCTAGTCATACACACACGCCGGTTATGGGTACTGCGCACTTGGCCTTTCTGAAGAACATCACCTATAAGGTCTATGTATGTCTTTCTAGGGCGTCCCCTCCCGGCGTTTCCATTCACGTCTGCCTTGTAAATACCTTTCGTAAGTCGACTTTCATTCATCCTCTCAACATGTCCAAACCATCTTAACATACCCTTTTCAATTTTAGTCACTACATCTTCTTTTAAACCACAACGTTGTCTTATTACCTCATTCCTCAATCTATCAGTTAAAGTTACACCACACATACTCCGCAAGGAGCGCATTTCTACTGCATTAATCCTACTTTCATGTCTTTTTTGCCATACCCAGCCTTCACTTCCATACATAAGTGTAGGCACCAGCACGCTGTTGTGAACGGCGAGTCGAGCTTCCGGAGACATCGACTTGTTGGTCACAACTGCATGCATAGCACCATTCACTTTATTCCCTGCATTCACTCTCCTTTCCACATCCTCTTCAATCTTTCCATCCCTTGTGAACATACTTCCCAGATATACAAACTCGTTCACTTGCTCCACACTCTTATCATTTATTTTCACTTCACACTTCGATACATCTTCTTCTCTTTCAAACACCATTACCTTAGTCTTGTTCACATTTATACTCATCCCTTTTAACTTAAAAGCTTCATTCATCACAGTCACCATGTCTTGCAACTGTTCTGCTGACGATGCAAGTAGAACTTGATCATCTGCATAGAGAAGGCATTTGACAGGCAACTCATTCATCCTCAATCCGCACTCATGCTCTTCCAAACCTATCAGACAACTATCCATGTACAAGTTGAACAACCAAGGCGACGCTACACAGCCCTGTCTAACACCCCTTGAAATGGAAAACCAGTTCGTATACGCCCCATTAATCCTAATACAAGCACTGGAATCCCTATATAGAGATTTCAGTGCCCGTACCAAGTGCCAGTCCACACCGTACCCGGATAGCGTCGACCACAGTTCATCCCTCCACACACTGTCATAGGCCTTCTCCAAGTCCACGAAAGCACAGTAGATTTTTTTGTGCTTAGCCAGATGTTTTTCAGCTATGCTCCTCAAGGAGAAGATCTGATCCATACAGCCCATTCCCTCTCTAAATCCTGCTTGCACGTCCCATAATTGTTCATCCGTCACTTTTACCACTCTATTTATTAAAACTTTCGCATATAATTTGCCGACAACACTCAAAAGACTAATGACGCGGTAGTTTTTACACTACTGCTGTGAGCCTTTTCCCTTATATAGTGGTACGATTATAGCCTTACACCAGTCATCCGGCACGCGGCCATATCTCCAACACATATTAAAGATCCGGCACAACAGGCTTGCTACCACCCCGTCACCGCCCTTCAGCATTTCAACAGATACTCGGTCATACCCTGCAGCTTTACCAATCTTCATCCTACTCAGTGCTTTTATAATCTCATCCATTCCTATTTCATTCTCATGCTTTTGCTCTTCGTCCGAGTTTGGGTCTTGACAACTTGCCTCTGCCCAGTTACCCACTCCTTGCACACTATCCTGACAACTAAATAAACTTTCAAAATATCCCTTCCAGCGTTCCAAGACCTTACATTCTTCACTCAGTAAGCACCCATCTTCTGCTCTACTTCCATTCATGCTCGATGTTTTTGTCACTCCGCGAGCCAATCTTACCTGTTTCCAGAACAGCTTAACATTGGCCCTGAAGTTATCGGAGAACTTCCTGTTATATTTTTCTTCCTTTTCATCCTTCTTCATTTTTACCACCTCTTTGACTTTCGCTTTCATTTGCTTGTACGTTACTTTCAGTCTTGCCAGATCATCCGTCACGTTTGTTGCCTCATTCATTCTATTTTGGGCCTTACAGGCTAACACATTAAGCCAAGCCTCTTTCTTCTTCTTCACCACCTCTTTTACTTCATCATCTACCCAAGTATCATTCGTACTACTACCACGTTTCCTCTTCGCTATACCACATAACTTTGCGGCTACGTTCACCATACTACTTTTCACTATTTCCCACACATCCTCTAAACTGAAATCATTCATACCATCAAATATCTTATCCGTCTTCTGTTTTACTTGCCTCTTATATTCCTCCTTTACTTTTAGTTCTTGTAATCTTTTTACTTTTATTCTTTCTAACGCGGTCACAGGAACTTGAACTCGATGACGCCAATGCTTGAACAGACCAGCCACCCGACACATAACCAGATAGTGATCAGTCCCCACATTAGCACCCCGATAGGCTCTTGTATCTGCAACTTTGCTCTTCAATCTTTCATCTACAATAACAAAATCAATCATACTTCTACTGTCTTGCCTTTCCCACGTATACCTATGGATCTTTCTATGATCAAACATAGTGTTTATTACACACATGCCCTTCTCTACACATACTTCTAGTAAATTCCTCCCATTCTCATTCACTCTATTGTCCCCGAATGCCCCTAATACTCTTTCGAACCCATTCCTCTTCACACCAACCCAACTATTAAAGTCGCCGAGCATAACAATCTTCTCGTTAGACCTACATTCATTCACTATATCTCCTAGACTTCCCCAGAATTCTTCTCTCTCAGAAAGTGAGCATCCCATATCGGGTGCATACACGCACAAAATAAAAATAGGGTGTAGGCCCACCTTAATTCTCACCCAAAGAATCCTAGGGCTCACACAAGCGTAATCTTTTACACAGCTCATCATCCACTCTGAGAGCATAATCCCCACACCCTGACAGGCCCTCTGTGTCTCTTGAACACCAGACCAGATAGCGGTCAGGGACCCGTGTTTAGACATATCCACTCCCTTTCTTTTTGTCTCATTCACACATAACACATCTATCCTTTTGTCCTTCACTATTTCACATACTTCATCCATCTTATCTATCATCCCTCCCTGCACATTCAGCGTAGCTAAGCGACACTCCGCAGCTCGCTTTTCGCCCCATGAGAACAATTGACGTGGTGTGTGGCGAGCATCACCGCCGTCGCCGAGTAAATTATTTAGCCTCATTTTGTTCCCACGAATAGCAAGGGAAACTATGTCCACGCTCTACAGAGCCCCGCTTGTAGAGGTAAGGCTGGATAGTGCCTGGGGGCGCCCGGTCCCAGACAGCAGGCACGCTCGCGACTTAGGCTCTCCCCTAGCCATGCAGCTCTCGGCACGGCGACCTTAGCTTGGGGGTGAGATGTTCGCACCGCACAGAAGGAAACAGAAGTGTCCTCTGGCATTTATTCCCTTAGTCGCCTTTTACGACACCCACGGGATGAGATGGGGTGGTGTAATTCTACGGCCCGACACCACACGGGGCCGATGTTATATAAACTATATTAATGCCAGATATTATATAAACTATATTATTTTGTTTATTATATCTTACATTAATAGAATAGAATAAAATTTTATTTTGCAAATATGGGTAATATACAATAGTTGTTATGATATCAAAGCTCAACTTACCATCGGCATGCAAACATTTACATTATTTATGAACTTACATTTTAAAACCAGATAAATAAATAAATTATCATTACAATTATACTACAATAGACCAATTAATAAATTATCAATATCATTACAATTATCATTCAATAGATCAATCAATCAACAAATTTTTTTTTTCTGTCAAAAATTCAGCCACACCGTAGTACCTACGTTATATTTATTAATAGGTATTTTTAAATTCCAGGGTAACATGAAGGGATTCGTTTTGTGTAAATACTATTTACGATATTATGCGTACAGTGGCAATCCCTGCCGGAGTCTGTGTTTCCTGATAACTACAACTTAACCTCGGGGTCTTAAAGTCAAGAGTGAATAGGTTACTTCTAGGCAAGCGTGCTTCACCGTCGACCACATCATCGCTTACTATCATGTGAGATAGTGGTCAAGCGCGAGCATAACAATAACAAAAAAAAATACGACTGACAGACTGACCGAACGAATGGTGTTACCGTAGCGGCATTCCAGGCCAATTTTTTTTCCTGTATTTTTTTATCGGATCGTTAAGAAGAAGAATACTATTCACTTATCTACTTTAATGTTGTAGGAAGTAATCCCCGGAAGCTAGTACTTCCGACAACGAAAAATCATTCACTGCTTGAAAACTACACTGCATAGGAAAAATGCACGGTTCCCGACAAACCTTGAGAGCTTAGCCGCCGGTCAAAGCTAGTTTATTAAAGTCACCGCCAGATAACAAAAACATAAAAGTCGTTAACCCCTGTCTACCAATGTATACCAATATTTCAAAACGATACGAAAAAAATTCAAAGGCAGTGTCGCTAACACGATCAAACAAACTTATCGCGGTAAGGGGCGTCCTTGACCTTTCACTTGAAATTCAGTAATGAATTAATATCACATAAACGCGTTGACCGATTTACAAGATTTAAACGAATAAAATAATTCTACGCCTATATCTTTCATTTGAGATCAAAGTTTTCAAAGTATTTCCATAAAAAAAGAAACATGTTTTCAAGTTACGTATTTATACTTCTTGGTACACAAGTTAGATCAACGACATTTTTTCGGTTTTCTGGCGGAGACTTATATAAAAAATTCATAGGTGATGTTGCACTAAAACCTGTCACAGAGACAGACTAAAAAAAACTTCTATTCGCTATGTTTTCACAGAAAAGTTATCAATCTGATGCACATGTAATTTGGCTTTGCCAAATTACATGTGCATCAGATTGATAACTTTTCTAAAAGATACGGGTGATAGCTACATTAGATATTTTTTTTATCATAGAAAACTGGAAACTTTTCACAAAGTAGACGCAGTTACAAACAATGGATGAAAGTTTATTTTATTCTGTCTTGTATGCAGCGAAAAAGCTGATGGAGTGACGTGTTCAGTATTAAATTGCATAAGCGGATTATTTATTTTGTATAGCAGCACTGCGCTGAAAGGGTTTCGTTTTATTTTTAAACTTAGAAGACGGTTTTATCTGTCAAGTTCTCCTGTCTGCAGATTTAGAATAAAAAAGGAAAATGAAGAGGTTTTTCGCGCCAGGGATAAAATAGTTATAGGTATAAACGTGTCCAGGCAGGCGCTTTACTTTGTGTAAATTATTTCTTGACCACTGCTCTCAAAACGGTGAAGGAAAACAACGTGAGGAAACTGGCATGTCCTAGAACCACAAATTCGAAGACATGTGACTGACCTCCACCAACCCGCACTGGGCCCGCGTGGTGGATTACGGCCCATTCCCTCTCACAGAGAGGAGGCCTGTGCCCCAGCAGTGGGAACATTAATAGGCTGATGATGTGATGTGATAAACGTGAAGAAATTACAAAAATAAAAAAAAATACTATGGAGAAACACTAGAAAGTGCAAAATAACTTTTATTTTGGAAAGAAGAAGAAAGAAAGACACCGACTTCCGAGTTTTTATTTGGAAGTCGTCTGGACGCATCGGCCATCACTCAGCATGATGCAAAGTGTATCAGATCGCTACAAGACGTATTGCCATGACGCCCTTTTAGGGTTCCGTAGCCAAATGGCAAAAAACGGAACCCTTATAGATTTGTCATGTCTGTCTGTCTGTCTGTCCGTCCGTATGTCACAGCCATTTTTTTCCGAAACTATAAGAACTATGCTGTTGAAACTTGGTAAGTAGATATATTCTGTGAACCGCATTAAGATTTTCACTCAAAAATAGAAAAAACAATAAATTTCGGGGTCCGCATACTTGAAACTGAAACTATTTTTTTTATTCCATCAAACCCATACGTGTGGGGTATCTATGGATAGGTCTTTAAAAATGATATGAGGTTTCTATTATCATTTTTTTTAAACTGAATAGTTTGCGCGAGAGACACTTCCAACGTGGTAAAATGTGTGTAACCCCCTGTAACTTCTAAAATAAGAGAATGATAAAACTAAAAAAAATATATGATGTACATTAATTACCATGTAAACTACCACCAAAAATTGGTTTGAATAAGACCTAGTAAGTAGTATTTTTTTTAATACGTCATAAATCGTAAACCGCAATTTACCAAGTACGGAACTCTTTGTGCGCGAGTCCGACTCGCACTTGGCCGGTTTTTATTTATCATGCTGGCAGGTTACATTATACGAATTTTCAAATTTCGATTGACTAGAATATGTAAGTCAAAATATCTGATGGAAAAAGTGAATGCAGAAAAATCATCTTAGATGAAAGAAAATTTTTTTTGGTGATTCTAAAAGCCTACATTTTTAAGTTTTATTGATTGTTATGACTGATTTTGTGCATTAATGTCGTCCCACGTATACAGCGCAAATTATTTAAGCGTAATTTTCATAAATAAACTGATATCAGCTTAGCAATGATATCAGCTTAGCTTAGCAAATAAACTTTTAAAATGCCACGGCTTAAAACTTCTTATACTCGTAATCGAATACGAAAATTATTTAAACGAGCAATTCTTCTTCAATCTGAATCTCGGAAACGGCTCCAACGATTTTCATGAAATTTAGTATGCAGGGGGTTTCTGGGGCGATTAAACGATCTAACAGGTTAATTTTTTGGAAAACGTCTATTTCTCTCAACTCTAACTCGAGCAGAGGTCGGTCGCCCAGGCTCTAATAATATTTCTTTATTTTTATGCAACTAATATATATAAAAAACACAAATTAAAGATACAAAGTATCTTTTATGTCATATTTTTTTTTTTACACCTGGATGCACAAGCCAGAATCTAAGCAGTTGCTTGCTTCGTGGATAGGTAAGTCTGTTCAGCGTAATACTCACAAATCTAGTAGAAATTTGTACAAGTTTTATTCTCAATTATATAAAATAACAAATTCAATATCTGCGGTTGTTTTTATTTAAATAATCAAGTATTTTACCTTTTGTATTATTTTATACATTTTCGATAGAATAAAAAAAAAAGAAATAAAACGTTTTAATGTGACATTAAGCGCTTTTCTTCTTTTTTTTTTAACGCCACAAAAGACTTATTTATCTGCGAGACGGAACCACAGCGCTAGTTTGTTTTTCTTTAAGAAAAAATATGAAAATCATTTTCATCGTACAAATAAGATTGGCGTGGTTATCCTCAATATTATTCTGTGACGGGTAACGTCAAAATGCACATACAATATGTCAGAAACAACCCTGGGCGGCCACTGTTGTTTACATTGAAATATGTTACGTTAACTTGTATATTATTAACATTATATTTGTTTATTGTTATAACAAGGCATAATAATGTATTTGTATTCGAAGATTGTAGAATTATTTGCTCAGATTTGTAAGGTTAATAAATGGCAGAGGCGGATGTACTAATACTAGGGTTACCAAATGTTATTTCTTACGAAATTTGAAAAATTTGGATGAATGGATGTTTGTAACTCAATCACGCCAGAACGCTGAACGGATCTGGATGAAATTTGCCACAGAGATAGATTATAGCCTGAAATAGTGCAAACGCAACTTTTTTTATTTCCACGCAAACGAAGTCGCAGGCAACAGCTAGTATTCTATTTAAAATGGTCATCATCAGCCTTATAATGTTCCCAATGCTGGGAAACAGGCATCCTCTCTGTGAGAGAGGTAATTCACATTAATCCACCACGCGAGCCCAGTGCGAGTTGGTGGATCATGTCACACGTCTTCGAATTTTTGGTTCTAGGACATGCCGGTTTCCTCACGATGTTTTCCTTCACTGTTTTAAGAGCAGTGGTGATGAAATAATTTACACAAAGTAAAGCGTCTGCCTGGGTTCGAACTCACGACCTACGACACGTAAGTCAGGGCTGTTGCCACTGGGCCACCACAGCTATCACTTAAAAAAAAAAAAACTATTATTTCTTTATTTCTACGAAATATAAATATATGTACAGCAGTCACAGCGAATCTTTGTGTCTCTGAAGTAAGGCTCTGCGAAACATTGCGCAAGAAACTATTTTTCATCGAGTATACTGCATAGAGTAAGCGAGAAAGGATGATGCGACAAACGTAAGCGAATGAAAGACAGTTATACAATGCTATCTTCTACTTCAACATTGACACAAATATAGCAACTGCGCAGAGTCTTGCAGCTAACTTCAGAGACACAAAGATCCGCATTGGCTACTGTACATTTTTTTTTTGGCAACCCTTACTTCCTCCTACATTTTGCCGATGATAAGGTTAAGAATGTTAAGCTCCCACGGGAATCGGGAGCGAGCTTTTCGTTCGAACCAAAGGACCAACATTTGAGATAATAATTTCGGCAAACACGTTTATTTTAACTACCTGTCCCATGCGACTTCGCCCCCGTCAACTGGCTACCTACCTACCTTCGGCGTCACCCACATGGGGCTAGCCTAAATAAAAAAAAAAAAAAAAAAAAAAAAAAAAAAAAAAAAAAAAAACACATCATAACAAACATTTTACATGACCTCGGCACTATTACACGGCATCACCCGCATTGGATCTAGCCATACCAAATGGCATCACCCGCTGTGGATATAGCCCCCTAAGTTGACCTCACCCGCCTTGGATCTAGCATATCAAGCATCACCCGCTTTGGATACCGCATATCAAGCATCACCCGCATTGGATACAGCCTCCTATCATGTCATCACCCGCCTTGGATCTAGCATAACAAGCATCACCCGCCTTGGATCTAGCATATCAAGCATCACCCGCTTTGGATACCGCATATCAAGCATCACCCGCATTGGATACAGCCTCCTATCATGTCATCACCCGCCTTGGATCTAGCATATCAAGCATCACCCGCATTGGATACAGCATATCAAGCATCACCCGCATTGGATACAGCCTCCTATCATGTCATCACCCGCCTTGGATCTAGCATATCAAGCATCACCCGCATTGGATACAGCATATCAAGCATCACCCGCATTGGATACAGCCTCCTATCATGTCATCACCCGCCTTGGATCTAGCATATCAAGCATCACCCGCATTGGATACAGCATATCAAGCATCACCCGCATTGGATACAGCCTCCTATCATGTCATCACCCGCCTTGGATCTAGCATATCAAGCATCACCCGCATTAGATACAGCATATCATGCATCACCCGCATTTGATACAGCCTTCTATCATGTCATCACCCGCCTTAGATCTAGCATAACAAGCATCACCCGCATTGGATACAGCCTCCTATCATGTCATCACCCGCCTTGGATCTAGCATAACAAGCATCACCCGCATTGGATACAGCCTCCTATCATGTCATCACCCGCCTTGGATCTAGCATAACAAGCATCACCCGCATTGGATACAGCCTCCTATCATGTCATCACCCGCCTTAGATCTAGCATAACAAGCATCACCCGCATTGGATACAGCATATCATGCATCACCCGCATTTGATACAGCCTTCTATCATGTCATCACCCGCCTTAGATCTAGCATAACAAGCATCACCCGCATTGGATACAGCCTCCTATCATGTCATCACCCGCCTTGGATCTAGCATAACAAGCATCACCCGCATTAGATACAGCATATCATGCATCACCCGCATTTGATACAGCCTTCTATCATGTCATCACCCGCCTTAGATCTAGCATAACAAGCATCACCCGCATTGGATACAGCCTCCTATCATGTCATCACCCGCCTTGGATCTAGCATAACAAGCATCACCCGCATTGGATACGATAAGGAACATTTTTCATTTATGCTCGGCTCCTATTGGTCGTATCGTGATGTTACATAGCCTATAACCTTCCTCGATAAATGGACTACCCAACACAAAAATATTTTTTCAATTCCAAATCAAATCAAAATATTTATTTGCTAGAAATACATTGTTCAGAAGGGAAGATCTTAAAGCCTAAAAGTAATTGTATTCTGCCTGCAAGCAAGCGTGCAAATTATTTATAATATAAATCGTAAGACATTAAGAGAACATTCAAAAAAAAAAAAAAACATAACAACACTGATGCATTTCAATAAATTAATGAAATTGAAACTGTCCATAAATCAATAATAAAATTTCATCAACTCACTCAAAAGATATAGTTAAAAATGTGATAATAAAAAATAAAATTACAAAAATTAAAAATGTCAGTAAAGTAAAATGTCCAAAAGCAAAAACACCCGTACCACCAACCACCAACCCGTAGTTCCTGAGAGAACAAAGTCTTCAGCTTTATAATATTATTAGTATAGATTTTACTGTTGTTTATCAAGTTTGATTAAATTCCTCTATTGCCCTCTCATGGATTCACTCATCTCCTCACAGATGGTCTATATTTGTTAGCAATCGTATTGCTAAAATTCATGAAAAGTAAGGACCAAGTAAAATTCAAGAAGGAATCCTACATCCGCACATATATAGATTTGATTATAGTCTGAAATAGCACATAGACATTTTATATCGGGCGAAGCCGTTTAGAGACGCTAATAAATAATATATCTCAAGTATTTAACACAATAATGTTTAAATGTTGCTGTCTATAAAGTCCTCCATACCTACCAGCACTTATAAATGTTAATTCCTATTTCCATAACATCAAAACACAGCTACGACTAAGGGCCGATTTCCAATGTTGAGACCGCTGATAAACTACCAATCAGAACGCTGTATTTGCATAAACTGAGTTTAGTTGAACTAATCGCGATCAGTTTAATTGGTGAATTCGGTCCTAAGTTTGCACCGTTCAACACAAGCATTGTGACCGGAATATTGCAATATTACCACTACAGCATACAGTTTTGCAGGTATTCAGGTACGGGTTAAAGCAGGTAACCTAGTTTCTGTATCTGTTGCTATTTGCATGCAAGGCTTATTAAGGAAGAATATTTTCTTATTTAATTTAATGTAAGAACCTGGGCGACAGAGCTCTGCTCGGGTGAAAATAGAAAAAACGATGTTTTCTAAAAAAACTTAATTTTAAAAATCAAAAACCCGATTGTTTCAAAAGCGAACTAAAAAGTCGTACACAAGGAAAAAATCATGCTGTGCAGCCGGAGGATACATATTCGCGGGCTGGCTGGAAGCAGTAGGGTTTTTGATTTTTAAAATTAAGTTTTTTTATTTATAACTTTTTAGTTATTTTTTTTTCGAATTAGATACATTTAAACATATAAGTGTTATATATTTTTGAAATCACCTCTCAAAACCCTTTTATTTTGATACCCCACCGCTTAGAAGAAAAAAAAATTTGGGCCCCACAATATGGCACCCAAGATCCGCCATTTTTCTATTGTCCAATTTTAATGTAGCCTATGACACTCGCAGGCTTAAGACGAATCAATTGACGTATGAATCATCAAAATCGGCCAACGCGTTTGGTCTCTGGATCACCATATAGGAACAAACATACATACATACATACATACTTACAAACATACATACATACATACATAGACTGTTAAACACATTACCCTCCTTCGGCAGTCGGGTAAAAATGAAACCTAGCTAGGTCGATTTATCGCCCCCGAAACCCCTTGCATACTAAATTTCATGAAAATCGTTAGAGCCATGTCCGAGATTCAGATTACATACGTATATACAAGAATTGCTCGTTTAAAGGTATTAAATATATGTAGGGCTGAACATGCCCCCCCCCCCCCCCCCCACACCACGCGGTGGGTTCCCGCATTGTCGAGGCGGGGGGGCACAGTAACCGTGGCTTGGTCACCTACGGTGAAGCAAAGAGAAACCCGAGGATCCGCTCGTCAGGGCTTTGCCGATAAGCCGACGACGTAGCCGCCAACAAGTAGGTTGCAGTGCGGCTTGGCAACAGAGGCGACATCGCTAAAGAGGCGGGCCGCGATGTCGTATGGGATGCATCGCGGCTGAGGCTAGGAGGCCGCAGCGGGAGAGGAGTGCCGGTATTGCGGAGCGCCTCTCTCCATACCTTCCGCAGCCTGGACGGGGTCGCCACCGTCTGCTGGCGGATACGGTGGGGACGCAGGGGAGGAGGAGTGTCGGTATAGCGTTGGCCACTCTCCCTATCCCCTGCGGCCGAAAAGTGTGGCGGGGACACTGACCTGACCCGTCACAGGGGGACCCAGGGTGCGATACAAGGGTTCGTGTGGCGCTTATTTGCTGGTTTGGTTCCTGGGGTGGTCACGGCGTAAAATGTGTTCTGGTGCGCCGGTGACTAATCTGGTAAGTGCTAACGCGTGCCCGTGTTCCCGCCATAAGCGGCACAGGAGGACTCCGTGGAGTTTTATTTGGTTGGAGTCACTCATAACTGCGATATCTCCCCGTTGTAGCGAAGTATGCATGAGCAATACTACACGTAAAAAAAGGGCTGAGCATACGAGGGTGTTTTCAATGAGTGAGTACTAAGTATTTTTCGTAAAACCTTAGTTTCGATTACTATTTAAACTATCGATTTTAAACAGAATATTTAATTTAGAATAAAACGCGTCAAAGTTCGTTTCTTGTTTTAATCTGCCGCTCTTTTTCCCCCAAAGCTTTAGGTAGTGGTTAATCAACAAAACATTTCGCCATTATGATATGTTTAATTTCGGTGTGAAAAGGGTGCGGCAAATTGGGTTTAATTGTTTGCAAATAAGTATATTATAGTTAGGGGAACTATTCAATTACGATGGTCTGTATCGTAAAGGAAATTGTTCACTGTTCAATCGTCTGTTGCTGTTGACACATTTTTCAAATGATTATTTCGAAATTATTTTGTGCGCGGGGTTAAAATGCATGCTATCTTATCCGACAACACGTGCGAAAGAAATAAATGCTGTGATGAGTAGTAAGAAGCTAGTTCGCGTACGAATTAGCACTTTTGCAAATTTGTATCGAAATGGATGATGATTTAGGACGAAAACGAGCGTGCGAATTTTTATAAACAGACCATTGGGAGTCTAGATGTCATGAAAAAAGACCTAAATGTATATTTATAAAATAACATTATTTGCATTGTTGAATTACTAATCTATCCCTGTATGGAGGCCGTTTTGCAATTTTCCTTCTTCTTATGGTATTTATTTCCGGCCAAAGATGCGTTAAAATTAGTGTTGCAATATGGAACTTTTGATGCTCATAATTTTCAAAAATATTATTTTTTTACATTTTTGTTTCCATACAGGGCTAGATAATGATGAGACAAATTGATATCATTTTTTATTTTGAAGGTACATCGTCAAACAGTGGAATAATCTCTAGACTACGTTTGTATGGAAGAATTGTTCACTAGTGTAACCTTAAATTGAACTTCAAACCGATCAATAGTCCGAAGGGCAGCTATTTAGCTGATCTACCGTGTAAACAATATCTTAATTGCCAAGCAATTACATCCCTTACCTCGCAATAGGGGTAATTATAATCTGTACCCCAAAGGACCAACGCTCTGCTATTACGTACGGGAGAGTAAATACAACACATTTGAAGGTAAACAACTTCAGAGCAACACAATTAGAAAATTACAACTGTAAGTACTGTAACACGAAATGGTATAGTTAGGGAAATATTATTTATCTATACTAATATTATAAAGCTGAAGAGTTTGTGTGTTTGAACGCGCTAATCTCAGGAACTACTGGTTGGAATTGATAAATTCTTTTTGTGTTGGATAGTCCATTTATCGAGGAAGGCTTTATAACATCACGCTACGACCTATAGGAGCGGAGCAAAAATTAAAAATGTTGCAAAAACGGGCAAAAATATTCATTTTTGGGGTTCCGTACCCAAAGGGTAAAAACGGTATTACTAAGACTCCGCGGTCCGTCCGTCTGTCCGTCTGTCTGTCTGTCTGTTTGTCTGTCACCAGGCTGTATCTCATGAACCGTGATAGCCAGACAGTTGAAATTTTCACAGATCATGTATTTCTGTTCCCGCTATAACAATAAATACTAAAAACAGAATAAAATAAATATTTAAGTGGGGCTCCCATACAACAAACGTAATTTTCTTGCCGTTTTTGCGATAATGGTACGGAACCCTTCGTGCGCGAGTCTGACTCGCACTTGGCCGGTTTTTGAGAACTTCCATTGCTTGCGCTGCCTTAACGGTTTAAATTACGCAACAATCATGTTTGGAGGATAGGTAAGTAGCCAGTTGACGTAGCGAAGCCGTGTGGGACAGCTAGTACTATATATCTTATCTTTTCGATATTGAATGATTTGCAAAAGCCCTAATAAAATTCGACTTCAGCTCCAAATTCCAGTCAAATTCAATCAGCCGATATAGACTGATTGGGTTACAAAATAATCCAGTACGTCCAAATGTGTTTTATGACTTGAATTCGAGTCATATAAAAATCATATTCCTCCTAATATGTAGGTATCTCTTAAAATTGTGATATTCTGTATTTTGGTTTGCTTGTTGTTTGGTTTGTTAATCAATCACGCGAAATTGTGTGTCCTTATTTGTATATACAAGTAAAATTTCAAAATTTCAAATACCCCCGACGTTTATCTTGCGAAAACACCCCGATTCAAACAGTAAAACGCCCATAACTTTTGAACGGCTGAACCGATTTTATTCAAACATAGCTAAGAAAACTCTCGGCAAAATCACCTTCCAAACAAAAAAAACTAAATCAAAATAGGTTCATCCGTTTAGGCGCTATGATGCCACAGACAGACACACAGATACACAGCAACACACGTGAAACTTATAACACCCCTCTTTTTCCGGCGGGGGTTAAAAATACATAAGGAGCTCGTGGCTAAATAATAACAGCCGCACGGGTCGATCTTTAAGGTTAAGCAACGCTTGACGAGGTCGGTCCGTGGATGGGTGACCATTTCAACATACCGAGTTTCCTCCGTGCCTCGGAAAGCACGTTAAGCCGTTGGTCCCGGCTGTCATTTGAAGATCTTTGACAGTCGTTACGAGTAGTCAGAAGCTTGAGATCTGACACCAGTCTTGCCAAGGGGTACCGTGTTACCCAGTTATAGGGTTGTGGAGGTCAGATAGGCAGTCGCTCCATGTAAAACACTGGAACTCAGCTGAATCCGGTTAGACTGGAAGCCGACCCCAACATAGTTGGGCAAAGACTAGGCAGATGATGGTTAAAAATACATAACACTGTTTATGAAATTGTTAATACGACAAAGATGTGTGAAACAGATTGAACGATTTTTTTGTTGAAACCTGGATTAGGATATTAATCTCGGCAATACGTTCCCTTAATCGAGACAGTTTTGACTTAAACATGGGCGAAAATGTTGGCAAAAGCTAGTGAGCCTATTATTATTTATTATATACTTTATTGTACACCACAAAAACATATAGGAAAAACATTTACAAAAACAAGTGTACAATGGGCGGTCTTATCGCACAGGGCAATATCTTACAGAAAACCTTTATTGACAAATAAAAGCATTTAAAATGTTTATGTATAACTAGCCGTGCCTGTGGTTTCGCATGCGCCAACTACCTACCCTACTTAGGTAGCTCCCTAGAAAATTAATTGGTAGGTACCAATTTTTTTCTAGGGTTTTGCTTCCGCGGAGAATCTTAACAACGCCATTCAGAAAATGACGTCAAATGCACAACGCCGAATCTATCGAATATGGATTTCAACCAGATTTCAACTGTCCGAGTATCTGAATTGCGTGTGTTGTGATATTTTACTTCTTGAACACTTTAATTTCATATTTCTTTTGATAGAGTGAACCGATTCCGATGAAACAAGAACTAAGGAATACTTCAAGGTACCCACAATTTTTATGTATAAAAGTTGTCTATATTGGTTTCGTACATTTTATGTGATTTGTGCAGAACTAAATAGACAAACAGATTTTTGGAAATATTTTCAATGTACAAAAAATAAATTTCTAGTGATTTATTACATGTACTCTGATACTGTGATTTATTACTTGACTCGGTGGAACGCAGAGCTAAGACACTAAGTGGTGACGTCAAACTGGTGGATGCCAAGCTTCACAGTTTGGCTCATCGCCGTAAGGTTGCCTGCTTGTCGGTCTTCTACAGACTGTACTTTGGCCAGTGTGCTCATGAACTCCACGACCTCATCCCACCGCCCCCCCTTCTGCCATCGGACATCTAGATGCACTGCAAGTTACCATCCTCACCTAGTTGCCATTCCACCAATTCGCACCAAGCGCTTCCAAACATCCTTCATAATGCGCACAGCAAAAGAGTGGAACTCACTGCCTGCGTCTGTGTTTCCGAACGCATACAACTCGAATCTCTTCAAAGTTAGAGTGAACAGGCTTCTTCTGTGTAAGCTCACTCCATCGTAGACTCTGTCTCTGTCACCTCTGACCTAGACTAGAGTCAAGAGCAAACCCATGACAAAAAAAAATAATAAAAAAATGTATAGATGTTAATGTCCTAATGTAAGCCAAACATCCAAATCTGATTCGCCATTGAAGCGCGACTGATTATTTGTTAATCCAATGTCACAAGCATATCGAAAAATGTTTTTTTTTTTTAATCTCATATTTGTGGGGTATGACTGTACCAATTCCATTCTTTTGTTTTAAAGACTATTTGCTGGTAGGACGTTTGCTTTTTGGTCTCGCACAGGGTTTTTATTTTATTATTGTTTAAGTGTATGCTTATTTTCTCGTGTCTCCTGTGCGGGTCACAAATAAATATTTTTCTTTCTTTCTTTCTTTCTTTCAAAAAGACTAAAGATCCAAACATGCATATAGATCTATGTTTAGATTGCATATTGATAATCCTAATAAGATACTTTTAACCATTAAAAACATTTCTTAGAAAATACAAAGCCGCCTTTCGTGATGGGCTTTTACCTCTGAAGGCTTCACAAAAGAAAGGCTTACAGGCCGCGAAGGAAGTCGGAAACGTTTTCAAGTGAAAATGTTGCTGAAATCATTCGTCGAACAATTACTTTTTATCCGACTCCCCAAAAAGGAGGTTCTATGTTTGACTATACGTTTTTTTTTTTGACTATACCCATTTCAATTTGGTGATGATCTTCGAATATATACAACAGAACTCTTCAATAAATAACTGCTAATCTCTCGGGATTGCTGAAATCGCATGTCTGTTTATTGTTTATACCATTTCATAACATAACATCACGCCAGTATGCTGTTAAGGGGTACGCAGGTCTCTCATTTCATCGGCTATATTCAAGTTTCATGATATTTAGGTAATCTATTCTGGCGTTAGTGTTAAACAACTTGCCTATTTGGTAGGTACAACTAAAAAGTGAAAAATAAAAAACTTGTATCAAAAAAATACTACCGAATACCAAATAAAAAAACTACAAAGTGAAAATAACTTTATTTTTGGAAGTCGGTGTCCAGAACGCAAAAAAAAGGTACCTACGAAAGACACCGACTTCCAAAAATAAAGTTATTTTTCACTTTGTAGTTTTCTTATTTCGAAGTCGGTAGTATTTTATTGTAAAAAAGTTTTTTTATTAAATTACGGCTCATTGAAACCTTCTTAGTTTTTTGTAAAACATGGATGGCTGGTTTCTGATCGTGTGGTCCTTTCGTCCTAGCATTGTTTTTTTATGTCCATTCTGTTAGCCATTAAAAATGAACACACCTACTAGTATCTAGGTACGCTTAAAAATTAAAAACACACCTACTAGTATCTAGGTACGCTTAAAAATTAAATGTCCGAACAAGTTTTATAACTCCAAACTTAAACAAACCTTAGTTTTTTTATTGGGACTATCCCACCGCACTATTCCCAAACCACTGCAACTCCTGAAAGCCAGAATCAACAGTAGCGACCTCCAGAAAAGTGCCGAGACAATAAAGCTTGACGAAGTCCCGGTGAATGAATTTAACTGTCTTGGACCCCGCAACGAAATTAATCAGAAAAGAATATCGGAGGAGAAAGATTTTTTTTAACTTTAGTTGCTACAAAATAAACTTTAATAAAGTAATAAAAAACTAATTATTTCAAATTATGGTTTGCTAGGTCTATCATAACATAGTTCACAATCCCTAATAATTTTGTATTGTTTGTTTTTTTTGTTTGTTTATTTTTTAAATTTGTTTGTCTGTTTATTTCTGTTTAAATTACCCTAATTGCGTAACTTTAACCATTCTTTAATGCTAAATTACAGAGTTTCAAACTAAAATACACATAAAACACAATCTCAAATTCAGAAATCAGGAATCTATAAACATTCCAAAATTATTCAACTCTCATACATACATAAACTTACGCCTTTTTCCCATGGGGGTAGGCAGAAACTACAGAACGCCACCTGCTACGATCATTACATAAATAACAACTAAACGACTACAACAACTCTCATTACTTGAATAATTACGATGTATCCAAATGAAATGAAATCGCAGTAGAAACCAGCGCATATTTGAGCTGCATAACTGAACGGAAGACGAACAAAGTGAATGTAATCGGAGCGAGCTTGCTTTTCAGTTGATCTAACAAATAGAGGCCATATTTAATGATGTTCGGGTAAATAGTCGATTAACGTTGAATTTCGTAGTTACTGTTTGGACTTAAGAAAGTTTTTAATTTGGAATACTCCAAAAAACTGCCGAGGATTTTGCCAACATTATTAAGGGTCGACTTCGAGTCTAACCGGATTCAGCAGTTACCAGTATTTTATGTGGAGCGACTGCTTATCTGACCTCGGCAACCCAGTAACTGGATAACACGATACCCCTTGGCAAGATTGGTGTCAGATCTCAGGCTTCTGACTACCCGTAACGATTGTCGAAGATCTTCAAATGACGGCTTAACGTGCTTGGCGAAGCACGGAGGGGTATCGGTACCTATGCCATTAATCGCAACCCATCCATGCACCAACTTCGGCAAGCGTTGCTTAACCCCGAAGATCGACCCATCATCATCATCACCAGAATTTTAATGTTCCCACTGCTGGGACACAGGCCTCCTCTCTGTGAGAGGGAATGGGCCGTAAACCACCACGTGGGCCCAGTGCGGGTTGGTGGATGTCTCATGTCTTCGTATTTTTGGTTCTAGAACATGCCGGTTTCCTCAAAGATCGACCCGTTCGACTGTTAATATTATTAGCCACGAGCTGCTCAACCTTTAGACCACAGATGGCATTTGAAAATCTTTCAAATTAGTTTCTCCAGATCTTCATCTAACACAATACAGACAGAGGCAGACCGTAAAACTTTAATACCACTTAGGTCGCGTCTGTATAGTTTATTTCACACTCCAGCAATCACGAAGATTACCAATAAACATAAATGTTCGCGTCGTCACTCGTCAAAGAGTTTACGACGCGCGACGCACTGAAACATTCACTCAATAGCCCTTCACGATAAATCGGTGAGATGACAGGCTTTCAATCAATCAAACAATGTGTTTTTCTTTATTGTTTTACTATGGTTTTTCGAAGGCTAAAAAACTTGGGCACAGTAAAAATATAAAAACAGTATGGAAACTACCTACAAACGCTTGAAACGGCACACTCACACAAACGTACGCACCGACGAGACCGCTCGGCCACTTTCGAGGTAATGTCAGTACTAAGTGCCGCGTCGCGACGAGTGGTCACGTATGTTTGTATTAGTGTGCCGTTTCGAGCGTTTGTAGGTAGTTTCCATACTGTTTGTATATTTTACTGTGACTTGGGGCACATTTTATTGGAGGAATACTTCTAAATCCGCGTGAAGCGATACAGTACAAAGGCAATGCTTATTTCTTAAGAAATTTCTATCATGAGACCCGCAAAAGGAAAAATGAATAAGAAATTTAGACAATAGTGTGTGAGAACAGGAAAAGAAGAAAAGTGAACGACTTAAACTAAGATATAAAAACATACGCCCCACAAATAGTGTAATGGTGGATATAATACAATGTGTCCGGACTTGTAGTAACACAACTTTAAGGCCGCTATACAAGGTGGCCAAAAAGTCTTGGATCAAACGCAACTAGGGGTTAGATGGGGTTATCAGCTGCAAAAAATTGTTCTACGGGAGGTCGTTAAGGTCAACCCTTGCAGAGTTATAATTTACCTGCAGAGTTTATTTTGAAATAGGCCTAACCGAGTTTTATGGTTGGGTTAACTTTGGCCTTGCTACGAATGAACGTCCTCGAATGATATCAAAGCCACGCATAGCCATGTGTCTTTTTCGTTCATATATCTTTTTAGAACCCCTATTAAATGCGCTGAAACTTGTAATACAGGGTCACTTTTCGGTAGAGTATTTTTTTTCACAGTGGGGTCCGAAGTAAATAGAAAGTTATGATTTGAGATATTTTTTTGTAAATCTTAATATTATCTTCAACTGGGTGTGTTGAAGATATTATTATAAACAACCATAAATAGCATGTCTAACGCAAGGACTCATCAATACCAATCTAGTGAAAATTATAAAAAGATACAGGCTGTAGATTTTTATATATATATTTTATGAGAAAAAAGACAATTTTCTCATAAAAACACAAAATAAATTATAACTCTGCAGGGGTTGACCTTAAGCACCTCCCGTAGAACAATTTTTTGCAGCTGATGACCCCATCTAACCCCTAGTTGCGTTTGATCCACGACTTTTTGGCCACCCTGTATACATTTAATTTTATCGATAAAAACACCTCTCATAATGGGTTTAATCCCACGTTTTTATTGCATTTAAAAAACATAACAAAATAAATTAAAATGTCAACAATTAAAAATGTCATATTAAACATATTTATATTTTATCCACCCTCGTCCGTGTATCACTGCGGGGTGCCAACTGAAAATCAGTGCTGAGTATCTGACGCCCAGCAAATGCTGAGTTAGTAAACGTTTCGGTATCGTCTCTTCTGCCAACACGGTGGCAAACCTTTGTTATATTTCGTAGTTTGGTCAACACATTACACAAAATAACGGGGTGTGTCTGAAACTAAACATGGTAACAGGATAGTGATTGAGTACGTCTGCTAGCCTTGACTATAACACCCACATGGGTATCAAAGTTTGGCGTGATTTACCTAAAAGTTATCGTTTAAGTCATGTTAACTAATATTATTAGGATAGTCGTAAATAAGTGAAATTATCCGTTAGCTTGTAGAAGATAATGTCTAGATGTACTTAAATCATAATCTAAGTACATTAACCGTCTTATTAATAAACGTGGACTAAGGTAAGATTAACTTTATTCCAAGCATTAGGTTGGTATTTACAAATTTCCGTATTAATAAACACGGCATAAGGATGGATTATACTAATCTGCTAATCTAACTGAGCAGTGGTGGCCCAGTAGTTACGGTCCCGACTTACGAGTTGTAGGTCGTGGGTTCGAACCCGAGCAGGCACTTTACTTTGTGTAATTTATTTCATCACCACTGCTCTCAAAAAGGTGAAGGAAAACATAGTGAGGAAACCGGCATGTCCTAGAACCAAAAATTCAAAGACATGTGACATCTACCAACCCGCACTGGGCCCGCGTGGTGGATTATAGCCTACTCACTCTATGAGAGGAGGCCTGTGTATCAGCAGTGGGTACATTAAAAGGGCTGATGATGTGATACTAATCTGACTCTTGTCTCGGACTAAAAGTTACACCATTAGAGATTATCTTGTAGCGGTATCAACGCCGCCACCTACAAACGATGACATGACGCCACATCCTGCATCTCGCAGACAATAACCGTTAGGCAGTTGCCCACCCGAACAGAACATCCGTCTGGTCGAAGGATCCTCCCTTTTCACACTTTTACACCCAGCTCCGTAAACCTCCAAAGATGGAGGTAGGTAGGTATATCGATTAGGAAAATTCTTTCACTAAAAGAAAGCTACATTAGGAGTGCATTGGCTACTTTTTTTCAGGAAAAAAAAAGAAGGACGTTTCTCTCCTAGACACGGAAAGGAAGTCGCGGGGAAATTTAAACCTAACTACGTAAAAAGTGGACCCACGCGTGACTAAACAAGGAGCTCGATTCATTCAACATACTAAATTATAATCTTAATAATCTTAACCGCTACTGTACTGTTTTTAACGAAACAATTAAAACGCCATTTTGTCATAAGTTTTAAGCACTCAAAAGCAATAATTAAATCAATCTATTTGGGTCGGTTGCCAGTCTAACTGGATACAGCTAAATGACAATATTTTACATGGAGCGACTGCGACGTCCGGAATATGGGCTGTAAAAATATGAAAAAGAGTGAATGACAAATAAGACTTGATATTAAAAAGAATGAAAGACAAATATGAACTGATATTGAAAAGAGCGAATGACAAAATAAGACGTGATATTGAAAAAGAGTGCAGGGTAAATAAGACGTGATATTGAAAAAGAGTGTAAGACAAATAAGACGTGATATTGAAAAGAATGAAAGACAAATATGAACTTATATTGAAAAAGAGCGAATGACAAAATAAGACGTGATATTGAAAAAGAGTGAAAGACAAATAAGACGTGATATCGAAAAAGAGCAGATGACAAATAAGACGTGATATTGAAAGAGTATAAAACAAATGAGACATGATATTGAAAAAGAGTGAAGGGTAAATAAGACGTGATATTGAAAAAGAGTGTAAGACAAATAAGACGTGATATTGAAAAAGAGTATAAGACAAATAAGACGGATTATTGAAAAAGAGTTTAAGACAAATAAGACATGATATTGGCTCCTTAACAAGACTGGTTTTCAGACTTACGGGCTTCTGATATCCAGTTTCGACTATCAAACTACTACAAATGACAGCTGGGACCATAGCCGAGACTTTGCTTATCTGCATGATCGACCTGCGTGGCTGTAATTAATTTAGCTACGGGCCCAATATAGTACAATGTACGATTAAGAAATCAATAAGATCGAATATACAGTGGCGGTATATTCGTGACTCAGCATTAGGTGGTACGGGTTGCAGAAGACAGATGAGAAATATTCAGCAATAAAAAATATTCTATTTATTTTATTATTGATGTACACACAGAAAATACATACAGAAAACACATCATGACAAAGGTGTACAAGGGTACTGCTTATTTCTTTAGAAATTTCTACCAGCAGACCCGCTAAAAGGGGAAATGAAGAAGAAATATAGACAAATAGTGTGTGAGAACAGGAAGAGAAGAAAAGTGAACGACTAACCTAAGGTATAAAAACATACGCGTATAGTGTAAGTGATATATACTTAAATAAATACTTAACTCTAAAATATATAGATACTAAATATATATACATATGCTTAAAAAGATCAGATTTGAGAGGAAAGATAATGCTCTTTTAATCGTTTTTTAAAAAGCGAGATAGTATCTAGATCTTTGATGCTAGGCGGCAGTGAGTTCCATAATCTTACAGCATGGACAGAGAAGGAATATGAATAATAGCTAGTTTTATGAGGATGGCCTTTAAGGAGGGATCTAAGATGTGACCTACATAATGCATTTCTAGGCCGAGCGTAAGAAAATCGCTCACGCAGGTAGGAAGGATAAGACGGGTTGTGTAAGATGTTGAAGAGGAGACATAAAATCCGAGTGTTCCTGCGAAGGCGAATTGGGAGCCACTTGAGTTCCTTGCGAAGGTGAGAAACATGATCATACTTACGTAGACCATAGACAAAGCGAATGCATAAGTTTTGCAGACGCTCAAGCTTGTTTCAGGTTACACTAGTCGAAAATTCTTCCATACAAACGTAGTCTAGAGATTACTCCACTGTTTGAAGATGTACGTTCAAAATAACAAATGATATCAATTTTTCTTATCAATATCTAGTCTTGTATGGAGACAAAAATGTAAAAAAATAATATATTTGAAAGTTATGAGCGTCGAAAGTTCCATAGTTCAACACCAATTTTAACGCATCTTTGAACGGAAATAAATACCATAAGTATAAGGAAAATTGCAAAACGGCCTCCATACAGGGATAGATTAGTAATTCAACAATGCAAATAATGTTATTTTATAAATATACATTTAGTTGTTTTTTCATGATATCTAGACTACCAAAGGTCTGTTTATAAAATTTCGCGCGCTCGTTTTCGTCCTAAATCATCATCCATTTCGATACAAATTTGCAAACGTGCTAATTCGTACACGAACTAGCTTCTTACTGCTCATCACAGCATCTATTTCTTTCGCACGTGTTGTCGGATATGATAGCATGCATTTTAACCCCGCGCACAAAATAGTTCGTGCCGTCGAATAGTTCAACCTTACCACTCCTCTGTGGCATCCAGGTAGCAGGCGTCGGCATTTCACGTTCTATGTTTTATCCAAATACTTTCACCCAGACAAACCTACAATTTCTCAAGCCCTGTTGCCATCGTGAGTGACGTCACTTGAGCGCCAGTAACACTCGCCCTTGTACACGTTACTAACTGCCTTGGTTACTGGTACAATGAGTGTTCATGATGTTAGGGGAATGGGGTCTAATGTAACGGGGGTATGATTGAACATGGGAATGTTTATACGGTGAGATGAAAAGAATATAGGGAAAATGGAAAATATTATTTGAATGATTTTTCCTTCGAATTAATTTGGCTATAATTATATTTGTACTAGGTTATGCCCGCGGCTTCGCCCGCTTTATTATCCCAAGAGATAATTTTATCTATACGTAGTTTATCTGGATAACAAACCTATGTGTATTTAAACCCCGCCGGAAAAAGAAGGGGTGTTATAAGTTTCACGTGTGTTGCTGTGTATCTGTGTATCTGTGTATCTGTGTGTCTGTCTGTGGCATCATAGCGCCTAAACGGATGAACTGATTTCGATTTAGTTTTTTTTGTTTGAAAGGTAATTTTGTCGAGAGTGTTCTTAGCTATGTTTGAATAAAATTAGTTCAGCCGTTCAAAAGTTATGGGCATTTTACTGTTTGATTCGGGGTGTTTTCGCAAGATAAATGCGTCGGGGGTTTTTTAAATTGAGAAAATTTTACTTGTTTATCTAGGTTTTGTAAGTTCGGAAAAGTGTTTATCTTTTAACCATCTTTCTAAAAAGGAGGCGGTTTTATGTTCGATTTTAAGTTTGTTCACTGATATCTTTTTTTTTTGTTTTATGCTCGCGTTTGATAAATTTCCGTCAATTGTGGACCGATAATACTTTTTTTTTTGTTTGAAAGAATATGTTTCAAAATTGGTCCCAATTTAATTAGGTGAAGATCTGATGAAGAACTTCGAAGATATACAACAGAACTCTTCAATAAATAACGGCATATCTCTCGGGATTGCTGCAATCGCATGTCATGTGTCTTTATTGTTTATACCATTTCGTAGCATAACATCACGCCAGTACGCTCTTATGGGGTACGCAGATCTCTCATTTCACCGGTTATGTTCAAGATTCATGATACTCGGGTAATCTATTCTGGTGTTATAGGTAACTTACTAAACAACTTGCCTATTAGGTACTACTTTTTCCAAAAACATACTACCGACTTCCAAATAAGAAAACTATAAAGTGAAAAATAACTTTATTTATGGAAGTCGGTGTCCATAACGCAAAAAAAATAAAACCTACGAAAGACACCGACTTCCAAAAATTAAGTTATTTTTCACTTTGTAGTTTTCTTATTTGGAAGTCGGTAGTATTTTTAGTTTAGTCGGTTTTATTGTTGGTTTCTTTTTTGAGCCTATTTTAAATGGAATTTGAAAATCGAACTTCGAATCGACTTGTTTCTATCTCTCGCTCTTTTCGTATCGAAGTGAAAGTGACAGAACAAAGTGAAGTTCAAATCTTTCGAATGTTGTGAGTAGACCCAGCACTGACTCGGCATTTTAAAAAAATAATTAAAAAGTTACTTTGTCTCACGCTCGCAGCAAAATCGAATTTTGCTCACTGTCTTTAAGCAGCAAAACCTGCTTGTTTGAGGTGCTGAGGTGAAAACACTTTGTTATACTTAGCTCTTACATTAGAGCAAAATTCACACTAATATTATAAAAATCATATATAATAATAGTAACTCCCTGTTCGAAGGAAAACCATCCGTCTCGCCTATTTAAGCTGATTATGAATATTTCCTACGCGTGTTTAAAGTATTTCAAATTAACCACTCAGAAATGTATGAGATCGTTTCTCAAATACTTCCTTATGGCGTTTTGACTTCTAAGAAATAATTAAAGCAATATTAGGAAATTCGTACAACATTTTGTTTTGCATTCATTTCTCTAATATTTATATGCAGAAGCGGACATAATTATTTTTACTGGAGAGGATTACTAGCTAATAATGTTCCCACTTCCACTGCTGGGATACAGGCCTCCTCTCTGTGCGAGGTTAGGCTGTTATCCACCATGCAGGCTGAATGAGGATTGGTACCTTATGTCACATGTCTAAGTAAGTATTTTTGGATCAGGAACATGCAGGTTTCCTCACAATGTTCCCCTTATCTTCACTGTATTTAAAGCAGTGGTGATGAAATAAATTACACAAAGTATAGCGCGCCTACACCATATATGTCTCTATCTACTCCTATGATTGATCTACAACTCGGTGTATCGGGGCTGTTACCAGCGGGCAACACTGCACACTGCACTTCTTACCGGTTCGACATCCAGTCGACATCGCATCGGCTATCGCTGAAAACCAGCGTAGAGGTTTTGTCTAGTACGCGAGTCCCAGTACGAGTGTGACACATACTGATAGTTGTTCCGGCAGGCTTATAACGTATCTTTTGCAAGAGCAAAAAGATAGCGATAAAGTAGGTTCTACAGAATCGTTTGCTAATCGCTCGCTGTTTGTCAAATGCACATGTTTAAAAAAAAAACCTCCAACAACTCTAAACCTTTTCCCACAAGCTTTTATCATCTTTCATACCGCCCATCCAAACGAGATGGCTTTGCTTGGAGTTTCCTTGCGTGATCGCATCAGAAATGAGGATAACCACAAGAGGAACAAAGGCCTTTGCAGCAGAAGGACAGATAAGCAAAATCTAGGAATAGCAAAATCCCAGATTAGCAGAAGGACAGATTTGCATTAAGGCAGAAGTACAGACCCACACAGAAAACAAAAATAAAATTGAATAGTTACTATTGGTAAAATTTTATTTGAAAGTAGTATTTTTTTATTCTTTAAAAGCTAAAAGTATTTTCAAAACGCTTTGTGCCTATGGGTGGGCTATCCACCATGTACAGATGGCGCATTGCCGTACGTCTTGTTGTCCGATGATGGAAAGGGCTAGGCAGAATCAAATTGCACACCCCCCGAAATGTGACCGATAGAAAACCGACAGGCTGGCAACTCGTCGTCGGTGTTCAAGGCTCTGGAGCCTTGAGTCGACCAGCGCATCGTTGCCGATCAGTCTCTTGGCCTTTCTGTCAATCGAATCAAGTTGGTATTATTATTATTTGGCAGATCCGTCCCAGATGTCAGAGCAGTACTCCATGTGACCTTTAGATATATAAAGCAAAGAGGTCACAAATTGATAATAAGGTTACTAGGATTTGTAACTTTTTTGACGGCGACAGTACATTATCTGCCATTATGCAAATCTGTCCTTATACTAATCTGGGATTTTGCTATTCCGGGATTTTGCTTATCTGTCCTTCTGCTGCAGAGGGGAACAAAGTTACCGACATAGCCCGAAATATTGCAAAATTTTAGTGGCATTGCTCGCAGAACGGAATGTCGATGGGGCTGAAAAGTTCTGGAGTGGATCACGAGCTGGAAGACGCAACGTTGGAAGGCCTCCCTCTAGGTGGACCGATGACCTGGGAATCCGATGGATTCGAGACGCACAGGATTGGTCAGTGTGGCGATGCTTGGGGCAGGCCCATGCCCAGCACTAGACGGATAAAGATAATTATTTGTTGATAAAATCCCAACAGAAGATTTGAAGATGTCATCCTGCAAAAACCGGCGACACAAAAACTAAACCAATAACCTTGTAAACATACGTGCAAAATAAACCACCCACACAATCTACGTAACTTACATGACCGTGCGTTCCCCTCGCTATTTATGTCATAATATTGATCAAAAGATACACTAATCCGTGGCCCGATAACTTTGCACCGGCGTGTAAACTCATGTTTGATGTTTCAGATATGAGGTAAAGGTATTAAGGTAATCGTTTTTTGGTTTATTTTGCACCTATGATTAAGCACGTTTTGTGAGAGGACACCAACCAGAGGTGAAGGAACTTTGAGTCTTATCTGTTTAATTCTTTTGTCGTTTTTGTAATGAGCTATTGTCGAAGATAGGTCTGTTATCAGATAATTGGCGCTGGAAACATGTTTCTTTTGCAGCTTGTTATGTTGATACTGGTTACATTTCGGGGAGTGTGCGATGGAATTGCATGAACTAATTCCTCCTAGCCCGTTACATCATCGAACTACGAGACGTACGGCGATGCGCCATCGGTACATGGTGGACAGCCCACCCATACGCACCAAACGTTTTGGGAATACTTTTATTATGCGTACAGCTAAGGAGAGTCTGTATTTCCTGATAGCTACAACCTGGGAGTCTTTAAGTCAAGAGTGAATAGGTTTCTTCTAGGTAAGCGTGCTACATAGTCGACTACATCATCGCTTACCATCAGGTGAGAAAGTGGTCAAGCGCGAGCCTATCAATAATAAAAAAGGGTCTGGTCCAGTTTTGACTAGTGTAGTATAATTTTTCGTATATAAATATTTTTCCGTACGTCCTAATTAGAAAGCCATACCACAATTTTCCTGTTAATTGCTATTATTATAGCATGTCGATTGCCTTCTAAATTGAGTCTGATCAGAATTTTGCTAGCGGCTTCGGCGGTATACGAGTTCTATGAAAATGTCACTACTGAACACTTCGAGCTCACTTATATTATATGATATTTACATAATAGTCCTGCTGTTCCAAACATTCCACAAGACTCGAAGGTAAAACGGTGTGTAAAGTCCATCTAACCGAAAGCAGAGGGTTCTTTATAATGACTCGTCTGCATCTGGCCCAAAACCTATGAAACTTTTAGCTAGCTATGAATGCAAAAAAGGAAAAACAGCTGCTACCTTTTTACACTATGCTTTTATATTAAAAGTTTCAATATCCCGAGAAAATTCACTCACAAGCTTAGATTACGTACACACATAGAAGAGAGTTTATTTGCGCCAAATATAACACGTAAAATTCACTCACAAGCTTAGATTACGTACACACATAGAAGAGAGTTTATTTGCGCCAAATATAACACGTAAAAAAACAAAGTAAAAGGTCTTGTGTGACTTGACTATAAAGAAAAACCGGCCAAGTGCGAGTCGGACTCGCGCACGAAGGTTCCGTACTATTTTCGCAAAAAACTGCGTAAAAATCACATTTGTTGTATGGGAGCCCCACTTAAATATTAATTTTATTCCGTTTTTAGTATTTTTTGTTATAGCGGCAACAGAAATACATCATCTGTTTTATTTTGTTTATTTTATTTTATTAAAAAAAAAAACGTTGCCCCCCACACTAAGAATTTCTTCCTGTATCGTGGGTGCGTTTACAAACATATAAACTCACATACACAAACAACCAGAGCCGGAACAACTATCTGTAGGTCATACAAATATTTGTTCCGTGCGAAAATCGAACCCGCGACACGCACAGCAGTCAATCGCTCAACCACTACGCCAACCGAGAAAAACAAATTCAATTTCAACTGTCTAGCTATCACAGTTCATGAGATACAGCCTAGTGACAGACAAACCGACCGACGGACAGTGGAGTCTTAGTAACAAGGTCCCGTTTTTACCCTTCGGGTACGAATCCCTAAAAAAGTGACATCCATGCACAACAATCTTAAGGAGCCTCTGTTTTGCTCCTCAGGTTACGCACAGGATGGAGTGCAGCCCGAAGCGAGCCCCCGCTCACACCAAACGAGAGAGAGGCCATAGCAGCCGTCGTGAAGAGAGCTGAGAAGATAGATGAGGTGGAGGCAAAGAGGGTCGGCAGGCTGGTGGCTAGACTTGAAGGTAAGGAAGACTCTGTTGACTGGATTACTGCCCTCTATTATGATCTCTATCTCTCAAAGATTAGCTGGAAGAAAATTTCATTTAATTTTGGAGTTAAGCTCGCCTTTGTACATGAATTTCGTGTTGACTCTGTGTGAATGTATTGTTTTGGTATACAGTAAATTGAAATTCAAATTATTTATTTGTAAAAACATAGGTTATAATAAGATCTCATTCTAATGTCAGGATCGCTATGTTTAACCGCATACACATTTTGTATACATATAATTTTAATATTTTTTTTTTTTACAAAAATTACAATTGACTTCCAAACAAAAACGCTACAAAGTGAAAAATTACTTCAATTTCGGCAGTCGGTGTTCCTGTTTTCGTTTCTTGTTTTTTGACACCGACTTCCGAAATTGATGTTATTTTTCACTTTGTAGTGTTTTTGTTTGGATGTCAGTTGTAATTTTTGTAAAAAAGATTTTTGTTTTCACTTTTTAGTTGTGGTACGTAATGGACCAGTTCTAAAAGCTAGGTGAACTGTTCACACCTGCTGCGTACCCCTTTAGAGCGTACCAGTTTGATGTTACGAAATGGTGTAAATAATAAACAGACATGCGATTGCAGCTATCCCGAGTGATTTGCCGTCATTTATTGAAGAGTTCTGATGTATATCTCCAAAGTTCTTCATCAGATCTTGACGATTAAATGGGACCATATGACAAGCACCAGCGTTCAAATAAAAAAAGAATCATCAAAATCGGTTCACCCAATAAAAAGTTCTGAGGTTAATACAAATTTTAAAAAAATACATTCGAATTGATAACCTCCTCCTTTTTGAGAAGTCGGTTAAAAAAAATGCATTGTATTATTTAAATTGAGAACATGAACAACTTTTACAATAGTAAAATAATCCAATGGGACCAATCATGAAAACGTGAAAAACAATTCTAAAGGCCCAACTTTCACTCCCTGAAAGTTAATCAATAAATGAAAGTCACTCTGTATACTGGCTAGGCTTTGCACGTGTAACTTGGGATCGCTTTGTATGAAAATGTAGGCGGGATCGTCCACGCCATGCAACGCATGGATGCGCGGTCAGCAAACAACTAACCGTGTGGAAACGTGGTAAATCTCGCCGAGCACATCCTGACTGAGTAGCGGAGGACGGTCGACTCTTGAGAGATTTTCATACACATGTTATATTAAAAAAGTCTTATTAATTTTGGTTTAGACTACAGAAGCAAAGGTATATGTGTAACTAGCTGTTGCCCGCGACTTCGTCTGCGAAGCATTAGTAATTCGAATTGCTTATTTTTTATATCGCGGCTTAATATTGTAGGTTTTCCATACAAACTTCTACCCCTCTTTCCACTCCCTTAAGTATGATTTCCTTAAGTATGTTTGGATATAAACTATCCTATGTCCTGCCCAGGGTCTCAAAATATCTCCGAACCAAATTACATTTAAATCGGTTCAACGGTTTAAGCGTGAAAAGGTAGACAGAGAGACAGACAGAGTTACTTTCACATTTATAATATTAACTCCGCCCGCGACTTCGTTCGTGTGATGGCAACCAAAAATAAGCTGTTATTAAACCAAATAAAAATGTGGTTTTGTAAAGTTCTACGGTTTATAGGTTTGGGACGATTCGTTATTTGACTTAACATTTTAGGTTACCGCTACAAAGTAAAATCCGCCCCTTAAAACTTAATATACCCTTTTTATCTTTTTAATTTTTTGTTTATTTTAGTTAGATTGCTCAGTAAGATGTCTCAAAAAAACTAAAATCACTTAACCCTATCAGGGGGGAGGTAGTTTAAAAAAACGTATCATGTAAACTTTGATTATTTACTTTATCTCCACGGAATGATATTGTTCATACAAACAAATTGCCTCCTTTTCACCCCCTTAAAGGTCGACAGTTCAGTGGTGACTGCGAACCGGAAAACGCAAATTAGGAAGTCCGACCCGGTCAAGGCTGTGGGAGTCCGGTGGATGCGAAACGCACAGGACCAATCAGTGTGGCGGCGCTTGGGGAAGGCCTATGTTTAGCAGTGTTGTGGCTGAAATGATAATGATGGTGAAAGGTTGATTTTCCGCAAATTCCTTCTTCGTGCTCCCCTAGATCCCACATCATACATCAAAAACGAAACCTTGTCCAGTATGATTCATAACAAACTTTAACACCCACTTAATCCTATTTTGGGGGGTAGTTTTGAAAAAATATAATGACAACCTTTTATTGTTTACTTAGGTTGGTATTTATGTCAACTATCAAGTTTATTAACCCAAGACATAAAATTCTTTAACAAAACTTTATCACCTGTTAAATCTAATAATATCAACCTTTATTGTTTGTTTAGGTTGGTATTTTTGTCAAGTATCAAGTTTATTAACCCAATAAATAAGATGAAAAAAAAAAATTAACTCCCCCTAAATCGACTTTTGAGTGTAGTTTCTAAAAACTTATAATGACAAACTTTATTGTTTACTTAAGTTGATATTTATGTCAAGTTTCTAGTTTATTAACTCAAGAAATAAGATTCTTCAAAAAACTTTAACACCCCTAAAAAACCGATATTTTGGGGTTAGTTTGAAAAAACTAAGAATTTCAACCTGTATTGTTTACTTAGGTTGGTATATATGTCAAGTTTAAAGTTAATTAACTCAAGAAGTAAGATTCATCAAAAAAAAAATCTTTTGGGGGTAGTTTTGAAAACTAATAATAACAACTTTTATTGCTTAAGTTTCAAGTTTATTAACCCAAGTAATATGATTATTCAAAAAAACTTTAACACCCCGTAAATCTGTTTTTGGGGGTAGTTTCGAAAAACTAATAATAACAACCTTATAATTTATTTAAGTTAGGGTTTGTGCAATGTTTCAAGTTTAGTAACCCATGAAATAAAATTCTTCGATACAAACTTATTGAAGTTTGTATCGAAGAATTTTATTTCATGGATCTACCCTCACAAGTGGATTAAGGGGGTATTGACCCCCTTAATCCACTTGTGAGGGTAGTTTCAAAAAACTAATAATGTCAACCTTTTATCATTTACTTAGATTACTATTTATGCCAAGTTTCAAGAATATTAGTTGAAGGAATTAGATTTTTCATACAAATTTTGTCCCGTTTTTTCTCCCCTTTAGGGGAAGAATTTCGGCAAATCCTTTCTTATCGGTTGCCTACGTCATACAAAAACATACTCTCCAAGTTCCAGGTCTCTACGATGAGCGGTTTAGGCTGTGCGTTGATCCGTCAGTCAGTCATTCAGGACAAAGCATTTTATTTGTATAGAAGAAGATATTTTTTTATATGTATAGAAGGAGCAGAAGACTGGTCGGGTTTTTTAAGACGCATAATTTCGGGTGGCCCAAAAATTACTTTAGTATGAAAACGAATGCTGCGTAAATTACGCGACACAACACAAAAACCTAATACAGCGTAAATTACGCAACACTAAAACGTCACTCACAACTATGTTTACCTGAGACAAACGGTCCAGTTCGGTAGTTCCCCGTATTAGTGCCATTTGATTCTTCAAAGAAACTTTAACACCCCTAAATCGTCTTCAGGGGATAATTCCGAAAAACTAATGATGCCAACCTTTATTATTTTGCCAAAGGAATAAGATTTTTCATACAAATAAATGTCTCCCTTTTAACCCCTTCAAAAGTTGAATTTCCAAAAATCCCTCCTAAGTGCTCCCCGCAAGATGTATCTTAAAAAGAAGCTATGTGCAGTAAAAGTAATAAAAAATCTTTACCACCCCGAAATCGTATTTTAAGGGTAGTTTCGAAAAACTAATAATGAAAACCTTTATTGTTTATTTAGGTTGGTATTTAAGCAAAGTTTCATATTTATTGACCTAAGATATTAGATTCTTCAAAAAAATTAACATCCCCTAAATCGTCTTTTGGGGGTAGTTTCAAAAAATAATAATAGCAACCTTAAGGTTAGTATTTGTGGCAAGTTTCAAGTTTATTGAACCTAAATATCAGATTGTTCAAAAACACTGTAACACCCCTAAATCGTCTTTTGGGGGTAGTTGCAAAAAACTAATAACGACAACCTTTATTGTTTATTTAGGATGGTATTTATTTCAAGTTTCATGTTTATTCACCCAAAAAGTCAGATTCTTCAAAAAAATTAACATCCCCTAAATCATCTTTTGGGGGTAGTTTCGAAAAACTAACAATGAAAGCCTTTATTGTCTATGTAGATAATTAGATTCTTCAAAAAAAAATTAACACCCCTAAATCGTCTTTTGGGGGTACTTTAAAAAAAAAAAATAACAACCTTTATTGTTCATTTAGGTTAGTATATGTGGCAAGTTTCAAGTTTATTGACCCAAGAAATCAGATTTTTCGCAAACACTGTAATACCTCCTAAATCGTCTTTTGGGGGTAGTTGCAAAAAGCGAATAATGACAACCTTTATTGTTTATTTAGGATGGTATTTATGTCAAGTTTCATGTTTATTCACCCAAGAAATCAGATTCTTCAAAAAAAATACATCCCGTAAATCATCTTTTGGGGGTAGTTTCGAAAAACCAACAATGAAAGCCTTTATTGTTTATTTAGATTGGTATTTATGTAAAGTTTCAAGTTTATTAACTGAAATAATAAGATTCTTCAAAAAAAAATTAACACCCCTAAATCGTCTTTTGGGGGTAGTTTCAAAAAATTATAGTAGCAACCTTTATTATTCATTTAGGTTAGTATTTGTGGCAAGTTTCAAGTTTATTGACCCATGAAATCAGATTTCCCGTACAAATTTCAACAATCCCTTAATCATTATTTGGGGGTAGTTTCGAAAAATTATTAATGTCAATCTTTATCATTTACTTAGAATACTATTTGTGCTAAGTTTCAAGAATTTTGGTCGAAGAAATTAGATTTTTCATACAAACTTTCAACCCCCTGTTTTCCCCCTCAGGGATGAAATTTCCAAAAATCCTTTCTTAGTGCACACTTACGTCACTTGAGGAACCTTTCTGCCAAATTTCATGCTTCTAGGCTTAGCAGTTTTGGCTGTGCGTTGATTGATCAGTCAGTCAGTCAGTCAGTCAGTCACCTTTCGCTTTTATAGATATAGATTATTGGGCTGTACTGCAGTGTCTCCAACGGTGCCAAATCGACTACCGGTTTATCGAGGTGTTGAAGTTTTGTACAAAAACGCCACCATGTCAGTTCGACTTCAGGATCAGACCTCGGAACCTATCCTTCTGCAGCGAGGTGTGAGACAGGGAGATCTGATATCTCCAAAACTGTTCACCGCTGCACTGGAGGATGTCTTCAAGGTTCTGGACTGGAGAGGGCTAGACATCAACGTCAATGGCGAGTACATCACTCACCTTCGGTTTGCCGACGATAAAGTGGTTATGGCTGAGACCGTGCAGGACCTCAGTATAATGCTCGATGACCTCAGTAGTGCTTCCGAAATAGTGGATCTTAAAATGAACATGGACAAAACCAAGGTAATATTGTATGCCCATTTTACACCCACTCCTATTAAGGTTGAAGACCCTACACTCGAAGTTGTGGACGACTATGTCTACCTAGGACAAACGATCTAGTTGGGTAGGGCCAACTTCGAGAAAGATGTTAACCGTCGAATCCGACACGGCTGGGCAGCGTTCGGGAAGTTGCGCGGTATCTTCTCGTCCAACTTACCACAGTGTCTCAAGATGAAGGTCTATGACCAGTGTGTGTTTCCAGTGATGACCTATGGCTCTGAGACGTGGTTGCTCACAATGGGCCTCATCAGAAAGCTTACAGTCAACCAAAGGGCAATGGAGAGGGTTATGCTCGAAGTATCCTTGCGTGATCGAATCAGAAATGTAGAGATCCGCAAGAGAACCAGGGTTACCGACATAGCCCGAAGAATTGCCAAAGTTAAGTGGCATTGGGCAGGCCTCCCTCCAGGAGGACCGATGACCTGGTATAGGTTGCGGGGATCCGCTGGATGCGGGACACACGGGTCCAGTCAATGTGGCGATGCCTGGGGGAGGCCTATGTCCAGCAGTGGGCGTCTTTCGGCTGATATGATGATGATGAGTCTATTTTTAGTTTCCTAAAATCTTTCTACACACACTGTTTCTTCGTCTCTTATCCAACCGCCCTTTGGCAGATCTGCTGGACATAATTTATATTGTAATAAGCAGTGCCTTTGTTCTGTTCTATTTGTATTCATTATTTTTTTTGTTAAGTGTTTTGTATATACAAAATAAATAAATTAATAAGCAAAGACAGATTAAGTTTTCACAAATAACATCACTATAAATTGAAGGCGTAGCAGTGTTTGCTACGCCGTAGCTGCGTAGCGTAACATAGCATAGCGCGCTACGACCGATGTGTGATGTGTGTGGTTCTAGGAGAACTACTAAACATTCAAAATGCGTACACTGTATAGAAATGACACATAGTGGTTAGTAAGTATTCAACCTTGTTATTATTCACCTCATGCTTCCTGTCTGTCTATTGTCTTACGAACTTCCTGGTATTGCCCTATATCTAGCATTTGCAAGCGACACTCTAATGCAAACTATATATTTGCAAATGTAAGCGACGTTAGTGATGGCGTGACACAATTACAGACGAACTTAGAAATTACCGTAATTTTTAAGAAAATTTAAAGTACAAATCGATCGAATCGCATCGCATTGTAAGTAGTAAAAATTGCTTATCGGTGTGTATAAATTGAATCATAGCCTTCCTCATGGAATTTTGTGTCCGTTTCACTTTTAAGATTATATGTCATTTATTTATCTAAAAAGTCTCAAGAACTTAAAACGTGAACACAACAAATAAATTCTTCTACTACAGCATCATCAAGTCACGCATCTGAATATCTTCGAAAAGGGGGCGACCCGTTGACGACACTGTTCAAACATCACACAAAAAAAAGATTAAAAAAAATGTAAAAATACAAATGGAAGTCGGTGTTTTTCGTAAGTACCATTTTTTTGCGATATGGGCACCGACTTCCAAAACTAAAGTCATTTTCACTGTAGTTTTTTTATTTGAAAGTCGGTAGTATTTTATTGCGAATATTATTTTTCCCTTTTTAGTTGTAACTACCTAATAGGCAAGTTGTTTAGTAAGGTACCTATTACGCCCGAATAGATTACCCGAATATCATGAAACTTGAACATAACCGGTGTAATGAGAGATCTGCATACCCCTTTAGAGCGTACTGGCGTGATGTTATGTTATGAAATGGTATAAACAATAAACAGACATGTGATTGCAGCAACCCTGAGGTATTTGCCGTAATTTATTGAAGAGTTCTGTTGTATATCTTCGAAGTTCATCCTCAGATCTTCACTAAATTAAAATTGGACCAATCACGAACATACTTTTTTTAAACAAAAAAAGCATTGTCAAAATCGGTCCAGAATTGACGGAGATATGCGTGAACATACACAAAAAAAAACATACATAATGTCGAACAAAGAACTTCCTTCTTTTTGGTAAGTCGGTTAAAAATCAAAACACACAAACAAAAGAAAACATCATCTCCATAATCTCTCTCCCTTCTTCTTACCTGAGGTTCATACCCGACATTCTTATAAGTCTGCAAAGAGCTCATAAAGGACCAGCTCTCAATTAGACCGCGCATCTCGGACCATTAGGGATAAAACGGTTAATTTATCATCCACCACTTTATAATTCAGTTCACTCATTAATCACTGAGTTCCGCAGAAAATGACTTTAAAGGGAATGTTTTATGAATTATTTATTATATTAATTTAGAATAACTGTATTATCTAATCCATTAAGGTTGAGCAGGGGTGTTAGACTAAGTGACATTTTATCCGTGACTAGCTGACCCACGCGGCTTCGCTCCCGTCAAAATTATAGCCTATGTTACTGGGGCATAATGTAGCTTTCCATAGGTGAAAGAATTTTTAAAATTGGTCCAGTAGTTTTGGAGCCTTTTCGGTGCAAACAAACAAAAGAATATTTCCTCTTTATAATATTGATGATGATGATATATATGGTATAGATAAGGGCAGGAAGATGATGATTAGGATTGTAGAAATGCCAAAAGCGATTGACATAATTTCAGCCGAAGGACGTGCACTGCTGGACATAGGCTTCCCCCAAGTATCACCACCTCGATTGGTCCTGTGCGTTTCGCATCCAGCGGACTCTCGCAGCCCTGCCAAGGTCATCGCTCCAACTAGAGTGATGCCTATAAACGCTGCATCTTCCGATACGAGGTCGCCACTCCAGAAGTTTTCGTCCCCATCGACTACTTGATGATCACATACATTTAAGATTTTTTTTCCAATCACTGTCGCGACGCTTTCGTTGATAGAATGTCACCAATATCACTTTAGGGTCTAGAGCCTAAAGTGATAATTCGGTAGTTGCTGGTGTATTTCTTGCGTCAAGATTTCTTACCAGCTAAAACACTAGAAAGTGGTGACGGACGGGCGTTTTAGGGTACTGTCTTTATGAGCATTTTGACGTTTTAAAAGTGCTGACTCTCAGCATAATTTGAATAAATGGCTTTTGATTTAGCTAACGCAAATCCCATACGAAAAGTTCTGGAGTGGTGACCGCGTACCGGAAGCGGACTGGACCCCCCACTATGTGGGCCGATGACCTGGGGAATCCGCTGGATGCGAAACGTACATAACAGTTCGACGTTGCGACTAAGGACAGGCCCATGTTCAGCAGTGGACGTTTTTCGGCTGATATGACAGTGATGACATATTTTGAACTTTTTAACAATCGTTATCGCTGTTAGACTGACATATAATCTAGAGCCTCTGATGAAGTGATGAACTTGAAAACGCTCCTAATATAAATAGGACCCGTGTGTAGGCTATTTGTGTACCTTAAAGGTTTTAAAGCTAATTAAAGCGCTTGTTTTTTAGAACAGTATCCAATTTAGAACAGTTACCAAGAATACAGATGAGCGGAGATTTCCGTCCTCTTTTTACTGTCCTTGTGTTAGGCAAAGCCTTACCTCGTAATTTTCCGGGAACCTCTTCTCTTTTTTAGTACATTGTCATTTAACATAATATTGTTCCTGTATTCCGCGAAGGCAAAGCACTACCCGGCGAGTTCGGTATAAAAGTAACCTGAGGCTTTAACGTGTGTAAAAGTGGAATATTTTTAGCGATATCGATTTTCGTCGTTTTTAACTCACTTCAAAAAGGAGGAGGTTATCATTTCGGCTGTTTTTTAGGGTTCCGTACCCAAAGGGTAAAAACGGGACCCTATTACTAAGACTTCGCGGTCCGTCTGTCTGTCTGTCTGTCTGTCACCAGGCTGTATCTCATGAACCGTGATAGCTAGACAGTTGAAATTTTCACAGATGATGTATTTCTGTTGCTGCTATAACAAAAAATAAATAAAATAAATATTTAAGTGGGGCTCCCATACAAGAAACGTTTTTTTATTTTGCCGTTTTTTGCGATAATGGTACGGAACCCTTCGTGCGCGAGTCCGACTCGCACTTGGCCGGTTTTTGTTGTGGTACATATTGAACAAGTTCTTTAGTAAGGCACCTTATAATGCACAAAGTTATGCCAAAATAGATTACACTATTAACATAAAACTTTAACATAACAGATGAAATGAGAGTGTACCAGGATGAACAGTACACAGAGACAGACAGACAGACAGACAGACGGACCGCGGAGTCTCAGTAATAGGGTCCCGTTTTTACACTTTGGGTACAGAACCCTAAAAAGTGAAAAATTATAACGTTTTACCAAAAAATATACCCGACTTCCAAAAAATGACACTACAAAGTGAAAAATTACTTAAATTTCGGGCGTCGGCGTCAAAAAACGAAGATACAAAAACAGGAACACGACTTCCGAAATTGAAATAATTTGTAGTGTCTTTTTTTGGATTTCGGTGTATTTTAACAGAAAAAATAAAAGTTTTTTTGCTGATATAATGTTGCTTAATCTTCTTTAGTATAGTGTGGCCTCTAGTAGTGCTTTAAAAACACCTTTATTTAAAAGTATGTATCAATCAAATGTCATTTATTCAAATTAGGCAGAGGAACGTCAAATATGTTTTAACCTGCCTCTCCTTTTTCCAACTATGTATATTTCAGTCGGTTTCCTGTGCTGCTGAGTTGAATAATCAACTAACTTCAAACAACATGGAGCGACTGTAAAAATCAAATCAATTCTGTATTAATAAAACAGTATAACTAAAGGATCCATATTCGCGAGCTGGTCGACCACCTGATCCTCCGACTGCACAGCATGATTTTTTACTTGTTTACATTTTTTTAGTTCGCTTCTTGATTTTTAAATTAACTTTTTTTATTAACAACTTTTTAGTTATATTTTTTTTTCGAATAACTTTTAAACATATAAGTGGTATATATTTTTGTAACCACCCCTTAAAACCCTTCATTTTGATACCCCACTCGATGGGTTTAAAGGGAAAAAAAATTGAGACCCTCACAATATGGCGCCCAAAAACCGCCAAATTTGTTTTTTTTTTAAACTTCACTTATCACACAACACTCGGGCGGCAAAGACGTATCTAACGATGTCTTAATTATATAAATCCGTCTAGCGGTTTGCAAGATATGAGGTAATATAGAATATTACATACATACAAACATACAAGATACGCGCGAAAAACATAACCCTTTCCTTGCAGTCAGTTAATAAAACAGTGTAACTTAATAATCCGTAACCAATAATAAAATAAAAAACTTTTTACAAAAAAATACTACCGACTTCCAAATTAAGAAAACTACAAAGTGAAAAATAACTTTACTTATGGAAGTCGGTGTCTTTGGTAGCTTCCAATTTTTTGAGTTATGGACACCGACTTCCAAAAGTGAAGTTATTTTTCAGTTTGTAGTTTTCTTATTTGGAAGTCGGTAGTATTTTTTTGTAAAAAGTTTTTTATTTTTCACTTTTTAGTTGTACCCACCTAATAGGCAAGTAGTTTAGTAAGGTACCTATACTCACAGAATAGATTTCCTGAATATCATGAAACTGAACATAACCGGTGAAATGAGAGATCTGCGTACCCCTTTAGAGCGTACTGGCGTGATGTTATGTCATGGAATGGTTTAAACAATAAACAGACATGCGATTGCAGCAATCCCGAATGATTTGCCGTTATTTATTGAAGAGTTCTGTTGTATATCTCCGAAGTTCTTCATCAGATCTTCACCAATTTAAAATGGGACCAATTTCGAAACATAGTCTATCAAACAAAAAAAGAATTTTTAAAATCGGTCTACAATTGACGGAGATATCGATGAACATACATAAAAAAACATACAAGAAGTCGAACATAGAACCTCCTCCTTTTTGTTGGTAAGTCGGTTAATTAATCACATTTTCTTCGTTTGGACATTGACGTGTCAAATGCAACCAAACTGTATTTTATCTGGGCCGCGCGTCAGCCGGACCGAGTACGTCGTTGGTAAGTCAATGTCCAAAGGTAACACACTGAACAACATTAAGACGGTACCCTGACCAAAAAATCGGCATGAGATATGAGCGTTCCTATTGGTCTAGCGGCACTGGTGGCGCATGAATTACAGTAGTGAATACGCCCAGATTTTAGAATAAAATCTTTATAAAATCGAATTTTGGTCTTTTGAAAAAAATAATTCTACAAAAATGTTCGTTATTAAATTGTCTATCCATTAGTGTTAGTACAAAAAATAATCAATGAACACTTTACGAGGAGATGCATAATATCGATAATTATTTCTCATTATCATGTTTTTTTGGAAGTAGATTAGTTAAATACATACAACATTTAAAAAAAAACTAAATCTACCATTTTAGAAACAATATTATGTAGAAATTTACTGTATTTTTATTTATTGATATTTCTTTTTAAATAACGAGTAGATAGCTCCTAAAAACAGCACAAAAAACAGCTTGCGCGGCGTTTTGCTCGGGGTACCGCCTTAAACAGCCAGTGTTCTTCCTCCTCCATGGAGAGCGCACAACCCATGGAGAGAGCATCGGCACGTTTTTGTTCTAAACCGAATTCACCAAGAAACAGCGGGGGGCAGAGGTAAGCTGCCCCCGCTGTGATTGGGTGATAGTTTGACAACTGATTATCTAGGGATTCCAAACAAATTCTTGCTTAGCCTTTTTCCCAATTATTGTTGGGGTCGGCTTCCAGTCTTACCGGATTCAGCTGAGTATCAGTGTGTGCCTATCTGACCTCCACAACCCAGTAACTGGGTAACACGATACCTCTTGGTAAGACTGGTGTCAGATTTCAGGCTTCTGACTACCCGTAACGGTTGTCAAAGATCTTCAAATGACAGCCGGGACCAACGGTTTAACGTGCTTTCCGAGGCACGAAGGAAACTCGGTATGTTGAAATGGTCACCCATCCACGGACTGACCTCGGCAAGCGTTGCTTAACCTTGAAGATCGACCCGTGCGGCTGTTATTATTTAGCCACGAGCTACACTAGGGATTACAAACAAGTAATTAAAAAAAATATCGATATCGGTAATTGTTTAACTTATTAATAGTATAAGGATTTCTTTGGGATACAGTCCAACAAAAGAACGAATTTCTTAGAATGTTCGGTACGTATAATAAACTTATGATAAGGTAAATACGGGCTAGACAATAACAAACAAAAGAACATACACAACTGCAGTTCTTACGAGTATTAATTTCGGCAACTTAAAAAGTATTGTATAATGCTTAATGATGGCGTTATGGCCGTTTTCAAGAAGTCACTGTGTATTTTTGCGCTCGACGAGCGTTTCATTCTTGGAGCCTTACATATCGATATAATCGTCGTGAACTCGTGATGCTGCGAACAGCACTACAAAACACACTACAGCACACAAAATTTCGCCGCATGAACTTGATATTGCATACGCTTGGCGCCCGCTGTAGCCCCCGCACGCTCTCTCCACGGGTTGTGTGTTCCATGTCCTCCTCTCTCCTACTTGATCTATGCTGTGCCCGACAGGGTCCATAATTGTGATTAAGGCGCCGATTCCCTTGAGTAGCTGATTTTAAAATGAGAATCACGTTTAAACGGCTAGTCGTGTTTTTTGGAAAAAAAATATGTTATATTAGACCATTTTCTTAATAACTTCATCTAAGCAGAATTTGAGTTTTATTCGTATAACATAGTGTAATTAATTTGTAAAGTTATGTCTAAAATGGACAAAAACACGACAATCACAACAAAACCGCTGGGCGTACTTTAATGAAATTGACACCATATCAAAGACAATTTAATTATCTACATTTTGATCTAAAGTTTTTTTTTTAAAGTCATAGAATAATAAGAAAAGTACAAAAAACTACTAAATTTCGGGTCGCGTGGGTGTGAAACGAGTGCGCGTTTTGTTCCCTCAAGGTCGTTGGCGTTAGTCGTCGTCTTATAAAATTATTGCCCTACTAACTGTATACATTATAGTACGCAATAAAGAATTGAGAACTGAGAATTGCTTATCCCACCTCCACTACCTAGTAGGTAACTCGGGAACCCTTTGGCAAGATTGTTGTCAGATTCCCTGGCATCTGGGTATCCGTAACAACCATAAAATATCTACAAAAGTCTTTTTTTTTTTAATTTCAAGAAATCCGACTGCTTAAAAAGCCAACTAAAAAGACGTAAACAAGAAGAAAATCATGCTGTGCAGTCGGAGGATACATATGCTCGAGCTGACTGACCAAAACCAGATGTATCCTCCGACTGCACAGCATGATTTTCTTCTTGTTTACCTCTTTTTAGTTGGCTTTTTAAGCAGTCGGGTTTTTTGTTATTTTTTTATTTACAACTTTTTTTATTTTTTTAGAATTAGGTACATTTAAACATATAAGTATGATATATTTTTGAAATCACCTCTTAAAAGCCTTCATTTTGATACGCAACACGATGGGTTTGGAAGAAAAAAAAATGGTTCCCCACGATATGGCACCCAAAATCCGCCATTTTTCTATTTTGCAATTTTAATGTAGCTAGTGACACTCGCAGGGTTCATACGAATCAATTGACGTAAGAATCATCAAAATCGGCTAACGCGTTTGGTCTCTAGAACGCCATATAGGAACAAACATACTTACATACATAGACTGATAAACACATTACCCTCCTTCGGCAGTTGGGTAAAAATAAACCACCGGCTTAACTAGCGAGTCACATAATGTTTTAATTAACGAAAATAAGTTGTTATTTTGTTGTCCAGGAATGCGCCGCTCAGCACAAGGACCTGCCCCGAGGACATGCCTGCTCTGTGGGGAGGCATCTCGACTCCTCGCACCGCTAAGAACGTGCTCCATCTGCAGACACACGGCCTGCTCTAAGTGCGTCATAGAAAACCTCACACATAGGTAAGTTGGCTTCAGGAGTCTGTGTTACATTGTGGAGTAAATATTCAAAGAAAAAAAAATATTTGCTATTTGTGTAGAACTTGATTCTGGTCTTTTTATCCGATTGCCGTCAAAGCAAAATAAAGGGCTATTCGATTCTCTAGTCGTAGACCACTGTTCCCTCAGAAATAAATCTTAATAGATAACGCAAATCCCTCCATCTGTATGAAAACCAAACGTGCCATTTTTCACAAACAATTTACAGTACAAATGTTTTCTTGATGTCTCTCGGCAAACTTCGTGTTTCGTCAGTCGTCGGATTTCTATCAGTTGTCCTTTGCACTTGGTGCAGTCCGGGCGCTCTCAATCAAATTTGAAGTATATAGAGTCGATAATTCTCTTTTAACATAGTGTAATTTATTTAAAAAATGGGACAAGAGCTGCTATTTTTACAGCTCGATATATTCACACGCTGTAAATTTATTTATTTATTTAAACTTCATGTACAATGGTGATACATAGGCGGACTTAATGCAGCAAGGCATACTCTACCAGTCAACCTTTGGGTTAAAAAGAAGACAACAGTGGTAGGAGTCCAAAATAAAAATAAAAATGAACAATAATTAAAATTGGTTATTAAACTATCTACCTAATAAAATACATACAATAGACTAATAAATATTATAATAAATACTATATTCTAAACGAAACAGAAATTTAAATATAATATATATGACGAAGACCGAGCTATATGTAAGAGAGGACAAGTAATAGTTCCGGATTTACTCTCAGCTTTTTTTATGCCTAGGGCAAGCACGTTCCAGAGTTGCTCATGCTGTAGTAAAAATATAGTCGACTAGCGGAAACCTCGCGGTTTCACCCGCGTAGTGCCCGTTCCCGTAGGAATACAGGGATAAAAAGTAGCCTATGTCACGCTTCACAACGGTGAAAGAATTTTAGAAATCAGTCGAGTAGTTTTTAAGTTTATTCGTTACATACAAAAATACAACTCTTTCCTATTTATAATATAATTAGTATAGAAGTATAGTTTCACTACTATGGTTTAGCCTGTGTTGCGTACCTTAATTATTCTCTTGGTATATAAAATCAATATGTGCATTAAATAACCGACATCTATCGAATAATGGAAAGATCAATAGCTCTCAGTTTATTTATCCATGGGATAGATGTCGCTACAGTCCATTTCAATAAAATCAATTCCTTTTCAATTTGGATTTGGTGTATTTTATCCAGCTTTATTTAGGAAAATGACAACACAATTATTTCAAAATTGTTTTTCTTCATATGTGCCTGGAACAAATTGGTTTTCAAACGAACGATTGGCGCTCTTACGTCATAACAGTTTTTGAGAGGATCGCAAGCGGTCCGTCGTGTGTGCAACGTTATTAAAAAAATGAAGAAACTCATTTTTTTAATAATAACATATCCGTGGAACGGAACCAAACGCGATCGATGTACAAAAATAATCAGTATAATCAGTAGAGTACGTCGGCAAGGTTTCTTTGTGTGGGATGAGACACCACTGCCTTAACCTTGGGCTTCACCTGTAAAATAATTTTATATGTAAATGAACAATTATCTCTTTTCCTAAACATTTTTTACTAGCTTCTGCGTGTGACTTCGCCCGCATAAATAGCGTTTTATCATCCCAAGAGAACATACATACATAAACTTACGCCTTTTTCCCATGGGGGTAGGCAGAAACTACATATTACCGGAATTAAAAAAACTATTCTATGTCCTTCCTCTGGGTCTCATACTCTCTCCATATTTCATCCAAATCGGTTCAGCGATTGAATCGAGACAGACAGATTCATAACATTATAAATATGTATGAATTTTTAAAGCATTGCTTAGTTTATTGTCAGAATTCGCGGCTCCTAGCTTCAAATTGTGGAAGAATAAAATCTCAGACACGTGTTTCATTTACCTCATTTACAGCTTTTAGCTCGGCCTGGACTTCTCAGTTAAACCACCTTTGGTTTACTGAATAACGAACCACAATACCGGGCACATAAGGATTAGTGCTTTCCGTTACCGCACAGAGTGTTCAACCGCATTCCAGTTTATCCTCTTAATGTAATCCTTCAGACTGACAGTGTCCACACGTGGTGTTTTCTGGATAATACAGAGCACAAACGTGTAATTTTCATTAAGCCTCATATATCTATACTAGTATTGTTTTGATGTTTTTATTTTTTTCCTGTTGGTGGGAGTCTCTTGTCTTCTGTAATACAGGTCACGGCTTAGTTCAGGCACCAGTCGCCAACAAATAATCATTGTTGCATATCATCATTATGTTTTTAATGTTTCAATTAATAAGTGTTATTTGTGGCAGAAAATAAACATTTCACACTTTCACTTATCTATTTACATTTTTAAATATTTCTTTATAAAAAACATCATCATCTGCCTGCCCTTATCCCATGTTACTTGGGGTCGGCGCAACACGTTTTCCTCTTCCATACCGTTCTGTTCCCAGCTACGCTATCACTGACTCCCTTTTCTTTCATATAACTCCTCACACAGTCCATCCATCTTTTCTTTGGCTTCAAAAACAAATCATTAAAAAAATTTTGAAATCCGCCGGTGTCGGGAGCAGGGTCCAAGCTACCGGTGGTTAAGGCTCCAAAGACAGGCACCTCCTCACAATGCGAGCCGTATCGAGGAGTACTGCCTTCTGTATCGGACACTTGATCCACCCGTGCAATGGCAGCCTTGACAGATGGTCGTCGAGGCTCTTGGCCATCAGACCGTTGCCCTTAACGACCATCATCACAATGATCGCCGAGTCCACATTCCACATGTCGACAACCTCGTGTGCCTCGTATAGATACTTGATTTGTTTCTCTTTCTCAGCTTTCATGAGGTTCTAGTCATGCGGGATGGTGACATCGATTATCATTGTGCGGCGCGCTATATCGCTCCTATCAGTGATGATAGACCGATCACAGTACAACGTGCATGGTGATTTTTGAAAACTGGGTCAGGCACATACTTGTATTACAGAATCAGAATCAGAATGAAGAATCAGAATCAGAATCCACTAGACTATACTTCAAAGCAAGTTGCTAGTGATTAATCCTGGCCACTTTGTTATGCCTGTGTAAGTACTCGCCGTTAGCCAGACGAGAACAATAAGATAATTATGTCTGATGGATTTACCCGGACGGTGACATGCCCGACACACATCGGCCGCGGGACGGTTGATGTGTGTCGGGCATTTCACCGTCCTTCATTATATGTTCCCGGTAATTATTCGTCAGGATAACTTCTTATTACTGCCAATCTGCCTAGCCTTTTCCCAACTTTGTTGGGGTCGGCTCCCAGTCTTGCTGGATTCAGCTGAGTACTAGTGTTTTACATGGAGCGACTGCCTATCTGACCTCCCCAACCCTGCAACTGGGTAACACAGTACCCTTTGGCTAGACTGGTGTCAGATCTCAAGCTTCTGACTACTCGTAACGACTGTCAAAGATCTTCAAATGACAGCCGGGACCAACGGCTTAGCGTGCTTTCCGAGGCATGGAGGAAACCCGGTATGTTGAAAATGGTCACCCATCCACGGACCAACCTCGACAAGCGTTGCTTAACCTTGATGATCGACCCGTGCGGCTAATATTATTTAGCCACGAGCTCCTCTAACTTCTTATAACTATTATTATAATATTAATGCTAGCATTTTCAGTCAAAATTTTTCCTAAACAAATTTTATGATTGATTCTGTTCGTCCATTCGCATAGGACGAACTTCTATACAAACTTTCATAACGTATTTAACCGCTTTAGGAAATTAATTTTAAAGATACTGTACTTCTTTTACTGTACTTCTACCTTCTTTAAGCACAGTTATTTAATTGTAAAACACTAATAACCTGTTTATAACACTTAAAAAAAAAATATGTTTGGAAATTCTAAATCCTGATGCGCTCATTTTTACTCAAGAAAATACTCTTTTAACTAAAAATCGAAATCGGTTTAAAATTGGTGACGCATCACTAAACATTAGATCAAATAAATTAACCCATATTTTTTATTGCCAAATATATTGTTTACACCAAAATAATTGAAGCCCTGACATCTGAGCTAGGTAAAAACCTGTGTTACATAAAATAAACATACATTGGAATTTAGAATCATTGTCAAGGTCGTTTTAAATACTGCTACATATAAAAGACTGGCTGGACTTTTTGTAAAAAATTTGCAACCCTTATAAAAAAAAAGTCTTTTAATTATACTGGTCCTTTATCGCAACGAATTAATAGGCGAGAGGTATAAAAAAGTAATTCCAACTTTTCCCGATCGGATACCTTTATGAAAAACTCTACTACGCTCTCCAACGAATATAAAATGAGTTAACAACGTTCTGAAAATTCATTACCTTATATAAAAGTGTTTTTTCGTAGCTATTGCACTTTCAGCGAATTATTTTTACACAAGAAAAATTTCAAAATTAAAAAAAAAAACCCGACACATTTATCTTGCGAAAACACCCCGATTGAAACAGTAAAACGGCCATAACTTTTGAACTGCTGAACCGATTTAATTCAAACATAGCTAAGAACACTCTCGACAAAATCACCTTTTAAACAAAAAAACTAAATCAAAATCAGTTCATCCGTTTAGGCGCTATGATGCCACAGACAGTTACACAGATACACAGACACAGATACACAGATAAACACCAACACACGTGGAACTTATAACACCTCTCTTTTAGCGGCAGGGGTTAAAAAATAATTCTAGGCATATAGACCAGGGTAGAAGCCTTTAAAAATAATAAAAAGTGAAAAAAAATAATAGTAGGTTGAAACCCATTGGGAAAGAAGAAGAATATTATAAAAATGAAAGAAAAAATAATTTACGGGCGATCTGAGGTCGGGAAGGGGAAGGGGGTGAGTTTTTAAGGGTGAAAAAGGTTTATCTCGATTTCCGGCAAAACTACAAGTCCTATAGAAAAAAGTTAAATGTCAAAGTTGTAGATAATAAAAAGATCTACTACTTTTGATTTGACACTTTTTCACATAACCTCAAAATGTATGTGAAAAATTCAAATAACCAAGTTTTTCGTTTTTAATTTTTATCTTTTACAATTTTTTATTGTTTTTCATATAGTTTGGTACAAAACTTACCTTTTTATGTCCCAAACAAAATGCCATTTTTTTTATTTAAAATGTTTATTTTTTCACCTTATTTTGACTTAATATCGAAAAAACTACCCTAATTTTCAATCGAAAATTCTCCTGTCAAAATATCTGCTTTTTTTTTTAAGTCGGTGGACTCTTTATTCGTTGAAATCTCTACTTTCTGATGGTGTAAAAAAATATTCATTAATATTGTAAATTTTCTCAGAAAATGCAAAAAATAAAGGTAATATTTATTAAGACATCTACAATATTTTGAGTAAATTTTAGAATCTTCTTTAAATTATATGCGTAGATGACTATTTATTGCTATTTTAAGATAACTGATATACCTGAATGACATACGGAAAATTTTAGCCCATCAAAAGGTATTTTTTAGAGAAGTAGGGAAGGGGCTAGGAGGGTCTGGGCCTTATTACCTGTTATTTCGTTTTTAAATTAAATTATATGTATCATAGTAATGTATATTTTTTATACACCATCAAAAAGTAGAGATTTCAACGAATAAAGAACCCACCGACTTTTTTAAAAAAGCAGATATTTTGACAGGAGAATTTTTGATTGAAAATTAGGGTAGTTTTTTCGATATTAAGTCAAAATAAGGAGAAAAAATTAATATTTTAAATAAAAAAAATAACAGTGTGTTTGGGACATAAAAACGTAAGTTTTTACCAAACTATGTGAAAATAAATTAAAAGTTGTCAAAGATAAAAATTTAAAAGCAAAAACTCGGTTATTTGAATTCTGCACATACATTTTGAGGTTATGTGAAAAAAGTGTCAATACAAAAGTTGTAGATCTTTTTATTATCTACAACTTTGTCATTTCACTTTTTCCATAGGACTTGTAGTTTTTCCAGAAATCGAGATAAACCGTTTTCACCCTTAAAAACTCACCCCCTTCCCCTTCCCGACTTCAGATCGCCCGTAAATTATTTTTCCTTTAATTTTTGGTATATTCTCTTCCTTTTCCAATGGGTTTCATCCTACTATAATTTATTTTCTTTTCAAAAATTATCGACCCTGGTCTAATATGTTAATTGGACATTTTGGAAGTATGCGGAACAGGGTGTAAAGTCCCACAAACCACCATTGAAAAGGGAGGATCCTCCGACCAGACGGGTGTTGTTTCGTCCGGGTAACTACCCGACGTTTGTTGTGGGACTGTTATTTACGTTCAAATCGCGTCGACAACTCTAATTGCGCGATGCAGGATTTGTGCGAGGTCTGCAGCCTTATTGGCAAAGGGCAAAGACTATGAACAATCTACCAATCACATGCGAGATGAAAGACGCGATGTGGATTTCCGTCTATGTGATTGGTCAAGTGTTCATACTCTTTGTCCTTTACCTTGCCGTATTTATTAAGCAATAAGGCCTTAGAAGCACACGAATATTTCATCATACGGTAAAACGGTCATACGGTGAAATCTTTGAGGTGCGGCGCCGCAACGCATCGTGTGCTCCTGGCCTAAGACTGTATTCACGGTCATTAGTAGTAGCAGCAGCATTCGTAGGTAGGGGCATTAATTATATTTAGCTTATAATATTAAACTTGCTTTAAATCAATATTTCGTCTGATAAATAAAGATAGATAAATTGGTTCTTTATAAATTTAACACCTTAAAATACAATTATTAAAATAAACTTAAAACTAATACACATACAATTGGTGGCCTTATCGCATACTGCGATTTCTCCCAGGCAACCTGGTATGGACAGTAATTGTCTGGACATGAAGTGGGGTTGTCATTGGTGTGACAATAACATGGTTAAAATACTATATTATAATAGATACACAGATTTTATTTGATTTTATTATTATTCCATTTATTCATTTTATATATACATATTTTTACATTTTTAAATATTATTCTATAAAAAATAAAATAAAAAAACATTTAAAAATACAAAAATAGTAGCCCACCGGTATCGGGAACAGGGTCCAAGCTACCGGTGGTCAGGGCTCCTGAGAGAGGAACCTCCTAACGATACGCGCCGTGTCCAAGAGTACCGCTTTCTGGATCAAGCCCTTGATCCAGCTGCCCAACGAGAGCCTCCTCAGATGTTCGTCGAGGCTCTTGGCTATTATGCCATTGGCCGTCACGACTATCGGCACAATGACTGCTGTATTCACATCCCACATGTCGACAACCTCGCGAGCTAGATCAAGATACTTGCTTTTCTTATCTCTCTCAGCCTTCACGAGGTTCTCGTCATGGGGGACCGCTATATCAACAATCATTGCGCGACGCTCTAGTCGGTCTATCACCACTATGTCAGGCTTATTGGCAACAATAGTCCTGTCAGTGATGATAGACCGATCCCAATACAATGTGACATTGCCATTTTCGAGAACTGGGTCGGGCACATACTTATAGTAAGGCACTTCCGATTCCACAAGATTGTATTTAAGAGCAAGTTGCTGATGGATAATCCTGGCTACAAGGTTGTGTCTATGCAAGTAGTCTCCGTTAGCCAGACTAGAACAACCGGAGATAATGTGACGGATAGATTCCCCCGGCCGGTGACATGCCCGACAGATGTCAACTGTGCCGTCCTTCACAATGTATTTCCGGTAGTTGTTCGTCATCATAACTTCGTCCATAATCGCAAAGACAAAACCTTCGGTTTCCCCGAAAAGGTCACCAAATCGCAGCCAGGCCACGGACGCTAAAAGATCTACATCGGGCCCATGTAGGACCCGGTAGAAGCGTCCGTGAAGCTCCTTGCTCTGCCATACCTCCCTGCGGTCATTAGTATCTAGTACTATAGGTTTGCGCCAGTTCTCGTTAGCCAAGGAGAGCGGGGTAAGGCCCTTGTCCACCGCTACCACATCTCGATGCATACCCACGTCGACGGCCTGGAAGTATTCCCTAAGACTGCATACCTCGCGGTTGTGCAGGGTCTTAGCATTTAAAAAGCCACGACCACCGCACTTCCGCGGGATATACAGTCTCATAACCGATGATCGTGGGTGATGCATACGATTTGCGGTAAGCAATGTGCGGACTCTCCTATCCAGGGCGTCAAGTTCTGTCTGAGTCCATTTGAGTATGCCGAAAGAATACATCAAGACCGGCATGACCCAGCCGTTGAAGGCGCGCACCTTGTTCCCGCCTGATAAAAGACTATTTAGTACTTTTTTCAGGCGACCAAAGAAGCGTTCCTTCAACGACTGTTTCACGTGAGTAGCGTTGATGCCTAGTGCTTCCGACATACCCAAATACTTGTAAGTTTCGGTTGAGGAAAGTGATCGAAGGTGTATGGAATCCGAGAGTTGTATTCCCACGGATTCCATAATCTCCCCTCGCTTTACATGCATGACTGCACATTTGTCCACACCAAATTCCATACTGATGGCGTCACTAAAGGTTTCTGTAACCTTCAGTAGCTTCATCAGTTGCAAGTTGTTGGAGGCAAAGAGCTTCAGATCATCCATGTAAAGGAGGTGAGATATGACCTGACCTCCTCTTCTCAACCGATAGCCCAGGCCTGAACCCTCCAGCAATGTACTAAGAGGGTTCAGGGCTAAACAAAACCACAGTGGACTCAGACTATCGCCCTGAAATATTCCACGCTCGATCCTTATAGGTTCGCTGTCCTCCTTAATCTGTTGACATCCTGGATAGCGAAGAACCGTCCTCCACTGCCCCATACACGACATCAGGAAGGTGCGCAGAGTTGCATCAATTTTATACAACTCCAGCACCCTCATGAGCCATGTATGTGGCACTGAGTCATAGGCCTTCTTGTAGTCTATCCAACATGTCACCAGATCCCTTCGAGAACGGCGAACCTGCTGGCTAATGGCAATGTCAATAAGGAGCAGCTCCTTAGTACCGCGGGACCCGTTTCTACATCCATTCTGAGAAGCAGACATGATTGAATTCGTGTCAATATGTTGATTAATTTTAGCTCTCAGAATGGATGTAAAAACTTTATAGACCGTCGGTAAACATGTTATCGGTCTATAATTTTTAGGCTCCGCAGTACTACCTGTTTTGTGGAGCAGGTGGGTTATTCCTGTCGTTAGGAACTGGGGCAGCGATCCTGACTCTAAGGCAGACTGGAACTGAGTTGCCAAACAAGCGTGCGACCTTTGGAACCACTTAATCCAAAAGTTGTGCAGTCCGTCCGGCCCTGGAGATTTCCAGTTAGGCAACGGACGGACTGCACGAGCTACATCTTGGGGGCTGATGGTAATTGCCCCCATTTGTGGTATCGGATCGCACGCTTGTTCGACCGCCCGAGTCCAGTCACCCTCGGTGTGACTGACAGGCACCGACCAGATATTGCGCCAGAACGAATACATGGCGTCATCGTCTGGTAGGCGCGCATCAGTCACACCTTGGATGGGTCGCTCCCAAGCCCTATAAACCCACCTTTCGTTGCTCTGGAATGTACGATTCTGCGTGTATCGCTCCACTCGCCGCTTGTACCGACGAATACGGTTATTATTATTATTATTATTATTATTAACCCCCGCCGGAAAAAGAGGGGTGTTATAAGTTTCACGTGTGTTGCTGTGTATCTGTGTGTCTGTCTGTGGCATCATAGCACCTAAACGAATGAACCGATTTCGATTTAGATTTTTTTGTTTGAAAGGTAATTTTGTCGAGAGTGCTCTTAACTATGTTTGAATAAAATCGGTTCAGCCGTTCAAAAGTTATGGGTATTTTACTGTTTGAATCGGGGTGTTTTCGCAAGATAAATGTGTCCGGGGTTTTTTAAATTGTGATATTTTACTTGTAATACTCTATTGATAATCACAAATACAGTGTCTGCTTGAAATCGACAGCTTAGACGAAGACAGCGACAGGTAATGCTCCTTTACGAGTCTTTTGAACACAGGCAATGATTGAGCATGTTTGATTTGTTTGTTTGGCAATGCATTCCACAGATGAGTAGCCTGGACTGTAAATAATTTTTCCAAAAAAGGCGTGCGATACGTTGGAATTTGAAGTCCTAAATTGTCTGATGATCTAAGAAATGTATATACATACTTAACTGTATGGCATCTTATCTTATCTTGTGAAGGGGCCGAAAAATAACTCGAACACTTCGACCCATTAGGATCTATTGTGTTCCCCTAGATAACTTACTCCTCCCCAATCTCGTTGAAAACTCTTTTCATGAGTTTTACAACAAGACTAGGAGATATGAGCCTATAGTCTGTATGGCAGAGATGATGATGATTTATATTTATTTTGTCTGACCCGGGCATCGAACCCAAGACCTCATAGTCACCAGAAGCGCTTGATACCAATAGACCAACAAGGAAGTCCATTAGTTCGAAGCCCGTTCATTACTCTTAGCGATCCGCAGGCCTATTACGTATCTTTTGCAAGAGCACAACGATAGCGATCAAACGCTTTATGTCATAAAAGTCGGAATTACCTGCAGCGTTGGTATGGTAGGTACTACACAATGGTTTGCTAATCGCTCCCTGTTTTTCAAATGCACTTCTTTCAAATAAAAACCGCCAACAACTCTAAAACTACTGCATTGAAGACCAATTATTGCTCATATCGTTTGCTCTTGCAAAACATACGTAATAAGCCTGCCGATCTTTGGAGGAATTAACGATCAATGACGCATCTAGAGAAATTGCATCCTAATCAATTAATGTATCTTTGATGACTGGCACAGTTTCCTAATTACCTCCCATAGCTATGCCAAGAATTTATCTTCTTCTCTCATTAGAATTAATAGTACTTACTTAAATTGATTACATTCAAGATATGAATGCTTGGAAACATGCTGGTCCTGCTCCATAGGGCAATCTGTAGTGTAGACAATATCAAATTTGTTCATTTATATTCCTATTCATAGCTATTGTATTTTTTTTTATTATTAGCAATTGACTTATGACCCGTTCCGTTGTTGTTGAATTAGGTATTTTACCTATATTTGCAATATTTGTAAGTATGTGAGAATCATGTTCCTATTTATCAAATTAATGAATTTACATGTTAATGCTTTTAATACTTTATACCTGTACGTAGTATAGTGCTATTCTGGGTGCATATTCCTCACATAATTATATGAATTTATTAATGTATGTACTTATTGTAAAACACCCATTTTTTTTAAAAAGAGTAAGTGTAGAGTTTCTTGTGTGTTCTTCTCCATAACAAGCTACTTTTCCGAACACACGGTAGTATAATTTTTATTACTCGTAAATTTTAATTTAATTTTTTTAATTGTTTGACGTTCAAAAGTGCCGCTTTATTTATTTTTCAACTAGGCCAATGCCTAGTTGAAAAATAAATAATAAATATCTTTGACTTTAAATTATACTGGGTTTTTCTCGCGGCTTCGGTCACTTGGCTTATCATAAAGCAACCGTGCATTTTTCCGGGATAAAAAGTAGTCATGACATGACATTCAATGAAAGAAAGTGTCCATTTGTATCAGTGAAATAATTTAATCGGATCACGGCTTTCAGCCATACGCCACTCCGGGATCCAATGTTGCCAATGGCAATGCTTTCAAGGTTGTTCAAGAATACGTTTACAAACTCTGCAGTTTGGTAAAAATAACTTTGTGAGGGATGCTAGCAGAAGAATACAGCTGGGCTAGATGACGTAAGGCAACTTCGTCGAGTCTTCTCATCATATATTCCACAGAGCCTAAAGACCAGAGTCTTCAATCAGTGCGTCCTGCCTGTTATGATTTACGGGACACTATGGACACTCATGGTACGGCTGGTTCATCAACTCAAGGTCGCTCAGTGAGCTATGGAGAGGGTTATGCTTGGAGTCTCTCTGAGTGATTGAATCCAGAACGAGGTGATCCGGCAGAGAACCAAAGTTGTCGACATAACTCAGAGAATAAACAAGCTGAAGTGGCAATTGGTCAGCCATAATAGCTGTAGAACCGATGACCTTTTGTTCTTGAGTGGAGACCACGAACTGGTAAACGTAAGGTAAGACGCCCTCAGGCTAGGTGGAGCGACGATCTTCGCAGGGTGACTGGTAGTAGCTGGATGAGAGTTGCGAATCGAAGCAAATGGCGTGCAATTGGAGAGGCCTATGTTTAGCAATGGACTGCTATAGGCTGATGGTGATGATGATGAAGGACTAAGAGACTATCTTTTAAACATAATCAAAATTATTTTGCCCTAATCCCAATTCTATTGGAGTCGGCGTAACACGTCCTCTACGTCATGTCTACCTTTTACAAACTTATAATTCAACAATAATTACGGACTTAAAAAAAAAGAAGGAGGATCAATTCCACACGTATGTATATAATATTTTTGGAACTGCACAATATTCACATATCTTATTCTATGTGGGAATCTAAACACGTGTGTCAAATTTCGTAAGTGTATGTTTGTATGTATGTTTCTCCACGCATTTCGCTGCAACTACTAATCGGATCGTGATTATTATTATTTTTTGGATTGAGCATCTTTAGGAAATAGTGCAAGTTTCAATATATGGAGCATACAACCGAACTCCTTAGCGACAAATAGCACGAACGTGTAAATTGGGTTATTATGGGTATTTTGTTAATCCTTGAGATACCATACTATATAAATTGCTCATTTCTCAGTTTTAGTGATGGTGTACTAAAACTAAAAAGAGATAAATAAAACTTTTTCACAAAAAATAAACTGACTTCAAAAGCAACACACTAAAAAGTGCAAAATAACTTTCGTTTCGGAAGTCGGTGTCAAAAAATAATAAAAACAAGAGGTACCAAAGACGAATTGTCAAAGAATCGGTCACTTAGTTCCTCAAAACTGCAAAATATCTGACTCTGCCCAAAGTTATATTTACTCCGTTTCAATACAATCCCCACAAACCACAAACAGAAACTTGGCCCTGTTTTAAGAAATTGAACCAAACAGCAGTACCTACTCTTAACACAAAGTCTGTTTACCGCACTGAATTGAAACTTAGTTAAACTAACTTATAAGTAGCTTTGCTCTCGGTCTTGTTCCCTGAACAATGGACGCTGAACTTCTTTGAAACTGGTTGGCTTAATAATATTCGTAGAAGGCGAAGAAAGGAATCTTGCAGATTTTACGGTCGCTTAGTAAGGTTTCCGGAAAACGATTTTCTTTCTTCAACCTCTTTTCCGCTTATTGGTGGCATTAAAAAACGATTAAAGGATTATGTAAATGGAAAAAGGTATCCTGTAGGCCAACTCTCGTACTTATAACCAAAGACCTTATACTTCAGAAGTATAAGGTCTTTGCTTATAACATGTTCAAATTCAAGTCGTTATTTTCCTAGAATTTTGACATTCAATGTCAAAATGCAGAGAAATCAGTTTTTTTTTTTACAGATGCGACTTCGATTGGAAAGCGAACGATCCCAAAAAAATGGAAATTTCTCCTCATATTTCTGCTGATAAATAAGTGATCATCACAAAAAATTTGTCAGCCTTTATGGTGATGGCATAATGTCCTCTTTTAACTTGACTGCCGAAGGAGGGTTTTGTGTTTATTAGTCTATGTATGTATGTTTGTTTCTATGTGGCGTTCTGGAGACCAAACGCGTTGGCCAATTTTGATGAATAATATATACCACTTAAATGTAAATAAATCGAAAAAAATAATAATTTAAGAATTATAAATAAATAGTTAATGAAAAAAATCAAAAATCCCGACTGCTGAAAAGCAAACTGAAAAGACGACAACAAGAAGAAAATCATGCTATGTATTCAGAGGATACATCTGGTTTTGGTCAGCCAATTCGCGAAACCTCTGACCGCACAGCATGATTTTCTTCTTGTTTACGTCTTTTTAGGCAGTCGCGTATTTTGTTTTTTTTTAAATTAACGTTCATTGTTCGTACCTACTACCCGTAGTCACTGGAGCTACGCGTACATTGCATTTAATATGTATCTATAATATAAAACCGGCCAAGTTCGAGTCGGACTCGCGCACGAAGGGTTCCGTACTTGGTAAATTGCGGTTTACGATTTATGACGTATAAAAAAAAAAACTACTGACTAGATCTCGTTCAAACCAATTTTCGCTGGCAGTTTACATAGTAATGTACATCATATATTTTTTTCAGTTTTATCATTCATTTATTTTAAAAGTTACAGGGGGGGGGACATACATTTTACCACTTTGGAAGAGTCTCTCGCGCAAACTATTCAGTTTAGAAAAAAATGTTATTAGAAACCTCTATATCATTTTTGAAGACCTTTGCATAGATACCCCACACGTATGGGTTTGATGAAAAAAAAATATTTTTAGTTTTAGTTTCAAGTATGGGAACCCCCAAAATTATTGTTTTATTTTTATTTTTGTGTGAAAATCTTAATGCGGTTCACAGAATACATCTCCTAACCAAGTTTCAACAACATAGTTCTTATAGTTTCGGAAAAAAGTGGCTGTGACATACGGACGGACAGACAGACAGACAGACAGACAGACAGACAGACAGACATGACGAATCTATAAGGGTTCCGTTTTTTGCCATTTGGCTACGGAACCCTAAAAATGAATCGCAAAATGTGTTGGTAAGCGCATAACTCAACAACGCCTGGACCTATTTGGCCAATTCTTTTTTTTAAATGTTCGTTGAAGTTCAAAGATGGTTTTAACGTATTTTTTTTGTTTTTGTGTTGGGGTGCGTAGTGTAGGGTAGGGTAGTGTAGGATAGTGTAGGGTAGGATAGGGTAGGGTAGGGTAGGGTAGGGTAGTGTAGGATAGTGAAGGGTAGGATAGGGTAGGGTAGGGTATCTACAATATAAAAATGAAGCGCAAAATGTGTTGGTAAGCGCATAACTCAACAACGCCTGCACCAATTTGGGCAATTTTTTTTTTAAATGGTCGTTGAAGTTCAAGGATGGTTATACGTATGTTTTTTTTTTTTGTATTTTTGCGTAGTGTAGGGTAGGGTAGGGTAGGGTATCTATAATATAAAAATGAATCGCAAAATGTGTTGGTAAGCGCATAACTCAACAACGCCTGGACCTATTTGGCCAATTCTTTTTTTTAAATGTTCGTTGAAGTTCAAAGATGGTTTTAACGTATTTTTTTTGTTTTTTTTTTAGGGTTGCGTAGTGTAGGGTAGGGTAGTGTAGGATAGTGTAGGGTAGGATAGGGTAGGGTAGGGTAGGGTAGTGTAGGATAGTGTAGGGTAGGATAGGGTAGGGTAGGGTATCTACAATATAAAAATGAAGCGCAAAATGTGTTGGTAAGCGCATAACTCAACAACGCCTGCACCAATTTGGCCAATTTTTTTTTTAAATGGTCGTTGAAGTTCAAGGATGGTTATACGTATGTTTTTTTTTTTTTTTGTATTTTTGCGTAGTGTAGGGTAGGGTAGGGTAGGGTATCTATAATATAAAAATGCATCGCAAAATGTGTTGGTAAGCGCATAACTCAACAACGCCTAGACCAATTTGGCCAATTTTTTTTTAAATGTTCTTTGAAGTTCTATGATGGTTTATACGTATGTTTTTTTTTATAGTGGTGCGTAGTGTAGGGTAGTGTAGGGTAGGGTAGTGTAGGGTAGTTTAGGGTAGGGTAGTGTAGGGTAGGGTAGGGTAGTTTAGTGTAGGGTAGTTAAGCGTAGGGTAGGGAAGGTAGTGTAGGGTAGGGTAGTGTAAGGTAGGGTAGGTAGGGTAGATAAATGATTGGTGTTTTTATGGCAAAACAAAGTTTGCCGGGTCAGCTAGTTTGTTTATAAAAACGCTCTTAAAAACGTTTTTATGACCTCAATAGTCTTGCGGATGCTATTTTAAATAGGAACTGCTGCTCTGATAAAAGAGCTCGTGGTTAAATAATAACAGCCGCACGGGTCGATCTTCAAGGTTAAGCAACGCTTGTCGAGGTTGGTCCGTGGATGGGTGACCATTTTCAACATACCGGGTTTCCTCCGTGCCTCGGAAAGCACGCTAAGCCGTTGGTCCCGGCTGTCATTTGAAGATCTTTGACAGTCGTTACGAGTAGTCAGAAGCTTGAGATCTGACACCAGTCTAGCCAAAGGGTACTGTGTTACCCAGTTGCAGGGTTGGGGAGGTCAGATAGGCAGTCGCTCCATGTAAAACACTAGTACTCAGCTGAATCCAGCAAGACTTGAAGCCGACCCGAGGTCGGTCCGTGGATGGGTGACCATTTCAACATACTGAGTTTCCTCCGTGGCTCGGAAAGCACGTTAAGCCGTTGGTCCCGGCTGTCATTTGAAGATCTTTGATAGTCGTTATGGGTAGTCAGAAGCTTGAGATCTGACACCAGTCTTGCCAAGGGGCCACCACCAAGGGGTACTCCACTGTCCGTCTATCACCAGGCTGTATCTCATGAACTGTGATAGCTAGACAGTTGATAATTTCACAGATGATGTATTTCTGTTGCCATATAATAAAAAATAAAAAAAAATAAGTGGGGGGGGCTCCCATACAGCAAACGTGATTTTTTGGCCGTTTTTTTTATGGGTTGTGGAGGTCAGATAGGCAGTCACTCCATGTAAAACACTGGTACTCAGCTGAATCCGGTAAGACTGGCAGCCGACCCCAACAATAATTGGGAAAAAGGCTAAGCTGGTGATGATGCTGCTCTGGTAAAGCCTAGCTTTAGGAATGCCAATCTTTGCAAGATACTTATCATCACCAGATTGCAGAAAGGAGAAGTAGGCTCACAATCACCCTTAGTGATAATCGCCAAACAGCCTAATTAACCCAACTAATCCCTTACTTTGCTTCAGATCCCCACTATACTCCCGAGAGGCCTACATGTGCAACCTGTGCGCGGAGACCAGAGAGATGTGGAAGAAGTCCGGAGCCTGGTTCTTCAAGTCCTTGCCGAAGTACATCCTGCCTGACAGGAGGACCACTGGACGGTATCTGGACTCAGAACTTGCCAGGTCGTTGCAGGTAAAGACTATTTAAATCGCTTTCTATTTTTATTGTATTTGTTACGGCTTTTGGCTTTTTAGGGTTCCGTACCCAAAGGATAAAAATGGGACCCTACTACTAAGACTCCACTGTCCGTCTGTCACCAGGCTGTATATCATATGAACCGTGATAGCTAGATAGTTGAAATTTTCACAGATGATGTATTTCTGTTGCCATATAATAAATAAAATAAATATTTAAGTGGGGCTCCCATACAGCATACGTTATTTTTGGCCGTTTTTTTGTGATACAGGTACAACCATTCGTTCGCGAGTCTCGACTCGCAGTTGGCCGGTTTTTACAAGATTAAACTGATAAAGATGGCGGTTGATCAATGTCGACATACCATCAAATCTATGGTCATTCCTACATTATCTTCCTGCACTTAATTTATTTATTTATAACCCAAAACCTATAGGGTTCTTCCGGTTGACCTAGAATTGTCAATTTTGATTACAAGCAAGGTCTTACAGCACAAGTAAAGGGAAAATGCCGAAAAACAAAATATGAAAATTAAGGTAAATTTTTGTACTTACAAGTTTTCGCGAAAATCTACTTTGGCCATATCTTTTTACTGTGTTGACTCAGTACCTTGATTTTTATACACCTAATAGGGACTATAGACCTCAGTACCTGGTATCAATTGCTAGGTCCACCCGTTCCTGAGAAAATCGGTGGGGACACACGGACAGACGGACAAGAAAGTGATCTTATAAGGGTTCCTTTTTTTACCTTTTGAGATACGGAACTCTAAAAACTACGTAAATCAATAGCGGTTCATACGTTTAAGAGCTATGATGTCAAACTTTACACGCCTCTTTTTCCGTTGGGGTTGAAATGCACGGTTCCTGTAGGATACGCCACGGGAAATACCTAGTAAGTTAACTAAAATAGATAAATATTTGTTCGTTTATCCTCGCACTGGAACGCCTTGCAGCAATTACTTCAATGGACCACAAACTTTAATAAACTAAATTTCAGTACAAAGTTAATTCGCCAAGGCAAAGGGTTTGACGTATGTATGACAAATTCTCTTTAAATAATTAGGTATTGCCAAAATTATTGGATTTCATTGGTGAAGTTACTCTTTTCGAAAGAGTCGAATATTTTTTGCCCAAAAAAAACACAATTAGACTGCAGGTGTACTTACTATGTTTATAATATGTTATCTGTGTAAGGAACTGACGTACGCTCCCTTCTCTATAACCTGTGTCTTTGACCAACACGTTTCATGTGAGTTGTAGTAAACTATTAATAAAACAAGCAAATTGTGTCAATTACCAGCGTACATCATATACAGTCCATTTAAAAAGAAAATAAAAAAGCTGATTTCAGATTTAAGCTTTTAAGGTTGAACTAGTCGACGGCACGAACTATTTTGAGCGCGGGGTTAAAATGCATGCTATCTTATCCGACAACACGTGCGAAAGAAATAGATGATGTGATGAGCAGTAAGAAGCTAGTTAGCGTACGAATTAGCACATTTGCAAATTTTTATCGAAATGGATGATGATTTAGGACGAAAACGAGCGCGCGAAATTTTATAAACAGACCTTTGGGAGTCTAGATATCATGAAAAAATTACTCAATGTATATTTATGAAATAACATTATTTGCATTTTTTAATTACTAATCTATCCCCGTATGGAGGCTGTTTTGCAATTTTCCTTTTTCTTATGGTATTTATTTCCGCCCAAAGATGCGTTAAAATTAGTGTTGAAATATGGAACTTTCGACGCTCATAACTTTTAAATGTATTATTTTTTTACAATTTTGTTTCCATTCACTACAAGATAATGATGAGACAAATTGATATAATTTTTTATTTTGAACGTACATCATCAAACAGTGGAGTAATCTCTAGACTACGTTTGTATCATTGAGGTAATAATGTACGTAGTACATATTATCTCAATGGTTTGTATGGAAGAATTTTCTCGACTAGTGTAACCTTAACAGAAAGTACATATGAATTGAAAAAGTCACATTAGTACAATTAGTACTAATGTGACTTTTTCAATTCATATGTACTTATGACTTAATACCATACCAATGTATTTTCAGTAAAAGCTTCATTTCTATATATGTCCATCAATCAGACATTTTCAATAATCCTCTTAGAGGGTTTGTATCGGAAACAAATTGTAATCTGTTGGTACCTCTGGGGCTTGTGATCCGGTCCAGTAGCGATGCCACATTCAGTATAATCCCCAAGCGGACTAAAAGCTAACTAGTTGTGTAATGGTTCCGATTCTATTTTTGTTTTAAAAAGATACTGTAAATAAAGCTGGCCTACAACTATTAACTCTGAATTTCGAACAGGACATCGTTTATCGAGTATGACAAAGATTTGATTGAACTGATGATAGAATTAAAACGTCTGTCCGTATGGTTCGTGTGCTCATCGAGTTTTTCGAGACATAAGTAAACGGTTAGTCGACTCTTCACGTGACCAGAAGGCTGGCCTTTTCTTCGGCCAGAGAATCAGCATTGCCATCCAACGTGGCAATGCTGCCAGCGTTCTGGGCACGTTTCCCATTGACATCGATGTGGACGAATTTTTTGATGCACAATGAGGTCTTTTCCGACTCCCTTTTGTATTTGTATATTAGGTTTGTTTTTGTTTTTAGAATTTTTAATTGTATATATGTTAATAAAAACTATCTCAGTAAGTAGGTATCTAATATATTATGTGTATATGTCCATTTCTTTGGCACGGTGTACAGCTCAAACGGCTTGACGGATTATGAAATTATTCTAGGCTAAACCTACCAAAACTTCGTTTATCACCGCAGCACCTTATAATATTTAATGTCTCTTTTAATATATTTCATTATTTCCTTGAATAAATATGTCACTAAACAATATAATTATTAAGGTGCATTCTAGATTACTTCACCTAGTATTTGTTTTATTTTTTCGGTTAGGGTTCTATTATACAGAGAACGGTCACGCGGTCAAGCGTTCAAGAGGTCAGTTTTGCGTTCGTTGTGTTGTATTACGTTACATAGATACTCACACAGGAGGCATTGTGACTGCGTCGATCAACCAGAACGATCAACCGAAACAGCAGTGAACGCGCGAACGCATGTTCGCGCGTTCACTGCTGTTTCGGTGACCAAACTGAAAACCTAATTATGTTATTACGTGAAAGGCGTTTTTTATACGATGCGAAAGAGAACGATTATAAAAACCGAGGCAGAGTAGCAGAAGAATGGTTGGAAATTGTTGTTGGAATTTCTTCATCTTCAACCCATTTAGAAAAAAGGCTCCATCTTGTTCTCTATCCTTATTTACTGGGCGCACCCAGTATTTCCTTATCCGTCTTGATGTTGATAATGACAAAATCAAACATTCGTCTTCCGATGAAGAACTATCGTCAAAAAACATGGTGACAATAGTGGTACCGCGTAGACCGTCCAACAGCAGGGTTCGTGATTCGTGAGCAACTGCACGCTCTAACGCAAAACGTCTTGAACGCTTTACCGCGTGACCGCTCTCTAATAATAATAATAATAATCTTTAATAATAATAATAATCTTTATTATAACACACAGGATTCATGATACACAAGAGCAGATGTACAAATTAACATAAGATATCTACATAAATCTACACAGATCAGGTAACCCTGTCTCCTAAACTAGGTAGTCCTGTATCTTAGGAGACAGTGATTAGGCCATACAGGGCGGTTAGTCATGTAGGTATAGCTGCAGCCAGGATGTATATCGCGACGGTGGTTAAGTAATACAATTGTGTGCCGGTGTGTAAATGTGTTTGAGAGTAATAGTATGTGTGAGTGAGTGAGCCTATGTATGTGTAAGTGTATGAGTGAGAGTGGTGAGCAAGGAGAGAATGATCGTGTATCTAGTGTGAGTCGGTTAGTGTAATGATTTTAGGGCTTATTCTATGAATGTAAGTAAAGACTCCGTGAATAAGTAGTCTTTTAGTAATAGCCATTCAGTCAGTTTGATTTTGAGGTTATGGGAGTTTAGATGCATTATTTGTATTTGATTATGGATTTTTCCGTACAGATAGGTACCAAGAATGTAAAATTGATGCCGAGCGAAAGTAGTTCTGTGCTGCGTACTGGGTAAGATTTGAGTGCGTTTGTTTCGGTCCTGAGGTGGGAGGCGCTTATGAGTCTTTAGTATTGCCTTGAACACAAAGAGTTGCCGCACTGTTAGAACTTTACAGTCGGCGTAGAGGTCAGATGTTGGATACCTAAAAGGCTTTTTAGTCATTACTTTTAGTATTGCTCTTTGTGCTCTTTCTATTCTGAGAAAAATGGTTTTAGCTGCTCCACCCCATGCAGTTATACAGTACCCGAGTACAGATTGGCAGAGGGAGTAGTAAATCATCTTCAGCGTGGCACTGTCGGCAGAGTCTCTGAGGGACTTGAAAATGTGGATTAGACGCATAGTTCTTGAAGAAAGGGTATCAATTTGCCTGTCCCACCTGAGTCGATCTCTGTCTCACAGTACCCTTAATTATTGCTGCGCATTCACCTAACATCTGGAAATGTATAATTATATACTGTGGTGAGCAATAAAGATTTGAATTTGAATTTATTTTTTTAGCAGTCTGGTTTTTGTTTTTTTTTTTATTATTTTGTTTTTATTTGACTTACATCTCGTGTCTGCTGTGCGGCCCACAATAACTTTTTCTTTATTTCTTTATTTTAAGTGTAGCACCCTCGTTTTTCAAAACCTGTTAGCAAATTCCCCCGTTCTCACTTTGCTCAAGATATTCCTGGCCCTGGAGTACTTGGCAGATCAAAGCCATGCGATTATGGTAATCACAAGTCCAGCCTCAAAGCACCGCTGCAGCACAAGTGGAGTTAATTTACATACATTATTATACAAATTATGGTTCACCGCTATGGAGAAAATCCTTGTTTTCTCGAGAGTATTATGGACATGTGATTAAGGCGACTTTTTACATTTATAAAGGAGCTGATAATTTTCTCTTTGGTCTAGCTTTAGTGTTCGCAAAAAAAATATTGCTGAACAGGTTCGAGGTTCGATTCCCATTCGTTTATTGGGTATTTCGATTAGGAATTGGAGTCAGGATTTGTGCCCTTTAGATAAAGTAACTAATCCCCGATTTCCGAAATACGATTTTGAAGTTTAGTGTTTCTTTGGCTCTGCATTAGCCTGAAATCCTGTAAAATTTTGGTATTTAAAATAAGACTCACTTGCACCACCCTTTTGTTTATGTTCCGGGGTGGTAAATCCTCATTGGAATGTCCTCCGCCCTGTCTGTCAGACTCATACTTTTTTGTTTTTTTTTTATTTATAATTAATTTGCTCTTGACTCGAGTCTAGGTCAGAGGTGACAGAGACACAGACGACGATGGAGTGATAAGCTCACTCCATCGTCGTCTCCGCCCAGAAGAAGCCTGTTCACTCTAACTTTGAAGAGATTCGGGTCGAATGCGTTCGGAAACACAGACGCAGGCAGTGAGTTGCATTCTTTTGCTGTGTGCATTATGAAGGATGTTGACTGACTAAAAAGTTAAATAAAAAAATCAAAAAACCCGACTGCTTCAAAAGCGAACTAAAAAGTCGTAAACAAGGAAAAAATAATGCTGTGCAGGCTGAGGATACACCAACTTTAGGTCAACCAGCCCGCGAATATGTATCCTCCGACTTAACTTTTTTTATTTATAACTTTTTAGTTAAGTTTTTTTCGAATTAGATACATTTAAACATATAAGTGTTATATATTTTTAAAATCACCTCTCAAAACTCTTTATTTTGATACCCCACACGATGGGTTTGGAAGCAAAAAAAAATTGCGCCCTCACAATATGGCGCCCAAAATCCGCAATTTTTCTATTGTCCAATTTTAATGTCGTCTATGACACTCGCAGGGTTAAGACAAATCGATTGACTTTTGAATCATCAAAATCGGCCAACGCGTTTGGTCTCTGGAACGCCATATAGGAACAAACATACATACATACATACATGTATACATACATGTATACATACATACATACATACATATATACATACATACATAGACTGATAAACACATTACTCTCCTTCGGCAGTCGGGTAAAAACCACCCCGGTGTTCCATCTCACACCTACGCCGGTTTGTCTCACTAACTCCGTGTTAGTAGCTATTCCGGCCAATTATGTATGATATGCTAGCTTTTGCCAGCGGCTCCGCCCGCGGGAAAAGTGTTTTATCATCCCAAGGAATCATTATATCGGAATAAAAAATATCTTATGTGGTATTCGGGTATTCCAGACTATCCATACTAATATTATAAATGTGAAAGTAACTCTGTCTGTCTGTCTGTCTGTCTGTTACCTTTTCACGCTTAAACCGCTGCACCGATTTAGCTGAAAGTTGGTATGAAGATAGTTTGAGACCTGGGAAAGGACATAGGCTATATAGGTAGGGTAGGGTAGGGTAGGGTATGGTAGTGTAGGGTAGAGTATTGTAGGGTAGTGTAGGGTCGGTAGGTTAGGGTAGGGTAGGGTAGGGTAGGATAGGGTAGGATAGGGTAGGGTAGGGTAGGGTAGGGTAGTGTAGGGTAGTGTAGGGTAGGGTAGTGTAGGGTAGTGTAGGGTCGGGTAGGGTAGGGTAGGGTAGGGTAGGGTAGTGTAGAGTAGGGTAGGGTAAGGTAGGGTAGGGTAGGGTAGGTAAGGGTAGGGTAGGGTAGTGTAGGGTAGGGTAGGGTAAATAAATGTTTGGTCCTTTTATGGCAAAACAAAGTTTGCCGGGTCAGCTAGTATCCTATATTTGTGACAAATTTCATCTAGATCCGTTCAGCTGTTCTGGCTTGAGTGAGACGAACTCGACTCCTCTAGAATTATCCAAACTTTCACATTTATAAAATTAGTAAGATTTTTTATTTAACCTTGTGTTAGTAATTAACTTTGAGTTAAGTTTTTGGCACTGACACGTTCCTAACTCAAAAAACTCAATACAGAAAACGCCCCTTAACCATAAGTGCCGAAATAAAGTACGCATTGCGTTCAACCTTGACGTTGTATTCAGCGAAAAACAAGAGTAGCTTATGTATAAATAATAATAGCAATAATCTTGTTTCACAAAACAAAAAGACCGACATAATAATACAACAATCAGAAACGAACAAAGGCCGCACTTATCGCCTTAGGCAATTCCTCTGTTAACCTTCGTCATAATTCCCAGGCTTTTTAACCGACTACAAAAAGGGAGGAGGCAACAACACATTGTTCGAAAATTAAGATTTTCTTTTATTACATTGTTATTATTTTTAGTTCCAGGCTAATTTGATTGTCAGGAAGTGGAGGGTGCACATTTACTAAACATTGATTTTAATAAACAAAATAGAAAAACTGCTCTTTAATTTAACAGTAAATAAACCTAGTTTGAACGAATTCTAGTGTCTTTTTTTTAATTATCAAAAACGAAAAACATTCTGAGACACCCTTTATTTATGTTTTTTTTTCGTCAATTTTATTTATTTATTTATTATATTCTTTATTGTACACCATAAAAAAATACATGCAGAACAAATATTTTCAAACAAAGTGTACAATGGGCGGTCTTATCGCACAGAGCAATCTCTTACAGACAACCTTTGGATGGACTGAACGATAGGCGAAGAATTGAGGGCTGTCAGTTTACAATAGATAATAAATAATATAACTTTCTTATACATAATAACATAAAATACATACATAATAACATAAAATACATACATACTATACTACATCCATACTAATATTATAAATGTGAAAGTAACTCTGTCTGTCTGTCTGTCTGTCTGTTACCTTTTCACGCTTAAACCGCTGCACCGATTTAGATGAAAGTTGGTATGAAGATAGTTTGAAACCTGGCAAAGGACATAGGCTATATAGGTAGGGTAGGGTATGGTAGTGTAGGGTAGAGTATTGTAGGGTAGTGTAGGGTCGGTTAGGTTAGGGTAGGGTGGTGTAGGGTAGGGTAGTGTAGGGTAGTGTAGGGTCGGGTAGGGTAGGGTAGGTTAGGGTACGGTAGGGTAGGGTAGTGTAGGGTAGGGTAGATAAATGTTTGGTCTTTTTATGGCAAAACAAAGTTTGCCGGGTCAGCTAGTATCTAATATACTAATAAAATTATAGTGAAAGGTAATGCTCCTTTACCATTTTCAATTTTCATTCCTTTTTCTTTTTCAATTTTAATTAGGATATAAAAGTTCTATTGATCTTCCTACGCTTCGTGTGGCCGAACTACCCACTCTAAATAAATCATTTCGTTAGATAATTAACTCTCTCATTTATAAACAGTAGACTGCCGAGCACAGCGGCTGCGCTGTCACTGCCGGCAGCGACACTGAAGCAGTTACAGAGCGATAGTAATAATGCTCAAATCAAATCAAATCATGTCATCTCACCTCTATTATGTATTTCATGGAGTTGCTCAACAAGCTATGCCCGTTATCTTTTATTGCACCACCAAAAGTACGAAGGGATGTCGCATGCGCGCTGGAGAAAAAAAACCAGGAATCCGATTCTAGGCATCCTCCCTATGATCGCACTACAGCCCCGGGTAGACTTAAGAGCCGGAAGAGTTTTGCATTCCGTTGCACACAAGCAATTCAAGACCAAGCACCTACACTTAGAAGCAAGCTGTGGGAAAAATCTCACTCAGGAATCTGTTTCTCTCTCAATCTCTCATTTATACGGACCTTGTGGAAACTAGCACAAATTTCCGTGCCTTCAAGCGTTTTTGCCATACCTATTATTGGAATCAAATATGGGAAATAATAATATATATATATTATAATATCATATTGTTAAGATGGTTTGGCCATGTTGAGAGGATGAATGAAAGTCGACTTACGAAAGGTATTTACAAGGCAGACGTGAATGGAAACGCCGGGAGGGGGCGCCCTAGAAAGACATACATAGACCTTATAGGTGATGTTCTTCAGAAAGGCCAAGTGCGCAGTACCCATAACCGGCGTGTGTGTATGACTAGATGTATGAATGTGTGTGAAGCAAAAGAAGTATGTAAGGATCGTAGCAGGTGGCGTTCTGTAGTTTCTGCCTACCCCCATGGGAAAAAGGCGTGAGTTTATGTATGTATGTATTATAATATCAAAATCTCACAATGTTAGGACTCATTAATATTAATGATAATTTTTATCCGTGGTGCTAGGCAACTGGGCTTATCCCAGTTGTAAACGACCCTTTGAGCCTATTGGCCTTGTTTGTTCTGTCTCTTGCTTGATATGGCGGGAAGTGGCAATTTATATTTTCTGATTAATTTCGTTGCGGGATCCAAGACAGTTAAATTCATTCTCCGGGACTTCGTCTAGCTTCATTGCCTCAGCGCTTTTCTGGTGGTCGCTACTGTTGATTCTGGCTTTCAGGAGTTCCATTGGTTTGGGAATAGTGCGGTGGGATTAGCCCAAAAATCTCACTCACCATTCTTGAAACACCAGGAACACCTGCCACCTAGCGGTGAACTGTAGTGGCCTGTATGGCAAGCACTCAATCAATTGCGTACCAAGGTAGGCCGTTGCAAAGACAATTTGGCGAAGTGGGGTTTGGAAGACTCGTCTGACACACAATGTGAGTGTGGTGCCCCTGTGCAGAATATGACACATGCATGCACTTTGGAGGACCTAATGAACGCCACTGACGCTACTATTTGTGTGGCTGCCTACTGGTCCCAGAATATCTAAAGAGTTTTCCATCGAATTGAAAAGATGAAGAAGATTCATGTCTATGAGTGCACGTATCTGTCAAAGATCTTCAAATGACAGTTGGTTCCAATGGCTTAACGTGCTTTACTAAGCACGGCCGAGTCTCAGTAAAAAGGGAGTCACCCATTCAAGAAACAACTTAGGCAAGCATCGCTTTTCCTCGAAGATTGACCCGTGTGGCTTTTATTTTGTAACCACGCGTTCCTGTTATTAATTAGCCGAGATTTAATATTTTTTAATTTAGTTTTTAGGGTTCCGTACCCGACGGTTCCAAACGGAACCCTATTGCTGTCACTCACGTGTCCATCAGACTTTCTGTCCGTCTGTCTGTCGTACAATTTTATTTCGAAGAATTTTTTTAATTTTGCTTCCTACGAACTTGAAATTTAGTGGTAATTTTTATACATATATTTTACTAAAGAAAAAATCTGTTTTATCAATATATTGGTATTGGGTATTTTTATATCAATATGGGAGCAGTGGAGGCCCAGTGGTAACGTTCGATCCCAGGCAGGCGCTTTACTTTGTGTAAATTATTTTATCACCACTGCTCTTAAAACGGTGTATGAAAACATAGTGAGTAAACCGTCCTGTCCTAGAACCAAAAATTATTAAAGACAAGTGACATCCACCAACCCGCACTGGGCCCGTGTGTTGGATTAAGGCTTATTACCTGAGAGAGGATGCCTGTGTCCCAGCAGTGGGAACATGATAAGGCTAGATTTTCTTTGGTACAGAATTCTAAATGTGCGAAGTCCGACACGCACTTGGCCGGTTTTTCTATAATTTGGAAACAACTCTTCCAATAAAAAACTGCCCTAGTGCGAGTCGACCTCGCGCACGAAGGGCTCCGTACCAATTTTTTGCCCCACTCAAATATTTATTTTATTCTGTTTTTAGTATTTGTTGTTATAACGGCAACATAAATATATCATCTGTGAAACTTTCAACTGTCTAGCTATAACGGTTCATGAGATACAGCCTGGTGACAGACGCAAAGACAGACAGACCAACGGACCGCGGAGTCTTAGTCCCGTTTTTACCCTTTGGATATGGAACCCTAAAAAGATACGCAAAACCTGACCCAAAACCGGGTTTTACTTCTAAACACCATATCTATTTTCTAAGCCCATTCGTCCGTTCACCTTGTATCGCAAGTGTTCGACCCTCATCTTGGCGCGACGGATATTAGCTCGCACCAGGATGTTTGACTATGTGATATGCGTCGGCACAACACAGGAATTCTAATTATAGGGCTGAGAGGGAAGCCTTTGATAATTACGTGTGAGGTGTATCTTTAGAGGAACGATTTTGTGACGGAATAGGGGTTTCTTCTGAAGATAAAATATTTATCCTTGAAAATAAACAGATTTCCTGGAATTCATTACAAAATGAAATTAGGAAAAAAATGTTCATGTCGTGGAGGTGCTTAAAAATAATTGGTCCGCCATCTTCGGGCGTCCGTCAAAAAGAGCCGCAAAAATAAAGATACACAAAACCTGACCTAAATTCGGCTTTGACTCCTTAAAACTATAAGTATTCTCTTTTGTTGATTTGGATTAAGAGGGAAGACTCAAATTATTACGTTTCTATACGTTTCTCAAATTATTTAGGGATGTATTAGGGATTTGTTATGAGAAAAAATACTTATCCTTGAAAATAAACTTCTTCATCTTCATTTCGTTTCGAGGGTACATCTGATCCACTATACTGGTCTGCAAAACTTAGTACTTACCAAAGTTTTAGTATTGAATAAACCGCGGGTCGACTTGGAGATGGGGTTACTAAATTAAACACTGGACTGGTAAATAATCGCGTATATTAACCTGTACCGAATCACAATGTATATATAGTACTGCTTACACACCAAAAATTTATACTACAAAATTACCTAACTAAATGAGGGTAACAAAACGTTAGCGAGTTCTAAATTGCCGCCAACGCCATCTAGGGAATAAAAAGTTAAACTATGTTTTAATTACAAGTGATGGCGCTATGATCTTTTTGACCTGAACATACCGCCCACCAAGGACACAATGCAGAATGTCCTTATTCCGCCCACCATGCCAACGATAAAGGGTCAAAGCCAAAACAAAAAACAATAGCACTAAACTGCACATATGTCTTCGGTAGTAAATATGTATCTACAAATTAGTAGCACATGTTAGAACAATTTGAATTTTATCAAACAAACTTATAATTAAATATTACTAACATGAAACCTTAATTAAACTTATATTAATATTTGGGTTACTGGGCAACTGACAATACACATAATTTCGAGATCGGCCTTTTAACAATTGAGGCCTTCGTGCGTAAAGTTACTACCCGAGTAATTCCGTCAGGTCCACAATACTTTTGCTCAATTCTTCCCAATAACCACTTGCCGGGAGGCATGTCATCCTCTTTCACTAGTATTATATCGCCAACAGATGGTTCTGGATTTTTATGAGCCCATTTGTGTCGTTGCAGAAATTGATTAAGATAATCATTCGACCACCGTCGCCAAAACTCCTGCATCATTCTCTGCTGGAGTTGCCAGCGTTGCAAACTACTAACAGTTGAACCTTCATAATTTGAGTCTGGAACTAAAACAACTGGCTCTCCAATCAGAAAATGACCAGGTGTTAATATTTCAACCTTATCTTTATCCTCAACATAGGATAATGGCCTCGAATTGAGGCACGCTTCGATTTGAGCCAGCACAGTAGCCACCTCACTGTCTGTCCATGCATGCCAGTCATGCTTCTGGATACCCATTACTTCTCCTACTTTAGCCATTAATTTGGCTAGAAGAACAGCCCCACAAAGTTCTAGTCTTGGTATAGAAACTTGTCTAATGGGTGCCACCTTCGTTTTTGAAGTGACCAAAGAGATGTGAATGTTGCCTTGGTGATCCACGACTCTGAGATAAATGACGGCTGCATACGCCATTTTGGAAGCATCCGAAAAGCCATGCAGTTCCTTCTTTACGTTAGTAGCAGTATGTAGCCATCGTGGGATTTTAACCTCCACTAAAGAAGATAAGTTGTGATGGTAAGTAGCCCATTCATGTATTAAATTATTAGGAATTTCTTGATCCCATTCTAAACCTGCCAACCATAATTTTTGAATAAAAGTTTTGGCTAATATAATACTAGGCGCTAACCATCCCAATGGGTCAAACAACTTGGCTATGTCGGAAATAATTTTTCTTTTTGTTATGGGTGCAGCTAGTGGCGGCAGTTTCACCGAGTATTGGAAGAAGTCATCGCATGAGTTCCAACTAAGTCCCAGTATCTTTGTAACATTATCGGTTTTTATCCTTAGTTCTTCATCTGTAGTTCTTTTACCATCCCTGATTTTATCTAGTAATGTTTTACTATTACTCCTCCATTTTTGCAAGTGGAAACCACCTTTAGCTAAGACTTCATTCATTTCTGTATAGATTTTAAATCCTTCTTCTATATTATCCGATCCCGTCATCAAATCGTCCATATAAAAATCATTGAGAATTATTTTCTCTACCTGCGGATTATCCTTACAATCATCGTATGCGACTTGATGCAAGGAGCGCACCGCTAAATATGGTGCTGATGCTGTACCAAATGTGACAGTCATTAACTCGTATTCTTCTATTTCTTGTTCAGGGTCGTTTCTCCAGAGTATACGTTGATATATTGTATCAGAGCCGTTAACCAAAACTTGTCGATACATTTTGATAATATCTGCCACAAGACATATCTGATGTGTTCTCCATCGCATAATCGTGTGACGTAGTTCAGCTTGCAACGTTGGACCCACTAACAGGTTGTCATTAAGCGACATTTCATTAGTCCCTTTGCAGGAAGCATCGAATACGACACGAACCTTCGTCGTATCTTTATCCTCCCGGACGACGGCGTGATGAGGTAAGTATATTGCTTTACTATTATCCTTTTCCTTATCTGTCACCCTTCTCATATGCTTCAAATCTAAATACTCTTGCATAACCTTTGCATAATCTTCTCTTAATTTACTATTCTTTCCTAACCTTGTCTCTAAACTCTTTAGTCTTTTTTCAGCAATACACTTAGACTCGCCAACTTTGCTGCCCGGGTCAGCATCACGCAGCGGCAGTTTCACTATGTATCTACCTATGTTATTCCGCGTTGTGGTAGCTGTAAATATGTTTTCACATTTAATTTCATCCTCCGTGAGTAATTTATGTTTTCCAGATGGTTCCGCTTCTAACTCCCAAAATCTTTTCAACATGTTGTCATCAGCTTGTACACTGGAATGCATCACGGTAATGTGTGAATGAATACATGACTCATTATCCACTTCACAAGCGCCCGATAATATCCAGCCTAATGTGGTATCTTGCGCTAATAGAGTTCCACTTAAATTCCTTTTAATGCCCTCTTGGATGATTTGGCTGTAAATCTCAGCACCCAATAAAATATCAATTTTATTGGGTCTGTGGTACTCGGGATCAGCTAAATCATCGTCGGTCAAGTCTACCCATTCTACCTTCGCTACTTTCGTAGCTGGGAGAAGGGCGGTGACTGACTTCAGGACGTAAGCATTAACCCTTACTTGGAATTTGGGATCTATTCTAGACCTCAAATTAATGACGACAGTGGACTTAGACGTTACGCTTTTGTCCCCCCCTACACCTAATACAGTGTGCCTCGATGGCTTTTTCTTTAGTCCTAAATATTGGACTATGGATTCCGTAACGAAAGATCCCTGTGACCCTTGGTCTAGCAACGCCCTAATTACTTGATAAGTCCCATCTTTCGACTCAGCTTTAACCAAAGCTGTAGTCAACAGTACAGTCTTCTGACCACTTCCTGTCGAAAGACATGAGACTACTGGGTTGCTTGACCCCTCCGCTTGAACGGTTACTTCATTATTATACATATTTGTATCCTCCTTCCTCAACCTTCCAGCGGCCGAGGAGGTTTCCTCGAAAGCAATACTACCATTTTCCCCATTATCAGACCCAGAAACACCTGTTGGGTGTAATAAAGTATGGTGGCGGCGTTTGCACACCTGGCATCTAAGAGTATTTTTACAGAATTTTGCAGAGTGGTTATTATGAAGGCAAACAAAACACAATTTCTTTTCCTGTACAAAATTACGCCGAGCATCGTTAGACTCTTTACCGAACCTTTTGCATAAAGTTATTTTATGATCTTCAGCACAATATGCACATGACGTGATGTTGTCATTTTTAACAATATGAAAAGATTTAGTAACTTTCTTATCAATACTATTAAACTTAGGTTCTAAATTTTCCAGACCTCTGAATCGACCTATTAAAAACTCTGAGAACTGTACAAATGATGATAGTTCATCAGTTCGATCTGAGGACACCTTTAACTCCCAGGCCTTTCTAGTATCTTTATCTAATTTTGCACTTATGATATAAATAATCAATATGTCCCAGGATGAAACATCCACACCTAGGTTTTTTATAGACTCTAAACAATCTGACGTTGTACTAATTAATTTCTTAATTTCCGAAGCCGATTCAGACACTAAATTCTTTTGATTTAGCAACCGTTTCAAGATGCCGTTAGCTAAAAACCGCTTATTGTTGTACATACTATCTAACTTATCCCAAGCAATTTGATAACTATCGGACGATACTTTAATATTTCGCAACAACTGTTCAGCTTCCCCCGTTAAATGACCTCTGAGATAATAGAACCTTTGCGCATCGTCCAGAGACTGGTTTTCATGCACAAGTCCTAAAAACAAGTCTCTAAATGTCTGCCATTCAGAATATTGACCTGAAAACATCGGGATTTTTATTTCAGGCAACTTGAAACGTCTAGCTGAACTTTCACAATGACTACCAGAACTTACTTTACCCTCTGGTTCCGTTGGTTTTAATGTGCATAACATCTCTTTTAAATCAGTCTTATAATCGACGTACAATTCTTCCACATCGTCATAAACACAATTTTTATGATAACCTGAACTATACAACTCACTCCTTTTGACTTGGCTTATAATTTTAGTATGAGTGTTTGTAAATAAACTCCATAGTTGCTCTAAGTTATCAAGCCTGGTTTCAACATATGAAATTGTTAATCGCTCTTTAGGGGACTTCTTAAAATTTGTCTTAGCTTTCAGCATTTTAGCTTTAATGTCCTCCTGCAGATCATTAAACGATTCCATTTTTAATATGTTCTATAAAAACCTAAGCAAATATTTGAAACCACAAAGTTAAATTAAAATATTCAGTAAAATTTTACAAGTCTTTACACTAAAGTCTCCTGGATTCAAATTCGGGCATGGATTCCCCGTCAAAACCACTTTTCACTTAAAATTATTGCAAGTCCAAAACTACTCAAGAATGACTAAGTTAATCTTCAAATAATAATAAAGTTCAAATTAAATTTCACTTTTTGAGAACTTTCCAATTAAATTCTTCCTGATAATAAAATTGCAATTAATAATTGTACTCACGATTTTTCACCGAATTCACTCACTGACACTACTGCTGACGTCACGTTGTGATGTCTTGCACCACACCAGTGATGCCCACGAGTCTGCGAGTCCACGGTCTGCTCCTCTTCTCCTCCCTTGCCTCGCTCCTCCGGATGTTGCTGCCGCCAGTAGCGCTGCACCACGCTCCACTGGCTGCTCCCTGCACCAACCGGTGTTCCACCTCCTGCTCCTGGCACCTTTCACCTGGTACCCACTGAAGGGGATTGATCTGGACAGCGATCCACTGCCCAGTAACGATGCGAAGAGTGGTGATTTCTACCACCACTGGAAACCACCAAAAACACTCCCGACCACACCCGGCTCTCGAAGGACCATGAATAAACCGCGGGTCGACTTGGAGATGGGGTTACTAAATTAAACACTGGACTGGTAAATAATCGCGTTACGCGATTATTATGTTAATATACGCGATTTGTACCGAATCACAATGTATATATAGTACTGCTTACACACCAAAAATTTATACTACAAAATTACCTAACTAAATGAGGGTAACAAAACGTTAGCGAGTTCTAAATTGCCGCCAACGCCATCTAGGGAATAAAAAGTTAAACTATGTTTTAATTACAAGTGATGGCGCTATGATCTTTTTGACCTGAACAAGTATCACACTTTTAAAATTGCAATGTCTCCTAAACCATAGAAGTCAGAGTTTTGAAATAAAAAACGTTTTATAGAAAATTTCATCAACTTCCTTTGAAATTATTTATTATTCATTTGTAATGTTTTTATCTTTAAATAATATGGAAACCAAAAACAACCATTTTAACTTACTGGCAAAAACTCCACGACATTATAAGTGTAGGTATGTTTTACGCCATTACATTTATTATTTACATTTACGCCATTATTACAGCTACGAGCTGGTTTGGCATAGGTACTGAAGACGAGGTTTTGGAGACGATATTGGCGAATATCTTTTTATATCTTTATTTAAGTTAAAAACGTTACTTATGTATAAACAAGTGCGAGTCGGACTCGCGCACGAAGGGTTCCGTACCATTTTCGTAAAAAAAGGGCAAAAAAATCACGTTTGTTGTATGGGAGCCCCCCTTAAATATTTATTTTATTTTGTTTTTAGTATTTGTTGTTGTAGCGGCAACAGATATACATCACCTGTGAAAATTTCAACTGTCTAGCTATCACTGTTCATGAGATACAGCCTGGTGACAGACAGACAGACAGACAGACGGACCGCGGAGTCTCAGTAATAGGATCCTGTTTTTACCCTTTGGATACGGAACCCTAAAAACGATAATTTTAAAGGAACTTGATGAAATTATCAATTTTTTTTTTTATTTCGAAACTGAGTTTTATAGTTTAAGAAAAACTGCAATTTCAAAAGTGTGGTACTTCGTTTTGAAGGCCAGTGTATTTGGACCCAGTAGGTGGCCACGTTTATTGCAGCGTCAGAAGCATTGTACAGGTCATCCAGGGTTCAAGTGAAAGGACAATTGAAACGCCCCAGCAAGTTGAATAAAACTGATATGCTGGAATTAATGGAAAAAAAACCTTTGACCTTCTGTGATGTACAGAATCTCAATTCTCGTTCTTCAAATCACATTTCAAGTCGCAATATGATCTTAGTGACAATCCACGTTAAAATATGGAAATTAGTCTATTTGCGATTGAGGCGCTTATGCGATAGTTCCTTAAAATACGGGAACTGGTACCCAAAAACCACAAGTCTAATTTCAAAATTTAAAAAAACCCCCGACACATTTATCTTGCGAAAACACCCCGATTCAAACAGTAAAACGCCCATAACTTTAGAACGGCTGAACCGATTTTATGCAAAAATTGCTAAGAACACGCCCGACAAAATCACCTTTCAAACAAAAAAAAACTAAATCAAAATCGGTTCATCCGTTTAGGCGCTATGATGCCACAGGCAGAACACAAATACAAAAACTTATAACACCCCTCTTTTTCCGGCGGGGGTTAATAAAGAACATCGTAACTGGCGAAAAGCCTCACCATTCGGCGAAGACAGGCGTAATGATTTTAAAATGAGAATCACGTCTGAACTGCTTGTCGTAATTTTTTTGGAAAATATATGTTACATCAGAACATTTTCTTAATAATTTGATCTTAGAAAATTTTGAGTTTTATTCGTATAACATAGTGTAATTAATTTGTATCTAACACGGACAAAAAACCGACAATCGCACCAAAACCGCCGGGCGTATTTTAATGAAATATTATGGAAAGTACAAAAAACCACTGAATTTTGGGTCGCGCAGGTGTGAAACGAGTGCACGTTTTGTTCCCTCAAGGTCGTTGGCGACTGTCATCTTCTTAATACAGCAACCACCTGCAGTTATAGTAGCTCGTAGCACACTGCACGCTACGCCGTAGCACGTCAGGTCTACGGCGTAGCAACAACAAGATGTTTCTTTTGAAATAGTTTAAACCTTCATCAAGCCTTTTGAACATAACTGTGATTGATATACAGTTAACGCAACTGAATACTTTGCCGGTTTCACAAGGTAAGCAGGTCAATACACACATACAAACAAAAACTTGCGCCTTTTTTCCATGAACCTAGGCAGAAACTAGAGATCAGACAGCGGATCTTTATGTCTCTGAAGTTGGCTCTGTCACCTATTGCGCACGAAACAGATTAACTATCGCATAAGCGCCTCAATCGCAAATAGACTAATTTCCATATTTTAACGTGGATTGTCACTAAGATCATATTGCGACTTGAAATGTGATTTGAAGAACGAGAATTGAGATTCTGTACATCACAGAAATGTACAGAATCTCAATTCTCGTTCTTCAAATCACATTTCAAGTCGCAATATGATCTTAGTGACAATCCACGTTAAAATATGGAAATTAGTCTATTTGCGATTGAGGCGCTTATGCGATAGTTCCTTAAAATACGGGAACTGGTACCCAAAAACCACAAGTCTAATTTCAAAATTTAAAAAAACCCCCGACACATTTATCTTGCGAAAACACCCCGATTCAAACAGTAAAACGCCCATAACTTTAGAACGGCTGAACCGATTTTATGCAAAAATTGCTAAGAACACGCCCGACAAAATCACCTTTCAAACAAAAAAAAACTAAATCAAAATCGGTTCATCCGTTTAGGCGCTATGATGCCACAGGCAGAACACAAATACAAAAACTTATAACACCCCTCTTTTTCCGGCGGGGGTTAATAAAGAACATCGTAACTGGCGAAAAGCCTCACCATTCGGCGAAGACAGGCGTAATGATTTTAAAATGAGAATCACGTCTGAACTGCTTGTCGTAATTTTTTTGGAAAATATATGTTACATCAGAACATTTTCTTAATAATTTGATCTTAGAAAATTTTGAGTTTTATTCGTATAACATAGTGTAATTAATTTGTATCTAACACGGACAAAAAACCGACAATCGCACCAAAACCGCCGGGCGTATTTTAATGAAATATTATGGAAAGTACAAAAAACCACTGAATTTTGGGTCGCGCAGGTGTGAAACGAGTGCACGTTTTGTTCCCTCAAGGTCGTTGGCGACTGTCATCTTCTTAATACAGCAACCACCTGCAGTTATAGTAGCTCGTAGCACACTGCACGCTACGCCGTAGCACGTCAGGTCTACGGCGTAGCAACAACAAGATGTTTCTTTTGAAATAGTTTAAACCTTCATCAAGCCTTTTGAACATAACTGTGATTGATATACAGTTAACGCAACTGAATACTTTGCCGGTTTCACAAGGTAAGCAGGTCAATACACACATACAAACAAAAACTTGCGCCTTTTTTCCATGAACCTAGGCAGAAACTAGAGATCAGACAGCGGATCTTTATGTCTCTGAAGTTGGCTCTGTCACCTATTGCGCACGAAACAGATTAACTGCATAGAGTAAGCGAGATAGGATTATGAGACAAACGTAAGCGAGTGAAAGAGACAGTTATACAATACTATCTTCACTTTCAATATTGACACAAAAATAGCTACGGCGCAGGGTATTGCAGACAATTCAGAGACACAAAGATCCGTTGTGAAAATTGTAAGATCCTTACATACTTATTTTGCTTCAGTCACGTTCATACAGCTAGTCATACACGCGAAAAAAAAATTAACAAAAAAACTAAAGGAACTAAAGGAGCTCGTGGCTAAATAATAACAGCCGCACGGGTCGATCTTCAAGGTTAAGCAACTCTTGACGAGGTCGGTCCGAGGATGGGTGACCATTTCAACATACCGAGTTTCCTCCGTGCCTCGGCAAGCACGTTAAGCTGTTGGTCCCGGCTGTCATTTAAAGATCTTTGACAGTCGTTACGGGTAGTCAGAAGCCTGAGATCTGACACCAGTCTTGCCAAGGGGGATCGTGTTACCCAGTTACTGGGTTGTGGAGGTCAGATAGGAAGTCGCTCCATGTAAAACACTGGTACTCAGCTGAATCCGGTAACACTGGAAGCCGACCCCAACATAATTGGGAAAAGGCTAGGCAGATGATGAACAAAAAAACTAAACCGACACCAAAACAATAGTTATTTATGCCACAAGTGCGGAAGGTAGGTGATTTCCGATGAGCGGCGTTTTTATTCACGAGCGAGCGAAGCGAGTGAGTGTATAAATCGACACGAGTCGGAAATCATCTTACGTACGTGTATCATACAACATTTTACTATGCATTGTGCGAGGAAATAAATACATTAATAAAATGAAATTAATAAAATGGCGGGCTTATTCAAGCGCGATCAGCATATCCTCAGATTAACTAATAGTTCCTCGGGCATATCTACTGCGCATGTGCGAATAGCTGTCACATCGTAACGCAATAAGGCACGAGCAAAATATACGTTCTGCCAAACATATTTAATGAATATTTAAAATAAATTTATTTATCAAAATCTAAATCTTGAGTAATTAAAATCGCCTAAAATAAAGTATTAGTTTTATTATACCTTTTATATGAATGATAATCTGTACATAACTAATTTTTTAAACTTTTCTCAAATAATAAAAACTCTATGCATCGGACTGACGTTGGAGTTAAAAATGAAAAAAATACAGGAAAGTAAAAAGCACTAGTGAAAAAAAGTGACACTTTCCGCACAGTTTGGCTGCTTGGAAAACCGCTCTTTTCGAGGACTGTAAAATATTTTTTCTTCGGTGTCTATTTATTTCTTTATACCATTCCTCCTCTAAAAAGCTTATTTTATTCACTGAAAACAGTGAATAAAAAGCACTTTTAATCACTGTTTTGACGTTTGAATTTGGAACACACCAATGGAACAACCTTCATCTCAATGCTATATAACCTCCTTGCGCCGCCTTGCGCAAAAAAATACTCGATACAAATTTCTTGTGCAGAGAATATTCGACTTTAAAACTCCTACCTCAATTTTAATTTTGAGTTTGTTATTTAGGATTTTAATAATGATTTTGATTTTAGTCTAGGATATACAGGGTGTTTGGAAGGGAGCTGTACATACGCCTAGGGTAGAAACTAGGGATAGTCTGCTACCTACCCCCGCCCATTATATTGACCTTGGCCTCAAGGTTTTTTTTAAATTTATTATTATTTTTTATTTGACTTTTTTATGATTTTTTGACTAAAACTACCTGTAGCTCAAAATCTATCCATGGGACCGGTCGGCTAATGGTCTTGTTTTAATCGTTAGAGTCTTAGGGTCCTGCAAAGGACTTTAAAGGGTTGGGGTGGGCCAATTCCCTGGCCCCCAAGGTCGCCTGACCTTACCCCACTCGACTTCTACGTCTGGGGAAGGGCGAAAGAGTTGGTGTACGCAGAAGAAGTACCAACAAGGGAGGTTCTAATTAACAGGATCCACGCCGCATTCGATACAATGCGCGAGGAACTGCTGCTTAGAACGGTGACCGTGGAGATGAGGAAGAGGTGCCGAGCATGTTTACAGGTCAATGGTCATCAATTTGAACAAAATTTGTAATTAATTAAAATTAGTAATTAATTAAAATTTGTAATTTAATGACATTAGTCATTACCAAATTTTTTGTTTCATTTGCCATCCTTTTACGATCGAACACATTTAATTTTCATTAGTTGAAATTTTTGCTTGAAGTGCCCTAGTTACGGAAATTAATTAATAACTTTAAAACTAAAAGTGATAATTACACTTTTGGCATATCGTTAGAAAGGGCATGGACTGAGGATGTTTTAAAAAAATCAAAAGAACTCCAACCCTGTTAGTTTTTTTTTAAACCCCATAGAAAGTTGCCCTTAAAATTATTTCTTTACCTTACTACGGTACTTCAGGCCCCATAACTTTTCTTCTCCACAATTTTCTGGTGTAAAATAATTTTTTGCAGGACCCTAAGACTCTAACGATTAAAACAAGACCATTAGCCGACCGGTCCCATGGATAGATTTTGAGCTACAGGTAGTTTTAGTCAAAAAATCATAAAAAAGTCAAATAAAAAATAATAATAAATTTAAAAAAAACCTTGAGGCCAAGGTCAATATAATGGGCGGGGGTAGGTAGCAGACTATCCCTAGTTTCTACCCTAGGCGTATGTACAGCTCCCTTCCAAACACCCTGTATATTGAATACTTATTTGGATTGTAATTTCTTATATTAATTACAATGGTGTTTAATTAATTATAATTATGTAACGTAACGGAGGTGGTCACTGGCCCCTCTCAAACACAGGTGCTGCTACCTAGCTCAGGGGTCAGGGTTTCACATTTTTTGTAGATTTTGAAGGAAATAAACCATTTATTTACTGGTCGTAATATTCCTTGTGCTTTTCGCTTAGATCTTTCTTTTTCTCGAAGTCATGGTATAAACTATAGTATGCAACTCTTGAATAAAACGGATTTATGTCGAGGGCCATGAATCACTCGCGCCGCTCATGATTCTAACACTTGAATCACTCGCTATGCTCGTGATTCAATCATCATGAATCACTCCCTATGGTCGTGATTCAGTAGTTAGAATCCTTCACTTGCTCGTGATTCATCTATGGCCCTCGCTTTAAATCCGTCTTTTATTCACTAGTTGCATAATATACTATTTTTGGCATCGACTACCGAAAATAAAGTTTTTTCACTTTGTAGTGTTTTTTTTGGAAGTAGGCTTGGTTTTTTTGTTATAAGTTTTTTTTTTTCTTTTGGTTTGTTAGCCAAAGGGATTCTCATAATAATTACAACAAGCCTAATTACGACAGGGGTTTTTTTTTATTACGGAGTTCCAGTACCTATCTGCCGGCTTCATCACCAGAGCAGTTCGATGGTACCATTTTCATAAGAACCATTTTTTTTAAATTTGCTTTATCACAGTCATTTAACTATTTGGGATATCTTATACCCAAAATATACATAATATACTTGCCATGTTTATGAAAATACCAAAATCGTTATATGTATGCCTATAAAATTTGAGGAGTTCCCTCGATTTCCATGGAAACCCTTCATCAGATCCTTACTTGGTGACAAAGAGACTACCTCGAGAGTATACCCTTTAAAACCAAAAAGAATTTTCAAAATCGGCTCATAATTGACGGAGTAATCGATAAAAGTACACAAAAAAAAAAACATAAAGCCTCCTCCTTTTTGGTCAAAGTCGGTTTAAAATTGAGGGTTAATCCGGTAACCGGTAACCATCTGTCTGTGTTTTGTATTAAGAACCATGACGTGATCGGAATGAAGTTAGAAGTTTTAAAATGACTCGACGGTTTAAATCTAGTCTTAACAAATCTTGTTTACAAAAACAGATCGATACGAAACAAGGCCGATAGGGTTAAATTTTAACTTAATGAAGTAATCATTCAGAGCAGTGGTGGCCCAGTGGTACCGGCCGCGACTTACAAGTTGTAGGTCGTGGGTTCGAGCCCAGGCAGGCGCTTTACTTTGTGTAAATTATTTCTTCACCACTGCTCTCAAAACGGTGAAGGAAAACATCGTGAGGAAACCGGCATGTCCTAGAACCAACAATTTGAAGACATGTGACATCCACCAACCCGCTCTGGGCCCGCGTGGTGGATCACGGCCCATTCCCTCTCACAGAGAGGAGACCTGTGTCCCAGCAGTGGGAACATTAATAGGCTGATGATGTGATGTGAAGTAATCATCTGACCGACTGTCAATCTGTTTAATCCAAAACTTATCCACTTTACGGCATCGTCGGTGGTAGCGTATAGGTCACCCAGAAGCGCTAGACACATCGCATTCGATGTCAGTCGATAGTGGAAATGTCAAAATGTAAGGGATTGATCACGTGATTTTTCGAATCACTTGTCAATCCCAATCTATTTTTTACCCCCTCCGGAAAAAGAGGGGTCTTATAAGTTTCACGTGTGTTGCTGTGTATCTGTGTGTCTGTCTGTGGCATCATAGCGCCTAAACGGATGAACCGATTTTGATTTTTTTGTTTGGAAAGTGATTTTGTCAAGAGTGTTCTTAGTTATGTTTGAATAAAATCGGTTTTGCCTTTCAAAAGTTATGGGCGTTTTACTGTTTGAATCGGGGTGTTTTCGCAAGATAAATGTGTCGGGGGTTTTTTAAATTTTTAAATTTTACTAGACAAATAAAAAAGAGGAGGTTCTCAATTCGACTTGTATATTTTTTTATGTATGAGCACGCATAACTTTTTGTAGAGTGGTCCGATTACAAAAAATATTTTTTTATTGGAAAGATTAAACCTCAAAGTTGGTCCAATATAAATTTCAAAAATAATATCCACCCTTAGGTCTTAGAGGTAGAAAAAAAGGATTTATTGATAATTTGCACACTGTATTTTTAATTGTGAACCGATTCTGTTGAAATTAAGTTAACAAAATAGAAAAAATATAATAAATTTACTCTAGCATTTTGAGGCGGCGCCAAAAATTAATATGCATGTTTGTTTGTTTGGTGCTAACTCAAAATACTAGACCAAAAGATTTTTTTTATTTTCTGCGTTTTAGTTTGTTATTTCGTCGGTAATTTTTTATGTTAATAAATGTTTTTTTCACAATCGCTATCGCCACGCTTTCAATGATAAAATGTCACTTGTTTAGGTCCGCAAGCTGCATGTTTTGGAGCACAGAGGATAGGACCGGAGGTGGAGCATGTCTAGCGACTTGGCTCCACATACACACCCTGATGCTGATCTGTCGCGTTAGCACCATTTTGCGTGGAACCTTCAACTAATATCTATCAATCTTTCCTACAGGAAGCAGGCAACAGCAGTAACGAAGGCAAGACCGACTCAGAGCCAGGATCTCCCCTCAGCATCCACGCGCCTTCCTTCTCGAGACAGGCTAGCAACACGGAGAGCAGGAAGTCCATCACATCTCCTCACGTAAGTACTTACGATACGTTATAGTGTTATTTGTCTTTCGAATCGCAGGCAGAAGAGGTGTGCAAAAGGTTAAGCACTGCAGCTTATGTTCTTTTGAACCTGGCAAAAAAGACCATGGTTTGGTCGCATCGGTCTTGAGGTTTAGAATAAATTTTTAGGGTAACTGCAACCTAAGAGATAACATATTTAGAGTCCAAACACGTTGTGTTAGAGCTATGTGTAATCAAGAAAGTTGACATAAAAGACCAAGGTTTGGTCGCATCGGTCTTGAGGTTTAGAATCAATTTTTAGGGTAACTGCAGCCTAAGAGATAACATATTTAGAGCCCAAACACGTTGTGTTAGAGCTATGTGTAATCAAGAAAGTTGACATAAAGACCATGGTTTGGTCGCATCGGTCTTGAGGTTTAGAATCAATTTTTAGGGTAACTGCAGCCTAAGAGATAACATATTTAAAGCCCAAACACGTTGTGTTAGAGCTATGTGCAATCAAGAAAGTTGACATAAAGACCATGGTTTGGTCGCATTGGTCTTGAGGTTTAAAATCAATTTTTAGGGTAACTGCAGCCTAAGAGATAACATATTTAGAGCCTAAACACCTTGTGTTAGAGATATGTGTAATCAAGAAAGTTGACATAAAGACCATGGTTTGGTCGCATCGGTCTTGAGGTTTAGAATCAATTTTTAGGGTAACTGCAACCTAAGAGATAACATATTTAGAGCCCAAACACGTTGTGTTAGAGCTATGTGTAATCAAGAAAGTTGACATAAAGACCATGGTTTGGTCGCATCGGTCTTGAGGTCTGGAATATTTTTTTGGGGAAACTGCAACCTAAGAGATAACATATTTAGAGCCCAAACACGTTGTGTTAGAGCTATGTGTAATCAAGAAAGTTGACATAAAGACCATGGTTTGGTCGCATCGGTCTTGAGGTTTAGAATCAATTTTTAGGGTAACTGCAGCCTAAGAGATAACATATTTAGAGCCCCAACACGTTGTGTTAGAGCTATGTGTAATCAAGAAAGTTGACATAAAGACCATGGTTTGGTCGCATCGGTTTTGAGGTTTAGAATCAATTTTTAGGGTAACTGCAGCCTAAGAGATAACATATTTAGAGCCCAAAAACTTTGTGTTAGTCTTTGGGCTCTAAATATGTCGTATGTAAAATTTTGTCGGCTTCCTGTCTAACCGGATTAGCTGAGTCCCATTATTTACATGGAGAGACTTCAGACCTCCACAACCCAGTAACTGGGTAACACGATACCCCTTGGTCAGACTGGTGTCAGATTTGAGGCTCCGTAACGACAATCAAAGACAGCCGGAACCAACGACTTAACGTGCTTTCCAACTTACAGAGGAAACTCACTATGTAAAGATGGTAACCCATCCAAGTACCGACCTCGGCTAGCGTTGCTTAACCTTTAAGATCGACCCGTATGGCTGTTAATATTTAGCCAAGAGCTCCTCCTTTATTAAGAAGGTTCAAAACTTAAACTGAAGTTCTAAGTTCAGGAAGACTAAATCGCAGTATTTAACAATCGCTATCGCGAATAATATCGCAAATTATAGAATGCCACATCATCTGTACTGTGATTTTTAATTTCATAGACTAAACTGACAGCTGTCAATGACTTTATTTTTTTTAAATTTTCCGCAAGCGCGGAGCATAGTGTTGTAGGTAGAGTGCGCGCAAGATAAGTCTGCGCGCGGCCAAAATCGGAACTAATCGTTTGTCATTTAAGTCAGGTGTCAAAAGAGTGTCTTGTATTCCGTGTTTTTATTCGTTTCTGAAGTAAATAATCGCCATCATTATGCTAAAAGTAATTTAAAGTGATGGCAGTGAAGTTTTCTTGAAGTGAACAAGACAATAACGGGCCTACGGTACCGTTTTACAAAGATAGAGTTCGCGTTGCTTAATTGACAGGTAACTTTTAGGGATACCACTATACTAAAATTTTCGTACTACCGGTGCCTGACAGTATTGGTTTTTGGTTGACAGTATTCAATAAAAGATTTACAATAATTTCATGAACCTTTTTTTTCATATTCTATGCAAGTAGAAAAAGCTGGTAATTAATTATGCTTAGCTTTCATTACTTTAAATTTCGAGTAATAAAAAATGACTATTGATTAAATGAAGGAAAAAAGATCAGTTATGCTAGCAACATTAAGCACGCCACCCGTCGCGCGCAGACTTATCTTGCGCGCACTCTAAGGCTCAATCTTAAGGGATACATCGAATCGATGTGACATGACTCCTCAATTTAATTTTACTAATTGGTGCAAATAAATGTATTATGAATATAAACGTAATGTATTTAAATATAACAGTATTCATACACATAGTACATAAACTTGTATTGTGTTAAATATGAAATCAACAATAAAATAAATGCGGTCGATAAAATGAAGTCTGACATAAATGAGTAGAAACTAAATAAAGGCCGCTAGTTTCTTAACAAATGTGTTATTTTTGCCGTGAAATAGTTTAAGTATCGATCTACTTCTGTACAGGTCGTAAGTCCGTACACTGAGTCGCCGTTAGTTAATTGAAGAGAAACAAGTAAAGAAGAAGATGGAAGGCGACTATTTCTCTCTCTTGGTTTGGATAGCAACACAGCTATAAGATCACTATCAACGTTGGTTGCTTTGTTATGATGTTTTATACAGTCAAATTGTGCCGCACATCGTTGGCCTAAAGTAGGTTGCCAGTATGCGTGGACCTCTGAGCGGCAGGTCTTGGTCGCCAGGATCGGGCGAGACCTGTCTCTGCCAGCAGCTGTGAGGGCCAAGCTGGAAGAGACAGAAAATTGGAGAGAAATGGCCTCCTTCTGTGAGACTGTGATGGCCCAGAAGGAGGCCGCCGAGCGGGATCGTGAGAGGGCTGATCCCGCTCGAAGAAGAAGGCGTCGGGGAGGCAACCGCCTAGATGCCTAAAACGCCGAAACCCCGCCTGCGTCACAAGTAGGTGGGACTTCGAGGTCGCGGGTGGTCAGTTTGGGGACTCGTCCACCCACCGAGTGACTTCAGGAAGGACGGCAGCACAGTGATCACGTGCTGCCGTCCTTCCTCCCTCAGGGGAGGCGATTCTTTCAGCCTTCCTAGGGATGTGCTCTAACAGGCGTTGCACATAGGGGGTTCCAGGGTGGTCTTTTAAGAGGTGACGGGGCCCCTTCCAGGTGCTGATGGTGATCACCGGGGTGGTTTTAGTGAGGTCAAAAGCCCACACTCCCTGGTCTTTTCCCCAAAAGTCCAGGCGCCTTTTGAAGGTTTCAACAACAAAAAAAAAAGGTTGCCAGTATGCAGAAAAATGTACGGTGATGAGACCGTACAACTTCGATTTTCGATCATTCAGGATAGTTATATCCCTAGCGCTATCAGAATATCAGTGCAGCGTCCTTTTCTGGATATCGCTGCACATGCTGAGATAGGAGCCTTTTGGTCTCGCACGGGGTTTTTATTTTATTATGGTTTAATTGTATGCTTATTTCTCGTGTCTCCTGTGCGGGTCACAAATAAATATTTTCCTTTCTTCTTTCTTTTTTTCATGATACGACACTATTTTTATGTAACGATAAAGTGACAACCACCCAAATGTCAGTTAAGTCTACGAAATTAAAAATCAGAGTATAGACTCTCTTGTCTGATAACATTTTTACCATTAACGTCATCAAATCAGTGGGAATAGCGTAAATTAATTAGCAGAAAGCATACAGCTACCTCAACCAATTAACTAATTATATTTGACTATGATCACCAAATATTATATTAACTCCTAAATTATGTACTCTATACAAGAACCCTCCATTTCTACAATGTCTTCCTCGATAAACGTAACGAGTGACATTATATCATCATCTGCCTAGCCTTTTTCCCAATTATGTTGGGGTCGGCTTCCAGTGTTACCGGATTCAGCTGAGTGTAAAGTGTTTTACATGGAGCGACTGCCTATCTGACCTCCACAACCCAGTAACTGGGTAATACGATACCTCTTGGCTAGACTGGTGTCAGATCTCAGGCTTCTGACTACCCGTAACGACTGTCAAAGATCTTCAAATGACAGCCGGGACCAACGGCTTAACGTGCTTTCCGAGGCACGGAGGAAACTGGGTATGTTGAAATGGTCACCCATCCCCGGACCGACCTCGTCAAGCGTTGCTTAACCTTGAAGATCGACGTGATTTTTGTGCTGTTTTTTTGCGATAATGGTACGGAACCCTTCGTGCGCGAGTCCGACTCGCACTTGGCCGGTTTTTTTTAATACGTCATAAATCGTAAACCGCAATTTGCCAAGTACGGAACCCTTCGTGCGCGAGTCCGACTCGCACTTGGCCGGTTTTTTTTATAACTTGGAGAAACACTCATACATATTGCGCTACTACGGGGAGATAGCGTAGTTATGTGGGACTCCATCCCACTAAAACTCCATGGTGTCCTCCTGTGCCGCTTATGGCGGGAGCACGGGCGCGTGTTACAACACACCGCAAGCCTGTCGCGGCTATCCATCACCGGACGACCATCAGACGACCCCGTGTATTGACCTTAGTCAGTTAGTCAGTAGATAGGGACCTCCTTTGTAGCCCCACCGCGTCCACCATCAGACGGTTGCGACCAGGACGCGGAACGTAGGGAGAGCGGTGCACCGCAATACCGGCACTCCTCTCCCGCCGCGACCTCCAACCCTCAGCCACGACATCGTATGGGTAAGGAAGGCCCCATACGACATTGCGACTTGCCATAGTTGCGATATCGCTTAAGCACCAACCTACTTTTTGGCCGCTACGACTTGCGGGCACCGAGCGGGTTCCTCTTCGCTTCACCGTGGGTGACTGAGCCTCGCCGCCTCGACAATGCGGGCACCCTCCGGGGATGAACATAAAGTACTGTGTTCAATTTCCTGATCGGGCAAAGTGCTATTGGGTTTATCTATCTGGAATTTCCAAGTAGCAGGTCGGAATCTGGACTGGTGCCCAGTTGATGGCAAATCTCTCGGGATTGCTGCAATCGCATGTTTGTTCATTGTTTATACCATTTCATAACATAACATCACGCCAGTACGCTCTAAAGGGGTACGCAGATGTGTACAGTTCACCTTGGTACACTCTCATGTCACCGGTTATATTAAGTTTCATCATATTCGGGTAATCTATTCTGGCATTATAGGTACCTTACGTAACTACGTGGGTACAACTAAAAAGAGAAAATAAAAAAACTTATTTTACAAAAAAATACTACCGACTTTCAAATAACACAACTACAAAGTGAAAAATAACTTTATTTTTGGAAGTCGGTGTCCATAACGCAAAAAAATGGTACCCACAAAAAGACACCGACTTCCAAAAATGGTAGTATTTTTTGTAAAAAAAGCGTTTTTATTAGTATTTGTTGTTATAGCGTCAACACTACCGACTTTCAAATAACACACACACAACAAAGTGAAAAATAACTTTATTTTTGGAAGTCGGTGTCCATAACGCAAAAAAATGGTACCCACCAAATACACCGACTTTCAAAAATGGTAGTATTTTTTTGTAAAATAAGTTTTTTTATTAGTATTTGTTGTTATAGCGGCAACAGAGAAACATCATCTGTGAACATTTCCACCGTCTAGCTATTACGGTTCATGAGACACAGCCAGGTGACAGACGGACAGACAGACATACAGACAGCCAGACGGATCGTGGAGTCTTAGTAATAAGGACCCGCTTTTACCCTTTAGGTACGGAACCCTAAAAACAAGCTTCAGCTCAACCGGGTCCACTGGGAAGTGCGTCACATTTTACTTGCAAAATTTGATTATAGACACCGGACACGGCTTTCACAGAGAAGCCTATGTCCCAGCAGTGGGAACATTAAAAGCCTGATAATGACAGGGACAGGTGCTAGGAAAAAAAAAGCTAATAAGATCATCCGGACTTTCACATATATAATATTAGTAGATTTATATGCAATCAGATACAATGTCCCATGTCGATTCCCATCACGCTCAGGGGAGCGTAATCTGTGTATGACGTCACCGTGACTACAGGCTATATCACTGTATTTTTCGGATGAATTCACTTTCCTGTTTGCATATTCGTTATGGCATTGACGGAAAAGGTACTTTATTGCCCTTTTTTGTGAGTGGCTTTTTCGCAGTGATGTTTATCGAGCTTGACAGGCGCAGCATGTGTAAAAAGAGTAGTGACAGTGATAATAAAAAGCAAGATTTTAACAGATACTGAATGACTAATGGAAAAAAAAACCTACGTAAATTTTTCGGCGTGTTGGCTTAGTGGCTAAGATCGTGCCTTTCGTTCTTGAGGTCGTGGGTTCAAATCCGAGCAAGTACCAATGTGATTTTTTCAATTTATATTTTTTAAGTTTATCTGTGACATCGCCGACAAGACAACGGTACAGAAAACGTCGTGAAACAAAAAAACTAAATATAAGTTTAGTGTATCTGTCTCACTCGCACGTTCGCTTTGTCATCCCCACTGTCCCCCACACAGACACACACAATCTCGTGCGCACCGCGTTATTATTACGAGAGCCTTTAGCGAGAGTAGACGTGTTGAAGTGTGGTCATTTAGTGTGTGTACGAGCCTGTGAATTGCCCTATGGAACCGGTCACTACAATAAGTATGAAATCACCAACCTGCTTTGAGTAAGAGCGTTGTGATTAAAGCTTGTGCCTTCTCTGCGTCAGAAGAGGTCTTTACCCTGCAGTAGAACAGTATAGGACTGGTATTATTGTTTATACCAGCTTTCCCCCGCGGCTTCGCGCCCGTAAACTGGCTACCTACCTACCCTGCCCTATCCTACCTACCTAGCTGTCTCCCGCGTCTAAGTTGTTTTTGTCTAAAACCATCTTCGCATTATTGCCTTTCTAATAAAACAGGTTTGGGGTAAATTATTTGGATGGTTTCAAATTCTATAAAGGATATAGGTAGAAACATTTTTGTGTTTTAACCCCCGACGGCAATTCAGGGGTGTTATAATTTTGTCGTGTGTACCTGTGTGTTTGTGTATTTGTATATCTGTCTGTGGCATCATAGCTCCTCGATGTTTCTAAAGTTATGGGCGTTTTAATGTTTGGATCGAGGAGTTTTCGCAAGATATCGTGTCATAATATTACGTGTTCAATAGATTATCGATCGAAACGTGTCTGCTAATAGATAATTTCACATCATCAGACTATTAATGTTCCTACTGCTGGGGCACAGGCCTCCTCTCTGTGAGAGGGAATGGGCCGCAATCCACCACGCGGGCCCAGTGCGGGTTGGTGGATGTCACATGTCTTCGAATTTTTGGTTCTAGGACATGCCGGTTTCCTCACGATGTTTTCCTTCACCGTTTTGAGAGCAGTGGTGAAGATATAATTTACACAAAGTAAAGCGCCTGCCTGGGCTCAAACCCACGACCTACAACTTGTAAGTCAATAGATAAATTATATAGCATGAATTACAAATGTGTCGGGCGTTTTTTAAATTTTACTTGTATATATAAAGATATTTTGCTGTGACAGTACAGAGAGTACTTACATATCCAAAAATATCACTATCACTACGTATTATATTAAATAAAGTCCCGCCGCGTTTGTAAACTCAAAACCTACTAAACGGATTGAGAAACGAGGAAGATTTTTGTGTACAATTTGTCACGTGCGAAGCCGGGCGGGTCGCTAGTATGAAATAATATTCAGTTTTAAGTTAACAAGATCATAATTAGATTCGCTATCGCTATAAAAAATCTTGTTTTGCAATGTATGTTACTTTAATAATTTAATAAGTAAACATAGGCAAACTCGACATTTTACTAAATTCAAATAACTACTGCTGTTCTGTTTACATGAAGTGAATTAAAATAAATGGACTGTAAGTAATGTTACAAACGTAAATGGTGCGCATATAACTGGGAATAATACTGGTATTTTGCAATTGCGTACTATCACAGAAATATCAAATCCAAATCAAATAGTTTATTTCAAATAAACCTTATAAGTACTTTTGAATTTTACAAAATATTACTATTGTCAAACAAAGCTGATTCGCAAGCGTCATTAGGTCTCTATGGAGAAGAATGTGGAAGAAACTCCACGGACACTCTTTTCCATCAGTTTTAATTCTAATTATTTGGTTACATCATTCTTGTTGGAAAAATACATATGTGAGAACGATGTAAAAAGACGTGCACTTCAAAGCGTCTAGAGTAAAACAAACAATTCAAAAATAAAATAAGTACGTAATTTAAAGCAGGCCGAAGCAGTTAAGTTTTAACCAATCTCAACTGATGGCGCCCGTTCACGAACATGACGCATGGATTGGCACCACTCAGCTTAACCATCATGAAGGGAACCGACTTACTACAGTCGGTGTCTAAAAAAAAGAAAAACAGTAGGGACTAAAAACACCAACTTCGGAAAAAAAGTTATTTTCCGATTTGTAGTGTTTTGCTTTAGAAGTTTCAAGTATTTTTTTGTTAACAGTTTTTATTTTAGCTCTTTGAATTAACCTGTCATATATAACGGTACGTGTATAATAAAACATGTACTTTCGCTTATTATAATATGGTCGTGAAATATAAATTCTATTCAGATGAAAAAATTTCATTTAAATAAGCTTTTTCGCTCGACGTATATTGTCATAAAAACCAAACGTGTTTGCCAAATTTAAGCTCTATGGGTTGGCATAAACTGTTTTAAAATTCAGTTGCAAAATGACCCATACTAAGTAACTAAACAACTAACTAACAAGCAAGGCTTGTAAAAACCTTGAAATTCAAGACGCAATTTCAAGCCGTCTTCCAATCAGCTGTCTTTCTGAGGATAAACATTTGCTACGCCGTAGGCGCTAGCGTAGCAACCGTAGACCATCTACGAAAACACGAAACACGTAGCTGCTCAATAGTTTTATCGGAGAATAATATTCTTCCCTGATGTTTGACGTTTAATTATATTTTTGATAGTGCTATTGGTTCGATTTTCGCTAAGGTTCGATTAGGAAGTAGCTTAAATTGATAACTTCTTCGAATGACAATTAAACGTTTATAGAGGTCAAAAACAAAATATTTGCTGATTTTTGTGCCAAAATTGCCAATTTTTTTTACACAAATTATAATTATATTTTGTACTAGCAGTTCCCAGCGGCTTCGCTCCCGTGGGCCACCCCACAGGACCCGATTTTGGGATTAAAAATAGCCTATGTCACTCAGGAATAATGTAGCTTTCTATTGGTAAAAGAATTTTTAAAATCGATCGCGTAGTTTCGGAGCCTATTCGGTACAAACAAACAAAAAAATCTTTCCTCTTTATAATATTGGTATAGATTTGACAGATGACGTCAGTTGGTTAATAATATTGAAAACCACAAACAATAAGTGTTTACGATGAACTCTGGCACCCAATGTAAGAGATTTCACTATCAATGGAAGGCCCGCGAAATTTCTAAACGAGGAGGAGGCTTTTCAAGAATTTGTACAGAAAAATGTACGCATGGTATCTATGAGTACATGTTGATATTAGTGTTGGGACTGACTGGGGTAAATTATTTTGTACATAAATATGTACGCAGGGTCTTAGGAGGTTATAAGCCGCTTCTAGTTTTAAACTAATAACTTTTAGCGATAAGGCCGCCCATTGTGTCACGCAGTGTAATGTTTTCTTCGTCTAAACTTTCTGTAACTTATATGGTGTACATAATAAAGAGTATTCTATTCTATTCTAATCCGAACATTAATTTGAAACTTAATTAAAACAATCACTGAAACTACTCCCTGTTATAAACAACCCATTCCTTAAGCAACAATAGCTCACAACATTATTAATCCACTCCACACTAACTGCTCGCCAGGATCGCGTTACTGAGACTTTAAGCTCTACTAACGCTCTTACGTCACTAAAAATAGTAACGGATAGATTACCTACTGAGTTTTATGGAGAACTGGTTTCTGCCAGCGATTTCGCCCGCTTACTCGTTGGATAAAATAGGGAATCCCGCACTTGGCATAATTTTTTTGGTCATAATTTTGTTTGGCATAACGTTTTCGCATAACTATTATCAGCATAATAATACTTCGGCATAATAATACTTTGGCATAATGCAAAGGTTAGTATAACATTTGGTCTAATTTAATTTTCCATAATTTGGAGTTGCATAAATATTTAAGGCATAATATTTATTCTTCATAATATTTTTTTACGTACATACACAACATACATACAACAACGAAAATTAAAATATATAATAGGGTGGGTAAAAAGTAAATTTTCAAAATATCGAATATTATAATATCGATTTGAATCGATTGAAAATTGTTTCACTTAAGCTTAAAATGTCTAATTAAATATATTTGAAATAAGGACTCAAAATAATTAGGCGGGGTCACACTTGAGCCGCGAATATGTTTGTTTTATTCCAAAGATTTATGTGTAAATATCATTATGCGTTTATAAGGTTATGTATCATTATTATTATGCCTACAGTATGTATGGCAATATACACTATGGCAAATCATTTATGCCTAATAACAGTATGCGTAATGATCATTATGCTGAATTTCGTTATGCCAATGTAAATTATGGGAATATATTTTATGCTTATCAATATTAAACAGATATTCAGAGGAGCTCGTGGCTAAATAATAACAGCCGCAATATTCGATCATCAAGGTTAAGCAACGTTTGACGAGGTCGGTCCGTGGATGGGTGACCATTTCAACAAACCGAGTTTCCTCTGTGCCTCGGAAAGCACGTTAAGCCGTTGGTCCCGGCTGTCATTTGAAGATCTTTGACAGTCATTACGGGTAGTCAGAAGCTTGAGATCTGACCCATTTCAACATACCGAGTTTCCTCTGTGCCTCGGAAAGCACGTTAAGCCGTTGGTCCCGGCTGTCATTTGAAGATCTTTGACAATCATTACGGGTAGTCAGAAGCTTGAGATCTGACACCAGTCTTGCCAAGGGGTATCGTGTTACCCAGTTACTAGGTTGTGGAGGTCAGATAGGCAGTCGCTCCATGTAAAACAGTGGTACTCAGCTGAATCCGGTTAGACTGGAAGCCGACCCCAATATAGTTGGGAAAAGGCTAGGCAGATTGATTAGTTAACAGATAAAATGCCATCCTAAGTCTTGTGTGCAAGTTTCATCCAAATCCGTTAAGACGTGAAAATTTAACGAAACAGCCAGACAGAGTTACTTTGCGTACTTTCGCTTTTTTAATATTAATATGGATAATAAATTATTTTTTAGCATATAATTTATGTAACAGTATTAAGTCATAAAGTTTCACATTCACATGTCTGAAAGCTAAAATATCCTTAATAGCCTTTTGAAATTTGTAGATTTTACCGAACTAATTTAACAATTGTAGAAATTCTCTGAAAAGTATTAAAATGGCTTTAATAAAATCTGTTTACTTGCGTTTGAGGTATAAAGTATAGCCTGGAGCTATTTCTGGTTGTAATATTTCGTTTAGTAAAAGTGCGGACACAACGTGGGCGTAATAAATGCTAAGCAATTTAAATATGGAAATAAATTGTACCTATCTTGCTTTGCGTACCTTGGTCATTGCCATATATTATAACAACAATATTTTCCAGCTCTTGTTCCATGTAACTTGGGATTTACTCAAGAGTGCTTAGAAACATGCTGGTTCTGCTCCATAGGGCAATCTTTAGAGACAAAATCAAACAGGTGTATTTATGTTTTCTTAATTATAGTATAGATTTTTTTCTTCTTTTTTTGTTTAAGAAATTGACTCGCACACTGTTCCATTGTTTGAATTAGGTAATTTACCTATGTTTGCAATATTTGTAAGTTTGTGAGAACCATGTTCATATTTATCATATGAATGAACTTACCTGTTAGTGATTGTAATACTTTACACCTATACGTAGTAGTGTTAGTCTGGGTGCATTGTTTTCACATTATATGAATTAACTAGCTTCAGCCAGCGGCTTCGCCCGCGTAAATGTCCAAAATTATCCCAAGACAACGTATTCCCGGGATACGGGAGCCAGACTATAATCTATCTCTGGGCCAAATTTCATCCTGATCCATCCAGCCGTTTGAGCGTGAAGACAACAAACATACAAACACACACAAACTTTCGTCTATCTTACTTACTTTCGCCGTATGTATGTAAATGTTGTAAAATATTTTTTTTAAGGAGCATGTATGGAGTTTCTTGTCTTTTATTCTCCATAACAAGCAACTTTTTTGAATGGCCGGTAGAGGTAGAATCAATTATTATTACTTTTAAATTTAACTTTTTGACGTTCAAAAGTGCTGCCTAATAAAAAAAACAAAAGTTTAACAGAATTTTATTTTAATGTTATTGAATATATAAATGACAAATTTTCAATTTAACAAATTAAAATCTAATATATAAATAAATACTTAGTCCAATAAAATCCCTCTTCCTCTCTCCTACGTTTGCAGTGCCCGACAGGATCCACTATGGTCTAAATTTGTAACCATCTAACTTCACATGAAGAAGGAAGCAATAAATGAATTTGAGTATTGAGTAATTGAAATGAAGAATTTTAACTTTGACTTTGTTAGCACAACATGTTTTAGTATTCTCTTTTCTTTCATGTCACTCCTCCTTTCCCTCCCTCTTTCTCCATCCACATGCCATGTAATTTATTTATTCGTTTATCCTGACACTGGAACACCTTGCAGCAATTACTCTAATGGAGCACAAATAAATTAACTTTAAGTCCAGGTTTCTTTACTGTTGTCAGCGACGTTTAAGATAAACTTAGAAAGTACATACGAGTATAAACTGAAAAAGCCACATAAAAATAAAAAAAGCGAATCACAGAAAAAAAAAACAAACCTCAAGTTACTTTGTTCTTTGAACTTGTTTTATTGGGTTCTTCCGGACCCTTGAAAAATTTAGGGACGTATATATAGCTGCAGAATGTTATTTTTGGATGTTATGTTTAAGTTTGTTTATTAAGAGTTGTTTCTTTCAAATTTGATTTATCTATTCTTAATATAATAAATATTCTTCTTTTTATTTTCATGTGAGGATGTGACCACCTCTGGTGGCAGATTTAACTAAGCCACCTCCCACAGGCCTCTGACTTGGCTATTTCAGACTTACATTAACTATATAAGTCCAGGTTTCCTCACGATGTTTTCCTTCACCGTTGCTTGTGATGTCCAAGATAAACTTAGAAAGTACATATGAATTTGAAAAAGTTACATTGGTACTTGCCCAGATTTGAACCCACGACCTCAAGCACGCGAGGCGAGGTCTTATCCACTGAGCCACTACATAAATAATAAATGCGAAAGTAACTCTGTTCTGTTTGTTACGCTTTCACGCCTAAACCGCTAAACCAACTTTGATAAATTTCAGAATATTAGAAATATACATAGGATACTGTTTATCCCGGGTGTACGAAATGCCTCATTGGTCGCAAGCATTACTATTGAGTATGACGTCCTACAGTCGAAATGCGCAAGTAAATTCGGCAAGGTGAAGGGTTTCACCGCTATCAAATCGACCAATCACAGACGGAAATCCACATCGCGTCATTCATCTCGCATGTGATTGGTCGATTTCACTTGCGCAATTCGTCTGCTGGGTTCTATACACGAGTCGGAAACAGAACCCCATCTGGAATTTCTCAATGGCAGCTGAATATAGATTTGTACACGGTTCATGGCAATAGGCTCATCTCCTCTTCAATGGGACTTAAGCGTTATGTTGGAAAGGTTGGAATAGTACAGGAACACCTCTACTAAACCCTGTGGAGAATACTGGCGTGATGTTATGCTATAGTTATTTATGCTACAAGTGCGGAAGGTAGGTCGGCAATCATCTTACGTACGTGTATCATACAACATTTTACTATGCATTGTGCGAGGAGAAAAAAAAATATAATTTAATAAAATGAAATTAATAAAATGTGCGGGCTTAATCAAGCGCGCTCAGCATATCCACAGATTAACTAAAATTTCCTCGGGCATATCTACTGCGCATGTGCAAATAGCTCACATCGTAACGCAAAAAGGCACAAGCAAAATATACGTTCTGCCAAACATATTTAATGAATATTTAAAATTAATTTATTGATTAAAACATAAATCTAGAGTAATTAAAAACGCATTTAATGAAGTATTATTTTACCTTTTATATGAATGATAATCTGTACATAACTAATTTGTAAAACTTTTCTCAAATAATAAAGATTATGCGTCGGGCTGACGTTAGAGTTAAAAATAATAAAAATACAGGAAAGTAAAAAGCACTAGTGAAAAAAGTGACACTTTCCGTGCAGTTTGGCTGCTTGGAAAACGCTCTTATCGAGGACATGCATTGTAAAAAAAAATATTCATTTATTCCTCGGGTCAATGTGGCGACGCCTGGGGGAGGCCTATGTCCAGCAGTGGACGTCTTTCGGCTGAAATGATGATGATGATTTCTCACCACAGTAAACATTAAAGACATTGTTACACTTACGGTACATGATATGGTTTGGTGTACTGTGGGAGACTGGAGCCTAAGTGTGTTTCAGGTCACCAGGTCTCCAAAATCAAAAAATCTAAATCAAAATCAATAATTTTTATTTCACATAGGCCTACATGGGCACTTATAACACGTCGACAATGTGCTCACACTCATACTCTGGTAGTTATATATGTCGGAAACACGAGGGCTTCCTTCCATATACCCTCGGTCCTGTGGGCTTATCGTGGGTTATGCATGCACGAGGCAGGTAACTAATGCCGTTTTAGAGATATTCCATTGTCCAATTCTAGTAGCAAGTTGACGCGCCAATTTTCACTTTCTCTAGTCTGATACTTTTAGACGCAACTCCACCGGCACCAATAATGCCACTTATCACACGTAATCGCCATACGTCCCGCTCCAGTTCTCTCCAGGAATATCGTACTCTCTCTACCCAAGTCAACTCCGCGCTGCCGCGCGCCTTCCCTCCAAATTGTCTGTCACTTTGCTCTAGGATTCAAATCCTTCACTAGCATTGGACACTGGAGAAAACTAAGTGTTACCAATCGAATAAAATCTAATTGAAATTTGAATCAGAAGCTAAATGTTGCCAATTAAACAAAACTGAATTAATAAGTTTACAAGCGATATTTCTTCGTTCCCAACTATTAATCATTTACCTTCCTCCGATATATATATTTCAAAATAATGAAAAAAAAAGGTGATTTAACAATTTTGTATTACGAGGTTGTAAAAATAAAAGAATCTAGCGATAATGTGTGCCCCCTACACTTTTACCAAAATTAAAATTTAAAAATTTAAAAAATCCCCGGCAAATTTATCTTGCGAAAGCACCCTGATTCAAACAGTAAAACGCTCATAACTTTTGAACGGCTGAACCGATTTTATTCAAACATAGCTACAAACTCTCTCGACAAAATCACCTTTTAAACAAAATAAACTTAATCAAAATCGGTTCATCTGTTTAGGCGCTATGATGCCACAGACAGACACACAGATAAACAGCAACACACGTAAAACTTATAACACCCCTCTTTTTCCGGCGGGGTTAAAATATAAGAATCAAGCGATGTTATGTGCCCCCTACACATTTTCCAAAGCTCTTCGTTACTGTAAGTTGTTTCTTGTTGTTGTTGTGTATATGTCGAACAAATACTTTTCTACGAGTATTCTATTCTTATTCTAAATCGGATACATGCGAAAGTAACTCTGCCTGTTAACTTTTCACATCTTTACGGCTGAACGAATTCGGGTGAAATTTGTCATATGAAATACTAGCCGTATGGCTGTCCGCGGTTTTGCCCGTGTAAAAAGTGTCATATCATCCCAAGGGAATAAAAACGATGTCCTTCCCAGGGTCTCAAACTATCTCCATGCCAAATTTCATCTATATCGGTTCTGTAGATCCAGAGATTACCCCGTACAAACTTGCAAACTTTTCCTCTTTATAATAATGGTATAGAATATAGATAGATAGACCAGCAGTCGTATTGCGCTCATGCTGGCTGCCAAAAAGCTGGGGATCCTTGCAAAGGTTAGAAGGTACTTCACGCCAGAACAGCTGCTCAGCTTGTATCAAGCGCAAGTTCGATCATGCATGGAGTACTGTTCTCATCTCTGGGACGGATCCGCCAAATACCAGCTTGATGCACTAGAGTCGATCGAAAACCGGGCCAAAAGGCTCATCGGCGATGGGGAACTGGTTAAGACAAAGCTCCAGAGCCTTGAACATCGTCGCCGAGTTGCTAGCTTGTCGGTTTTTTATCGGTTGCATTTCGGGGAGTGTGCGATGGAATTGTATGATCTAATTCCACCAAACCCGTTTCATCGTCGGACTACAAGACGTACGGCGATGCGCCATCGGTACATGGTAGACATCCCACCCATACGCACTAAACGTTTTGGAAATACTTTCATTATACTTACAGCTAAGGAGTGGAATTCCCTGACGGAATCTGTGTTTCCCGATAGCTACAATCTAGGGTTCTATAAGTCAAGAGTGAATAGGTTACTTCTAGACAAGCGTGCTTCACCGTCGACCACATCATCGCTTACCATCAGGTGAGATAGTGGTCAAGCGCGAGCCTATAATTTATACAAAATAAAAAAAAAGTGCGCAAAGAGTTTAAACTCTATCCAACCGACCAAATCGTCCAATTACATGCGAGATGAATGACGCGATGTGGATTTCCGTTTTGTGTGATTGGCCGATTTGGTCGGTTGGATAGAGTTTAAACTCTTTGCGTACTAACGCAATACGGCTGCAGAACCTGGATTAAAACATAGGATACTTTTCATCCCGGTATAATGATCCCTTGGGATAATAAAAATACATTTCACGCAGGCGAAGCGGCGGGCAAAAGTTAGTACCAAATATACTTAAGAAATCCAATGTACAGATTGTACTTACAAGTCCAACTAACTTATAGGTACCATTTAAATGAAAGCTCGACGCTGAGTGTTCTTAAGTATTTGCCAAGAAAAGGTCAATGGTATTTGCACATAAAGTTATACTTAAGGCGCTATATACGCCCCAATGTTAACGCCGTACTGGCCGTGCGCCCACTCGATACCAAAATATCAATATTGAACCTCCTTTTAAACAACACAAAGTTTTTTTTCATCATCATCATCATATCAGCCGAAAGACTGGACAAAGGCCGGGGAGGCCTTTGTCCAGTCTTTTTCTGTGTAAAATATTTTAAACATCCAAGTCGTTTTGGAGGAGTTTCCAAAAGTTGCGAAAAAATATCTCTGTTAATATTTTTTTAAAGCAAAACTATTAGTTACACGAAAAAACATTGTGTTCAAAATTATGTACATGAATCAATGTTTTATTTATTTTTTCAAACCATTTAACCTAGCCGTTACTAAGGAGTCTGCTTTAGAAAGTTACCGTTTTATGGCACTAATGGGTATGTAGACCCTTAAGTAAGCATGTTGTAACCTTTAATGCTTACCATTGTAGGGTTCTTACTCACAACTTGCACTTACCTACACTTTTATTTCCTACTCAGTTCACACCAATAGATTTTGCTCTAAATTCAGAGTAATTTCCGCTACTCAAATCGATAAAATTGACAGTCAAAGGTTCTTACTTTTTAACCCCCGCCGGAAAAAAAGGGGTGTTATAAGTTTCACGTGTGTTGCTGTATATCTGTGTATCTGTGTGTCTGTCTGTGGCATCATAGCGCCTAAACGGATTTTGATTTAGTTTTTTTCGTTTGAAAGGTGAATTTGGCGAGAGTGTTCTTTCTTAGCTTTTTTTGAATAAAATCGGTTAAGCCGTTCAAAAGTTATGGGCGTTTTACTGTTTGAATCGGGGTGTTTTCGCAAGATAAATGTGTCGGGGGTTTTTTTAATTTTGATATTTTACTTGTTGACAGTTATATAGAGTGGCTTTTTTGCACATTTACCCGGCACCTTTGGGTATGCTGACGAGAGCACTGTTGCTGAGAGATACTTGTCCAACGCACGGGCTACCGGGCCGCAGCTCCAGTCTCTCCGTGAGGCCATGGTGGAGCGTTTGAACCTGTCCTTGCAGGCAGTCTCCGAATGGGGCGATGCCAATCTGGTCAGGTTTGCTGCTAAAACCCAGGCGTGTCTTTTTTTTCCGCTAAAAGGAGACAATACCACCCGGCTCCTTATTTCCGTGGCATGACCGTGCCGATAACGGACCATCTTGAGCTTCTTGGTGTTTCGTTGACATCGACTCTCAGTTTTGGCCGATACATTGAGGCAAAGGCTCAGCTGGCTGCCAAGAAGTTAGGATCCTTGCGAAGGTGAGAGGGTACTTGACGCCGGAACAGCTGCTCAACTTGTATCAAGCGCAAGTTCGATCATGCATGGAGTACTGTAAGGGGGTAGACAGGGAGAGCTACTAAAATGAAACTCAGGAATCACTGTTCTACTTATATTTCAGCAGCAAGGTGCCTGTCCTCAGGCACCTTCTATCGAACTAATACATCAAAGCTCAGAGGAGCCTTTATATACCCGGGAAAAGTCTAGCGAAAACATCTTCATTTATTTTATATTCGAAATTCAGTTCCCTTTCAAGACGTTATTTGTTGCCAGTCTTAATATAGGCAAGTAGGTTGCCTTCTTAATTGGTGAGTCCTTACAGTACTGTTCTCATCTCTGGGACGGATCTGCCAAATACCAGCTTGATGTACTCGAGTCGATCGAAAAGCGAGCCAAGAGACTCATCGGCAATGAGGCACTGGTCAAGTCAAAGCTCTAGAGCCTTGAACATCGTCGCCGAGTTGCCAGCTTGTCGGTTTTTTATCGGTTGCATTTCGGGGAGTGTGCGATGGAATTGCATGATCTGATTCCGCCCAGCCCGTTCCATCATCGGACTACCAGACGTACGGCGATGCGTCATCGGTACATGGTGGATATCCCACCCATATGCACAAAACGTTTTGGGATCACTTTCATTATGCTTACAGCTAAGGAGTGGAATTCCCTGCCGGAGTCTGTGTTTCCCGATAGCTACAATCTTGGGGTCTTTAAGTCAAGAGTGAATAGGTTTTTTCTAGGCAAGTGTGCTTCACCGTCGACCACATCATCGCTTACCATCAGGTGAGATAGTGGTCAAGCGCAAGCCTATAGAAGATAAAAAAAAAACGATTCCTGAAAGAGCAGTTTAAATTCATCCGCCTAGGCCTCAACCACTCCAAATGTGAATTTTTTCTTAGTGACAACACCGACAGAGAATCAACCCTACAGAAATTCTATGCAATAGCCCCAGAGATCAAAATTTTAGATAAAAGTTTACTTCTAGGTTCCCCAATTTTGGAAGACAGTTTTTCTTCTTTCATTGATGGCTAAATTAACCATTTTAATGATATTTTGGACTGACTCTCCAAAATTAACCTTCATTCAGCTTTTACACTTATTAGGTATTGCTGTTTTTAACCTTCGCCGGCAAAAGAGGGGTGTTATAAATTTGACGTGTGTTGCTGAGTATCTGTGTGTCTGTCTGTGGCATCATAGCGCCTAAACGAATGAACCGATTTAGATTTAGTTTTTTTTGTTTGAAAGGTAATTTTGTCGAGAGTGTTCTTAGCTATGTTCAAATAAAATTGGTTCAGCCGTCCAAAAGTTATGGACGTTTTACTGTTTGAATCGGGGTGTTTTCGCAAGATAAATGTGTCGGGGGTTTTTTAAATTTAGAAATTTTACTTGTGGACCAATTTTTTTATATTTTCTCCGCTCTTCTCCTTTATGGAAGCAGCCCCATCTCTTGGAATAAAATATTCGATGCACTCTGACATCCATCTTAAATGTGGCCTTGAATGATCGAGCCTGGATGCAAGCCACACTACCCATTCGTGCCGTGCTCGACCGACGCAGTGTGCGCCCGGAAAGTGGTTTGCCCGAATATGGCGTTGCCCGAGAACCCATCTTCCCAGAGACAGTGGGATGAGCCGCCCTGCAGGTTAAAATTAATATAAGAAATATAGACAGAGGTTCAAAACATTTTATAAAGACAAAAAAAACAAAATTTAAAAAACCCCCGACACATTTATCTTGCGAAAACACCCCGATTCAAACAATAAAATGCCCATAACTTTTGAACGGTTGAACTGATTTTATTCAAACATAGCTAAGAACACTCTCGACAAAATCACCTTTCAAACAAAAACAATTAAGTTAAAATCGGTTCATCCGTTTAGGCGCTATGATGCCACAGACATACACACAGCCACATACGCGAATCTTATAAAACCACCTTTTTCCGGCGGGGGTTAAAAATACCCAATCTAACTTTATCTCTTCAGAAGCTCGATTTACTAAAGGCATATACGTGCTAGAGGGACATAATCTTGTTGATGGTATTCATCATAAAACTTTTTACAAAAAAATACAACCGGCTTCCAAATATAAACACTACAAAGTGAAGATAACTTAAATTTCACCAGTCGGTGTCAAAAAACGAAGAAACGAAAACAGGAATACTGAAGTCGGTTGTATTTTTTTTTTGTGAAAAGTTTGGTTTACGGTTTTTTAACCCCCGCCGGAAAAAGAGGGGTGTTATAAGTTTCACGTGTGTTGATGTGTATCTGTGTGTCTGTCTGTGGCATCATAGCGCCTAAACGGATGAACCGATTACGATTTAGTTTTTTTTTTGTTTGAAAGGTAATTTTGTCGAGAGTGTTCTCAGCTATGTTTGAATAAAATCAGTTTAGCCGTTCAAAAGTTATGGGCGTTTTACTGTTTGAATCGGGGTGTTTTCGCAAGATAAATGTGTCGGGGGTGTTTTAAATTTTGAAATTTGACTTGTAGTTGTGTACATTTTGGACCATTTCTATAGTTGAGATACCTAATATAATGCCCAAAGTGATGCCAGAATAGATTAACCCAATAACATGAAACTTAAACAAAACCCGGTGGAATGAGAGTATACCAGGGTGCTCTGTCCACACCTGCGTACCCCTTTAGAGCGTACCAGTGTGATGTTATGTTATGAAATGGTGTAAACAATAAACAGACCTGCGATTGCAGCAATCCCAAGTGATTTTCTGTCATTTATTGAAGAGTTCTGATGTATATCTCCGAAATTTTCCATCAGATCTTGATGCATTGTTTTTATTAGATTAAATGGAACCACATGACAAGCTTTCAAATAAAAAAAAGAATCATCAAAATCGGTTAACCTATTAAAACATTCTAAGGTAATAAAACACATAAAAAAATACAGACGAATTGATAACTTCCTCCTTCTTGAAGTCGGTTTAAAAGGTTAGGGATGTTGTACTGACATTGGCGGACGTGTATGACCTGATGATGAACGGTAAAGAGGCAGGAGTGTATAAGGAACTGAAAAGGGGCGTTCTAAAGTTCTTGCCTACACGCAAGGAAAAAAGCAAACACAAAGGTTACTGTTTTTAAAAGACTTCAATACTCAAAGTTTTCAAAGATTACGATCTACGTGCTCTTTTAAAATATTCCCATTGATAATTGTTTATTAGTATTTACTGAAAGACTTTTCCTTAAGTCCGTGGGTGTTGATAGACGAGAGAGCTCCCACTTATATTTGGATTCAGTTTACAATTTTCTCAGACACGTTCAATGAATGACCAAAACAATCTATGCTATTTATAATATTGGTATAGATTATAATATTGGTAAAGATAAGTAATTTTGTAATTATGGATGTTTGTTACTCTTTCATGCAAAAACTACAGAACGGATTTGGATGAAATTTGGAACACAAATAGTTTATAACCTACACGACGACATTCTGTTTTATATTTAGACCGAGGGGCCAGTCCCTTTAATATCTTATAACAAAAATCAGGTCAGGGTTATTATTTAAAGTTATTTTCCTGAGGAACTTGTTATATTTTCCTAAACCGGTTCAAGGATAATCCGCTTGAGTCGTTACCTTTTTGTTGTATCAAATCTATGTAAAAACCGGGCTAGATTGACCTCGTGATGTTGTCCTGGTTACTTTGTTTTTTTAGCGTTCCGTACCCAAAGGGTAAAAATGTTAATAAAATCAAAAATCCGACTGCAAAGGTGTAAACAAGAAAATCATGCTGTGCAGTCGGAGGATACATATTCGCGAGCTGGCTGACCAAAACTATAAATATCCTCCGACTGCACAGAATGATTTTCTTCTAATTTACATCTTTGCAATCGGGTTTTTTGATTTTATTAACTTTTTTATTTACAACTTTTTAGTTACACTTTTTTTCTCGAATGAATTTTAAACATATAAGTGGTATATATTTTTGTAATCACCTCTAAAAACCCTTCATTTTGATACCCCACTCGATCATCATCATCATCATCATCATATCAGCCGAAAGACGTCCACTGCTGGACATAGGCCTCCCCCAAGTGTCGCCACATTGATCGGTCCCGTGCGTCCCGCATCCAGCGAATCCCCGCAACCTTCACTAGGTCATCTGTCCACCCAGTGGGAGGCCTTCCAACGCATCGTCTTCCGGTTCGCGGTCGCCACTCCAGAACTTTTCTGCCCCATCGGCCATCCGTTCTGCGAGCAATGTGCCCTGCCCACTGCCACTTCAGTTTGGCAATTCTTCGGGCTATGTCGGTAACCCTGGTTCTCTTGCGGATCTCTACATTTCTGATTCGATCACGCAAGGATACTCCGAGCATAGCCCTCTCCATTGCCCTTTGGGTGACTGTAAGCTTTCTGATGAGGCCCATTGTGAGCGACCACGTCTCGGAGCCATAGGTCATCACTGGCAACACACACTGGTCATAGACCTTCGTCTTGAGACACTGTGGTAAGTTGGACGAGAAGACACCGCGCAACTTCCCGAACGCTGCCCAGCCGAGTCAGATTCGACGGTTAACCTCTTTCTCGAAGTTGTGGCCCTACCCAACTGGATCGTTTGTCCCAGGTAGACATAATTTTCCACAACTTCGAGTGTAGAGTCTCCAACCTTGATAGCCCATTCGATGGGAAAAAAAAGAAAAAAAAACCCGCCATGTTTTTGTCTGCATTTTTTTTAACGGCACTTATCTAAGGACACTTTGGCGGCCAAGACCTATCTAACGATGTCTTAATTATAAACATCCGTCAAGTGGTTTGAAAGATACGAGGTAATAAAGAATATTACATACATACATACATACAAGACACGTGCGAAAAACATAACCCTTGCCCTGCAGCCGGGTAAAAACGAGACCCTATTACTAAGACTCCGCGGTCCGTCTGTCTGCTTGTCTGTCTGTCACCAGGCTGTATCTCATGAACCGTGATAGCTAGACATTTGAAATTTTCACAGATGATGTATTTCTGTTGCCGCTATAATTATATATTATCATGCCATTGTTCTGTTATTTATTAAGCCTAGTTATGCGGGTCATACCGAGATACCTATATATATATGTCATGGCCCAATTGATTTATACGGCATTATTCATAATGCCCGGGCAATTTGTAAAATGCCTAATATGAGTAGGCAGTATGATAAAAACTATTGAAATAATTAATTAAATTGACCGGGCTTTTTGAATAATGCCCATCATTTGTTAGGCCGGGTAATAAAAAAGATGTGTTTTTTATTATTTTAATGTTGACATTAGTTTTAATATACTTAGTATGTAAGGATCGTAGCAGGTGGCGTTCTGTAGTTTCTGCCTACCCCCATGGGAAAAAGGCGTGAGTTTATGTATGTATGTATGTATTTATTTATTTATTATATACTTTATTGTACACCACAAAACATACAGGAAAAACATTTACAAAAACAAGTGTACAATGGGCGGTCTTATCGCACAGGGCAATCTCTTACAGACAACCATTGGATGGACTGAACGATAGGAGATGAATTTAGGGCTGTCAGTGTACCAAATATCATAAATAATATTACTTACACATAATAAAATAAAATACATATATACAATACTACATAATATACTAATAAATATATGACAGAGAAAGGAAAAGAATACAAATTATAGTGAAAGGTAATGCTCCTTAACCATTTTCTTGAATGTTAGCAGTGTTTGAGCACGTCTTATTTCAATAGGTAATGCATTCCACAACCGAGCAGCTTGAATCGTAAAAGATTTGTCAAAGAAGGAAGTAGAATGCATACGAATACTCAATTTTAGATTCTCCGATGATCTCAAGGACCTAGAATGTGTGTCACAGAGGAACTGAAAGCGTTCTTTAAGATAAAAAGGAGTTAGAGGATTGAAGAGCACATTATAAAGCAAAGAAAGTATGTGAGCATTCCGGCGAAGGCGAATAGGAAGCCATTTGAGCTTAATACGGAATTCAGAAACGTGATCATACTATGATTCTATGATACTATGTTACTATGTAATTATGCCGAAAGTCGTGATAGGTCAAGTGTTCCCTATAATAAGACGTAATATGAACGTAAATCAGACGTAAATATTGATAGATATCTATGATATAACAAAAACAATAAATAAGCTGCCACAGATTCCAATATCCCAAGAATTATTGACGTAACTTCTATAAAACATAAAGCCGTTCCAGACCTCAGCGACGTCTGACGACTTGAAAGATAAGCGGCTTATGCACTTTACTACCTCCTTTCATTCCGTTTGCAGATAAAACGGAAAACTCCTTTCATATTCTATTGCTATCTGTTTATTTAATTATCTGTGGCAATTCAATAGGCTGTTGTACTTTCATATAATACCTTTGCCTGTTTGTGTTTATTTAAAATTTTAAACGAACAGCAATCTGTTCGATATTTAAATGTCACCTGTGGTTTATTTGCCATCGACAAAAATAATGATGGATTTATTTCATTTGTTGTTGTTGTTTTTTTTTTTTAATTTAAATTTAAGTATTTTAATTTTCATCTCATGCTGATCTTCATCTCATGTTGATCTTATACCGTTACGAGAGTGACTAGCTGTTCCAAGTCATAAGGGTTCCGTTTTTTGCCATTTGGCTACGGAACCCTAAAAATGGGATCAACTCTGCAAAATTCGGCGATTTTAAGCTACTGCCCATTATAATTGGGCGATTTTAGGCTACTTGCGACGAAATTTTTGTCGATTTGGGCACGTCAAATCTGGCTACACTGATTTAACTGTAAAACCCTCATTCTTCACTACCTAAAAACAACTACAACATCATCATCATCATCTGCCTAGCCTTTTTTCCCAATTATTGTTGGGGTCGGCTTCCAGTCTTACCGGATTCAGCTGAGTACCAGTGTTTTACATGGAGCGACTACCTATCTGACCTCCACAGCCCAGTAACTAGGTAACACGATACCTCTTGGTGAGACTGGTGTCAGATCTCCGGCTTCTGACTACCCGTAACGACTGTCAAAGATCTTCAAATGACAGACGGGACCAACGGCTTAACGTCCTTGCCGAGGCATGGAGAAAACTCGGTATGTTGAAATGGTCACCCAACAACAAAAACAACTGCAACATATTCCAATAAAATCTACCGCTTTACAAACCCATAAAACTGAACATTTCCCATCCATTAAATAGCGTACACCATCTCTTATCGGAACTCATTAAGTCAAGGTGTCGCGGAAACCGTAAACATCTGACTGAAGGACTAATTCATTCAAATTGTGTCGCACTCGTGGCGACCGAAATAGATTTATACGTAGGTGGGTTCAAGGAGGTTTGTTGTTTCTGAGGCATTTTTATGAAGTGGAAAATCTGGGCAGAAATGGAAAATAGCTCAGTCTAGAGAAGTAAATTGAAAAAAAAAACTAAATGCTTTTTCACAATCTTGAAAAAAAAACATGAAACAAACTTGACACAGTCGTTTTTTTTCTACATTTGTTTTTTTATTCAGAAATACTAAATTTGGTTGTTTTGTTTTTAATTCAAATCAAATTATGTTTAAATGGTTTATTCCAGAAATCCCCACCAACAAAACCCCACCAGTGGGGATTGTTATTTTTTCTTCCAGAAATCCCCACTAGCTAAATAAACTCAGACTAGTGGGGCTTTTTGGAAAAATAAGTATCAATCCCCACCAGGTGTAGTTTTTAAATTATTAAACAAAACATATTTAATCATGAGGTCTTCCCGGAAGTAACTGTTAGAGGTTACTTTTTTCACTATAAAAAGCCATTTGGAAAAAAGGGCGAGAATTGTATCTGACGAAATCCAAAATTTTGAAGAGGCAAATTGAACTTGCTGCAGTACTACCACTTTTACCGGAAAATCTAATAATGTAAGGCTGGTTCTATGTTGCCTGCCAAAGCCCAGACAATCATAACAGTGACCATTTTCGCCGGTATATGTTAAGCCTATGGATAAAAGAAGATTTCATAAAAGTATTATGTGTTTACGGAGAGAGGCACAGAACCACAAACTTTTTGGAAGGCTGGCATAATAAGCTTAATGTAGCTATATCGAAGAAAAAAACAAGTTTACTGAAACTCCTACATTTTTTGCATGAAGACGCTTTGTTTTATGAAAAAAGTGCTAACGAAAGTCACAGTCGGAACCCGCGATCACAAAGAAGCAAAGAAAAAGACCAGTTTATCTTAGATGCTCAACTAGAACTAATGCATGGCAGCATTACAGTGCCACTTTTTTTTTTAAATAATATCATAAATTCACAATCGCGATTTACGTTATTCTATAATGTTTAAATAACTTTGGTTTGAATCTAATTAATAGTTTAGTTTATTAGTAGTTTTTTTTTTGTATAGTTTACTTTTGTTTAGTGTTTAAGTATGTACATATTTACACCTTTGTTTTTACAAATAAACTTTAACTTTTATATTGACATAACTATATTTTTATTAATTAATAGTTGTAAATATGTTTGATTTTCGTTTTAATGCAAACAATTTATAATGATAAAAAACTTTTTTGCAAAAAAATACTACCAACTTCCAAATAAAAAACTACAAAGTGAAAAATAACTTTAATTTTGGAAGTCGGTGTCTTTCTTTTTTCCCATTTTTTTGCGATATGGACACCGACTTCCAAAATTAAAATTATTTTTCACTTTGTAGTTTTTTATTTGGAAGTCGGTAGTATTTTTTTGCAAAAAAGTTTTTTATTTTTCTCTTTTTAGTTGTACCTAAATAAAATAGGCAAGTTGTTTAGTAAGGTACCTATACCTATAACGCCAGAATTGATTACCCGAATAACATGAAACTTGAACATAACCGGTGAAATGAGAGATCTGCGTACCCCTTTAGTGCGTACTGGCGTGATGTTATGTTATGAAATGGTATATACAATAAACAGACATGCGATTGCAGCAATCCCGAGAGTTTTGCCGTTATTTATTGAAGAGTTCTGTTGTGTATCTCCGAAGTTCTTCATCAGACCTTTACCAAATTAAAATGGGACCAATTTCGAAACATACTCTTTCAAACAAAAAAAGAATTTTCAAAATCGGTCCACAATTGACGGAGATATCGGTGAACATACATAAAAAAAAAAAAAAAAAAAAAAAACATACAAGAAGTCGAACATAGAACCTCCTCCTTTTTTGTAAGTCGGTTAAAAATTGATTTTAATAATTAAATAGCTTTTAATTAATAATTTAGAAACAACACCTTTTGGGGATTGTTACTTATTTTTCCAAAAATCCCCACTAGGCTGACTTTATTTAGCTAGTGGGGATTTCTGGAAAAAAAAGTAATAATCCCCACTGGTGGGGATTTGTCGGTGGGAATTTCTGGAATAAACCGTTTAAATCAATGGGTAGGTACCTATTACTAAGAACTTAGAAAATACTTAATTTGTTACAATCAGAACCATCTTTTCTTTCTAATTAGGAAAATCCCCGTCCGTAAACGGTAAACTTCAGTGGGTGTTGCCAAATATTTTAAGACATTTATGTACTATTTAACAAAAAAAAAAGGTATTTTCTTATTAAACAAAACAAATGTAATATCAACTCATATACGATAACCGCCTTACAATCTTTTTATTTTCGTACAAAAACCTACTCCAGAAAAAAACGTTGCTTTTTTTTCACGTTTTTTTTAAACGTTTTTTTTTCATTTCCGAAAAAAACCGCGTTTTTGCTTCTCTAGTTCAGTCCAACTTGGTTTAATGGATCATCACCATGGGCTTGTGAGGTGATTTTAAATGGGCATCTGGGCCTTTGTTTTTTGAAGGAAGTCTTACCAACGAAAATCATTTAGTTACTCGTATTGTTTCTTTTATGGCGTTTCTCTCCGTTCTTCTCCATAACAAGCTACTTTTCCGAAGGGACGGTAGAATCAACTATTATCACAAATTAAATTTTAGACGTTCAAAAGTGCCGCTTAATGGCCTAATTGTACTAAAGAAGTTTTGTTTGTCCAAAATATTTAGTAATATAGATCCTCGTGCTTTCGTAATTTTTACAGTAAAATAATACGTGTCTTGACTGTTGTACAAATGCAGTACAATTCATTTGTGTTAAGTTTGGTTTGTTCTATAAATAAAGTTCATTTTGAAACCATTATTGCTTTTTATGTTGACTTTCTGCTTATAATTCGTTTAAGCACAAACTATGCACGCCGTTCGAAATTCAAAATTAATTTAAAATTATATTATTGACTTCATAATGACCGGTTCCCAAACTGATTATTTGGAGTTAAGGTTGCACTAGTCGATCATTCTTCCATACAAACGTAGTCTCGCGATTTTCCACTGTTTGACGATGTACGTTCAAAATAAAAAAAATCAATTTGTCTCATCATATGTGTATATGTATATGTGTATATTTGTGTGTAACCCTGTATGAAAACAAAAAAAGTAAGAAAAAAAAGTATGTGTGTCGAAACTGCCATATTTCAACACTAATTATAACGCATCTTTGGGCGGAAATAAATACCATAAGAAGAATAAAAACTGCAAAACAGCCACCATACAGGGATAAATTAATAGTTCGACAATGCAAATAATAAAATGTTGAAAATATACATTTAGTCGTTTTTTCACGATATTCATACTCAGGTCTGATTGTAACCCCGCGCACAAAATAGTTCGTACCGTCGACTAGCGCAACCTTAATAAATAACTAATCACTACTTTAATGCCAAAGTCAGACAGATTTTCAGGCTATATTGTCCCATTGCTGGGCGAAAACCCCCATAGCTTTCCACTCTTCCTGATTATTTACCATCTCCGGCCAATCCCCGTTACGCTTCACAAATACTTTACTTCAAATTTCTGAAATCAGAAATCGACCCTGTATGGCATTTATTTTTAAAATATCGCGGCGATTTAACACATCGTTCGAAATTTAAAGATATATTGACAGAATAAATCTATAGTTCCAGAGAGACCAAAAAGTTACCCGTCATTTTATCTCCGTATACAATTTGCAAGTTAGCCAAGGCTGTTTTACAAATAGACGAAGGCTACATGAAACGAGTTGGCCATCCGCCGGTAGTCCGGTACAATTACACCCCGTAGCGGTCCTCAAAGGGATTAGCAGGGACATACTGACCTATTTATTGTATCGGGAGCCTTTCGCCCTTGAGTTCGGTAAGTGGTCAGATCGTTTTATATAGGAAATTTTATTTTGGTTTTTGGTAAAGATTTGTTACATGTTTTTTTTTAAATTGCGAATAGTCGTAAATTCTTCCATACAAACGTAGTCTAGGGATTACTCCACTGTTTGACGATGTACGTTGAAAACAAAAAATGGTATCAATTTGTCTCATCATTATCTAGCCGTATGGAATAAAAAAAAAAATATTAGCATCGAAAGTTCCAAATTTCAACACTAATTTTAACGCATCTTTGGGCGGAAATAAATTCCATAAGAAGAAGGAAAATTGCATAACAGCCTCCATACAGGGATAGATTAGTAATTCAACAATGAAAATTATTTTATTTTGAAAACATACATTTAGTCGTTTCTTCGTGATTTCTAGACTCCCAAAGATCTGTTTATAAAATTTCGCGCGCTCGTTTTCGTCCTAAATCATCATTTATTTCAATACAAATTTGCAAAAGTGCTAATTCGTACGCGAACTAGCTTCTGACTGCTCATCACAGCATCTATCTCTTTCCCACGTGTTGTCGGATGAGATAGCATGCATTTTAACCTCGTGCACAAAATTGTTCGTGCCGTCGACTAGGAGAACCTTAAATGAATTAATAGGAAATTAACTTTATTTACTGTGTTTGCGGTGTAGGATTAAATCATTTTGCGTAACCTTTTCTTAACTATGTTGGGTTTCGCTTCGAGTCTGACCAGATGCAGCTGAGTTCCAGTATTTTAAGTGGAGCGATGCCTATCGGACCTTAACAAACCAGTAACTGGGTAACACAACACCCCTTGGCATGACTTGATTGTTTTTCTAGCTTCTGACTACTCGTAACGATTCTTAAGAGGGAATGCGGTAACAGACCATACTGAATTTCCTAAGTAAAAAGTCATAATACGAGGTTTGGCTCTCGCCTATATCCTCCTCCAATATTGGACCAATTTAAAAGATATTCCATAAACTGAAATAGAAAGTTATATACTGTGCCCCTATGTTTTCCTTTTTTCATAGGGAACCCGTGAATTTTGTAGTTTTGTGTACTTTCCTTATTATTTTACGACTTTAAAAAAAAGCCTCAGATCAAAATGAAGATAATTAAATTGTCTTTGAGATGGGTCGATTTCATTAAAATACGTCCAGCGGTTTTGGTGCGATTGTCGTGTTTTTGTCCGTTTTAGACATAACTTTACAAATTAATTACACTATGTTATACGAATAAAATACGAAGTTTTCTTAGATCAAATTATTAATAAAATGGTCTAATATAACATATATTTTTTGCAAAAAATTACGACTAGCCGTTCAGACGTGATTCTCATTTTAAAATCAGCTGCTCTGGGGTATCTGCGCCATAAATTGCTATCTCAAAACGGGGTGAAATAGGGAATGAAAGTTATTGAACTGCTGTGGAAATTCCATTCTTAATACCTAGATGTCTCCGTAACAAAAGAATACATCTGTCGCTACAGCATATTTCCAGCTTCAGATAGACACAGCAGCCTGGATATTTCTCCTTTTATGGTAATATATACAAACATACATACGTTAAGGGCCTACATACCCTTTAGTGCCCTAAAACGGTAACTTTCTAAAGCATACTCCTTGGTAACAGCTAGGTTAAAAGGTTTGAAAAAAAAAAGTGGTTCGTGTACATAATTTTGAACATAATGTTTTTTCGTGTAACTAATAGTTTTTGCTTTAACAAAATTATTAACAACACGATGTTTTTTCGCAACTTTTGGAAACTCCTCCAAAACGACTTGGATGTTTAAAAATATTTTTACACAGATAAATTAATGGCTGGAATTTCTTCATAACTATAAAGATATTTTGGCATCGCGGGGGGCGCGGCCAGTACTGCGTTAACATTGGGGCGTGTATAGCGCCTTAAAAGGCCGATGATGATACTATAATAGAGAGCAGTGGTCGCACAGTGGTAAAGGCTGCGACTTTCAAGTTGCAGGTCGTGGGTTCGAGCCCGGGCAGGCGCTTTACTTTGTGTAAATTATTTATCCACTACTGCTCTTAAAACAGTAAAAGTTAACATCGTAAGGAAACCGGCATGTCCTAGAACCAAAAATTCAAAGACATGTGTCATCTACCAACACCCGGGCTCGCGTTGTGGATTACGGCCCTTTCCCTCTCACAGAGAGGAGGCCTGTGTCCCAGCAGTGGAAACATTAAAAGGTTGATGATGATGGTGATACTTAAATTGTGAAAGTTTGCGTTTCAATCAAGCAAAAACGGCTGAATGGATTTGGTTGAAAGGAGATTGCCCATACACAGGCATGCAGCATGAGGTATTGTGTCTGCGATTTCAATATTATTAAATTTTAATATTATACGATTTATATTTTGTGTTATTTTCAATCTGTGTCCTTTACTTTATATGTACAGACAACAACAGATCAGGCTCCTTCACTTGGACATTTGTATGCACCTTATTGCATTGTAATAAGGGTTCATTTCAAGAACAAAAACATCGTTATATCTCGTGAACCCCACAAAATAAATAAAAAATGTTTTCTAATTATGAATATAACATGTTTTTTCTACAATATACAACCAAATTCATCAAGATACAACCATTTTTTCAAAGGGGCCCAAGTTCCCTTACAAAATGGGCATTCTCCTTTTTCACACAGATAGTTTATATATACCCTGGGTTAACACATAGAATCCTTTTTTTCGGGTAGTAGGTTCCTTTGAGACAATCCGCGGGCTGCGTATAGTATAAATCCCAACTTGTCACTAAATAATTAATTACAGAGTCAGTATTACAGTCTATCAAACATATACAGACAATTAATGGTCAAATGGGAATTGTTTAATTAGCCAGACGGTGTCGGAAGGCGTCTCCCCGGACAACGCACTATTATGTAGGTTGGTATAAATAGTTAACTCCTTAATTGCTTTGTCAGTTTTGTAGTACACTTCAGTTAAGTTGAATTGGAACTTATCACATATCGATATTGGAAATATTAATTAACATCATCGCGTTTTGGGTAATTGTCCCTTATACGTACTAATACGTCATAAGGAACAGAATTAATAGATAAAATAATAGAAAACATTTTTCACAGCGGCAACAAAAACGGAGAAGAATAGTAAAAAATACTGGCCAAGTGCGATGCGGCATCGCGCAAGAAGGGTTCCGTACCATTACCGCAAAAAACGGCAAACAAACACGTATGTGGTATGGGAGCCCCACTTAAATATTTATTTTATTCTATTTTTAGTATTTGTTGTTATAGCGGCAACAGAAATACATCATCTGTCAAAATTTCAACTGTCTAGCTATCACGGTTCTAGAAATACAGCCTGGTGACAGACGGACAGACAGACAGACAGACATACAAATGGATCGTGGAGTCTAAGTAATAGGGTTCCGTTTTTACCCTTTGGGTACGGAACCCTAAAAACCGGCCAAGTGCTAGTCGGACGTCGCACATATAGGGTTCCGCACTAAAGAAAATCTGATTTTCAATATATGTGTAGGCATTTGTTAGTAAAATATATACGTAAAAATAAACACTATCATCAAACTTCAAGTTCATAGGTCAATGAGAAGTTAAAAATTTCTACGGTACAAAATTTTGTAAAAAAGCTGACTTTGGTGGCTTCACATTTATCTGTTTTCCAATATTTTTAAAACAAAAAAACTTTTTACAAAAAATACAACCGACTTCCACATAAAAACACTACAAAGTGAAAAATAAATTCAATTTCGGAAGTCGGTGTTCCTGTTTTAGTTTCTTCGTTTTTTGACACCGACTTCCGAAATTGAATTTATTTTTCACTTTGTAGTGTTTTTATTTGGAAGTCGGTTGTATTTTTTGTAAAAAGTTTTTTTTATTTTTCACTTTTTAGTTGTGGTACATAATGGACCAGTTCTATAGGTTAGGTACCTATAATGTCCAAAGTGAAGCCAGAATTGATTATCCCAATAACATGAAACTTAAACAAAACCGGCGGAATGAGAGTATACCAGGGTTAACTGTTCACACCTGCGTACCCTCTTTAGAGCGTACTAGTGTGATGTTATGTTATGTAATGGTAAAAACAATAAACAGACATGCGATTGCAGCTATCCCGAGTGATCTGCAGTCATTTATTAAAGAGTTCCGATGTATATCTCCAAAGTTCTTCATCAGATCTTGATGAATTTTAAATGGGACCACATGACAAGCACTAGCTTTCAAATAAAAAAAGAATCATCAAAATCCGTCCACCCAGTAAAAAGTTCTGAGGTAACAAACATAAAAAAAAAAAAAAAACAGTCGAATTGATAACCTCCTCTTTTTTGGAAAGTCGGTTAAAAAGTACAGTATGCATCTACTCAACGAGCTCTAATCAACGATACCCAAATCACTGGGAGCGGTAAAAAAAAAACTCACCCTCTTTTGCAGTATAAATAGTCCCTTAAAATAAAATATTTTTTTTGTTAATTTACATGGCTTTGGGACAACAAGATGCTTTTACTGTGAACGTTTGAAGACTGTAGCTCCAATCGTTTGTCCGTAAAACCCATGTGACAGACGACGGACAGATGGACAGACAGACGGACACGTGAGTGTCAGAAATAGGGTTTTGACCCTTCGGGTACGGAACCCAAAAAAGTAAAATCAAGTTTCAAGAGTTCAAAGTTGCGTTGGGCATGGGCATACCGCATACCAAACCCATACCGGATATGTTGCCAGCTCAGCTTTTGCTGGGCGTCAGACACTCAGCGTTGATTTTTAGTTAGCACCCCGCAAGGGACATAATAGCATCTGCCTATCCTTTTCCCAATTGTTGTTGGGGTCAGCTTCCGGTCTTACCGGATTCGGCTAAGTACCAGTGTTTAACAATGAGCGACAGCTTATCTGACCTCCACAATCCAGTAACTGGGTAACACCATACCCCTTGGCAAGACAGACAAGTCAGCTCGTGGCTAAATAATAACAGCCACACGGGTCGATCTTCAAGGTTAAGCAACGCTTGCCGAGGTCGGTCCGTGGATGGGTGACCATTTCAACATACCGAGTTTCCTCCGTGCCTCGGCAAGCACGTTAAGCCGTTGGACCCGGCTGTCATTTGAAGATCTTTGACATTCGTTACAGATAGTCAGAAGCCTGAGATCTGACACAAGTCTTGCCAAGAGGTATCGTGTTACCCAGTTACTGGGTTGTGAAGGTCAGATAGGCAGGCACTCCATGTAAAACACTGGTACTCAGCTGAATCCGGTAAGACTGGAAGCCGACCCCAACAATAATTGGGAAAAAGGCTAGGCAGATGATGAATGTATGCACACAAATACTCGTCCTGCCGTTGTGCGCGGCATCGGCGCCGCACTGCACTCTTGGTGCATAAATTGTATTTAAAAAACCGGCCAAGTGGGAGTCGGACTCGCACACGAAGGGTTCCGTACCATTATCGCAAAAACGGCAAAAAGAATTCGTTTATTGTATGGGAGCCCCACTTAAATATTCATTTTATTGTGTTTTAGTATTTATTATTACAGCGGCAACAGAAATACATCATCATTGGAACATTTCAACTGTCTAGCTATCACGGTTCATGAGATACATCCTGGTGACAGACAGACAGACGGACCGTGGAGCCTTAGTAATAGTCCCGTTTTTACCCTTTGGGTACGGAACCCTAAAAATCAACCGGACGTGCGCAGTACGACAAACGCACCGTTGCGGTGCCGCAGCAGTCCGACACGAAACGTCTAAATTGAAAGAGCCCCTAAAATGCACATCATTTTTCTTTGAACAACGGTAATTAGCAACCAAAGAGCATTTAAAATGTTGAGATATCTAAGTAATTGTTTGGCATGCATCATCACGCCTAAATTTTTAGAAGGGGAAGGCAGAGCCGTGCTTACATATACTACAACCACATTCCGCCAGTTATAATTTAAGTCCCTTGTTTTATTGAGGAGCTCATGGCTAAATAATAACAGCCGCACTGGTCGATCATCAAGGTTAAGTAACGCTTGACGAGGTCGGTCCGTGGATGGGTGACCATTTCAACTTACCGGGTTTCCTCCTTGCCTCGGAAAGCACGTTAAGCCGTTGGTCCCGGCTGTCATTTGAAGATCTTTGACAGTCGTTACGGGTAGTCAGAGGCTTGAGATCTGACACCAGTCTTGCCAAGGGGTACCGTGTTACCCAGGTACTGGTTTGTGGAGGTCAGATAGGCAGTCGCTCCATGTAAAACACTGGTACTCAGGTGAATCCGGTTAGACTGGAAGCCGACCCCAACATAATTGGGAAAAGGCTAGGCCGATTTCGATTGTTATATTGAGGAATCGAAACTAGGACATCTACAAGGCACTAACGACAAGGTCAGACTTATGTTGGGGCGAAGGGTGCACGGTTGGCGCAGTGGTTGAGCGATTGACTGCTGCGCTGCGTGTCACGGGTTCGTTTTACGCACGGAACAAATATTTGTATGACCTACAGATAGTTAGTTGTTCCGGCTCTGGGTGTTGTTTATGTGAGTTTATATGTTTGTAAACGCACCCACGATACAGGGAGAAATGCCTAGTGTAAGGCAAAAGTTATCAACGCACTGAAAACTCAAATTTGTTTAATTTTAAGCTCAATAAGTACCTATTTGGTACCAAATCGTGCCTTACGCGTAGTGGACGTAGTGGTAAAGAGAGTAAACAAATCTAAATTAAATAGCACCTCTATTTTACCCTCAGTCTATGGCATACACAAAAACAAACAAAAAATATTGTAACAAGACCATTGTTCGACCTCAATGTCGTCCACGAGTGTCCCTCGGGGACTGACCCCCAGGACTGATTCTGACAAAGTTTTATAAACACAATACTATTCACTTTACTCTTATGATGAGAGGGTTACTGTATTCTAAATAAAACATTTAAGTGACCCGACTTAAGAAGATTTGTAAAATAATTACTATTGTAGAGACTAGGGATTATTGTCTCTTGTGGTATTTATTCCACATGTACTTACGTTTCATAACACTCCACAAACCATCTTCATATCTTTTGATATTGTATCAATTTTTGTAACTCTCTTATAAGTATTCTTTGATATTCTTATTACCTGTAAAGCATATTTTTAGTTATTTCTGGTTGATTTATATTCTTTAACTTAATTTGTATTGCTTATTTGTAAAATTATGGAATTTCTGACATTTTCATCTGACATGACATCTGTCTGTCTATTTTATTTTCTTAAAGCCATAGACATACCATAGGTACCATGGACTACCTAGACCTTTCCTTAAGCTAGTTGTACATTATTGTAAGGTCAGTGTAGAGTGACCCGCTTTTGTAAAGCCTATTATTATATATAATATTAATTTTTTAACCTTTTAGCTTAATTTTATTAACGTGGCTTACGTATAGCTCTCCGGCGCTATACGTAACGCTACGCTCTCCAGTCTCTAATTTTACTAAACTCACTTAACATTATCATTCGAAACGGGATGTTTACCATGTTTACTGTTTGTTGCGAGTTTACGATATTTCGGTGCTGTTGCAAGCACCATGATCACGGATAAACTGATGTTCTTGCGGGTGGGTGTTTATGAGGAGACAAATCGGTCTACCCACTTTCTTGTTCGTTTTTTGCACTCAGTACCGCTACCATTGTCACTCACAACTCGATTTTGTTCCCGACACACGAAACTCACTGTGTCCGCTCGCGAACTTTTTTCGCCACTTTTTCGGGTTTTGCACAGCCGAACCACTGGATTCCGTTTCGAATGTAAATGTTAGTGTTGGTGACCATGACAGTTTAAAACCTAAACTTACTTCTTCATCATCATCATCATTTCAGCCGAAAGACGTCCACTTCTGGACATAGGCATAGGCACATTTACCGACCCGTCTCGCATCCAGCGCCATCCCGCAACTTTAACCAGGCCATCGGTCCACCTAGTGGGAGGCCTTCCAACGCATAGTCTTTCGGCCTAACTTTTCTGCCCCATCGGCCATCCGTTCTGCGAGCAATGTGCCCTGCCCACTGCCACTAAAGTTTCGCAATTCTTCGGGCTATGTCGGTAACAATAGTTCTCCTGCGGATATCTTCACTATCTTGTATCTATCTATGCTATCTTACTTCTTACTAATATTATGAATGTGAAAGTTTGGATAGATGTGTGTGTGTGAATGTTTGGATGTAAGTTTGTTACTCTAGAACGGCTGAACGGATCTGGATGAAATTTGGCACAGACAGTAGGCCATAAAGCGGCTCTTTTGAACGTTAACAATTATAATTAACAAGTAATAAAAATAGATTCTAAAAATCTTCTTCGGAAAAGTATCTTGTTATGGCAAAGAACGCACAAGAATTTTCATATTTACTCTTTTAAAAAAAATGTTTTTTACAATATATACTTAAGTACATACATTAATAAATTCATATACGTGAGAACGATGCACCCAGAACTACTATACTACATATAGGTATAAAGTATTACAAGCACTAACTGGTAAATTCCTTCACTTGATAAATAGGAACATGGTTCTCACATACTTACAAATATTGCAAACATAGGTAAATTACCTAATTCAACAACAACGGAAAAGTGAGCGAGTCATTTTTTTTTAACAAAAGAAAAATATATACGTAGTCTGGAATACCACATACGCTACTTTTCATCGTGATAAAATGTTCCCTTGGGATAAGAAAACACTTTTCATACGGGTGAAGCCGCTGACAGAAGCTAGTTCACTATCACATAAATTACTAGAAATTCATTCCGTCATTCCAATCCTCAAGATGATGTCTTTTTCATTTCATTCAGCATTTTTCGACACATCAATCAGAAAAGCTGAAGGAAAAGTTACCCTTACCAATACCTAACCTCAACAGTAGCCTCACATTGCCCCCTACCGGTATACATACATACATCAACATGAATACATCAAGTAATCTTTAAGACGATGACTGTCGCCAACCACCTTGAGAAAAACAAAACTTGTACCCGTTTCACGCCCGCGCGACCCAAAATTCATCAGTTTTTCATAATTTCCTTATTATTCTATGAGTTTAAAAAAAAACCTAGATAAAAATGTAGATAATTAATTGTCTTTGAGATAGTGTCAATTTCATTGAAATACGACCGGCGATTTTGGTGCGATTGTCGTATTTTTGACAGTGTTATACATAAATTTACAAATAACACAACGAATAAAACTCAAAATTATCTTAGATCAAATTATAAAAAAATAATTTATTCATTAAAAAATATATTTTTTTACACAAGCTTTTGTCGTATTCTTCTCAGCAAACCCTTTCACTTGATACCCATATCATGGCAGTGCACAAAAAATAACTAGTCTGACATCTTGGGCCGTCCGCCATATTGGATTTAGAATGACGTCACTTAACTAACCATGCATAGTCAATGTTGTTGACATTATTCAATTATGTAAGTTTACTAACATAGTCATAAGTGTTTACTAACAAATTATAGATCATGGCCCGAAATAAATAATTGAATTGAATTGAATTGTCATCCAAACTAAACGTGTATGCAAAATTTGATCATACTTCGGTGGACGATAACAGCTTTAAAATTCAGATGCAATATTTGACCCGAACACACTTACCTACATACATACAAACATTGCAAGTTAATTAAAAGCTTGTAAAAATGGTCTAAAGTATCATATATATATTTTTTTAAATTATGACGAGCCGTTTAGGCGTGATTCTAATTTAAAAGTCAGCTACTGAGAGGATATCTGTACCTTAATAAGTACCTCTCTCTAGCCTCTAGTAACGGCGGCCTCCCACAGGCAGACGGGACCTGTGTCTGACGCGTGCTATTTATATACTTGTAATACTATAGTTATGTATCCCGGTGATATTTTATTTCTTCTTGAGTCATATTTGCGGTGTAAGTTTTCTAGTTTTGTTGGTGGAGAGGAGAAAATGCAGGAGCAATCAGTTCTCGCGTTATCCATGTTTAAGTTTTGGTGGTTTTAAGTTCTAGATGGTCCAACGTCAAGCTCTACTGCTGAGCATGAGGTATTGGATTGGTTTCCTACCAGTTGGGCAACGTGTTATTGGGTTCTTGCATCTAGATTCAGTTACACCCTTTTTTTTGCGTGGAAAAATGCTCATGCATACTGCACTACCACGGGGAGATAGTGCGTTAGTGGGTTAGAGTCCCTCATACCCACTAAAACTCCACGGTGTCCTCCTGTGCCGCTTATGGTGGGAACACCGGCACGCGTTAGCACTCACCGCGAACCCGCCGTTGCTGTCCGTCACCGGACCCTCGTCTGGGGAGTACCCCATCACCGGCGCACCAGAACACACTGTACGCCGTGACCACCCCAGGGACCAAACCAGCACATGGGCGCCAGACGACCCCGTATATGGCACCCTAGGTCCCCTGTGACGGTTCAAGGTTAATGGGCCCCCCCACCTACCATTTTTTGGCCGCAGGAGATAGGGACAGCGGCCAACGCTATACCGACACTCCTCTTCCCCTGCGACCCCACCGCGTCCGCCATCAGACGGTGGCGACCCCGTCCAGGCCGCCGATCTCGATTTATGCCAGGTAGATAACAATATGATCATCCCTTATTCATCTTTGTCCAACCCTTAGGAGGTTATAGGCAAAAATTCACAAAGTTCAACTACGTTTACCATTCGCAATGATGCCACCAAATCCTAATACTCCCAAGGCTTTTTGAAAAAATGTTTAATTGGGAAAAGCTTCCCGTTCATCCTCATCTGATGGCTGGCTTTTTCCCAATTATGCTAGGGACGATTTCCAGCCAGACCAGATTCAGCATTGCAGCTTTGTAAAAAAGAGAAAAGGCTTTTTTTGTTATTTCCAAACAGTTAGAAATTGGCTATGCATTGAAACATAAACATAACAAACAGAAGACTGACGAAAATTAAATAATATTATTTACCTAACGAAATAGATGCAAATGGAACAAGATGGCAAACGCCCACTCTGACTTATTCGTGTCAACTCAGTAATTTCGTCCTAATAGTATTCATGGGATGGTCTAAATCTGCCCCCCCTCCCCCCCCCCGGCCACACCCTAGAGATTGAGGAATTGGTATTAGGAGAGCTGGAATTTAATTTCATCTCGAGGATAGAAATATAATACTTATATTCAATCTCGTAGTTGTTTCAAGGTCTCAACCCTTAGGTTAAAAGTATTTTTGTTCCAACTACGTAGTAATGTTATCATTAATCACTACAAAACCAATTGTAGTATTTGGTAATAGATCAAATAAAACACTCAGTTCACATACAGAGAAACAACTAACTTTATTGACACAGTTACCTTCATTATAAAATGCAACGACATAGGTCTACCCACATAATCATACATACAACACCAATCACAAAGTACGTATTTTTTGCTTAGAACCAAAACAGTGCATAAATGTTATAAGAAATCTCATTGTTGCACAGTTCTTCATTAATGCACTGTTTTTTTATTTAGATATAAATTTACCATGGAGTTTAATGTCTCCTATTAAGTTTAATATAAAATGTAGTACTGTAGCGTACATTATATCAAAAAGATACTGCCTGAAAATAAAAATCGGCTGAGTAAAATCGACTTGAAGAAAAAAACAAATGGGGCGCCTTTTGTACCACTGTAAAACTTTGATACTTCATATTTAGCAAGAAAAGTAAAAAAAAATGGAAATAGACAGCGTTATGAATTCAACTCCAGAAAGTATAAATACAGCTGCAAAAGAAATTGTTACGAGTAATAACCTTTTGCCCCAAAAGTCGCGGGATAACTTTGTTTTCATTAACTTGTTTTTTTATTTTGAGTAGGTATATTTTATCACGGTAGGTAGATTGGTAGTTGGAAGAATAGTAGATTATTAACCAAGGGGATAAAGCAGTGTCTTCTGTCGCGGGTGACGATTTAAATCGCGAGCGTAACGAAGGACTCGAGGTTTACTCCCGAGCGTAGCGAGGGTGTTAAAAACTTAAATCACGAGCGAAGCGAGAGATTTAAGACGAGTCCTGAGTGTAGCGAGGGATTTAAGTTCACCTAAGACTAAGAAAATACTCTACTTATCACCGAGGAAAATACTCTACTTTTCGTACCATTTCCGAGAAAATTAACACAATAATAATATGAGATAAACATTTATTAAAAATAATGACAATTAAAAGTAAAATAAACTTAACATTTATGTATTTGAAGAAAACAAAAACGCGGCAAATTCCTAGACTAATATTTTTTTGTCGGAAAAGCAAAGGCATCACGCTCATACGGCCTCGACGGTTTTCGTAATTTTATTTAATAACCATAACTGCATAATAAATACGTATTCCTTTTTCAAAAAGATGTATATAGCTTTATATACAAACTCAATGGTGTAAACACAGATGTAGTTCAGTATAAATTTCGGTAAGTATTCCAAATTTAAATCACATTCTCCCCCTAGAGGATGAATGAAATTCAGTACAATTTTCTTTCCCTGTTTTTAACAGATTAAAAATGACTATTGTTATGTTCGCTTTTTGTGGCATAGAATGTCACTTTTTTGAGCAAGTGGTACGAAACAGTATATTACTCACCTTGTTTAAGTGAGTAATTAATGCACTCGTGTTAATTTAGTGCCCGCGCTGGCGCTCGGGCACCAACATAAGTATGGCTGCCGAAGATTGTTAGCTATACTTCTGAACCTTATGCAACGTTCCAAGTTTAATCTTACGTTATTTAGTTCTTCCTCATTGTCAAGTGATCAAAGAGCAGCTGATAAAATTACATTTTCATCCCACCATCTCGGAAAGAGTATTTTTAATCTTCAATATCTGAGTGGAAAAGCCGTTTTTATTCACTAGAGGATAAAGTAAATTGAATTTAGAACATCGTGTGCACTAAGTTTGTGAATTAAAAAAAACATTAAACCAATTTACTGCTACCTCTATGGTGCCGAATATATCATACAACTTTTTTTTAATTTGTTAAAAACTCAGACTCGGAACCTTCTTGGTGTTCTTTTTTCAATTTGCTTTGTACGCGGTTCTAACCATCTCCCTCTCTCTCCAACATTCACGCCAAGGGAATCCGATGAATCGGTACAACTATTAAGTATGACAGATAGTTTACCGAAAAACAGTACACAAGTGACTAACACCAATATTACAGTACCAAACAAAAATATTACACTCAATTTAAATAACTGTAGCAACGTTACTTTAAATTTTTTTTAATTATACCTTAGTATTATTTTGTTATAGTTTAAAGATTATTCTGTAATACTTACCTGTCATAATGTAGTAATTAATACCTAAACTGAAATAAAAGTGTACCTATCTTGTGATTGTAAACGTTTTTTTTTTTTGCATTTAGTCATTTCCTCGCTGAGGTGGAATGAAAAGTTACGTGTTGCACTCGAGTGCAAAGATTTTTCACCTCGTGCTCTTTTGATTCCCTTGCTCAGGATTCTAATTTTGAATCACTCGCTGCGCTCGTGATTCAATTTTAGAATCCTTCGCTTGCTCGGTCATCAAAATTGAACACGCGGTTAAAAAGCAACTTTGCACTCTTGTATAACAAATAACTATTCTCGGCTGGTTTCTAAATATGAGTATTTCGAGTTATAAACGAGTGGTTTCGAAATACTCTATTTACTACTACTCAATGTTCAATGTTTGACAGTCTTTCTAGAAATGAAGCCCGATTTCCTACTACAACTACAGTAAAACAAAGCACAAAATCGCATTAATAATGCCTATTAATTAACAAAAAGTCGTCGTGAAGAAATAATAAAATTATCTTCAATGCTGTACCTAGAATACTCGTAATTGAGTCACAGCCGCCGTCGAGTCTCTACGTCATTCCGACGTCATATTATCTTAACAAGGAGTTGCTATGGACAAACGAGGGCATTTATACACGAATATTGTAAGAATGGAACAGGATTACAGTTACTGGGTTGTGAAAGACGGATAGGCAGTCGTCATCATCATCATTTCAGCCGGAAGACGTCCACTGCTGGACATAGGCCCTCAAGTGATGCCAGCTTGATGCACTAGAGTCGATCGAAAAGCGGGCCAAGAGGCTCATCGGCGATGAAGCACTGGTTAAGTCAAAGCTCCAGAGCCTTGAACACCGTCGCCGAGTTGCCAGCTTGTCGGTTTTTTATCGGTTACATTTCGGGGAGTGTGCGATGGAATTGCACGATCTAATTCCGCCCAGCCCGTTTCATCATCGGACTACCAGACGTACGGCGAAGCGCCATCGGTATATGGTAGAAATTCCACCCATACGCACTAAACGTTTTGAGAATACTTTTATTATGCGTACAGCTAAGGAGTGGAATTCCCTGCCGGAGTCTGTGTTTCCCGATAGCTACAATCTAGGGGTCTTTAAGTCAAGAGTGAATAGGTTACTTCTAGGCAAGCGTGCTCCACCGTCGACCACATCATCGCTTACCATCAGGTGAGATAGTGGTCAAGCGCGAGCCTATAACAAATAAAAAAAAAAAAAAAAAAAGTGTCACCACATTGTCGGGTCCCGTGCGTCTCTCCGAGAAGTGGCATTCCATGTCAGCGAAGGCGATACTCAGAATATCAAAACGCTGGTTTGATCACGTGATTGTTCGATATCGCTTGTTAACCCAATACAATTTTGCCTTTTTAACCACCGACGGCAAAAGAGGGGTGTTATAAAAGTTTGACGTGTGTTGCTGTGTATCTGTGTGTCTGTCTGTGGCATCATAGCGCCTAAACGGATGAACCGATTTTGATTTAGTTTGAAAGGTGATTTTGTAGAGAGTGTTCTTAGCTATGTTTGAATAAAATCGGTTCATTCAATGGGCGTTTTATTGTTTGAATCGGGGTGTTTTCGCAAGATATCGTGTCATAATTACGTGTTCAATAGATTGCCGATCGAAGCGTATCTACTATGTACTAGATAAATTATGTAGCATGAAATAAAAAAGTGTCGGGGGTTTTTTAAATTTTTGTATTTTATTTGTTGACAATCGCTATCGCCACGCTTTTGGTGATAGAAAAATCGGAAGTAAGTCCCTTAAGTGCAACTACTGTTATACATTCTAAGTAAAAATTGCCACAATATTGACTTGCTGAAGTAATTTGCTTGATATTTTATTCTAAGTAGACCCATGAGTCCACAATGCGTAACAGTATGAGCAAATTTTACTTACACTGACGATTTTAAAAGAATTTTTGATGTCAGACTACAACAACAACAACATACAACAACAACAACAACATACAACAACAACAACAACATACAACAACAACAACATACAACATACAACATACAACAACAACAACATACAACACCAACAATAACACACTACAACAATATACTATGTGGAGCTATACATCTATACAATGATTCAGACCAGTGTCAGTCTAGGACAAATCATCACCTTCTCTGCCACTACAAAAAAAGTACCAGATTGTCAACGTGTAATGTCTGAACTATAATTCGAACGTGGCTCAGTCTACCTAGTTATACCATCCCTCTTTTCAGTGAATCCATGAAAAAATACCAAACTGTCGACGAGTAAATTCTACACCATACATCGATCTAGGCTCAGTCTAGACCGTACTATGCTAGTATTATATTATCTCTGACCATTGCATCATCGGCTAGACAGGGCAAGGCGCAGATACCCCTGAGTAGCAGATTTTTAAAATGAGAAACACGTCTAAACGGCTAGTCGTATTTTTTTTGGAAAAAATATATGTTACACTAGACCATTTTCTTAATAATTTGAGTTTATTCGTGTAACATAGTGTAATTAATTTGTAAAGTTATGTCTAACACGGACAGAAAAACGTCAATCCCACCAAAACCACAGATTGTATTTTAATGAAATTGACACCATCTTAAAGACACCATACGAGTACCACCAGAACATCTTAATCTTGGGTTATGGAGGTCAGATAGGCAGTCGCTCCATGTAAAACACTGGTACTGGAAGACTGGAAGCCGACCCCAACAATAATTGGGAAAACGCCTAGGCAGATGATGATGGCACATCTTAAAGACAATTTAACTATCTACATTTTGATCTAAAGCTTTTTTTAATCATAGAATAATAAGGACAGTACAAAAACTACTGAATTTTGGGTCGCGCGGGTATGAATCGAGTGCGCGTTTTGTTCCTTCAAGGTCGTTGGCGACTATCGTCATCTTAATAAAATTCTGACCGGTAATAAAAAATCACCGAAATAGTCGCAAAAGAATCAGCAATATCAAATAAAAATGCCCAGTCCCTGACGCATAATGCGTCACCAGTGTGTCACATCATCTCCGAGGGGGACGCACGTCGACAATCCTACTTTTTTTTATTGATTTCTTGTTTATTGAGGTCGACGCAATTTGTCGGAGGCTGCCAATAGAGACTTGATTGATTCGACACAAATGAATTTGTAACGATTAGAATTAATTGTTTTGTGTACTGGGTGTTGTGAGGTAGTACGATGTTTAAGATAATAAATAATAATAAAATATTATTTGTTATCTTAAATAGCATAGTTCCTTCTATTTTCATTATGAAAGTCAAAGTCAAGGTTGCTACACGTGAAAGGCTGTATCTCATTAACCGTGATAGCTAGACAGTTGAAATTTTCACAGATGATGTGTTTCTATTGCCGCTATAACAACAAATACTAAAAATAGAATAAAATAAATATTTAAGTAGGGACGTGATTGTGAGTGTTTGCGATAATGGTGCGGAACCCCTCGTGCGCGAGTCTGGCTCGAACTTGGCCGGTTTTTTTTATTGGGCAATCATCCCGCACTATCCCCAAACCACTGCAACGCCTGAAAGCCAGAATCAACAGTGGCGACCACCAAGTCCTCCACCAGTTATTCTTTTCTGACGAATCACGAAACTATTCAGAAAATAATAACAGAAGAGTACGAAAAAAGACGTCAAAGGCTACTTTTCATTTCAGAAAATGCACGGTTCATGTGATGTGAGATATACAGCTGCCAGAAAAAGCTAGTTTATAAATAAAGACTACAAGCCAGTTGCGAAATTAAAAATAGATTGTAAAAGAAAAGAAACACAGATTCAAAAAATGCTACACTCACAACGTGTTAGCGTGTTAACACTAGTGTTCCAAATATGAATTTAAAAAATATTGTATAAATAAACACGTACCACAAAGTACGTAAGCGGCGGCGCGCTGCAGACAGAGGGGCCACTCTCACTTTGACATTTCGGTTTTACAGGGAATATTGGGCAATATTGGACCGAGCTCAGTCGCGGCTGTCATGATTGCTTTGTGCAGGCGTTTGTCACGTCATTCATACATTAAGTACTGTAACGAGGTTGGTTGCATTGGATGGGTTACCTTTATTATTTTTTACAGACCGAATTTACTTTCTTGTTTTTAATTCTTTCTTTCAATAATTTTTAAGTTATAAAGGTCATTAATCTTTCAAGATGTCAAATTAGAAATTCATTATCTAGGATTATAATAAATTATTTTAAGCCCATAGATGAATTTTGGAACTTGTCATAATAATATCTAAGGTTCAAGTCATACAGCTTACAAATATGTTTCCTCCGACTGCACAGCATAATTTTCTTCTTGTTTAAGATCATCTTTGGTTTTTTGATTTTATTAGGTACCTGTTTTTCACATTTCTATTTTTGTCGAGCTTGGAGCTTTTTCCAATTTTTTTTAAGTGGGATCATTATTACACTATTACTACGTCTTTTTACTCTCCAATATTTATCGTATGTGGCGTAATATTAAATGTTTCGTGATATTAAATGGATATTTGATGCCCTGTCTACCCTCTAAGGCATGTAAGCATGATATGATGTATGCTTAGACGAATCTATGTATTTATGTTTGTAACTTGGGCAACCTACTCTTCTTTTTAATTCGGAATCAATATAGTAGCAACCCTAGTGAATCTGTCAAGTTTAGCTGTCAATTTTCTAAACGGTGGGAGTGGCCCTTCTGTATACTTACTATTTTGTGCACGTACTCTATATTCGTGGATATGTAAAATTTAAAAACAAAACCCAGTGCAACATATTCCTTCGATTTCACAACTGCATCATAAAATCATTTTTTAATTTTTAACCCCCGCCGGAAAAAGAGGGGTGTTATAAGTTTCACGTGTGTTGCTGTGTATCTGTGTATCTGTGTGTCTGTCTGTGGCATCATAGCGCCTAAACGCATGAACCGATTCCGATTTAGTTTTTTTTGTTTAAAAGGTAATTTTGTCGAGAGTGTTCTTAGCTATGATTGAATAAAATCGGTTAAGCCGTTCAAAAGATATGATCGTTTTACTGTTTGAATCGGGGTGTTTTCGCAAGATAAATGTGTCTGGGGTTTTTAATTTTTGAAATTTTACTTGTTATAGCACACTTTTACTTTTTAATTTATTGGCGCTGGCTCATTGACTTAATGTAGAAAAGTATGTCATTGTCTATGGATGCAATGAGAATCTAAGTTGCCCGGTATACCACATACTTTTCCGTTTCCCCTTTTGTTTTATTTCAACTGTATGAGTGAAGATAAAATATACACTATTTTATCTTAACATATAATTAGGTATCAAAACACTCCTTAAACCCACGCTCGTGTTTTAATAACACCTATTAAGGTTACACTAGTCGAAAATACTTTCATACAAACGTAGTCTGTAGATTACTCCATTGTTTGACGATGTACGTTCAAAATAAAAATTATATCAATTTGTCTCATCATTACATAGTCCTATAAGGAAACAAAAAAATATATTTGAAAGTTATGAGCGTCGAAAGTTCCATATTTCAACACTAATTTTAACGCATCTTTGGGCGGCAATAAATACCATAAGTAGAAGGAAAATTGCAAAACGGACTCCATACAGGAATAGATTAGTAATTCAACAATGCAGGAATAGATTAGTTTTCCGAATGCACGGTAGAATCAATTTTTATTAAATGTAAATTTTAACGTTCAAAAGTGCCACATAATGGCCTACTTGAAATAAACACATTTGACTTTGACTTTGCAAATAATTTTATTTTGGAAATATACCTTTAGTAGTTTTTTCATGATATCTAGACTCCCAAATGTGTTTATAAAAAATCGCGCTCGTTTTCGTCCTAAAGTGCTAATTCGTACACGAACTTGCTTCTTACTGCTCATCACAGAATCTATTTCTTACGCACGTGTTGTCGGATAAGAAAGCATGCATTTTATGCCCGCGCACAAAATAGTTCGTGCCGTCGACTAGTTCAACCTTAAATGACCATTGCATAAACTACTATTAACATTCATCTTGTAGATACGAGTATGTATTGTCTTAATCAAACCCTAAATTTTGAAGAATAAGCACGAAACAAGTTAAATTACTTAAGTTCAAAAAGATACCTCTATACTCCTCTATATAATCATCTTTCATAGACACAACATAGACATAACTCGGTAACAAACCAGAGAGTTACCGAAAACGGGACGATAATAACTGCGTCACCATGGTAACCGGGAAAAGCGACGTCCCGTCAATGATATTAATTCACAGACTTGTTGGTTAATATTATTACCTATGAGTAGAAGATACAATTATAGCTTGTATGCCACGAGGATCCGGACTAAAACGTAGGTCTTGTGTAGTAGGAATTGCTATACCAGAGTATATGTTACTTTAAAAGCTCGAACCACGGTATAACCTAGGATTTACCAGAAAAACCTAAGACTTACGAAGTATTACTGGTAAAAGACCGAAAAAAAACTATTATAATAATTAATTTCGGGATTTTACCAGTAAACACACGGGTGGGTAATCTTAGACTTTAGGTCGAATAATTCAAAATATTTAAAAATTGTGATGCCTGTGACCCACTATGATACGAAATGATGATAAAAGTATTAAATAGTTTTACCAAAGTCGGTATTATGTTTGTTACCCGTTTTTTTAACCATTTTCACAGAAACTGTTTTAAAATCATGTACATACGTATTTTTTTAAATTCATGTCAATTTGAACTGTTTTAAAATCATGTACATATGTATTTTTTTTAAATCATGTCAATTTGGACAACATTATTCTTATTTTCTTCGAAAATCCTAAGAGTATAAGGTCTACCGGAATCTCATGGCAAATGTGGAGATAAAAAATTGTTGTGTGCAATACTGGGGAAATTGGATTAAACGATCTTGATACTGTTTAATTTTTATTTATGTCTTTAGTATTAATGAACATGAGGTACCTATATTATAGTAGTCACAGCGGAACTTTGTGTCTTTGAACTTGGTCCTGCCAACCATTGCGTAAGAAACAGTTTGTCATCGAGTATACTGCACAGAGTAAGCGTGATAGGAAGATGTGACATACATAAGCGAGTGAAAGAGACAGTTATACAATGCTATCTTCACCTTCAACATTGAAACAAAAATAGCTACTGCGCGGTGTCTTGCAACCAATTCAGAGACACAAAGATCCACTGTGAGTATTATAGGTATGTGTAAGAATAATTTTGTTATACATCGGGTTCTTAACATAGGAAAAATAAATCAATTGAATATGAAAGAATGTATGTGTGTGGCGTTCTGTAGTTTCTGCCTACCCCCATGGGAAAAAGGCGTGAGTTTATGTATGTATGTATGTATGAATGTATGTACTAATTTATTATATATCATTTAAATCATACTAATAACTTAAAACCTCATTCAGAACTAGAAAACTAGAATACGATTCCATGAACTCCACTGGCATTTCAAAAACTTGTATCTTTGTAGTTTTATGTCATCTCTCTCCATCAAAATGGTTCTTTTTCATTGGCATTTAACATTTTCAAAACCAATCTCTTTAAGTATAAAGTCTGTAAAAAATCATAAAATGTATCATGTTACTTATAGTCATTCATCATCAGTCTATATATACTTTTTTTTATGTAAGTTTTATGGCCTGGTTGCTAGGACCTTTTAGCCACGTCTTTGGAAAGAGTTTTGGATCTTATATTTATTCTTTAGTATGCATTAGAATGCGGATGAAACAGATTCTAATGTTTTTTGGAGTATTGGGCAGCAAATTGTATCGAGTCAGTCTTCCCAGTAAGCTTTGCAAAGGCAGTCAATACTACAATAAACTACTTCGCTCCACTATCCCGAAATCGCTTCTCTCAATGTTTTACAAATTGTCCAGTTGCGTAGACAGTTGAAACACAAAACTACACCAATAATATATCACAATATCCACTAGGAATCAATTTGCAAATAATATTAACAGCCACTGAACTTCACTCGACAAAATCCCGCCAAAAACTCCCGTCTATATACACGTCCCACTGCAGGGCGCAGATTATTACTTAATATTTTTCTTACGTCAAAGATTCTCAATCTCCGTTAAAATCAATATTTTGTCGAATTGTAGTAACAGTTACATTACTGTTGCCATTTCCTTCCGGCCATCATTCGATGTGCCCTGACCTACGATTTACCATATAATAGTAATGGAAAGAAATAAAAATTAAGTAAGAAAAATATTTAATAAAATAAACTAAAAGTATCAAAACAAGTCAGTCCAACTTACCGGTCCACTCTACGACGCACTTTAAAATCAAAGATTGCGTTTGATTTACGCCTTCTTCTTCCCTTATTTTATGATACACATTGAAAACAATATGTCTCGCTTGAGATAGAAGTGGGTTTTTCGACATTTTCACAAAAATAACAAATTTTTAAGATAAAATCAAAAAAATTCAGCAGCGGTTGACACATCAAGTACTTTGATTTGACAGGTGACAATTGACATTGCCATATGAAAATCACAATTTAAAAAAAATAAAAAATGCCATGAGATTCTGGTAGACCTATATATATATATATCGTGTAATTTCGGGTAAAAAGCAGAAATTAGCGATTATATATAGCACATTTCGGACTTTTACCAGTAAGACTTGGTAAATCTTAGGTGTTACTGGTAAATCCTAGGTTTTACTGTAGCTCGGGCTTTTACAGTAATATATACATAGAAGAAAAATATTGGTATATTTTAATTTAAGTATCCTACAGTATCTATAAATCAATAAGATATGTAAGTAAATATTGAAAAAAGTAATATTGGATACTACGTATAGAATATACATTTAGATAGTTACATACAAAATGTAACAGTCATCTAAACGCCTGGGTATATCTATAAAACAATACAAAATATTGAGCAAAAATAAAATACGAATGTGTTAAATCGATTAAAATTTCTTCGTAAATAAATTCGATTGTTGCAAGAAATCGAATCGGTGACACATTAGGTCATAATTGAAAAATAATATATGACGGGAATATAACGCGATGATTTCGATTGTTTATTTACCTATTTCGTTCGCCCGACGTTTCGGCCGTGTTGCAACGACCGTGGCCCCGGGTAGACTGGTGTCTCGGTGTTCCTGTTCTGTCTCCGTAGGGACAGAAAATTCTTCCTCTACCCTCACATTTCTACACACTACACTGACCGTGTCCTTATTCTGTAAGTTCGCCGACTGCACAAAACAAGCCCAGGTTTTCTGATCACGAAGTTAGCGCGTAACGTATCTTCATTGATGTATTAAAAAAGGAAGATACGGGACTGCTCACAGCGCTTGGTCCTACTAATCTAAGTGCATGCCCGTAGCGGGTACTCAGTCGCGCACACGGCACATTGTTGATCACACAGCTAATTAATTCCAGTGTTTTTATGTTTTTTTGCAATAAATACGCACCAAAATGACTTCTTGTGTAGCTAAACAGTCACACACACAGGAAGAAAAATAAGTCACACGGGATCACTTACCACTCGTAAGTACAGTCAAAAATGTTAATTTGTTGAAAATTACAATAATATTTAATGTTTGCTACGCCATATTTGTGAGAGCGAGATAGATATTACAAACATGCGTGAGAGACACGATACGCACATATTGCAATGTCATTTCATTCATAATAGTAAACATTCGGCCAACATTCGGCGGCTAACGCGATTTCACTCGCACTACAGCGCCGTCTCCTATCTCTGTCCTTGTTTATCGGTAACTGTAGGTTTGGGACTAGTAATACCACTGAACACAGATGTGTGAGTTTCGGTGCATGTAGTCGTGCGCCGAGCCCAGGTTTTTTGATCGCGATGTTAGCGCGTAACATATCTTCCTCCTTTTAATACATCAATGCGTATCTTCCTCTTTTTAACCCCCGCCGGAAAAAGAGGGGTGTTATAAGTTTCACGTGTGTTGCTGTGTATCTGTGTGTCTGTCTGTGGCATCATAGCGCCTAGACGGGTGAACCGATTTCGATCTAGTTTTTTTTGTTTGAAAGGTAATTTTGTCGAGAGTGTTCTTAGCTATGTTTGAATGGCTCAGGCGCAAAACGTCTCTTTCGCAGAATGTCTCTTTCGTAAAATGTCTCTTTCGCAGAATGTCTCTTTCGCAAAATGTTGCGCCAGGGACTTAAGAATACTGTACCATCCCCACCCCACGGAAACCCATGGTTAGAGCGAGCGAAGCGAGCTCGGGAGCTTAGGGCACCCCGACACGGATAGGTTAGGTTTGAAGGAGATGACGGGAGCTGAAGTGAGCGAGCAAAGCGAGCGAAGTCAGCTCCCGTCATCTCCTTCATGTTAGGTTACTTTAGACCCTGCAGACAGAAATAGGAGCCCCGCGCAGCGGGGCTCCGTCGACTTTGTTCTTAAGTCCCTGGCGCGACATTTTGCGAAAGAGACATTCTGCGAAAGAGACATTCTGCGAAAGAGACATTTTACGAAAGAGACATTCTGCGAAAGAGACGATTTACGACCAGGGGACATTTTGCGAAAGAGACGTTTTGCGCCTGAGCCGTTTGAATAAAATCGGTTCAGCCGTTCCAAAGTTAAGGGCATTTTACTGTTTGAATCGGGGTGTTTTCGCAAGATAAATGTGTCGGGGGTTTTTTAAATTGTGAAATTTTACTTGTTAATACATCAATGGGCTGGAAGGTATTTCGTAATCCATTTTTAAAGCACTTTCTGGCATCCGATGAAGCTAATTAATTATTTCCAATCGCTGTTGCAACGCTTTCATTGATAAAATGTCACTTATCTAGGGCCTCAGCAACCATATTGCGTTATGAATTTGGCAAGGCAAAGGGCAAAGAGTATGAAAAATCGACCAATTACATTGATGGAAATCCACACTGCGTCCTTCATCTCGCATGTGATTTAAAAGAGTAACCGTGCAGTTTCTTGCCGGTTCTTCTCCATAGGAAACGACCAACCTGAATCGTGCACCTTTTGTTGACTTTTTTTTTTTTCTTAACATCAATCCCCACCAACATAATTGGCGCCTTTTGATTGCAAACACATACATTCCGTTCAACCTTTCATTCCTCTCGCACTTTTATTCCTCATACTAAAGTTCTTCTTGCATTCATCTTCTTGTACTCTCTGTGGGTTTATTTAGCTACTGGCATATTTATTTAGTCATGTTTCAAACCTTAAAAATATATATTTAAAAATTACATTTCTGTTCATGCCAGAATTAAGTTCAAAAGGCTGTTTATCACAGTTTTTACAAAAATCTAACAGTTGTACAAAAAGTTAGTCATCGTAGATTGTGCAAAAATACAAAAGTGCTTATATCACAGGTTATGCAAATAGTGCCACTCATCACAGAAAAACATTAATAAATAAATAAAATAAAATAAAATAAGCCTTTATTACTGAGTTTACAATTATTCTTAAGTATTTTATTATGGATCAGTACTTTTTTCCCCAGCTTGTCCTTCGACATAGGCCTCCTCCAAAGATTTCCACTTATCTCTGTCCCTCGCAATTCTCATCCATTCTGGTCCAGCAGTTCTCTTTAGGTCGTCTTCCCAGCGTTTTGGTTGTCGCCCTTTGTTCCTTTTCCCATCTCTGGGGTACCATTCTGATATTGTTCTTGTCCATTTCCCATTCCTCTCTCTTAACATATGACCTGTCCATTGCCATTTTAATGTTTTACATATTTTTCCTGCATCTTTAAATTTAGTTATTTTTTTGATATTTTCTAACCTTACCCTATCTTGTCTTTTTACCCCTATTACACTTCTCTCCATTCCGTTTTGACATACATTTATTTTTCTTGTTAGTTTTTCCGTTAATGCCAGAAAAACATTATAGCTAGGAATATAAAAACACAAAAGTGCAGTCTATCAAATTATCACATGAAAAGTCTTACACAATGTACAACTAAGGTACTAACTTAAAACAGTGCCGGCTATACGTTCCTGTGCTGCATTCTGTGCTTGCATTTAAATATCGTACAATGATATTAATGAAGCACAGTGCGCTTCAGGTTTTGTTCCTGTGTATAACCGCAGTGGCTACTCTAGTGCAGTATTCTAAAAACCTTTCCCTTGTCTTTTTGTCCATGAGCCCATGCAGATTCTCCTTCGTTATTTTCCTGTCCAGCTCACATTTACCTTTGTTGACGTTTTTTAAGTACCCATGTAGGCCTATGTGAAATAAAAAAAATGATTTTGCCCTTTGCCTTGCCGAATTCATTGCGCAATAAGGCTGCAGGTGTTGTTGGACAGAAAACACGACAAAAGGTTTGGGCCATGTTTGGCCATGTTACATATCATTAAGGGTCACCCATCCGCGGACCGATCTCGGCAAGCGTTATATACGCCACAATGTTAACACAGCACTGGCCGTGCGCCAAATGCCAAAATGTCAATATTGAACCTCCTTTTGAACAGTTTTGTTTGCAAAATCTTATTTGATTTACATATGCTATGTTAGATAAGAAGAAATTTCAGCCATCAATTTTTCTGTGTACCTAAAAATATTTTCCAACATCCAAGTCGTTTTGGAGGAGTTTCCAAAAGTTCTGAAAAAATATCGTGTTGTTAATTATTATTTTTTTAAAGCAAAACTATTAGTTACTCGAATAAACCTTGAGTTCAAAATTGTGTACATGAATCAATAATAAATATATATTTATTTCAAACCTTTTAACCTAGCCGTTACTAAGGAGTATGCTTTAGAAAGTTACCGTTTTACGGCACTAAAGGGTATGTAGGCCCTTAACTTGTAATTATTAAGTCCCAAGCCGCTATAATTAGTTATCAATTAGTTAGCTATAATCGTTTCCCATTGACATCGATGTGGACGAATTTTTTGATGCGCAATGAGCCCTTTTCCTTCTCCCCTTTGTATGTAATTTTGTTTTGTTATTAGTCATAAGATTAGAAATATTCAGTTGTATATTTTATTAAGTTAATAAATTTTTTGTTATCAAATAATATCACTGATATAATTAACTGAAAGCACTTTCTTAGAAGCCTGTAAACTTTCAGTCATTAGTTCTCCCAAATTAAAGTCGGTATTCCACGTAAATTAGATCCGGAATTAGAAGTAGGTTTGTTAAGACTTTCTGTTAAAATGATCAAAGTGCGTCCAGAAATAGAAACTTCATTAACAAATACTTAATTATGGAATTGAGAATTGTAGATAGGTTCCTATTTGTGATCGGTTTACCTAATACAAGCTTCTGCCAGCGGCTTCTCTCGCGTAAATGTCGAAAATATTCGCGAGGGTAGATATACCCGGGATAAAAAGTATCCTATGTGCTAATCCTGTCTATAATCTATCTCTGTGCCAAATTTCAGCTAGATCCGATTAGCCGTTTGAGCGTGAAGATTTAACAAACATCACACACCATTAAAGTCGTCACAATCTAAGAAGTCCGTTGACGTTTTTAATTTTTCATGCCGCGTTATCTTTCTATATAAGAAATTGAAAAATCAAATTCATAATCCTAATGTATTACTATGTGACCCATACACTATACGAACGCATATCATTCGCAAGTATCAAGTTTAATTATTATTAAGTATTTTTATAGCTGTCAAAACGGGCCTTTTATTTTTTGACAACTCATCACATCACTCACCACACTTCCGTGGCGTGGCGTGTCGTTTCGCCTTCTGACGCAGTTGATTGGCTACAAAAGACGTTGTGTTATGACGTAGGCTGGAATAGAGTCGTTTGATTGGTGGATCCTGGGCCACGCCACGCCACGACACGTAAGTGTGGTTCCGACTTTATTAGAACTACCTTGCCTGCGACTTCGTTAGCGTTAGATTATGTGATGTGGTGACTTTCGGGCGAGGGCTTTGTCAAGCAGTGGACATCTTTTGGCTGAAATTTTGAGAGATGATGATGACAGCGCTTGTTGGTAGTAATGAAAGATGGTAGGTAGATGGTGCCTTTTGCGGTTATTGCATTAATTAGTTATCCACTCGTCATCTTGTAAGTTGGTTGAATGGGTCTAAACGTGGTTTTTGTCTTATAGGGCCCCATCTACTAACATTCTCTTCTTTCCCCCTGGCTTTGCTCCTCTGGGCTATCTCAGAGGAATTTTGTGATAAAATGTACCCTAGAAATGGCACCTAACAATAGTGCACCTTTCTGTCAGTAAAATAATTTTTGAAACCGGTTTTTTTTAATTATTTTTTTGAGCGCTGCACTCAATGCTGTGTCCTTAGAGAATAGCACTACTGTACTGTCCGATACAAACAAACGCGAGCCTAATATTAACGTAAAAAAATATATTATCTTTCACAATATTTTAAAATCTATACTTATATAATATTATAAAGCGCTAATCTCAGGCACTACTGGTTGGAATTGAAAAAATATTTTTGTGTTGGATAGTCCATTTATCGAGGAAGGTTATAGTCTATATAACATCACGCTACGACCAATAGGAGCCGAGCATAAATGAAAAATGTTGCAAAAACGGGAAAAAAAAATCCTTTTTGTGAGCTTCCGTTGGGTGTGCTGCGTAAATCATGTATGTAGGGTAGGTAGGGTAGATGGGTAGGTAGGTAGCCTGTTGACGGGAGCGAAGCCACGTGGGACAGCTAGTTATTATATTTATATTATAAAGCTGAAGACTTTGTTTGTTTGTTTGAACGCGCTAATCTCAGGAACTACTGATTGAAATTGAAAATAATTTTTGTGTTGGATAGTCCATTTATCGAGGAAGTTTATAGGTTATATAACATCACGCTATGACCAATAGGAGCGCAGCATAAATTAAAAATGTTGCAAAAACGGGCAAAAATAATCCTTTTTGACAGCTTCCGGCAACATTCATGTATGTAGGGTAGGGAGGTTCCATCACGTCGGGGACCATCACGGGACACTGCTCACTTAACAAACACTTCCACACAATAGGCATAACGGACAGTCCTCTGTGCAGGGCATGCATGGAGACTGAGGAAACCGTCACGCACGTTCTCTTCGAATGCACAGGGGTCACCAATATAAGAACACAAACCCTCGGGTCGCCCAGAACTTACACGGACGTTCTAGGAAAACCAGGAGCCCTAATCAGCTTCTGGAGGTAGGTGGGCTGGCTGGAATAATCCACCCAACGGCCGCCATGGCCCACGCACAATGGTCCAGCTGAAGGACTAAGTGCGGAAACCAAACCCCCATAACATAGAACATAGGGTAGTTAGGTAGCCAGTAGACGGGAGCGAAGCCGCGTGGGACAGCTAGTTTTATTATAAACATAAAAAATAACCCCTTTATAATACGAGTATTATATAAGATAACTTACACAACACGAAAGCGGTATTATACAGAGTTTAGCCATCTCTATTATAATAATATTATATATAATATTTCCACCCGTCAATCGTCTGAAACCCCGCAGTGTATTTATACTAAATATCATATGTTATCTATTCAATCGTACCTACAAACCTATCCAAACAAAAGAATCCTGCTCGTACGAATATTAACAAAATGCTTTAAAAATATATAGTCGTACTTGTAATGAAAACAGAAATGTGTATTTAATAAAAGAATAAACAAGTAAAATTTCACAATTTAAAAAAACCCCCGACACATTTATCTTGCGAAAACACCCCGATTCAAACAGTAAAATGCCCATAACTTTTGAACGGCTGAACCGATTTTATTTAAACATAGCTAAGAACACTCTCGACAAAATTACCTTTCAAACAAAAAAAATTAAATCGAAATCGGTTCATCCGTTTAGGCGCTATGATGCCACAGACAGACACACAGATACACAGATACACAGCAACACACGTGAAACTTATAACACCCCTCTTTTTCCGGCGGGGGTTAAAAAAATTCAAACTGTCTTCCAAAACAAAACACTACAAATCGCAAAATAATTTTCTTTTCGGCAGTTGGTGTCTTTGGTACCTTTTTTTTTCGTTTTTGTCACCGACTTCCGAAAAAAAAGTTATTTTTCGCTTTGCAGTGTTTTGTTTTGGTAGTCTGTTTTATTAACCTGGGGGGGGGCGGAGGGGGAAAACCACCCCGGTGTTCCATCTCACACCTACGCCCGGAGTCGCGGGAACATACGAAACTTTCGCAAACCCCTACTAGTGCTGGCCCACATCTGCAGGCCTCGCCCTTTAATTGGGGGGCAGTGAGGTGTTTGACTTCCCCCGCGACGTCTAAGAGGTGCGCGCGTGGAACACTACGCGGCACCACCTCGGGTCCTGATGTTTGGGGGTGACGGACGTCCCCGAGTCTGTCGCCCTCTGCCCACCCCTTTGGGGCATACGAACTTGATACTATTTATGTCACATCATCATGGGCCTAGCCTTTTCCCAACTATGTTTGGGTCGGCTACCAGTCTAACCGGATTTAGCTGAGTACTAGTGTTTTACATTTAGCGACTGCCTATTTGACCTCCACAACCCAGCAACTGGATAACATGATTCCTCTTGGCTAGACTGGTTGTAGATCTCAGACGTCTGACTACCCGTAGCGAATGTCAAAGATCTTCAAATGACAGCCGGGACCAACGGCTTAACGTGCTTTCCGAGGCTCGGATTATACTCGCTATGTAAAGATGGTCACCCATCCACGGACCGACCTCGTCAAGCGTTGCTTAACCTTGAAGATCGACCAGTGCGGCTGTTATTATTAAGCCACGAGCTGTGACATGTCTTCGAATTTTTGGTTCTAAGACATCCCACGATGTTTTCCTTCAGTGTTTTGAGAGCAGTGGTGATGAAATATACACAAAGTAAAGCGCCTGTCTGGGCTCGAACCCACTGGGCCACCACTGCTCTCGCACCATGTGACATATGCCTACAATAATCAATTGATTGTAACTACCAGCATAGATATAATCACCCTGTTCTTAATTGATTTAACAGCCCGGCTTCCATTAACACAATAAAATTGACGTTTCCGCCATTTTCATAAAGCCTTGGTGAGTTCGTTAAGAGCCCACCACTTGATACGTCTCATAAACCGGTTTCTTAATCGACAGTTTATGGCCGGACTGCACATAATTTTAACGGATACTTTAAATTACCGTCAGTGCAGTGCTATTTGTCGGTTAAGAGGTCTTATAAACGTCAAATGGCGAGCTTCGTGTGTTAGATAGGTAATAGTCTGCATGCAGCCAGCAATTTTATTGGGCACTTAAGTTTTCTCTTAACGAGCTATCTTCCTACTTTTCCTGTTAAGAATAAGAATAATTTATTAACAAGTAAGTACGTTCACAAAAGTGTACATTAGGTGCAGTAATTTAATTTCTAAAACAATTGTATAAATAGAGCTTATATGTAAACTATTTCTAAAATATTTTATTACAACTGCAAGCTTATTATTATTATTCTTATTATTTTTTTCGTAAGGACCTGCCCGATTTAGGTTCTTTCAAACCTGTGTTTCAGGCCATCACTTTACTTAGAGCAATAATTGGGCCAGTTAAATTATTGAATAAAATTAGTCTATTAACAAACATAAGAATACATAAATTGGTACAAAACACAAAAAATATATTAATAATAAAAGAACAAAATAATAATAATAAATAAATTTAAATATGTACAAGTAGATATGAGGACATATCTTCAAACAACAATTTCTAGAAGTTTTTCTGTGTCACTATAACTGAGTGTCCCTAAATAATCTGTTAAGGTAAAGCAACATCTTTTATATGTTAAGCTATAAACATCTAGTAACCTGTTGAGTCTATTATACAGAAAAGGTCCTAAAAACACATAAAACCGATTAATAAAAGCATGCCTGTTTTGTGGCATTGTGCATACCAGATCCTTCCTTCTCTTGTCTGAAGGAACTGGATCATAGGGAAGTACAATGTGCTGTTTCAGTATTACGTGAAGAATAAATAATTGCCGTACTGTAAGAACATGTTACATGCTTTGTAGAGCTGCTGTGTCGGAAATCGAAAAGGGCGAAAGGTAGCCAACCTTTAGAATTGCTCTTTATTTATTACTAGCGGATGCCTCGCGGTTTCACCCGCGTATATCCCGTCTCCGTGGGAATACAGGGATAAAAAGTAGCCTATGTCACCCGGGGTCGGGGATAGTGTAGCTTCCCAACGGTGAAAGAGTTTTTGAAATCTGTCCAGTAGTTTTTAAGTTTATAACTATACAAACATATAAAGTTCAAATCTTTCCTCTTTATAATATTATTATTAAATTATTATTAGTATAGAAAACTTTATGCACAAGTACAAAGGCGGACTTAATGCCTTAAGGTTCCCCTAGTCGAACGGCACGAATTATTTTGTGCGCGAGGTTAAAATGCATGCTATCTCATCCGACAACACGTGCGAAAGAGATAGATGCTGTGATGAGCAGTAAGAAGCTAGTTCGCGTACGAATTAGCACCTTTGCAAATTTGTAACGAAATGGATGATGATTTAGGATGAAAACGAGCGTGCGTAATATTATAAACAGAACTTTGGGAGTAAGGATATCATGAAAAAATAAATAAAAGTATATTTTGAAAATAAAATTATTTGCATTTTTTAACTACCAATCTATCCCTGTATGGTGATTGTTTTGCAATTTTCCTTCTTCTTATGGTATTTATTTCCGCCCAAAGATGCGTTAAAATTAGTGTTGAAATATGGAACTTTCAACGCTCTTAACTTTCATAGTAGATTATTAACCAAGGGAATAAAGCAGTGTCTTCTGTCGCGGGTGACGATTTAAATCGTGAGCGTAACGAAGGACTCGAGGTTTACTCCCGAGCGTAGCGAGGGTGTTAAAAACTTAAATCACGAGCGAAGCGAGGGATTTAAGACGAGTCCTGAGTGTAGCGAGGGATTTAAGTTCACCCAAGACTAAGACAGCTTTATCACCGAGGAAAATACTCTACTTTTCGTACCATTTGCGAAAAAATATAATATGAGATAAGCATTTATTAAAAATAATGACAATTAAAAGTAAAATAAACTTAACGTTTATGTATTTGAAGAAAACAAAAACGTGGCAAATTCCTAGACTAATATTTTTTTGTCGAAAAGCAAAGGCGTCAAGCTCATACGGCCTCGTCGGTTTTCGTAATTTTATTTAATAATCGTAACTACATAATAAATGCGTATTCCTTTTTCAAAAAGATGTATAATGCTTTATATACAAACTCAATGGTGTAAACACAGATGTAGTTCAGTATAAATTTCGGTAAGTATTCCAAATTTAAATAACATTCTTCCCCTAGAGGATGAATGAAATTCAGTACAATTTTCTTTCCCTGTTTTTAACAGATTAAAAATGACTATTGTTATGTTAGCTTTTTGTGGCATAGAATGTCACTTTTTTGAGCAAGTGGTACGAAAAATATATTTTGTTTCCATACAGTGCTAGGATGTTACAAATTTATATTTTATTATGAACGTACATCGTCAAACAGTGCAGTAATCGCCAGACTACGTTTGTATGGAAGAATGATTAACTAGGGCAACCCTAATTGGATACCCATCACGCATTAAAATATCTTAGAAAAGGGAGTAACCCGTTTATGACACTGTCACTTCTGTATGTCCATAACATCTTATCACCACGACTATATTCCTCGGAGAGTTCACATTACGCCAGTTATGTTTAAGGCTAGCCTATTGCCATCAATCGAGCACAAAACCAGACTCGAGAAATTCCAGTTAGACAACTCAAAAACACTTTACCCAACCCAGGAATCGAACTCAGGACCTCATGCCCAGCAGTAGCCCTTGCGACGACTAGACCAACGTGGCAGTTTATGTACAATTGCCTAATTTTACTAAGGTAAAAAAAACTTGGCTTGGTTGGCTAGTTTTTAGTTCCGTCTAGTTTAAAAAAATCCGGCCAAGTGCGAGTCGGACTCGCGCACGAAGGGTTCCGTAACATTATCGTAAAAAAACGGCAAAAAAATCACATTTGTTGTATGGGAGCCCCCCTTAAATATTTATTTTATTTTGTTTTTAGTATTTGTTGTTGTAGCGGCAACAGATATACACCACCTGTGAAAATTTCAACTGTCTAGCTACCACGGTTCATGAGATACAGCCTGGTGACAGACAGACAGACAGATAGACGGACCGCGGAGTCTCAGTAATAGGATCCCGTTTTTACCCTTTGGGTACGGAACCCTAAAAACGAACAATTTACTTGATATCCACCGTAGGACCAATTTTATCAAGTCTAAGGACTCAGGACTCAAGGACCAATTTTATCTAGTTTTTAGTTCTGTGTAGTCCAAAAAGACGATACTTTTCTAATTTTACGTGAAGTCATTCTTCAATGCCATCATAACTCTACAAAACAATTTAGTGCTCTTGATATCCACCGTATGACCAATTTTATCAAGTCTAAAGACTCAAGGACCAATTTTATCTAGTTTTTGGTTCTGTCTAGTCCAAAAAGATGATACTTATCTATGTCCAAAATTTTACTAGAAGACATTCTTCAACGCCATCTTATCTTTACAAACAATTTAGTGCTCTTAATATCCACCGTAGGACCAATTTTATCAAGTCTACCTAAGGTCCAGTTTTTTTATCCGTAGTTAACTCCACCAACGGTTTAAGCTAATCAAAGGTTGCAAATTTTGGAAAAAGGCGTTTATGCATCAATCGTTAGTATAACAAATAGTCAAATAAGTATTTCGCCAACTTATTTGACCATTTTCGATGCTCACAGTGATGAAAAAACGCGTAGGTTTCGGTTGTGTGGGTTTTTACGGTGAGCGGTTTGCAGAATTGACCGGCCGGCAGGCGTATTACGTATCTTTTGCAAGAGCAAAACGATAGCGATTTTTGCGCAATAATTCATCTTCCATACAGAAGTTTTAGAGTTGTTGGCGGTTTTGCTTTTAAATGAGTGCATTTGACAAACAGCGAGCGATTAACAAACGATTCTGTAGGACCTACCATACCTACACTGCAGGTTATTCCGACTTTTATGACATAAAGCGTTTGATCGCTATCGTTTTGCTCTTGCAAAAGATACGTAATAACCCTGCTGGTTTTCAAATATGGAACTTTATTTGAATGAAGCGGTTTACTCGATATCCAAGTTATCGTGTCACTAAAATCGATTGATATTACCAGCCTGCAATAAAACACATGTTATTTACGACCGTCCATATCACCCTCACGTAACTTATCGGCGGATTATGCTAAACCAGCACAGAAAGCGCTTAACCTAGTAGGAAAGCGGCTGTAAAGTATCTCAGTACATTTTATATGCAAATCAGGTTGTGCAGCGAAGCGGAATTGTATCAAGGCGCTCATTCAGCTTTATTTGAAGAAGTTCCATTATTCATGGAGTTGAAAGACCTTTAGATTGATGCTTTGGGAGAAACTTTGTTGTTTGATTGAGAAAGATTGAGTATCCAGAATTTTTATTTTTTTAATCTTGCTACCCAAAGGGTGTCTAAGTTACTGGATTCTCAGACATTTGTAACACTGTTATATCTATCTGTCATACATAGAGCTGTATCTTTTTAGGGTTCCGTACCCGAAGGGTCCAAACGGAACCCTATTGCTATCACTCACGTGTCTATCTGCCTGTCTGACTGTCCGTCGTCTGACACACAGGTCTTACAGCCAATCGGTTGGAGCTACAGTCTTAAAATATTCACAGTATAAGCATCTTGGTGACCCAAAGCCATACAAATTGTCAAAAAATATTTTAAATGTTTTTAAGGAGGGTTCCCTTACAGAAAAAGGGGGAAACGAAAAAAAAATAATTAAAAAAAAAAACCGGTCAAGTGCGAGTCGAACTCGCGCACGAAGGGTTCCATACCATGATCACAAAAAAACGGCAACAAAAAAACACGTTTGTTGTATGGGAGCCCCACTTAAATATTTATTTTATTCTGTTTTTAGAAATACATCATCTGTGAAAATTTCAACTGTCTAGCTATCACGGTTCATGAGATACAGCCTGGTGACAGACAGACAGACAGACAGACAGACGGACCACGGAGTCTTGTAATAGGGTCCCGTTTTTACCCTTTGGGTATGGAAACCTAAAAATTACCTGCCCCATCGAGTGGGGTATCGTTGTTTAGAACTCGTTGAGTAGATAAATACTGTAGTTTTGTTTGAAAAAATATTCGGAAACAAAGGAATAAGAACCAAAGTCAGCTTTTTTTACAAAAGATGATTTCTTTAACTTACCATTGACCTTGAAATTTGGTGATAATGTTGATTATTACGTATATTTTAACAAATAACAATATCTTGATAAATCATATTTTTTCTTTAAAATTCCCTAATTTTTCATATTACCAACTTGATTTTGCGGCTTGATACGGCACCTTATTTGTGCGAAGTCCGACACGCACTTGGCCGGTTTTTTTACGGTAATTAAATGCCAAAGTTGTCAAAAAGAAAACAATCATGATAATATGGTTGTACCAACCCTTAATGCCCGAATCTGACTCGAACTTGCTCGTTTTAACTTAGGTCATTATCCTCCGTACATCAACCTTTAATTGATCATGTCTCGTCTCCATTCCAGGATGCCCACTACGAATGGAGCGAAACAGACCTCCTATCGCACGGATTCAGCGGCCTCAGTCTCCACAGACAAGACAGCCTTACGCAGCGTCCCCTAGCTGCCTTGAAGAGAACCGGCAGCAAAGGCAGTGCCTACAGCCTTCGCAGCATGAGAAAAGAAATGCCGAAACCAACTACACAAGTCGAAAGGCCTCCCACGATACCTGATGCTGGGTTTGGGACCCTAGAGATAAAACTGGCGTATGAGAATGCGACCTCGTCTCTGGCCGTGACGGTCCTTAGAGCTAGGGGTCTTATCGGCATGGATATGACTGGACTGTCGGATCCGTTTTGTAGATTAGAAGTTTTGCCTAGAGGTGAGTTGGAACTTTGATATTGGTTAAGATAGAATGCAGCGGGAAAGCAACTTTGGTAGCGTAGTACCAGTGGTGTCTCATCCCATACAAAGAACGCGTGCCGACGTTCTACAATGATTATTTTTTGTACATCGATCGCGTTCGGTTCCGTTCCGTTCCGTTCCACGGATATAGGTGGTGATCTATCTATCGTCGTGGAACGGAAACGAACGCGATCGATTTACAAAAAATAATCGGTATAATCAGATGACAAACGCTAGTTACGTCGGCACGGTTTCTTTGTATGGGATGAGGCATCTGTATGCTAGTATTATATTATCTGTGGTAGTACATTTTTTAGAATGCTCAGAGCATCACACTATTAGTTAATAATAATATTATAAAGGCGAAAGTTTGTGAGTGTGTGTGTGTCTGTATGTTTGTTACTTCTTCACGCTCAAACGGCTGGACGGATCTGCATAAAATTTGACACAGAGATGGGTTATAGTCATAAATAGCACATAGGATACTTTTTATCCCGGTAATATGTCCCCTCGGGATAATATTCTACTTTCACGCAGGTGAACCCGCTGGAAGAAGCTAGTTTAAATGATTATTGAGACCGTTTCTTTTATCTTTGCCCATTATTTTGAGGTAGGAACTTAATCCATGATCATTTTGCAGAGAATGTCTTTCACACCAAGGTCATTCTGCGATCAAATGCATTCTGTCTACGACCGTTTTTGATTTGCATCTAAATGTGTTTTTTTTCCCAAAACTTTCGATGTTTTCAAAAGCTCCTTTGCTTTCCACTGGCAAAACTCTTCCGTTACCTTCAATGTCTTTTCACAAATCAACTTTACTTATACAAAACTCCTTCTGTAACCTTCCAGAGGGCTCCTACTCCAACCGGCTGCGAACGAAGACCGTTCACAAGACCAAGAACCCGGAGTTCAACGAGACACTCCACTTCTTCGGCATCACGGAGTCCGACCTGGCTGTGAAGTCACTGGAGATCGTGCTGTTTGATGATGACAGGTACAGCCCTTTATTTTAAATGGTAGGCCTTAAGTGGCAGTGGACAGGACACAGTGCTAGCGTACGGATGGTCGATTGGGGCCGAAAAGTTTTGGAGTGGCGAATACAAGAAGACATAGCGTTGGAACGTGGACCGATCATCTGGTGAGGGTGGTGGGAATCCGCTGGATGGAGACGCACGGGACTGGTCAATGTGGCGACACTTGGGGGAGGTCTATGTTCAGTAGTGGACGTCTTTGATGATGATGTTGAGGGAAGCCTGACAGGAATGATGAGGTAAAATTTTAGTCCCTTGAAATCAAATAAATTACTGGCAGTCAGAGACCCGAAATTCTGGCAACCTTTCCAAAGAGTATCGTATTTCCCAGTTACTACATAGTTTGTGTGGAGATCAAATAATATGTAGTCGCTGTATATAAAATACATGTTTTCCTATTCAACTGCATCTGGTTACACTGAAAACCGACTACATCATACTTGGAGAAAGGCTAGGCAGATTGATTAGAGGCAGTCGAATGTTGCATATTATTATGTTTTCAAAAGTGGCGTCAAAATTGTTACACTATGAGCCTTCGCTAAGAAGTCGACGAATATTACAGAAATATAGATAGTACAACTCATATGTGCGCGCGGTGCCATGTGTGCGTGCGCATGTAATTATACAGCTTTAATTTGTGTGGTAGTGACGCGCTGAGTAAACAAGGTTTACACACACATAGCGCCGCGCGCACAGATGAGTATTGCGCGTTTACATTAGGTCGGCCACCGTATACGACGACCGCTTGCGGTTGAACCGGATCGGTTAAACGAATTGGTCTGTTTACATTAAGACGTTCACCGAAAACGGCGACCGCAGTCAGCCGAACTGAAAGTTCTACCAAATGCGTAATTTCTGCCTCACTAAATTTTCACTACGAAAAAAAACACAGTACTTGACGCGTGCGCCGTCCGCGCTCTTCGATTGAACAACAAGTGGTGCATTTCAACAAGCCGGCCGTGTTCGATCGCCAAAAACGGTCTGCAGCCGAATACGGCTAACCGAAAACGTGTTTACAGTTGCAGTAGTCGGTGACCGTTGACGGGCTGTGGTAGAATACGGCTAACCGAAAACGTGTTTACAGTTGCAGTAGTCTGTGACCGTTGACGGGCTGTGGTAGAATACGGCTAACCGAAAACGTGTTTACAGTTGCAGTAGTCTGTGACCGTTGACGGGCTGTGGTAGAATACGGCTAACCGAAAACGTGTTTACAGTTGCAGTAGTCGGTGACCGTTGACGGGCTGTGGTAGAATACGGCTAACCGAAAACGTGTTTACAGTTGCAGTAGTCGGTGACCGTTGACGGGCTGTGGTAGAATACGGCTAACCGAAAACGTGTTTACAGTTGCAGTAGTCGGTGACCGTTGACGGGCTGTGGTAGAATACGGCTAACCGAAAACGTGTTTACAGTTGCAGTAGTCGGTGACCGTTGACGGGTTGTGTTAGAATACGGCTAACCGAAAACGTGTTTACAGTTGCAGTAGTCGGTGACCGTTGACGGGTTGTGTTAGAATACGGCTAACCGAAAACGTGTTTACAGTTGCAGTAGTCGGTGACCGTTGACGGGCTGTGGTAGAATACGGCTAACCGAAAACGTGTTTACAGTTGCAGTAGTCGGTGACCGTTGACGGGTTGTGTTAGAATACGGCTAACCGAAAACGTGTTTACACTAACCGGTGAACGAATACGGGCTGCAACCGAATCAGTCAAAACGACCTAATGTAAATGAGCCATTAATCACCCATAGCGCCGCACGCACAGATCAGTTGAACTATCTATATTCTTAATTCGGAAATTTCTTTGCCAAGTTTCAAGAGGCCCCCGACAACTGTTATTCGATGTCAGCGATGGCGATGCTCGATATGCCAAAATGTGAGGGATTTATCACGTGACATGTCGATAGCGCTTGAATGATACATTTTTGACGTTTTCCTATCGCTATCGCCACGGTTTCGATGATAGATTTACACTTGTCTGAGGCCTCAGATTTTGTCTAAGTAGACAACAACGCAAAACACGTGTTATTTGCCGTAGATACGCTCGACTGCCTTCAATTTCGACAAAAGTCGAAACGATACAATTTGGGCACAGTCACTTCAATATTTTTCTTCGAAAAGACTAAAGGCGCAGATACCCCTCAGTAATAGATTTCAAAATGGGAATTAGGTCTAAACGGCTTGATCTTGATGAACGGCGTAATTTTTTGGAAAAATATTATGTTGTATTAGACAATTTACCTAATAATAAGATGTAAATAAATTTTGTGTTTTATTCGTCTATCCTCCTCGCGTCGTGTTCCTCATTACTGAGGGTCATGATTCCCCTGTCGTCGAGTAAGCAGCTTTTCCTTCACCAATTTGCGCCATCTATGCCCGTCTTTTGCGTCGTGGAAAGCATCGTGCAGTTTGGTGTTCAACGATGTGCGGACTTGGTCTGACCATCTTATTGGACTGCGACCTCTGCGACGTTTCCCTTCAATCTTCCCAGTAACCATCAGCTGTTCTAAGTTGTTTCCATCCTTTCTGGCGATGTGACCAAAGAACTCCGATATCCTACGAAGGCAGATTGTGGACAGTCTGATCTTGACATTCAGTTCGCGGAGGATGGAGTCGTTGGTGCGAAAGGCGGTCCTAGGGATTTGCATCATCTTTCTCCAGCACCACATCTCAAACGCATCTATGCGGTCACGGTCAGCTTTCTTTAAAGTCCACGTTTCGGCCCCGTAACTGAAGATTGAGAACACCAGGGAATTCACCAATTTTACTTTCGTCTTACGTGAAATGTTTCGGTCTCTCCATGTTTTCTGCAATTGTGTCATTGCATTTTTATTCGTCTACTAGCTGTTGCCCGCGACTTCGTCTGCGAAGCATTAGTAATTCGAATTGCTTATTTTTTATATCGCGTCTTAATATTGTAGGTTTTCCATACAAACTTCTACCCCTCTTTCCACTCCCATAAGTATGATTTCCGTAAGTATGTTTGGATAAAAACTATCCTATGTCCTGCCCAGGGTCTCAAAATATCTCCGAACCAAATTACATTTAAATCGGTTCAGCGGTTTAAGCGTGAAAAGGTAGACAGAGAGACACAGAGTTACTCTCACATTTATAATATTAACTCCGCCCGCGACTTCGTTCGTGTGATGGCAACCAAAAATAATCTGTTATTAAACCAAATAAAAATGTGGTTTCGTAAAGTTCTACGGTTTATAGGTTTGGGACGATTCTAGGATACCGCTACTAAGTAAAATCCGCCCCTTAAAAGTTAATATACCCTTTTTCTCTTTTGAATTTTTTGTTTATTTTAGTAATGTGCTCAGTAAGATGTCTCAAAAAAACTAAAATCACATAACCCTATCAGGGGGGAGGTAGTTTTAAAAAACGTATTATGTAATTTTTTATTATTTACTTTATCTCCACGGAATGAGATTGCTCATACAAACAAATTGCCCCCTTTTCACCCCCTTAAAGGTTGACAGTTCAGTGGCGACTGCGAACCGGAAAACGCAAATTAGGAAGTCCGACCTGGTCAAGGCTGCGGGCCGGTGGATGCGAAACGCACAGGACCGTTCAGTGTGGCGATGCTTGGGGAAGGCCTATGTTTAGTAGTCGACGTTTTTTGGCTGAAATAATGATGATGGTGAAAGGTTGATTTTCCGCAAATTCCTTCTTCGTGCTCCCCTAGATCCCTACATCAAAAACGAAACCTTGTCCAGTATGATTCATAACAAACTTTAACACCCACTAAATCCTATTTTGGGGAGTAGTTTCGAAAAAATATAATGACAACCTTCTATTGTTTACCTACTTAGGTTGATATTTATGTCAACTATCAAGTTTATTAACCCAAGACACAAAATTCTTTAACAAAACTTTATCACCTGTTAAATCGTATTTTGGAGGCAGTTTCGGAAATCTAATAATATCAACCTTTATTGTTTGTTTAGGTTGGTATTTTTGTCAAGTATCAAGTTTATTAAACCAATAAATAAGATTTTCAAAAAAAAATAACTCCCCCTAAATCGACTTTTGAGTGTAGTTTCTAAAAACTTATAATGACAACCTTTATTGTTTACTTAAGTTGATATTTATGTCAAGTTTCTAGTTTATTAACTCAAGAAATAAGATTCTTCAAAAAACCTTAACACCCCTAAAAAACCGTATTTTGGGGTTAGTTTAAAAAAACTAAGAATTTCAACCTGTATTGTTTACTTAGGTTGGTATGTATATCAAGTTTAAAGTTAAGTCAAGAAGTAAGATTCATCAAAAAAAAAAACAAATCGTCTTTTGGGGGTAGTTTTGAAAACTAATAATAACAACTTTTATTGCTAAAGTTTCAAGTTTATTAACCCAAGTAATATGATTATTCAAAAAAACTTTAACACCCCCTAAATCTGTTTTTGGGGGTAGTTTCGAAAAACTAATAATAACAACCTTATAATTTATTTAAGTTAGTATTTGTGCAATGTTTCAAGTTTAGTAACCCATGAAATAAAATTCTTCGATACAAACTTCAATACCCCCTTAATCGACTTGTGAGGGTAGTTTCAAAAAACTAATAATGTCAACCTTTTATCATTTACTTAGATTACTAGTTATGCCAAGTTTCAAGAATATTATCTGAAGGTATTAGATTTTTCATACAAACTTTGTCCCCCTTTTTCGCCCGTTTAGGGGAAGAATTTAGGCAAACCCTTTCTTATCGGATGCCTACGTCACACAAAAACATACTCTCCAAGTTCCAGGTCTCTACGATCAGCGGTTTAGGCTGTGCGTTGATCCATCAGTCAGTCATTCAGGACAAAGCATTTTATATGTATAGAAGAAGATATATGGAGCAGAAGACTGGTCGGGTTTTTTGAGACTCATAATTTCGGGTGGACCAAAAATTATTTTAGTATGAAAACGAATGCTGCGTAAATTACGCGACACAACACAAAAACCTAATACAGCGTAAATTACGCAACACTAAAACGTCACTCACAACTATGTTTACCTGAGACAAATGGTCCAGTTATTCCCCCAAGAAATCAGATTCTTCAAAAAAAATAACATCTCCTAAATCATCTTTTGGGGGTAGTTTCGAAAAACTAACAATGAAAGCCTTTATTGTCTATTTAGATAATTAGATTCCTTCAAGGTTGTTGGCGACTATCATCGTCTTAAGTGGCCCAACACACAAAGAAAATACAGCGTGGGTAGTAGTTATGAACTTAAATCATGTGTACAGTCTACAGACGACAGAAGTAACTTTATTTCTGGCAAGTTTGGGTCACAAAAGTTACGAGAACGTGTCTGGAATCTCACGTGCCTTAAATAGATCGATCCTCGCAGATAGTTTCTGAGAAAAATACTGAACCTCTTTCCGCCTATAATTAAGTCGGAGTAAAGTTACAACTAGTATTAAATAAGTAACTATTATAAACGTGCAAGTTTGTGTGGATGGATGGATATTTCTTACTCTTTCTACTCAAAAACTACTGAACGGATTTCGATGAACCTTTTCAGAAATATAGCATCAGAATAACACATCTATATATATAAAAGAGAAAGTATTTCATTTAATGGTTTTATTCTATTTTTAACTAACTTAGTACATCATTTCAAATACTTAATTAAAAATAACTACCTATATATACACTTAAATAAAAATAAAATAAAACTACGAATAAAAGGGCGGCGGTCATAGGGCGTCATAAAATTCGTCCACATCGCTGTCAACGTGAAAAGTGCCCAGAACGCTGGCAGCATTGCCACGTAGGATGGCAATGCTGGTTTCCTGGCCAAGGAAAAGCCCAGCCCTCTTTTCACGTGAAGAGTCGACTAACCGTTTGCTTACGTCTCGAAATACTCGAAGAGCACTCGGACCCCATGGACCTAATGTTTCAAAAGTAAATATGTATGTCTATGTATGTTCCTTATAGACTCCGAAACGGCTGGACCGATTTTAATGAAATTTTCAGACAATCTTGTGATTTACCCAGCGGATAATCCTGTAAAGTTTTTTTTTTTCTTTTTTGAACTTTGTCTTTGAAGCCGGGGGCAGAAGCTAGCAAGGTTTTGGCGAAGTGGGGATATACGCCGCAAACCCCGCGAACTGACCTACCACCATATAAAGCGAACGGAACGTAGACGTGACACGATTGGTCAGTCGAACCATGTGTCATTTGACCAACCAATCGCGCGCTCGGAACGGTCCTAAACGTACCCCGCGCCCCGCTTCACTAACACTGCTCTCAAAACAGTGAAGGAAAACATCGTGAGGAAACCGGCATGTCCAAGAACTAAAATTCGAAGACATGTGACATCCACCAACCCGCACTAGGCCCGCGAGGTGGATTAAGGCCCATTCCCTCTCACAGAGAGGAGGCCTGTGTCCTAGCAGTATTCTGATGATGATGAAATCAAAGCCAATGATATAAGCTAGTTAACCATGCATATGTCTAGGTTTAAGTTTGGCGTAACTTTACTCCGCGTTTATTAATAAGGATCGTTCAATCTGCCTAGCCTTTTTGCAATTATATTCGGGACAGCTTCCAGTCTAACCGGAGTACTGCCACATTACATAATATAGGTACATTAGACATAATTACAGGGCCTGACATACCCACAGGCTAACCATATCCTGAGATGCGAGGATCGAGGGGACGCCAAGCTTGCCTTTGCAAGCACCAACATACTAAAGCTCTTACTATTTTTCGGTTTCTAAAACGTTTTTGCTTCCTATCTCTCTTGTACGCCGCTTAATGCACTAGTTCAAATTAATTTACCGCATTCTTCCTCAGTCAGCCTGATTCGCAGTCACGCAGTAGCGTTTTTACCCTTAGTCAAAGTCAAAGTCAAATGTATTTATACAACTAGGCCAATAAACGGCACTTGAACGACAAATAAATTAAAATTTACAAGTAATAAAAATTGATTCTACCGTGCATTCGGAAAGTAGATTGTTATGGAGAAGAACGTACAATAAACTCCATACATACTCTTTTAAAAAAAATAGGTGTTTTACAATATTTACATAAGTAGATACATACATTAATAAATTCATATATGCGAGGACGATGCACCCAGAATAGCTCTACACACTATACTACGTACAGGTATAAAGTATTAAAAAGCATTACAAGAAAAATTAATTAATTTGTTAAGAGCGGACTCTAGTCAACAGGAATTTGAAAAATATTTATTTGAAGAAACTATTGCCGTCGAAAAAGGCGTGAGTTTATGTATGTATGTATGTATTGCCGTCGCGTCACCTTCAACCTCACCCCGTAAAGTGCGAAAGGGACAACTGCAGCTCAGGGTGATTTTACCTACAAAAACTTTGACTAAAAGACGTTTCGTATTCTGCTGTTTTCTTCATGAAAACTTGTCTGATCTAAAAAATTCTTATATCAAAATTTTGAGGAAAAGTATATCTATGCTCCTATCATTTCCTTTTTTGTTAAAAACTTATAAATTTTGTCTGTAAGTCTTCTGAACATGGGGGTAAAAACGGGCATTTTTTTCGGATTTTTGGATTGTCATATTTCTTTTTGTGATTATGTTTTGGAAAAAAGGAAATGATACAGGCACGTATTAATTAGACCTAGATTTTATGGAAAAAAATCATTACTCTAGAGGCATTATCCACGAAGAAAACAGCAGAATGTGTTTGTATGGAGAAAGTCTCACTAGAGTCCCCTCTTAAGTAGGAACATGGTTCTCACATACTTACAAATATTGCAAACATAGGTAAAATACTTAATTCAACAACGACGGAACAGTGTGTGAGTCAATTTCTAAAAAAGCGAGCCGTGGCGGGAGCCGAAGGGTGACGCAATTCAGACATATCAACCTAGCATTTTTTTTGAGACAAGCACTTGAAACTCTTCCAGCCTGCAGCTCATCTACCCATCTTGTCTGTCAACAGAAAACCTTACCTATCCGAGGCAAGGTGCTAAAAATTAAATATAAATCTTGTTTCATATCCATTTTGCCAAAAAGAACTAGGTATTTTATTTAACCACAACTTTAATTACCTCCTCGAAATTAATTCTGCAATTGACTTGCATGAACTCTCAAAGCATGTCGGTTTTGGTTGCAACAAAGTTTTCAGTTGAGATATTTGCTAAGCCTGTTCGCAGTTCAAACAGAAACCTAAGTTCAGCGCTCTTATAGCGGTCAGGTTGTATAACGCAAATTTTAATATAAGATAAGATAAGATATATTTATTTGCCCAAACATGTGTATACATATACAAAAAATCATTACACTTAAATGCAGGATGACAAAAAGAAACAAAGGTTCAGCCATGTTTGCCATACTATGGCGTGCAAATATTATTAAAAAAAAAAAGTTGTAATAATTAATCCGAATTTAAAAATAAAATAATTCCAAATGTCAACAGTAAAATGAAAACAAAAAATTATATAGTAAAAATGTCAAAAATATCAAGCAAACGTCAAATCTATTTAAAAATAATTCCAAATGTCAACAGTAAAAGAAAAATAAATAATAACAATATCAAAAATATCAAGCAAACGTCAAATCTATTTAAAAATAATTCCAAATGTCAACAGTAAAAGAAAAATAAATAATAACAATATCAAAAATATTAAGCAAATGTCAAATCTATGTAAAATAATTTCAAATGTCAACAGTAAAAAGAAATAGAAAATAACAATACTAAAATTGTTAATAAGCAAATGTCAAATCTATGTAAATATAATTTCAAATGTCAACAGTAAAAATTAACAATGTCAAAAAATATATGTCTAATGTAATATGTCAAATCTATGGTAAAAAATCAATCAATTTTAGAAAAAATAAATTAAAAACAATGTATGTCAAAACATGTAAAAAAATAAATAATCAAAAACAATTATTGTCAAAAATGGTAATAACAATCTATGTCAAAATGAAAGATTCTGCCAGAAATTCGCTAATACTATAGTAAGCCCTGGTACTTAGAAACCACTTTAATTGTTTCTTCAGTTGCACATTATTAAGGTCCCTCCAACTTTTGGGTAGCTTATTATAAACAATTAGAGCCATGCAAAAAACACTTTTGCGCATAAGTGCCGTTCTACTGCTATGCAGACAGAGCTGACTTTGATCACGCCTGTTTCTTGGAAATTCATCTGCCTTATGTAAAAATAAGCCACTATTATTTCTAACAAACATTACCGTTTCCAGAATATAAATAGATGGCAATGTTAATATCTTATAACGGACGAAATAGGGCTTACAACTGTCGGTGGTTTTTAACTTAAACATGGCTCTTAGGCATCTCTTTTTTGCTTTAAACGCAAATTCTTTATTCGTTGAGTTACCCCAAAAGATAACCTCATATCTGAGAACCGATTCAGTTAGTCCGTAGTAAGCGGTTAAGAGCGCATCTATATTAACGGTTCGAGATAGTGTGTACAAGGCGTACGCACTACTGCTTATTCTTTTAGTTAGGGCTTCTATGTGCGTCTTCCAATTTAAACTACGGTCTATTGACAGTCCTAGAAACTTGGTTGTGTTAACTGTGTCAATTGTAATATTATTATATGTTATGTCAAAATTAGGAAAGGTCAGTACTCGCTGACTAAAATGCATAATCATCGTCTTGCTTAAATTTATTTTTAAATTATTATTATCTAACCAATCTATAGTTTTATTTAATGTTGTATTTATGTCCTGTTTATAAAAATTTCTTTGATTACACGGTATTGTTATTGTACTGTCATCCGCAAACAGTGTCATCGGATGCGTTATTGCCTTTGTAAAGTCATTTATGTAAATCGTAAAAAGCGGTGGTCCTAGTATACTTCCCTGTGGAACTCCGTAGACAATATTACGTTCATCAGAATGAAATATTTCTTCTCTTTTTGTGTTTATGTTTATTCTACTTATTTCGATTATTTGTTTCCTGTTTTTTAGGTACTCTAACACCATAAGCATCAAGCTTTTTCAGTAAAATATTATGGTCTACGCAATCAAATGCTTGAGTCATGTCACAGAATATCGCACACACTGGAGTATTTGTATCCATATTAGTCATAACCGTATGCAAGAAGTCGAAAATTGCCATGTTAATTGTATTATTTCTTCGAAATCCTTTTTGTTCGTTACATAGAATATGATTTGAGTCTAAATATAAATTGAGTTCATTATATATATATTTTTCAATTATTTTTGAGAATATTGGTATCAAGGAAATCGGTCTGTAAAATTCCATTAATTCTTTATCTTGTTTTTTGAACAATGGCTTTATTATCGATTTTTTTAGGGCTTCTGGAAAAATACCTTCACTTATACTCAAATTTATGACATGACTCAAAGGGCCACAGATTTCCTCGGCTACTGCTTTCAGTATGTTTGTACAGATGCCATCGTAACCGACACTGTTTGTGTTGTTTAGGGCTAAAGTGATTAATAATACTTCATTTGGCAAACATGGGTCCATAAACATAGAATCTGTCCTATTTAAAATATGCCTAGTGACCCTGTCCCCCGAATTAGCATTGGGCCGAATTTTGTCAATGAAATAATTATTAAATAGATTAGAAATTAATTTTGGGTCCGAGATAATGTCATTATTATTTATTCTAAGTTTATTAATGTTATTCTTTGGAATATTTAACTTGGATTCGTTTATAATTTGCCATGTTGTTTTGGATTTATTGTTTGATGTATTTATTCTATGGTTGTTTTGAGCTCGTTGAGTCAAACTAATGATCTTATTAAACCGTTTTGTATAATTTTTTAATATCAGTTTATTGCATTGAGTCGGTCTTTTCCGGAACTGCCAGAGTAATTGACGTTTTTTCTCGCTGCATTTTTTAATACCACGTGAAACCCATTTTTGTAATATAATATGATACTTAACTTCAAAACATTCTTCAAGCAACTGTAAATTTGAGATCATCCTTAGAGCGATTTCACACTGCATCCGATCCATATCCGAATTTAAGATCGGAGTAACCGAATGTGCCGCAGCCTAATTGTGTAAGTAAATTCGGCAAACGAAACAATCTGTTTCTTTCCCAAAAACACACACATACACAAAAAAGTTCAATCTTTATTCAACTTTTTTGTGTATGTGTGTGTTTTTGGGAAAGAAACAGATTGTTTCCGTTGCCGAATTTACTTACACAATTAGGCTGCTGGTTTCGGGCAAATGGATTTTCTGATCTAGTGCACAAACCTTCCTACAAGTAATGCTACGGTTACTTCGGACCGAGATTTCTCAGATTTGGATCGGATGCTCTAACGACGCTCTTACTTTTCTTAAGATTTTCAAAGAGTGCCACTACCATCTGACTGAGCCACTAATCGGGGGGTTGGAAGCCGAAAACATCAGGCACCAGTCTTAGTATCTACCGTCTGTCAAAGATGTGAAATGATAGCGGGGACTAGGGGACCAGGGGCGTCCAGGGGGCTTAACATGCGTGTCTGGATGGTTCTCCATCCAATGACCGACCTCGACAATCGTTGCATAAACCTTTTTTTTATGCTAGGAAATCATCCAATGACTTCTCCTGCTCTGGGTGAAGCGGGAGGGCGTGTCAGACTTATACTGTGTACTAACACCTACCCGTGTTCCTTCAGTTACTTGAACCAGGGCCGTGGTAACTCTTTTTCAAATTTATCCGCGACTCATAGATGCATAACCTGGAAGATTGATCCGTGAGGGTATTTTTATTTAGCCACGAGCTCGAAAGAGTCCTATTACCTTTTGAAGGCAAGCGTAGGCATAGTAGGTAAATCCAAACCGTAAAATTATAATTTACAATAAAAAACAATCGACTTCCAAAAAAACACTATTAAGTGAAAAATAACTTCAATTTCGGAAAGCGGTGTCAAAAAACGAAGAAACAAAAACAGGAACACCGACTTCCGAAATTGAAGTTATTTTTCACTTAATAGCGTTCACATTTTAGTGGTACATGTTGGACAAGTTCTATAGTAAGGTGCCTATAATTCCCACAGTGATGCCAGAATAGATTACCCGAATAACATGTACCAGGCCCCTCAGAAAGTATTGCGAAAAAAAGTTTTTATATATGGGAGACTGGCCAGTTATAATGTTTTTCGAAAATATGATTATTTATAAGTAAAAATAAGTAAGTTCCAATTTCAAAATTTCCCTCCACATTTTTTGCGAGTTAATTCAAAGTATTGTGTCTCACTGAAATATGGATCTGCGCCGGGAACATTTTAGAGCTATGATTTTATACGATTTCAAGTGTCGCCTGAAACCGGATGAATCGTACGATAGACTTCAAATGGCATTCATGGATGAAGGCCCTTCCAAGGCAACCGTGTATCGTTGGTATAACGAATTCAAGCGCGGTCGACCAACTTTGGGGGATGACGAAAGAAGCGGTCGCCCTTTGACGGCTGTTACCGAAGAAAACGTGCTAGCAGTGAAAAATTTAATCCAAGACAATAGGCGAATTACATATCAGGAGATTCAACACATATTGAAGATTGGATCGGGAAGCGTTCACGAGATTCTACACAGCCATCTTCGCGTGAGGAGGATAGTATCACGCTGGGTGCCGCACAACCTCACCGATGCTCAGAAGCAGGCCCGGGTGGAATGGTGCCGTGATATGCTTAACAAATTTGAAGCAGGCTCGTCTCGGCGTGTTTACGACATCGTTACAGGTGATGAGTCCTGGATTTATCAATACGACCCAGAAACCAAGCGCCAGTCGACTGTTTGGGTGTTACAAAATGAGCCAACGCCTACCAAAGTGAAGCGATCTAGAAGCGGGGGTAAGATTTTGATCGCTAGCTTTTTTAATTTGACTGGCCACTTGGTATCAATTCCCTTACGGGATCATAGAAGCATTAATGCCGAATGGTATACTACCAAATGTTTGCCAGAAGTTTTCTCTGTTATAAGCAACAAGCGACCAAACACAGGGCTCCGCGGGCTACTGCTCCACCACGACAATGCACCTGCGCACACCGCACTCAAAACGAGGGACTTCCTGGACAGCACGCCAGTCAAACTCCTGGGTCACCCTCCTTACAGCCCTGATCTAGCACCGTGTGACTTCTTTTTATTCCCAAAAATAAAAAATCAGCTCAAAGGGATACAATTTTCGTCGCCGGAAGATGCGCTGGCTGCGTTCGAGCAGGCTGTAAACGAGGTGTCTGCGGCGGACTGGAAAAAGTGTTTTGAAAACTGGTTTAGGCGCATGAATCTTTGTATAGAGGCTGGTGGAAAGTACTTTGAAAAGATTTAATAAAAATATATGTACGTATAGAACAATTTTTTTTAGTTTCGCAAAACTTTCTGAGTGACCCACGTAACTTGAACATAACCGGTGGAATGAGAGTGTACCAAGGTGCACTGTACACATCTGCGTACACGTTTAGAGCATACTGGCGTGATGATATTTTATGAAATGGTGTAAACAATAAACAGACATGCGATTGCAGCTATCCCGAGAGATTTGCCGTCATTTATTGAAGAGTTCAGTTGTATATCGCCGAAGTTCTTCATCAAATTTAAATAGGTCCATTTCGGAATAAACTTCTTTCGAACAAAAAATGGATGGATGCGAGACGCACGGGACCAGTCAATGTGGAGACGCTTCGGGGAGGCCTATGTCCAGTAGTGAACGGCTGAAATGCTGATGATGATGATAGATACATTAAAAAAAAAATATAAACATCCGAAATAAGAACCGCCTCCTTTTTGGAAAGTCTCATAAAAATGACATTTAATTTTAAAAAACAATCCTTTTGTTCTCAGATATGGCTGCGACGAAATGGGTTCAGCAACAGTCGCCTTACGAGAATGCCTGAAGACCCCGGCACAACTGCGCCTGGCGCTATCAGGCTCCTCCGGGGCCGAGCCTACTGGTCCAAGGATATTGTTGGCTTTGTGCTACAGTACCAGGAGACGGGCGCTTGTCGTGACCATCTGCAGAGGAGCTGACCTACCGTCACAAGATAGTAACGGGTATTCGGATCCGTTTGTCAAATTGTAAGTTGGCAAATACAAAATGGTCCCTTTAATTCTCTTTTTTTTTTTTGATATTTCAACTTGGTCAAAGATTTTTCTGGAGTAAGAAGAAAAAAAACTTTACTTTGGCCATGACTGACTTCGGTAAATGTTATTGAAGTGTATAATCCCCGACACGTAAGTTGGCAAGAGTCGTTTTTTAGGTCTCTTTGGAAGTGAATCGGGGCGCGGGGAACGTTTAGCACCGTTCCGAGCGCGCGATTGGTTGGCAGTTGACATAAGGATCGACTGACCAATCCACGTTCAGTTCGCTCTGTATGGTGGTTGGGCAGTTCGCGAAATATGCGCGAACTTACCAAAACCTTGCTAAGTTACATGGCGGGGATTATACCTACCTACTTGTCGCTTTTGTCTCTTAATTAACTTCGTTATTATAGTACCGTTCACAACAGCGTGCTGGTGTCAGCACTTACGTATGGAAGTGAAAGTTGGGTATGGCAAAAAAGACTTGAACGTAGGATTAATGCAGTAGAAATGCGTTCCTTGCGAAGTATGTGTGGTGTAACTTTAAATGATAGATTGAGGAATAATGTAATAAGACAACTTTGTGGTTTAAAAGAAGATTTAGTGACTAAAATTTAAAAGAGTATGGGATTGGCCATGTTGAAAGGATGAATGAAAGGCCACTAACGAAAGTTATTTACAAGATAGACGTGAACGGAAACGCCGGGAGGGGACGCCCTAGAAAGACATACATAGACCTTAAAGGTGATGTTCTTCAGAAAGGCCAGTAGATGTATGAATGTGAGTGAAGCAAAAGAAGTAGGTATGTAAGGATCGTAGCAGGTGGCGTTCTGTAGTTTCTACCTACCCCCATGGAAAACAGGCGTGAGTTTATATAAGTATGTATGTATTAAAGTACTGTGAGGAGGCAACAGATAACTACTTAGTTTTGGAAGGTGATTGTAACTCGAACACATATAAAATATTTGAAGATGTTTGCTTAGCTCTATCTCCTCTCCAACCTCTACGTATATTAGAATCAACGTCGTTCCCGCTGTCATTCTGAAGACATTTTATCGTGACGATTTAGATGAAGTGAACTATCATTCCAACCAAGTTTAGGGATTGACAGCTTATTTCGAGATCACTTCACTTAAGTCATCACGGTGAGATTTGTAGATAGTACCACTTCAACAGTAGGTAGATATAGTTCTCGCCAAACTTCTTGGCCGCCCTGAAGTTGGCTACAAAAGCTGCGCAGTAGTAAATCTCATACAAAAACAGCACCGATTCATGTCTTGCGCATCGGCAACCTCCCTGCGAGAACTATACTTGATATTCTTCTTGATTAATCAATGTTTTTTTTTTGGATAGTATATATCTGAGGAGCTCCTGGCTAAATAATAATAGCCGCACGGGTCGATCTTCAAGGTTAAGCAACGCTTGACGAGGTCGGTCCGTGGATGGGTGACCATTTCAACATACCGAGTTTCCTCCGTGCCTCGGAAACCACATTAAGCCGTTGACCCCGGCTGTCATTTGAAGATCTTTGACAGTCGTTACGAGTAGTCAGAAGCTTGAGATCTGACACCAGTCGTGCCAAGGTGTACCGTGTTACCCAGTTACTGGGTTGTGGAGGTCAGATAGGCAGTCGCTCTATGTAAAACACTGGCACTCAGCTGAATCCGGTTAGACTGGAAGCCGACCCCAACATTGTTGGGAAAAGGCTAGGCAGATGATGATGATACCTACCTACCTATTTAACTTACATTAACATTAGAAGCGGGATATTTAACATGTTTACTGTTAATGTTGTTTAAATATCCCGCTTCTAATGACCATGACAGTTTAAAAACTTATACTACTTAACTTACTACAAAATCATACCTCACAACCATACATGGCGTAGGTAGTAGTTACATTAAGATTAGTAATTAGGTATGTTTCCTTTTTCACAGGCATTTGGACCCAGACCCGTACCACAAGAAGCACAAAACATCGATAAAATGGAGAAATCTAAACCCAGTGTGGAACGAAGAATTTCTTTTCGAAACTCGCCCAACTGAACTTTCGCGCCAAAATCTGACATTGACAGTTTGGGATAAGGACTATGGCAAACCCAACGACTTTTTAGGGAGCCTAGTGTTGGGGGCAAGTTCAAAAGGACGAAGATTAAAGCATTGGATGGACTGCATTAAGTTTCCAGACCATCGTCACGAATCATGGCATTCGTTAACTGATACGCAACATCTGTAATTAATTTGATGGTTTATTTTGAATGTGAGGGAAGTGGGGCAGATTCATACAAGGGACACCGTCATACACTAGATATATCTGTTGTTAGGCGCGCAGTAACTGAACGACTTATGTGTGTCATTTCTTGCTTAATTTGTGTATTGGGGTACATTCATACATTTCAATTTTTTTTTACTTTTATTAAAAGCCTCACATGTGTATTTACACAAATTACATGTTTTTGATACAAAGTCATCTAGTACTAGTTTTTAATTAAAAACAACAAACAAAAACTGACTACAAAAAATATTTGAAAAACTGTATGAGGCTGTCCCATCTTCCCCTAACTGTGTAAGAATTTAAATGTAAAATCAACTTATCTAATTGTGTCAGTCTGTAATTTTGTTCTGCCTGACGACAGTTCATCACTGTCGGGTCGGGTACAGTCACTTTCAAAAATATTTAATCTGAGCACCCGAAATGTCAATGTCATTCTGACGTTCCACACTCGGTATTCGCTCACGTGGCGAATGCAGGACGCGCGCCATTCCAGAGACATTGTTTAAAATGTCTTTGCGCCACCCGCCGCCGTGCGGCTAGGCGGGACCGCGGAAGTGGGGTCGTTTGACATTTCTGGTGGTCAGCTAACTTGACCGTGCTTTAAGAGGGGACTCTAGTGAGACTTTCTCCATACAAACACATTCTGCTGTTTTCTTCGTGGATAATGCCTCTAGAGCAATGCTTTTTTTCCATTAAATCTAGGTCTAATTAATACGTGCCTGTATCATTTCCTTTTTTCCAAAACATAATCACTAAAAGAAATATGACAATCCAAAAATCCGAAAAAAATCCCGTTTTTACCGCCATGTTCAGAAGACTTTCAGACAAAATTTATAAGTTTTTAACAAAAAAGGAAATGATAGGAGCATAGATATACTTTTCCTCTAAATTTTGATACAAGAATTTTTTAGATCAGACCAGTTTTTATGAAGAAAACAGCAGAATACGAAACGTCTTTTAGTCAAAGTTTTTGTAGGTAAAATCAGCCTGAGCTGCAGTTGTCCCTTTCGCACTTTACGGGGTGAAGTTGGAGGTGACGCGACGGCAATAGTTTCTTCAAATACCTATTTTTCAAATTCCTTTTGACTAGAGTCCGCTCTTAAGTACCTACTTATTAAATGCCTCATAATCTAACCCAGTGAATTGGTAATTATATTATTGATGCCGATTTCTTCAAATCAGCGATAGATAATAAACCAATGAAAAGCCAAAGATTCGTAAATTATACTCTTAGAAAAAAAAATGGGTAAAACTTAAAAGAAGAGAGCTTCACAGCAAAAGGGTGCTTGATGACCTTGTAAATAATATTATATTTATACCAAAACTGTACAATTAATCAAAAAAATTGCTTCTGAATGTATTATGTATACCTACTTAGTAACGAAAATCAGCGCTCTTTTGATTAAAACACTTTTAAGGGGACTGACTTTTTATTTGATCTGAGGGGGACTGTAATAAAATAAATAATAAACTATTGACGTAGTATCAAAAATATATTTGTGTATGACGATAAATTAATATAATTACTTAAATTAAATTACAAAGTTATTGTTCAAAATATATTTCGGCTCCCTTGTTCTCTAACAAAATTGGTGATAGGTACCTACAATATAATATTGTATGATACAAACCAATTTAAACAGGAAAAAAGTTTAAGTAAATGTTATTTATAAGTTATTAAAATATTATCAATAAATGTTTAAAACAATATAAAATAAAGATAAATGTATTTACCTAGTTAGTTAAGTTTGAATCTGTTAAAAGTTGTTGATAGTCATTTCTGTGTATTTTTGTACTTTGCTGTTCCAATTTGCATGTGCCAAATGTATCTTTGAAATTTAGTATTTAAGCTGACGACTGCCTTTATATCGTGTACCTATAAAATACTATGAAATAAACATTTTACGATAATGCGTTTTTTTTAATGCCAAGTAAGAACACGTCACATCCCCGCAATACTTCAATGGCCTAATGCTAGGAATTTTGTGCGAGGCAGAGCCACAGCTTACGTAGTAACTATTAAGTAATCTGTGCCACAGCGCTGGACCAGAGGGGCCGGTTTCTGAAGTCGACGTCACATCTCAAATCTACACAAAAACAATTTGTCACAAATTAACCAGCCCTCAGTTGTCAGTGAGTTTCTCAACACTTCATCATCGAGATATTTAATTTTTTTATTAATTATAGGCTCGCGCTTGACCACTATCTCACCTGATGGTAAGCGATGATGTGGTCGACGGTGGAGCACGCTTGCCTAGAAAAAACCTATTCACTCTTGACTTAAAGACTCCTAGATTGTAGCTATCGGGAAACGCAGACTCCGGCAGGGAATTCCACTCCTTAGCTGTAAGCATAAAAAAAAAAAACAAAAAAAAAAAACTAATTACGTAATCGCTAGTTACATTAAATAATCGGCATTAATTTATTTCGGTTGGCTACCCTAGCTGGTATTCATTCACTTCATTCACTACTATAACGTAAACAGTAACTTTGAAAATGCTGTCTTTTACTGATTTTAATTAAATAGATCCAGTCTGGCCCAGCCGATTCACTGTCACCCATGCAATGATCCAAAGTGACCCATGCCCGGGTCAAACTGGATCATTTCTCATTTTATTTTAAAGTGGCTATATCATGTAATTGTATATAATACACACCATTGAATGCCTTATTTTCTTGAAAGATTAGATACTCATATTATGATAAAAAATCAGAGAATTATCATTTAGCCATAAACTTTGGAGTAGCATTACGTTAAAAAACTTAATTAAAAAAATCAAAAAACCCGACTGCTTCAAAAGCGAACTTAAAAGTCGTAAACAATGAAAAAATCATGCTGTGCAGTCGGAGGATACATATTCGCCGGCTGGCTGACCAAAATCTGGTGTATCCTCCGCCTGCACAGCATGATTTTTTCCTTGTTTACGACTTTTTAGTTCGCTTTTGAAGCAGTCGGGTTTTTTGATTTTTTTAATTAAGTTTTTTTATTTATAACTTTTTAGTTAGTTTTTTCGAATTACATACATTTAAACATGTAAGTGTTATATATTTTTGAAATCACCTCTTAAAACCCTTTATTTTGATACCCCACACAATGGGTTTGGAAGAAAAAAAAAATTTGGGCCCCCACAATATGGCACCCAAAATCCGCCATTTCTCTATTATCCAATTTTAATGTAGCGTATGACACTCGCAGAGTTAAGACGCATCGATTGACGTACGAATCATCAAAATCGGCCAACGCGTTTGGTCTCTGGAACGCCACATAGGAACAAACATACATACATACATACATAGACTGATAAACACATTACCCTCCTTCGGCAGTCGGGTAAAAAAAGTGATCCACTGTTACCCACTCTCGCCTACTGTTAGCTACAGTGAGGGCGTGTTCGGACGACACACGCCGCAGCATCCGCGTCTAACTCGCTTTGAATTTTTTTGTATATATTTTGATTCTTATGACACAACAATAGATCTCAAATTGCATTTATCGAAATCCAACCGCACACGCCACGCGGCCGCCTCGTGGTGCCAACCCCACGCTCACCCCGCATACGCAATTTGTGATCTATTGATTGTGTTTTAGGGTTCCGTACCCAAAGGGTAAAAATGGGGTCCTATTACTAAGACTCCGCGGTTTGTCTGTCACCAGGCTGTATCTAATGAACCGTGATAGCTAGATAGTTGAAATTTTCACAGATGATGTCATTCTGTTGCCGCTATAACAACCAAATACTAAAAACAGAATAAAATTAATATTTAAGTGGTGCTCCCATACAACAAACGTGTTTATGTTGTAGTTTTTTGCGATAATGGTACGGAACCCGTGCTTGAGTCCGACTCGCACTTGGCCGGTTTTTTTTTTGTGCCGCCTCTCTCAGGTCAATCCAAGTGAATGGCTTCTGCTGAACCGGGCGATCCTGTGGAGACTAAACTAAGCCTCCAGCCAGGCACAAAAACCGGCCAAGTGCGAGTCGGACTCGCGCACGAAGGATTCCGTACCAGTATCGCAAAAAACGGCAAGAAAATCACATTTGTTGTATGGGAGCCCCACTTGAATATTTATTTTATTATGTTTTTAGTATTTGCTGTTATAGCGGCAACAGAATTACATCATCTGTGAAAATTTCAACTGTCTAGCTATCACGGTTCATGAGAAACAGCCTGGTGACAGACAGACAGACGGACCGCGGAGTCTTAGTAATAGGGTCCCGTGTTTACCCTTTGGGTACGGAACCCTAAAAAGCTAAACCTAAACGACCACATTGAGGGCTACCCTCTGTGGGGTCGAACCTCGGCTCAGGGCGTCGCTGGGGGACTAGGGCTGGATCTTTATGAAGTGATTCTACCATCCGTTTGGAAAAAGCCTACGTGGAGAAGAGCGGACAACAAACTTGAGTCACACATCAATAGATCTTTTTGTCCGTTCTTCTCCACGTAGGCTTTTTCCGAACGGATGGTAGAATCTCTTTCGCGGGTGCTCGCTCGCGTCAGCACGTGAGCACGCGGGTGCTGACGCGAGCGAGTGGCGTTCGCTTATCGGGCGCGTGTCGGCTGAACGCGCTTCAGGGAAAATACGACAAGCTTGAACTTGAGTTTGACCTTATTCAAGAATTCTCGAGCTACGCAAATTACGATGAAATTGTATTTGTGAGTTTAGCTTGAGTGTTAAGAGGGGACTCTAGTGAGACTTTCTCCATACAAACACATTCTGCTGTTTTCTCCGTGGATAATGCCTCTAGAGCAATGTTTTTTTGCCATAAAATCTAGGTCTAATTAATACGTCCCTGTATTATTTCCTTTTTGCCAAAACATAATCACAAAAAGAAATATGACAATCCAAAAATCCGAAAAAAATGCCCGTTTTTACCGCCATGTTCAGAAGACTTTCAGACAAAATTTATAAGTTTTTAACAAAAAAGGAAATGATAGGAGCATAGATATACTTTTCCTCTAAATTTTGATACAAGAATTTTTTAGATCAGACCAGTTTTCATGAAGAAAACAGCAGAATACGAAACGTCTTTTAGTCAAAGTTTTTGTAGGTAAAATCAGCCTGAGCTGCAGTTGTCCCTTTCGCACTTTACGGGGTGAGGTTGGAGGTGACGCGACGGCAATAGTTTCTTCAAATACCTATTTTTCAAATTCCTGTTGACTAGAGTCCGCTCTTAAAGTAATTGTGCCTGTCAGAGAGCATCATATTATACTGGGGGCCTGTACAGGTGACAAACATGGAGATGTGCAGATCTAACAAGAAAACGAAAAAGTCAGATCCGTATTTATGAAAAAGTAAATTTAAAAAATCAAAAACCCGACGACAAAACCATTTGTATCCTCCGACTGCACAGCATGATTTTCTCCTTGTTTACATGTTTCTAGTTAGCTTTTTTTTTAATAACTTTTAATCCTTAAAAATTAGAATTAATAATTGATAAAGAATAAGTGGTAGATTTTTTTTTCTTTTTGCCTCTAAAAGCCCTTAATTTTGATACCCTACTTGGTTTGAAAGAAAAACAGGGTTCTCCACAATATGGAGCCCAAAATTTGCCATGATTGTTTTTTCTAGGTCATTTATCTAAGAACACTTAGGCGATCAAAACTAATCTAATTAAGTCTTAAGTACCGTATATAAATCCTTCAAGCGGTTTGAAAGATTTGATTGTAATTTAAAATTAATAATGAGGAAAAGAACCTAAAGATGATGATGATATGACTTGACACAGCTCATAGATTTGTATTTTTTGCATTTTTACAATAAAGGTCACAACTCATTAGAGCCACTCGGTTGGACGCCTCGTTTTCACCAATAAACGTCGCGCGGTCAACCAGTGGACGCAAGCAAGGAGCAGCGCAGTCAACGCAAGGCAAGCATGCGAGCAGCGAGTTGTCACCGAGTGGTCCACCCGCCGTCCGCGCTTGGAGGGCTTACGAGCGAGGCGTTCCGGTGACACTAGGAGTTGATGTTGTGAGCGCATACCCATACAAGTCCATACAAAGAATACTAGCCGCAGGAGGCGAGGCGATGCGGAGTAGGTGCCGGGTGGCTCTAATGAGCTGTGACGATTAGGCAGAATCATCAAAATTGGCCAACGCGTTTGGTTTCTAGAACGCCACATAGGAACATACATTTGTATGTATATACAAACATATATCATAAACATGTACATAGACTGATAAACACATTACCCTCCTTTGCGTCGCGCAGTCGGGTAAAAAGGAATATGCCATTACGATTGGTTTAAATACTGATGAACAGATTCTTAATTCAAAGTCTCCTCTATTAAAAAATACAACCGACTTCCAAATAAAAACACTACAAAGTGAAAAATAACTTCAATTTCGGAAGTCGGTGTTCCTGTTTCCTTTCTTGTTTTTTGACACCGACTTCCGAAATTGAAGTTATTTTTCACTTTGTAGTGTTTTTATTTGGAAGTCGGTTGTATTTTTTGTAAAAAGTTTTTTTTATATTTCACTTTTTAGTTGTGGTACATAATGGACCAGTTCTATAGGCTAGCTACCAATAATGCCCAAAGTGAAGCCCGAATAGATTAACCCAATAACATGAAACTTAAACAAAACCGGTGGACTAAGAAAATAGATACCAAGGTGAACTTTTTACACTTGCGTACCCCTTTACAGTGTACCTACCAGTGTGATGTTATGTTATGAAATGGTGAAAACTATAAACAGAAATGCGATTGCCGCTATCCCGAGTGATTTGCCGTCATTTATTGAAGAGTTCTGATGTATATCTCCGAAGTTCTTCATCTGATCTTGATGATAATTAAATGGGACCACATGACAAGCACCAGCGTTTAGATAAAAAAAGAATCATCAAAATCGGTTCACCCAATAAAAAGTTCTGAGGTAACAAACAAAAAAAAACAGTCGAAATGAAAATCTCCTTCTTTTTGCGAAGTCGGTTAAAAAATAAGACACTGCAAATCATTATTTAAACGGTTCATTTGGTTTTCCTTGGCAGGCGCTTTACTTTGTGTAATTTATTTCATCCCCACTGCTCTCGAAACGGTGAAGGAAAACATCGTGAGGAAACCGGCATGTCCTAGAACCAAAAATTCGAATACATGTGACCAGTGACAGCGACCAACCCGCACTGGGCCCGCGTGGTGGATTACGACCCATTCCCTCTGGGTCAGTGCTAACTCAACCCGAAGAATAAACCTGCAAATTTCTGTTTTGGTAGGCGTTGTTAAAAACGTCGATGTACAGTCAGGCAGAAAAGTGTTGATTTAACGCTTGCATCACAGATAATGTAAAATTTTAATAATGTTTGGATAAATACCTAATTAAAATGTGATGCAACTGCCTTACATTTTTTTTCTTTTTTTTTCATTGATCCGTGATTCTAAAACACCCCATTTTTAATTTTATCTAAAACTGACAAAAAGTTTAAAAAAAATTAAGTATCTGGTTCGCACTGTGGCGAATGTGCACTGTGTATTTGTACACTGTCAGAATTTAAAACTAATTTTACTTGAGCACTGCACTTCAGTCCCGTTGTTTTTAACCCCCGCCGGAAAAAGAGGGGTGTTATAATACGAGGTCTGATGATGATGATGATATGGTTTTTTTAATGAATAAAGCTGTAAATTATTATTTCTGCCTGTCAGAGTGGCAAAATAAAATAAAAAACCGGCCAAGTGCGAGTTGGACTCGCGCACGAAGGGTTCCGTACCATTATCGTAAAAAACGGCGACATAATCACGTTTGTTGTATGGGAGCCCCACTGTAATATTTATTTTATTCTGTTTTTAGTATAGTTTAGTGTTGTTATAGCGGCAACAGAAATACATCATCTGTGAAAATTTCAACTGTCATAAGATACAGCCTGGTGACAGACAGACAGACAGACAGACGGACCGCGGAGTCTCAGTAATAGGGTCCCATTTTTACCCTTTGGGTACGGAAACCTAAAAATGAGTAAAAGTAGCTAATTAAATTGACGTTCAATTATTTTGTATTCTAACATCCCTTCATGCTGACAATTTGTTATGTATGTCATGTATGGTAGGTACTCATGTTTGAGCAAATAAAAATGATTTGATTTGATTTGATTAATTAAAATAATATATTTTAATAAGTTTCTTTGGTGAAACCGTAGGTACATAATGTTTATCGTGTTATAACAATGAGCATTATCTTTTAAAACAACTTGCTGAATGCAATAGTAAGACTGAATAAAAGGAACTTTGTATGTATTGTAAATACCTAAGCAAAACGCCGCGCTAGCCGTTTTTCGTGCAGTTTTTAGGAGCTATCTACACGTTATTTAAAAAGAAATATCAATTAATAAAAATACATTAAAATTCTACTTAATACTGATACCAAAATGGTAGACTTCTTTTTTTTAATGTATTATTTAAGTTTCATAAATCTCCTTCCAACAAAACCATGAAAATGAGAAATAATTATTGATAGCATGTATCTCCTCGTAAAGTATTCAATAATTAATGTTTCTACTAACACTATTGGATAGAGAATTTAATAAAGAACATTTTTGTAGTTTTTTTTTTTTCAAAAGACGTAAATACGATTTTATATAGATTTTATTCTAAAATCTGGGCGTATTCACTACTGTAATTCGTGCGCCACCAGTGCCGCTAGACCAATAGGAATACTTATATCTCATGCTGATTTTTTGGTCAGGGTACGGCCTTAATTGATGAAAATAACAAGAAAAATTTCAAAGTCATATTGTTATTATAATCAACTAGCTGACCCGGCAAACTTTGTTTTGCCATAAAAACACCAAACATTTATCTACCCTACCTACCCTACCTTACACTACCTACCCTACCCTACACTACCTTACCCTACCCGACCCTACACTACCTTACCCTATCCGACCCTACACTACCTTACCCTACTCGACCCTACACTACCTTACCCTACCCTACACTACCCTACCCAACCCTACACTACCCTACCCTATCCTACACTACCCTACCCTACACTACACCACGCTACCCTACACTACCCTACCCTACACTACCTTACCCTACCCTACGCTACACTACCTTACCCTACACTACCCTACCCTACACTACCCTACCCTACCCTACACTACCCTACACTACCCTACACTACCCTACACTACCCTACACTACCCTACACTACCCTACACTACCCTACCCAACACTACCCTACCCAACAAAAAAAACATAAAATAAAAAAATATATATACGTAAAAACCATCTTTGAACTTCAACGAACATTTAAAAAAAAGAATTGTCCAAATTGGTCCAGGTGTTATTTAGTTATGCGCTTACCAACACATTTTGCGATTCATTTTTATATTATAGATTATGTGTTTAATGCAGATGTCATCACTTAACTCAACACAAGTTTGATAAAGTTATAAGTATGGCAATTTGTACAATTGTCAAAAAAAAAAACAATTGTACAAAATTATATCCGTCAGAAAAATAATTATCTGAAAACCATGAAAATGTTAAAATTTGAAATATTTGATCAATTTCATGGTTTTTAACCCCCGTCGGAAAAAGAGGAGTGTTATAGGTTGCACGTGTATCTGTCTGTGGCATCATAGCGCCTAAACGGATGAACCGATTTTGATTTAGTTTTTTGTTTGAAAGGTGATTTAGTCGAGAGTGTTCTTAGCTATGTTTAAATAAAATCGGTTCAGCCGTTCAAAAGTTATGGGCGTTTTACTGTTTGAATCGGAGTGTTTTTGCAAGATAAATGTGTCGGGGATTTTTCAAATTTTGTAATTTTACTTGTTAAATAATTATCACATTTATTAACATACAAACCTAATAATATAACAATTCCCGTAAATATCTTAAAGTTAAGTAAACACCATATAAAAACTCGTGTGACTCGTATTTTTTCTCATGTCCTATCAAAAGCAAGTGATGGACTGTTTACACTACTACTTTCCACTTCAAAGAAGACTTCTTCCCTCGCAGCCTTCGCGTTTGGTGACAGTTCTCGTTTCATAAATAAATGTTACTTCTTTCAAACTCGAAGGAGTCTTCTGCCCTCCCAGCCTTCGCGGTTTGTGACCTTCAGCATGATACCCTGGTCCTTAGGCTGTATGGTTATGGTCCTCGGATCAAAGTTCAAAGTCTCTGGCATATCATCAGCAAGTTCCATTTTGTACTTCTTCAGGAAAGTGATGAGGCCCGACAACGTCTGCATCTTCGCGAATCGCATTCCTGAAAAAATTACAGTTTCCAAATTAATTTAAAAAAAAAACCGGGTTTTTTTTTTCGTCCATCCTCTGGTTGCTAGGCGCACGGGACCGGTCAATGTGGTGACGCTTGGGGGAGGCCTTGGTCCAGCAGTGGACCTCTTTCGGCTGATATGATGATGATGATGATGAATTTTTTAAACACTTTTTATTATAAGTGGTATAACATAATATAGACTTAGATGGAATGTTATACCTACACACACCCAATTTCATGTCCAAATCTTCAAATAATAGTATTCTTAGGCTCAAAAACTAAACTCTGAGTTACTTTCTAACATGAGGTTAAATTGAAAGTTTGTCATACGAGTACAACATTGTCAATTTAACCTAGTGTTAGCAACTAACTCTCCAGTTAAGTTTTACGTGCAAGTAGGCCTCCTTTAAAACTACTTGGAGCACAACTTGAGTGACCATGGGCAAGTTGACGGGTGCCGCCACCTTCTGGTAACAGATCATCACGTCAGCGCCCCACACGTCAATCACCAACAGCATATTCGCAAGGAAATATATATATTTTTCTCCATTGTTTGTCAGAGTTGGTACAGTGCTATCTATGCCTTTGCCACGAGCCTCACAGGTAAAGGGATCTCGCCTGTATGGTACCATGTCACTAGTTACAACTAAAGCGGACTGACCAAGCCCATCAAACTTGATCAGGTTGGATGGATAATGACCATTACTGATTAGTTTAGTCAACAAGTTCAAAAACGTGTTAAATAAAAATAAAGCTCCTAAAAATATGTGCTATTCGATTCGGAATGACGTCTAGAAAAATGTTTTTAAAGGGTTTATTAGCACATAACAAATTGCGATTGTTATTAACAAATTATGATAACAAAAAAAGGTATTTAGTTTTTCGTTAATAATTTATTTTTTAAATTAACAAAAATTGAAATTTCCAAAAAATCATGAAATCCTAATCCACACAACCATATTAGATGCAAAAACAGCAATAATAACATTTTAACAAAATATTTCATTTTTTGTTAATTAAAAAAAAATATGAGTAATAAAATAATAAACTTTAATTTTTTGCATTACTTTATTAAGTACCTAAATAAGAAGACCTCCACGAAGCGAAAAATTTATAGATCCATTATTTAAACTTTTATGTCGTAATTTATAAAAACAGAGATCGAAAAAAAAAAGTTAATTAACAATAGTGTAACTTTTTTAAATATCGACATAAACTTTTTTTTCATCGAGGTTTTTTTCGTTCAAGTGTCTAGATTACACCATAATTTATTCAAATTTTAAAATTGTTATTTAAGACGGTACCCTGACCAAAAAATCGGCATGCGATATGAGCATTCCTATTGGTCTAGCGGCACTGGTGGCGCATGAATTACAGTAGTGAATACGCCCTGATTTTAGAATAAAATCTATATAAAATCGAATTTTGGTCTTTTGAAAAAAACAATTCTACAAAAATGTTCGTTATTAAATTGTCTATCCATTAGTGTTAGTACAAAAAATAATTAATGAACACTTTACGAGGAGATGCATAATATCAATAATTATTTCTCATTTTTATGTTTTTTTGGAAAGAGATTAGTGAAATATATACAACATTTAAAAAAAAACTATTTCTACCATTTTAGAATCAATATTATGTAGAATTTTAATGTATTATTATTAATTGATATTTCTTTATAAATAACGAGTAGATAGCTTCTAAAAACAGCACAAAAAACGGCTTGCGCGGCGTTTTGCTCGGGGAACCGCCTTAATACAGAAAAAAATATTTTAGGTGATATACCGGCTTTTTAGACGGCGCGGCGCGTCTCTGCCCGATCGACCTCGCGGAGCCCTATTTTCAGCGTTAAAAATAAATTATAAATAACAGAGATAGAGTTCCGGGACTACGGACTTTTTTATTGAAAGAGGAGGAAATCCTCCTCTTTCAAGATCTTTTTTTAAAATTCCTTAAATATCATTATTTTAGAAATAATTAACGAAAAACTAAATACCTTTTTTTTTGTTATCTTATTTTGTTAATAACAATCGCAATTTTTTATGTGCCCCTTATGTAACCCTTAAAAACATTCCGAATCGAATTAGCTATCGCACATATTTTTAGGAGCTTTATTTCTATTTAACACGTTTTTGAACTTGTTGACTAGACTAGATGTATCACAGTACATAAAATTATAACTACCTATACACAGCCTGGGTCCAGTTCCGAATGGTAAGAACGAGTAAGGTATGACATTGCCTTTATTTTCGGGCAGGAATCGTTCCGGCTTGTACTTCAGCGGCTCCGGGAAGAATTCAGGATTGTGGTGCAAGTGGTAGACTGGAATATGGACGCGTACTCCCACGTCTAGTTTCAGGCCAGTAGGGAGGACGTAGTCATCCATAACCTCACGAGCAAGATTCCCCAGAACAGGGTACTTGCGAAGAGTCTCGTACATGCAGGCCTCCAGGTAAGGTAGCTCATTCACACACTCATAGTTCATTTTGTTGCCGTGACGTTGCAAAAACTCGTCAACCTCCTTTGCCGCTCGTTCCTGCACCTCTGGGTGCTTAGCAAGCTCAAACAATGTTAAGCTCATAGTGGCGGCTGAGGTATCGAAACCTGCCGCAAAGAACACCATACACTGCGCATTCAACAAGTCATCGTCCAACTTTAGTTGTATCTTCTTGTTATCGCCAGTCTTTGCGTTGCTCAAACTGTCTGCAGTAATATAATCGTTTTTCTTTAAAGTCAGGACTAGATCAACAAAGTCGTTCCTTGGTGATGGCTTGTAGTCACGGCTTTCGAAAACTCCTTTCAGCAAATTTGAAAAGAATTGGTCAATCGTTGAAGGGAAAACCTTAAATCCCAAGCCATAGAAAATGGCAGGCCATATGGCCCTGGCTATGAATTTGAAAGCGCGTAAGTTTGAATTGTCGAATATTTCTGCTGCCATTACTGCGAAAGGGTTGTTAGAATTTGGTGACATGGTGTTTGATTCCACTCCGAAAGCGCAGGAGCATATGCAGTCCATGGTGTACCTCGCACTGATGTGTCTTACTTCCATGACGTTAGACATGCCAACTTCATAATCGAGCATATCTTCGAAGACGATGCTGCACTTTTCTATCAAATAGTACATGTTCTTTATTTTTGCGGAGGTAAAGAGTGGCGTCAGGTTTTGCCGGACCACTTTCCATCTGTCACCGCCACTGAAGAACAGGTTCTGAGTGACGACTTCTCCTTCAGAGTGTTCGGTTGCTTCCCTGCCGCTGAAGTAGTAGAAATCCTTAGTCATCACTTGTTTGATTACTTCGGGGCTATTAATCACGAGAACAGGCTCCGTGCCAAAGAAAGCTCCGAAGTATGGTTGATCGATAAACTTTTGACAAAGTTTTTGTATCACCTGACCAGGATACTCTCGCAACAAGATGTATTCTCCATAGTTGCCCAAAAGAGGCAGTGGTTTAATGTAAGGTACATTCTTCTTTTGCCAATAATCGAACTTTCTAGTTGTTATAGAATATAGTAAATACAGCACTGCTGTTACTAAGGGCGCGAGAACGAGTAAGCCGATCATTATGATCGAGGCGCTATCGATAACTGTAGGCCGCTAAATAATAAAATAGTTTTAGTTTTTACATTGAGAGATTTTTTAGGAATATTTTTATCAACATGATTCGGCAGACCTTGATCTGTTGAAACAGTGTGACGCAAGATTGCGCCAAGTAGGTACCTACACGATTATCTACAAATTAAAAATTATTAATTACGAGTTTAACGAACTGACAAGAATAAATTGAACGTAATAGAAATTGGTTTTCAAGTGTGAGATAAGCATGCTTGACAAAATTTGTTTAAAAAACATATGTCGAATATGTATTCAGGATATAAGATGAATTATCTAACTATTGGCCAGTTATAATCGAAGGCCTTATAGGTGATGGTCTTCAGAAAGGCCAAGTGCGAAGTACCCATTACCGGCGTGAGTGTATGGACTGGACTAATCTGTCCAACATCAATATACACTTTTGATTTATATTAATTACAAAATAAGTACTTAATTTATGGAGCCATGGCTTTTTGTTGTCTCGCAGAAGGTGTGAAAAGTAGAGTATGGTCCTCTGGGATACAGCCTGTCTTCGTCTTGGACAGCTTGAACCCCTCACTTTACTGAGGACTCTGCGAGGTAGTTATGTAGAGTACTATATGCATAGTCGTTACACTCAGGGTTCAATATGCCGCCCGTGACGTAAGACACTGCTTTATCCCCTTGGTACATAATCTATTATTACATCATCAATAAAAACATTGCAATATAAGAATGTGCATGAATGAATGTGAGTGAAGCAAAAGAAGTATGTAAGGATCGTAGCAGGTGGCGTTCTGTAGTTTCTGCCTACCCCCATGGGAATAAGGCATGAGTTTATGTATGTATGTATGTAATTGAAGCATTTATGTCGACGAGTGTGCGATGGGACTGCACAATTTGATTCCACCTAGCCCTTTCCATCATCGACCTACATTGTCGGAAAAGCAAATGCATCAAGCTCATACGGCCTCGTCGGTTTTCGTAATTTTATTTAATAATCATAACTGCATAATAAATGCGTATTCCTTTTTCAAAAAGATGTATATAGCTTTATATACAAACCCAATGGTGTAAACACAGATGTAGTTCAGTATAAATTTCGGTAAGTATTCCAAATTTAAATCACATTCTCCCCCTAGAGGATGAATGAAATTCAGTACAATTTTCTTTCCCTGTTTTTAACAGATTAAAAATGACTATTGTTATGTTCGCTTTTTGTGGCATAGAATGTCACTTTTTTGAGCAAGTGGTACGAAAATATATTTAACTAGTGGATCTAACTGTGACGTGTTTCTCTCCAACCAACTAACGGCGAATCAGTGTACGGACTTACAACCCGTACATTAAATGGTCCTTCGAGCCTTTGTGTATCTTAGTGTGTTTGTGTCTCTTGTTACGGTAGCGAATCGGTTCAACTGGTCTCCCAGAAGAGGGTCGCCCCAGTTGGATTGAGAAGGCGTACATACCTAACCAGAGTACAGGCACATTGAGTACCGGAACCAAACTACAACTATTGGAGGAGCTTTCAACAACTAGAAGTGCCTTCAACAACTAACTACAACTGCTGGAAGTGTCTCCGACAACTAGGAGAGCTTCAAACTACGGGAAGTGACTCCAACAACTAGGAGAGCTTCAAACTACTGGAAGTGTCTCCGACAACTAGGAGAGCTTCAAACTACGGGAAGTGACTCCAACAACTAGGAGAGCTTCAAACTACTGGAAGTGTCTCCGACAACTAATAGAGCTTTAAACAACTGGGAGTGTCTCCGACAACTAGGAGAGCTTTAAACAACTGGGAGTGTCTTCGCCAACTAGGAGAGCTTCAAACAACTGGGAGTGTCCCCGACAACGAGGAGAGCTTTAAACAACTGGGAGTGTCTTCGCCAACTAGGAGAGCTTCAAACAACTGGGAGTGTCTCCGACAACTAGGAGAGCTTTAAACAACTGGGAGTGTCTTCGCCAACTAGGAGAGCTTCAAACAACTGGGAGTGTCTCCGACAACTAATAGAGCTTCAAACAATAATCTGGAACAAACTAATGAAGAGTCTTTGACCACTAGAAGTACCTCAAACGACTACCGACAACTACAGGAAGGCATTAATCAGAATCAGAATCTTTATTTGTAAACATAGGTAAGTACATGGTGTGTGAGTCAACAAACATCATTCTGCAAAACTGCATAACTACGAGCGGCAGAGATCTTTCAAGAAAACTTACCATACGGCATACGGTCATTGCCCGAACTGTGACGGAAATCACGTGTTGATGAACTGCCCAAAGTTCAACAACATGGACTCATTTCAACAAAATGAAACAGTTTCGAAATTACACGTGTGTAAAAACTGCCTATACAGTCATGGCAACACGAACTGCGCATCATCAAAAACTTGCATAGAATGCAATAGCAAGCATCACACCTTATTGCACAATGCTGACAAGAGAAATAACTCCAACTCATCGAATACAGAAAGAAACAACAATAATCCAGGTCACCGACTAAGGACATCCACGAGTAAACAAAGTTGCAACCATGTTTCAACTAAAGAGATGGAGATCTTGCTAACTACTGTGCAGCTTAAGACAAAGTCTGCAAATGGAGATTATATGACGCTTCGAGCACTACTAGACCAAGGCTCGCAAGTTAACTCAATAACTGAGAACGCCGCTCAGATGCTTCGACTACCAAGGAAACGGCTGAATGCAACCATAACGGGAGTAGGAGCAGCACCTGGAAGCTGCAAAGGCCGGCTACAACTTACCTGCAAGTCTATTCACTTGGACTATGCATCCGAAACACAGAGCAAACGCAAGAAAACATCGAGCTTCAACCTATGGGACAACAGCCTGCCAACAGCAGACTTCCAGAAAACCAGCAGGCGGCCACGGACGACTGTCACCCTTAAATCACAAGACAACATTGCGTTTAACTTCGATTAATTTGTAATGTGTGTGCTTAACTATGTACAGGCGATTCTTTCTCTCTTTATACACTCATCTTATTTTAGCTACTTTTGGTGGGTTGCCAATATGTACGGTCTCATCACCGTACATTTTTCTGCATACTGGTCAACCTACTTAAGGCCAACGATGTGCGTCACAATTTGACCGTATATAACATCGTATCAAAGCAACCAACGTTGATAGTGATCTTATAGCCGTGTTGCTATCCAAACCAAGAGAGAGAAATAGTGGCCTTCCATCTGAGTTATACTGTAAGTCACTTAACTGAAATATATTTAACTAGTGGATCTAACTGTGACGTGTTTCTCTCCAACCAACTAACGGCGAATCAATGTACGGACTTACAACCCGTACAATTCCCTTCCGGATTCTTTGTTCCCTGCTAGCTACAACCTTGGGGTCTTTAAGTCAAGAGTGAATAGGTTTCTTCTAGGCAAGCGTTCGTCACCGTAGACCACATCATCGCTTACCATCAGGCGAGATAGTGATCAAACGCGAGCCTTTTGATGATAAAAAAAAATAAGTAGCTGCTGCTGCTGGTATTAGTACTTCTCCCAATATCTACACAAATTATAGCCTATGTGTTATTCTGATGTGCTATATTTCTGTAAAATTTCATCAAAATCCTTACCCACATTTCCCTATGTACACCTCAGCCAAACCCTTTGAAATCATTACAGGCATAATTTGTTGTAGGCTATAGAATTTCACTGCCTCCCTTTATTATGGTTTCTTAAGGCGACAACACGCCGCAGCGACCTTGAGCGATTGGGAGGAGCTTGCACCGCACCCCCGCGACCCCGCAACTACACGCTCGTAATTTCGTAGGGTAACCATACGCTTCAGACGGCGAGGACTACTGACTGTTTTTATTTATATGTAGTGAGAAATAATAAGGTAGCATTCTGATAATAAATATTATTTTATTAGTGGTAAGATCCTACTTATATTAAAAATGCGAAAAAAAAAAAAAAAAAATTAAAAATGAATGAATGAAAAATGTGAAAAGTATGGATGAATGGATGGATATTTGTTCCTCAATCACACCAGAACGGGTGAACGGATCTGGGTGAAATTTGGCACAGTGAAAGATTATAGTTCGGAATATCACATTTATTTTATCCCGGTAAAATGTTCCCTTGGAGTAACAAAACACAACACGCGGGTGTAGCTGCTAGCAGAAGCTAGTGGTTTATATATTTACGTAAGTAATCCATGTGCTCATTCATATATAGGCAACTAGCTGTCCCCCGCGGCTTCGTTCCCGTCAACTAGCTGGGTAGGTACCTACCTCTCTCTTTATCCTCCCTACTTACCTACCTACCCTACCCTACCTACTTACCTACCTCTCTACCCATACCTACCTACCTACTTACCCTACCTACTCTACCCTACCCACCTACCTACCCTACCTACTCTACCATACCCTACGTACCTACCAATAAAAACAATAAAATACTATAAGTAGCCTACCTCTTACTTGTCCTTCCTCAGGATGCCATCTACCTCTTTGCCAAATTTCATTGTATTCCGCTTAGTGGTTTAGACGTGAAAAGGTAACAAGTAACGTAAAGGTAACAAGTGATAGGTAAGTAGTGTAAAAATAATAACAAGTGATAAAAACATAAAATAAAGACATGTGTTTTGTGTGCATGGGCGGCTTCAGGAGGGAGGGGAGGCACGGGACACTTGAAATAAAATGATGTGAATTATTAACATTATTTTATTTTTAACAAGTGATAAAAACTTAAAATAAAAACATGTGATTTGTGTGCATGGGCGGATTCAGGAGGGAGGGGGGGCACGGGACACTTGAAATAAAATGATGTGAATTATTAACATTATTTTATTTTTAACAAGTGATAAAACATAAAATAAAGACATGTGATTTGTGTGCATGGGCGGATTCAGGAGGGAGCGGGGGCACGGGACACTTGAAATAAAATGATGTGAATTATTAACATTATTTTATTTTAACAAGTGATAAAAACATAAAATAAAGACATGTTATTTGTGTGCATGGGTGGAATCAGGAGGGAGGGAGGGCACGGTACACTTGAAATAAAATTATGTGAATTATTAACATTATTTTATTTTTAACAAGTGATAAAAACATAAAATAAAGACATGTGATTTGTGTGCATGGGCGGATCCAGGAGTGGGGTGGGATACTAGAAATAAAATTATGTGAATTATTATCATTATTTTATTAGCTATATAACTCCTCAAAAGATGTGTTTGTTTGCATTGTCCTGTCTTTCTTGTATTATGTCGTCTTGTGTACTAGTGTCTATCGTTATTGCTCAATTTTCCTTCGTTTATTTTTCTTTTCTTATTCTGCTTCTTGTTTTCGTTTGCGTTCTACAAGATAGATAGATAGATAAACCATTTATTAAAGAATAATAAATTCTAATTCTTTACAAGAATATATTATTATCATGTAAATATTCATATGAGCCGACTATGTTAAAATCATTGTTTACCTAGTAGGGACTGATTCCTCTTTTTCGGTCACTTTGTGAAAGGATGATGGATCCCCCCCAGATATAGTTGTTTCAATTTCTGCAGAACTGAAATATAATTACAATGATAAATACACCGAAACAATCTATGCTATATCCGCTAGGGCAAAAAATAAAAGATGAACAAACCATAAGAAAGGTTTTAACAGTGTCTCTTTTGCTGTCAGGCTGTCACTCAAACATCTAAAATAAAAACATCATGAGATGCTTAATTCATACAACAACCAAATACCAAATACTCATATGTATAAATATGGCAAACATTTAAATTATTATTTTACTAACTATACGCTTTCACGCTTAAACCGCTGAACAGATTTAGATGCAATTTGGTTCGGAGATATTTTAAGACCCCGGGCAAGACTTAGGATAGTTTTTATCCCGGAAATCATACTTAAGGTGGTGGAAAGAGGGGTTGAAGTTTGTATAGAAAACCTACAATATTATGCCGCGATATAAAAAATAAGCTATTCGATTTACTAATGCTTCGCAGACAAAGTCGCGGGCTACAGCTAGTTTCTAATATTATGATCAGGCCTGAACTCATATCATATAATACTGAGTACCATTTTACTAATTCTATTAATTGTTCATCCGACATTTTAAATAAAAACTAACAAAAAATATCTTTGAGCTTCAAGCTATCAAGAGCTTGATAAGCATATTGTAGTGTGCGTCTACAGACCTCCAAGTTACCAGAATCTATCTGTGTTTGACTCTGTAATGGAAGACGTGTTAAAAAAAGTTAGTACTAGTAGCAAATCAATTGTCATGTGTGGCGATTTTAACATTAATTTATTAGAGAATAACACTAACAGTATCAGGTTGTTGGGTCTTTTTAAATCATTTAATCTGGAAAATGTTTTTATGGAACCAAACAGAGTGACATGTTCTTCTGCGACTTGTATAGATAACGTTTTTTGTAATTGTGATTACTTTGATAAAGAAATTGTAAATAAGTTAGCATCTGATCACAGTGGACAAACAATAACGTTTAGTACCACATACCTTTACAAAAAATACAAATAAAATTTAGACCAATTACCTACTTGTAAAAATTTAGAAAAATTTAATAATACCGTGAATAGTGAGTTATGTGTTCAAAATTTTAATAATCTAGATTTTTCAAATGAGTTCTATGCCGAATTTTCTAAAGTACTAAACACGCAATTTAATAAGATTTTTCCGCTGAAAGCGAAAAGTATTTACACCAAGTTCGTATTTAGCGATTGGGCTACTCCAGGCATTCGTAAAAGCAGGGAAAAGCTATATGAACTTTATGGCCTAAAGCAACATATGTATAATGCAAGCTTTGATAAATATGTTGCGAATTATTCAAAAACTTTTAAAACTGCATGCAAAATAGCTAAAGCGCTGTATATAAGCAATAAAATAAAATCAGCAGACGATAAAATAAAAACTACCTGGAAAATAATAAATAATGAAACAGGTAGAAAAAAACAGCGTAATACTGAAATTAATTTAGCGACTGCACATGGTCCCATACAATCAGATGTAGAGGTTGCTCAGGAATTTGAAAACTTTTTTGTTAATATTCCTTTTAAAACTACAGCAGCCTTAAACTCCTCACCCGTGCTCTCTGCTGACTTACTTAGAAATAATGTAAATGCGTGTCCTTCGGAGTTTAAGTTTCAACATACAAACCCCCAGGCTATTTTAAAAGCTTTTAAAGATCCAAAAATTAAATCAACAGAAGATCTTTGAGGATTATCTGTAAAAATATGTAAATCAATCATTGAAACTATTGCACCCTATTTAGCTTTCATTTTTAACACGAGTGTCGATCAAGGCATTTTTCCGGACCTCATGAAACACAGTAAAGTAGTTCCATTGTTTAAATCCGGGGATAGCAAAGAAGCCAATAATTACAGGCCAATTTCAATTCTGCCGGTTCTCAGTAAAGTCTTCGAAAAGTTAATGCTCAACCAAGTGTTGCGTCATTTTAGCAAACATTCCATCTTTCATGATCAACAATACGGTTTCACCAAAGGGCGTTGCACAACTGACGCTGGCGTCACCCTAATAAAGAACATCTTTAACGCCTGGGAAGAAGCACAAGACGCCATTGGAATCTTTTGCGACCTCTCGAAAGCGTTCGATTGCGTAAACCATGAGACACTATTGTTAAAACTCGAGCACTATGGGATTAGGCATACGGCCCTTGAATTACTTAGATCATATTTGAAAGCCAGACAACTTAAAGTTCAGGTAAACGGCGTAAACTCACTAGGGTCTGAAATGACAATGGGCGTTCCTCAAGGCTCTATATTGGGTCCATTCCTCTTTTTACTTTACATTAACGATTTGCCCCAATTATTACAAAATCAACCAAAGATCGTGTTATTTGCTGATAACACATCTTTGATATTTAAAATAGATCGACGATCACAAAATCTTGATGATGTGAATAAGTCTATTCATCAGGTGCAAACTTGGTTCACGGCAAACAATTTGGTACTAAATGAAAAAAAAAAAAGGAATAGGTTCACATTGCCGAATGTTAGAAGTAGCGAATGTGACATCATATTGAATGGAGAAAAGCTGGACTATGTAAATCAAACAGTTTTCCTGGGAATCACTCTAGATGACAAATTACAATGGGGGCCTCACATAACATCTCTGGCAGGACGGCTGAGCTCAGCCGCTTATGCTGTTAGAAAGATAAGACAGTTAACGAATGTAGAAACTGCGCGTTTGGTCTATTTTAGTTACTTTCACAGCATTATTTCATACGGTATTTTACTGTGGGGTCGGGCGGCTGACATTGAATCAATATTTATATTGCAAAAGAGAGCTGTCAGAGCGATATATAAGTTAAGTCACCAAGAATCTCTTAGGGAGCTATTTAAAAAGATTAATATTATGACAGTTTTATTGCGTTAATTTAATAATTTCTATTATAGCATAAACAATAAAATTAACATAACCGAGTTTGTACCCTAAAAATGACCGTTCTGATGAAACTTTACTCTAAATAAGGGAAAATTACCCTAAGTTGGTACCACTGATCATACTCTCGACTGACTGACGCGTGGCGTCGGATGTTAACTAGAAACACACTGTGTGCGAAGCGTCGGGTGGCGTGTGTACCCCCTCTCCCGGCAACACACTGATTCAAACCGACAGCGTGTTACCGCGTTGGAATGTGTGTGATCACATGGTATGTTGACTATGTGTTTCTGGCCATACTAAATGTATGGATTGATTAGTACTTCAATGCGTCAGAAGGCGTCGGGTGTCGTGGCGTCGCGTGGGGTTTCAATAGTATGTTTCCACCTTGATCCAGACCGACTGGATGTTACCGCGTGGGAATGCGTGTGATAAAATGGCGTGTTGTCTATGTGTTTCTGACTATACTAAATATATGGGATTCATTAGTACTGCAATGCGTCGGGTGGCGTGGCGTCGCGTCGTATTTTAATAGTATAGGTCTACCAGAATCTCATGGCATTTTTTATTTTTTTTTAATTGTGATTTTCATATGGCAATGTCAATTGTCACCTGTCAAATCAAAGTACTTGATGTGTCAACAGCTGCTGAAATTTTTTGATATTATCTTGAAAATTTGTTATTTTTGTGAAAATGTCGAAAAACCCACTTCGATCTCAAGCGAGACATATTGTTTTCAATGTGTATCATAAAATAAGGTAAGAAGAAGGCGTAAATCAAACTCAATCTTTGATTTTAAAATGCGTCGTAGAGTGGACCGGTAAGTTGGACTGACTTGTTTTGATACTTTTAGTTTATTTTATATTTTTCTTACTTAATTTTTATTTCTTCCCATTACTATTATATGGTAAATCATAGGTCAGGGCACATCGAATGATGGCCGGAAGGAAATGGCAACAGTAATGTAGCTGTTACTAATTCTTCGACAAGATATTGATTTTAACGGAGATTGAGAATCTTTGACGTAAGAAAAATATTAAGTAATAATCTGCGCCCTGCAGTGGGACGTGTGTAGAGACGGGAGTTTTTGTCGAGTGAAGTTCAGTGGCTGTTAATATTATTTGCAAATTGATTTCTAGTGGATATTGTGATATATTATTGGTGTAGTTTTGTGTCTCAACTGTCTACGCAACTGGACAATTTGTAAAATCATTGACAGAAGCGATCTCGGGATATTGGAGCGGAGTATTTTAATGTAGTATTGACTGCCTCTGCAAAGCTTACTGGGAAGACTGACTCGATACAATTTGCTGCCAAATACGCCAAAAAACATTAGAATCTGTTACATCCGCATTCTAATGCATACTAAAGAATAAATATAAGATCCAAAACTTTCCAAAGACGTGGCTAAAAGGTCCTAGCAACCAGGCCATAAAACTTACATAAAAAAAAGTATATATAGACTGATGATGATGAATGACTATAAGTAACATGATACATTTTATTATTTTTTTACAGACTTTATACATAAAGGGATTGGTTTTGAATATGTTAAATGCCAATGAAAAAGAACCATTTTGATGGAGAGAAATGACATAAAACTACAAAGATACAAGTTTTTGAAATGCCAGTGGAGTTCATGGAATCGTATTCTAGTTTTCTAGTTCTGAATGAGGTTTTAAGTTATTAGTATGATTTAAATGATTTATAATAAATTAGTACATAAATTAATATTCAACTGATTTATTTTTTCTATATTAAGAACCCGATGTATAACAACATTATTCATACACATACCTCTAATACTCACAGTGGATCTTTGTGTCTGAATTGGTTGCAAGACCCCGCGCAGTAGCTATTTTTGTGTCAATGTTGAAGGTGAAGATAGCATTGTATAACTGTCTCTTTCACTCGCTTATGTATGTCACATCGTCCTATCTCGCTTACTCTATGCAGTATACTCGATGGCAAACTGTTTCTGACGCAATGGTTGGCAGGACCAAGTTCAAAGACACAAAGATCCGCTGTGACTACTATAATATAGGTATCTCATGTTCATTAATACTATTGACATAAATAAAAATTAAACAGTATCAAGATCGTTTAATCCAATTTCCCCAGTATTGCACACAACAAATTTTTATTTCCACATTTGCCATGAGATTCTGGTAGACCTATATGTTTCCACCTTGAAGCGTGAAACACACTTACGTGTCGTGGCGTGTCGCAGGACTCACCAATCAAACGACTCTGTTTCAGCCTACGTCATAACGCAACGAGTTTTGAAGCCAATCAACTGCGTCAAAACGCGCCAAGCCACGCCACGACTCGTAAGTGTGTTTCCATCTTAAGTGTGTTTCCGTTTTACGTCTACGGAACCCTAAAAATAAAGAAGAAAATAAAGCAAGAGGTATAGAAATTACAAATACATATATGAATATAAATAACATAATTAAATAATAATCAATTAAAAAACCAGCAATTTTATTAAAATCCCTTTTTAAAACAACGTTTCTGAAATCAGACAATGTTGAATGTTTGCGAAAAACAAAACGCAAAACTTGAATCGAATCGAACGCAATAACGAAACGTATAAAAAAAGTTGTTTTGTGAACTTTTTTGACATGTAGGAAATCATGAGAAAATCTTATTTTATTCAAAGTAGTGACTATAACTTGTTGAATTTAACCTAATTTTGTTAGTTATGTGCTAATTTAAGTTTATTACAGTATGGCGTTTCTATGTCCAGTTAGAATTAGAAGGGGGAAGAAGAAGAAATGTAAGTTTCGAGCTTTCATTGGGAACTTTTCAAGTCAATGACCTCAGACTTTCTATATAATTATAAATATATAAAACTAGTAATTTCATCCTGTTTCACCTGACAACCTGTATGCCAAATACCCTTGACCATGAGAACCTCAAATTAGTTAGGTATTGTAAATGGCTGTCTAAATAAAAAAAACTTGAACCATAGATGCAAAAGTTTTTGAATGTATGATTCAGACCACAACATAATGAATGAATAACTACATAAAAGTTGTTTATTAGATTAGTTATCTAAATATATTCTAGATTTAGCTTTCACAACTTGTTTTAATTTAATATCGAACATTAATTTCTTTAAGTATTTAAACAATATTCGAAACCGAGTACCTAATATAATAAAATGGCTCGAATCTCTTAAATTCAATAAAACCATTCAATAACAGGTAATTGATTTACCAGACACGCTAGATTGAATATACAGAATAAAATTTATGACTCACAGAAACTTCTCTGTTTTTGCAATGTTATAAATTGGTCTTGGTGACTTATTTAAGCTGTTATTTAAAACTGAATTGAGTATAGTCACACAATTTACATTTAGATAATCCTTGACTAAGTTATATTATGTGTTCAATAATCGTAAAGTGCGGGACACGTAAGTTGAACCAAAATGTATTATCGTTCTCTTGAAATTAGACGATTTAAACCGAAATGAAGCCTTTCTATGTGACCTAACAGTAAGCAATTTGTATATTGTAAACGATTAGGTCATAGAAAAGGTATTTATTTAAGTTTAAATCGTCTAATTTCAAGAGAACGATAATACATTTTGGTTCAACTTACGTGTCCCGCACTATAAAACTGCTCCCAAAACGGTCAAGGAAAACATTGTTAGGAAACCGGCATGTTCTGGAACTAAATATCTAAAGACATCTACCAACCCACAATGGGCTCTCATGGTAGGTACATTATGGCCCATTCTCTCTCACAGGGAAGAGGCCTGTATCCTAGCAGTGAGAATGTTATAGGAAGATTATATAATACTATATGCTGCCCGTGGCTTCGCCTGCATATAAAGTGTTTTATCATCCCAAGAGAACATAAAGTGTCCTATGTCCTTCCCAGGGACTCAAACTATCTCCATGCCAAATTTCATCTTAATTGGTTCAGTTGATCCAGAGATTAGCCCCTACAACCTCACAAACTTTACCTCTTTACTAGCTGACCCCCGCGGCTTCGCTCCCATCAAAATTATAGCCTATGTTACTCGGGAATAATGTAGCTATCCATAGGTGAAAGAATTTTTATAATCGGTCCAGTAGTTTCGGAGCCTATTCGGTACTAACAAACTAACAAAAAAATCTTTCATCTTTATAATATTGGTATAGATAAGTATAGATTAAACATGCTAATTTAAAATGAAACTAGAATAGAAAACTCTATTACTAAGTTAACAAAACTTGTTTTGCTAGATAACTATTCCCACACCTAATCCAACTTTCTTTCTAGCTAGCAGTGGTGATTCAGACAAAGACTTATCACGTCCCGGCTCCGGGCTAAGTCCGGGCATGGGACGTATCACAGGCTCGGCCAGCATAGAGACCCTGGTGAGGGTCGGCATTGAGAAGGAACATGGGCTCAGTCCAGACTCCAAGATGGTGGTGCTACATGACTTCGCTCCTTGTGTTGATGATGAGTTAGAGGTTAGAGCAGTTTTTGTTTGATTAACTTACTTTAAACGACACTAGCTGACCCCCACGGCTTCACTCCTGTCAACTAGATTTCTACCTACCCACCCACCTTCCTATCAACCTACTCACCTGCCCTACTGATTAGCCTACCTACCTACCAATTTGTTAAACTATTTATTTGAATAAGAATTAATATCGTACTACAATACAAATGTTACCAACTTTTGTTTCTACCGGCAATCTAATTAAGTTTTAGAACACAAAAGCTGCTATTGTGACTTAACTATGATAGTGAGATATATTCTCTCGTAGTCTTTTATGTAGGTTATAATGAGTACTTTAATCACGTAGTAGATAATTTTTATGTATCATCAATGGTTTTCTCACGCCATATAATGAATTTTATAGGCAAAATACCGCTACTTTGGGATGCATTATTGCAATTTGCCTAAGGATCTCTAATTTTTTTGAAAATAGATTATAACCTATGTTACTTGGGAATAATGTAGCTCTCCATAGGTGTTTTTTTTTTAATCAGTCCTGTAGTTTCGGAGCCTATTTGGTACAAACAAATAAAAAAATCTTTCCTCTTTATAATATTGGTATAGATGTCTGGACTAGTAGTAATCAAACTTTAAGGCTGTAATAACAACAACAATTCTCTATTATTAGGCTTTAATATTTATTCATTTTTAAATGCTTTTGAATATTTTATTTGAAAGCCTGCTGGAGGGCAAGTGCACCCCCTGGCGGCTTTGGGAAAAGGCGAGGCAGATTGATTTACCATAAGATTACTTCCAAGACTAACTAAAACTACAACATTCCAGGTAAAACGCGGCCAAATAGTAAACGTATTGTACCGTGAGAACGACTGGGTGTACGTGATCGTGGCGGAGTCCCGGCGCGAGGGCTTCATCCCGCACTCGTACTGCGCGCCCTGCGAGCACCACGACCTCAAGAAGAAGCTGCCCCGGAGTCGCTCGCCTGCTGACCTAGCGCATCGAGATGTTTCACAGTGAGTAGAGCTCATCATCAGCTCCTTTAATGTTCCCACTGCTGGGATACAGGCCTCGTCTCTGTGAGAGAGGGAATCTCTTAATCCACCACGTAGGCGCATGCAGGATGGTAGATGTCTTCGAATTTTTGGTTCTAGGACAGTTTCCTAACGATGTTTCCTTTACTGTTTTCGTTTTAAAGCAGTGGTGATGAAATAATTTACACAAAGTAAAGCTTACAGCAAATTTGGCACCTCATTGGTCGTGATGCAAGCGCTACTGCTGAGCATGAGGTCCTGGCTTTCATCACTATATGTTTAATAAATGAAATGAATGAATTTGATGTTGTTCATTTAAGTTGTTCAACATCTACCTCTCCCCAGACTATCAGTGTCGGACGGGGTGACAAACGACGGGCACTCGGAGCTGGGCAGCGAGGGGGAGGCGTGTCCGTTCAGCAAGGACCCCTCCGGCCGGTACGTGGTGCTGTACACCTTCACCGCCAGAGACGAGAACGACGTGGATGTCGAGCGCGGGGAGTTTGTCACCGGTGAGTGCTGATAACGTGTTCTAAAGACTATGGCATGTGTCTTGCAATAGGGATGCTTGTCCGTTCAGCAAGGACCCCTCCGGCCGGTACGTGGTGCTGTACACCTTCACCGCCAGAGACGAGAACGACGTGGATGTCGAGCGCGGGGAGTTTGTCACCGGTGAGTGCTGATAACGTGTTCTAAAGACTATGGCATGTGTCTTGCAATAGGGATGCTTGTCCGTTCAGCAAGGACCCCTCCGGCCGGTACGTGGTGCTGTACACCTTCACCGCCAGAGACGAGAACGACGTGGATGTCGAGCGCGGGGAGTTTGTCACCGGTGAGTGCTGATAACGTGTTCTAAAGACTATGGCATGTGTCTTGCAATAGGGATGCTTGTCCGTTCAGCAAGGACCCCTCCGGCCGGTACGTGGTGCTGTACACCTTCACCGCCAGAGACGAGAACGACGTGGATGTCGAGCGCGGGGAGTTTGTCACCGGTGAGTGCTGATAACGTGTTCTAAAGACTATGGCATGTGTCTTGCAATAGGGATGCTTGTCCGTTCAGCAAGGACCCCTCCGGCCGGTACGTGGTGCTGTACACCTTCACCGCCAGAGACGAGAACGACGTGGATGTCGAGCGCGGGGAGTTTGTCACCGGTGAGTGCTGATAACGTGTTCTAAAGACTATGGCATGTGTCTTGCAATAGGGATGCTTGTCCGTTCAGCAAGGACCCCTCCGGCCGGTACGTGGTGCTGTACACCTTCACCGCCAGAGACGAGAACGACGTGGATGTCGAGCGCGGGGAGTTTGTCACCGGTGAGTGCTGATAACGTGTTCTAAAGACTATGGCATGTGTCTTGCAATAGGGATGCTTGTCCGTTCAGCAAGGACCCCTCCGGCCGGTACGTGGTGCTGTACACCTTCACCGCCAGAGACGAGAACGACGTGGATGTCGAGCGCGGGGAGTTTGTCACCGGTGAGTGCTGATAACGTGTTCTAAAGACTATGGCATGTGTCTTGCAATAGGGATGCTTGTCCGTTCAGCAAGGACCCCTCCGGCCGGTACGGGGTGCTGTCAAACCCGTAAAACTAAAGAAAAATATATTGCGCGACACTAATCCTTTTTAGGGTTCCGTAGCCAAATGGCAAAAAACGGAACCCTTATAGATTCGTCAAGTCTGTCTGTCCGTCCGTCCGTATGTTACAGCCACTTTTTTCCGAAACTATAAGAACAATGCTGTTGAAACTTGGTAAGTAGATGTATTCTGTGAACCGCAATAAGATTTTCACACCAAAATAGAAAAAAGACAATAAATTTTGGGGGTTCCCATACTTGAAACTATCGAACCCACGTGTATCTATGGATAGGTCTTCAAAAATGATGTTGAGGTTTCTAATATTTTTTTTTTCTAAACTGAGTAGTTTGCGCGAGAGACACTTCCAAACTGGTAAAATGTTGGTCCCCCCCCCCTGTAACTTCTAAAATAAGAGAATGATAAAACTAAAAAAAATATATGATGTACATTACCATGTAAACTTCCACCGAAAATTGGTTTGAACGAGATCTAGTAAGTAGTTTTTTTTTAATACGTCATAAATCGTAAACCGCAATTTACCAAGTACGGAACCCTTCGGGCGCGAGTCCGACTCGCACTTGGCCGGTTTTTCTATACTTTATATTATAAAGATTTTTTGTTTGTTTGTACCGACACAGATAATATAATACGAGCATACAGATGCCTCATCCCATACAAAAAAACCGTGCCGACGTAACTAGCGTTTTTCATCTGCTTAATCTTGTTATTTTTGTGAGTACATCAATCGCGTTTGATCCCGTTTCACGACAATAGATGGTGTTAGCAGCGCCTTGCAAGTAAAAGGGTTTACGAGGTTCCTGAATATTTTTTTCTTTAAATACAGTGAAGTTTCGTTGTATAATATTTTCTTGCACGTTGTTACAGTTTTTTTGCACCAATATGTGTTAAAATGCAAATTTTAACAATCGAGTTGAATGCCTCAGAAATTTAAAAATGCGCCATCTATGGCATCAATTTTAAATGATCCGTTCAAATAATCTTTGAAATGTGAATGAAGAGCCCAATATTCCATAATTTTATACTTAGGAGAGTTAATTAAACAAGAACATACAATGTTTATGTTCAATTCCAGATAATGTTAATTTTTAACACAATTCTATTGAATTGTGTGTACATGTCGCGTCATCTAGTGAGATTTATTTGAACCAAATATTTTTTCTTAGCAATGAGACCCCGTGGTACCGAATAGGCCCTGAAACTACTGGACCGATTTAAAAAATTCTTTCACCTATGGAAGGTACATTATTCCGGAGTAACATAGGCTATAACTTATTTTTTTTTTACACTTGAGATCCCTATGAAAATTTGCAACAATGTAACTCAAATTAGCTAAATTATAAAATTCATTATTTGGTGTTCGCTGAGAAAACTATTGATGATCCATAAAAATTATGTACTATATGATTAAAGTAGTAGGTCCAGTTTTTCCTGTCTGTGCCGGGTATCTATAATTTCCAGGTTAAAAACTATCCTATGTCCTTTCCAGGGTCTCAAACTTGCTCCAAACCCAATTTTATCTAAATCAGTTAAGTGGTTTAAACTTGAAATGTAACGGACAGACAGAGTTACTTTTGCATTTATAATATTAGGATGTATTCCAAATTGTAGATTTCGTTTAGGATATTATATATGTCACGTCGAAGTACCTATGAATCGTAGGACCGCCATCTTTAACCCCAATGTCTAGAGGCAATTCCTTTATTCTTGACTGGAGCGGGTTACTTCAATAACACACAACACTGGATTGAAACTCAAGAGTGTTTATTTGATTTAGTTACAGGCACTTTGAGTTTTCAAATGAACTTGAAGCTAAAACCACATCGTGAATTCGTGTGGCCTGCTAGGTCCAAAGCTTTTGTCGGTCGCTGGAGAAGACCTAGCCAGAAACTCCAGGATACTCTTTTTAAATGTTTTTATAGATTACACAATCACTTTATGACAATTAACGTTACATGTTTATTAGGTTTTCAAACATCTATTCAATTAGCAGATTTATTAAACAGTTTTACAGTTATTATTTTTTTACACACACCATGCACCGTACGCGCCATGCACGTACTAAACAATGGGCGGGACTTCCATATTGTTTTTGTTTAGACACTAATTACAAGTTAGCAAACAATACTAAAATGCTGATCAGTTAATTATTTTAACATTAAACAACCTCAATACTCACAAATACAAAGTGGTTTGTAGTTTATTATTGAAATAGTCATCTAATAACAAAACTATTCAAGTTTCCGGTGATCTAACAATCTTACTAATTAGAAAGTTTCTCATTATTACATAGCTGTGTAAAATAGTCTTATGACTTCTTAGTATTTAATCATTTACTCAAATTTGTTTAGTTCTCGTATTAAATTATTAAATCTGGTTATTGGTCATAGAAATTATAACATCCGCCATTGTTTGACAACTTAATAAGAATAACATAATGAAACACATTTACTTCGTCAAATGTGCAATAGTTAAAATGAGAACAAATCCAAAAGTCCTACAATAAGTGTTCCTGTTTAATTTAAACATCTCGTATTAATTAAACATTGAAATTAGCATACGAATTATGAATCAATACTGATTCCACAGTGAGCCAATAGATGGCGCTGAACTCAAAACCCAACTTAAATAGACATAGACACTTAAAACGATTAATTAGGATAATAAATTAGCAAATTCACGCCTACGCGGCGACATATACTATTGAAGTGCAGTGTTCTGTGTTCCTAATACTTTCTTCTTTGTGTTTCAGTTCTAAACAGAGAGGATCCAGACTGGTACTGGATCGTGCGCAGTGACGGACAGGAAGGGTTCATACCTTCCGGCTTTGTGTACCCGGCTGTTGTTCAAGGTAATGCTCTTAAGGTTACACTAGTCGATCATTGTTCCAAGCAAACGTAGTCTGGCGATTACTCCACTGTATGACGGTGTACGTTCAAAATAAAAAAATATATCCATTTGTCTCATTATTATCTAGCCCTGTATGGTAAACAAAAAAATTAATTATTTTAAAGTTATGAGCGTCGAAAGTTCCATATTTCAACACTAATTTTAACGCATCTTTGGGCGGAAATAAATACCATAAGAAGAAGGAAAATTGCAAAACAGCCACCATACAGGGATAGATCAAGTTCAACAATGCAAATGATTTTATTTTGAAAATGTACATTTAGTCGTTTTTTTTATGATATCAAGACTCCCAAAGATCTGTGTATAAAATTTCGTGCGCTGGCTTTCGTCCTAAATCATCATCCATTTCGCTACAAACTTGGCAAAAGTGCTATTTCGTTCGTGAACTAGCTTCTTACTGCTCATCACAGCATCTATCTCTTTCGCACGTGTTGTCGGATGAGATAGCATGCGTTTAACCCCGCGCACATAATAGTTCGTGCCGTCGACTAGGGCAACCTTAATAATACCGGCCTGTTACTGGCCCACTGCTGGACAAAGACCTCTTCCCAAACAGATAAGGCATGAACATTGATCACTATGCTTGCTCAATGCAGGTTGACAATGTTATATTAACTGTATGTTCAGGTTTCCTCGTGATGTTTTGTTTCACTTTTGCCAGCGATGTCTAAAATAAACTCAAAAAATTCATATCAATTTAAAACATAGCTTAGAAATTAAATTAATATACATATTTTAGAGAAGACTAATGCTAAAAGGACGATGATGAAGCCTCTAGAAGTATCAAAATCTATAAAAAAAATTGTAATATATACAAACAACAAACTTCAATAAATAATCTTAATATGGCGTAACATAATCTTTTAAAATAAACACAATATTCCTTCAAATAATCCAGAAATGTCATAATACTAAATACCTCTACTCGCTATTGTCTCAGTATTGACTGACAATACTAAAAAACAAAAATTCTTCGATGATCATCTAATTAAAGCCACCTTTATTGCTTCCTTTTATAGTTTAGTAATTGAATAACAAAAAACACATAGAACTTATTTTTCATAATCATGTTATGTTACATTACTGTTACAGATTTATGTAGATATAATATTGCTTTGTACAAATATTTATTGTGTCATAAATCATGTGTGTATGGTGAATAAATGATTATTATTATTATTATTATTGATTTGAATAAGAAATCTTAACTGTAAATTAAATTTCTCCAACCAACATCACTAGTGCATACTTCACTACACACACAATAACACCACCCTAAAGCAAAAATATCACACCACAACAACAACACCACGCTACACCAACAACACCTCACAGTCCACACAATAACCACACTACACCTCACAACATCAAGCACCAACAACAACAACAACATCATAGCAACTAAAGCAACAACTGCATCACTACACACATATCAACAACACCACACTACAGCAACAACAAAACCACACACCAACCACATTCCAGCAACAACACTGTTGTTGGTGGTACCAACAACGTCTCATTATAGCAACAACATCACACAACACCACACTACAGCAACAACACCACACGATAACCACACTACTGTAACAAAACCACACGCCCAACAACACCATATGCATACTATCCTATACGTATTCTATCACTTTCAGCAACCCAACAAGACAACACACAGCCCATCCTATCACCACCGCCGACGAATCCCAACAACTCGTTGATGAACAACAAGCTCAACAACAGCAACCCGCAGCCACAAGACAGCGACGGACGATACCACGGCACCGAACTAGTCATGCTATACGATTATAAGGTAACTAGCTGCCGTAACTTTCTCCAATATCTTTATTATTTAGTTTACTAGAATTTCCCGTGGCTTCGCCCGCATTAAATTTTAGTACCATACTTCACAGGATCACAAGCTGGGCTAATCTAAAAATTACCTAAAAAAACTTTATATTAAAATCGCGTTTTGGAGTCCATATGAAACATGTATAGATTCCCACATCACATCGATGTGTGTGATGTTATATTATGTATGAGCTATAATAAAGTTGCAAAGTTTCATCAAAATCCGTTCAGTGTTTTTTACGTGAAAGAGTAAAAAAGAATAACAAACTTTCACATATATAATATTAAGGAAGATAAGATTGTTATCAAGAGCATTGCGGTACAGTAATCCCCAATCTTCTTGGCCGCTCTGAAATTCCGCCTCCCTCTTACAAAAACAGCAGCTCGCCGGTGTCATGCTCATCGGAAAGCCTATGTTCAGTCCAGCCAATAAGATGTGAGAGTACTGTACGTGTCTCTGTCGTCTACTTCGTAGTAATCCTCACAGTCTGCTCCGGGCCATGACAATCTTGGCAAAGGAAGGTACAGTAGTGAAGTCGAGCAGCAACGCTCCAGCTTTGCACCGAGAGCATCTGGGTACAACACGCATTAGGTGCGGCCGGCCAGCTCAACCTGCATGCCCAAACATACACAAACCAAAATCAAAATCAATAATTTTTATTTCATATAGGCCTACATGGGCACTTATAAGACGTCGACAAAAGGTGCTCGGTTCGGGTTGGTCGTTTCCTATGGAGAAGGACCGGCCAGAAACTCCAAGGTTACTCTTTTAAAAAATTGTTTGGTTTTACAATATTTCCATGTTACAGCAGTAATTAGATGGGGGAACAATGCAGGCCCGACAATAGGTCGTAAGAAACTAAAAAAAAAGATTAAATAATAAATAAACAAAAGATTAAAAAAAGGTAAAACGAGATAAAATGCTAACAAGCATCTAGAAATCTAGAATGCCTACAATGTTCACACATTTACAAAACAATAGGTAAAACTATTCTTAGCAAAGGGCTATAAAGATGATTGAAAACCATAATTTTCCTACTTTTAAAGGAAAAAAAAAATTAGATTGAATTAAACTGAATGTGAAAGGCCAAGTGCGCAGTACCCATAACCGGCGTGTGTGTATGACTAGATGTATGAATGTGTGTGAAGCAAAAGAAGTATGTAAGGATCGTAACAGGTGGCGTTCTGTAGTTTCTGCCTACCCCCATGGGAAAAAGGCGTGAGTTTATGTATGTATGTATGTAAACTGAATGTTTCAATTTAATATTTGTACTAATTCCATTTCCCTAATGTCCTGTCACAGGCTCAAGCCCCAGACGACCTGTCAGTGAAGCGCGGCGAGTGGGTGTACGCTGACCTGACGCAGCAGACGGTGGAAGGCTGGCTGTGGGCACACGCGCCCAAGTGCCGCCGCTCCGGCTTCATCCCCACCGCCTACGCACGCGCACCGCACACCACCTCGCTCTGATAGTGCACCAGGCTCCAGTGATAGTGCATCAGGTTCCAGTGTTGGTGCACCAGGCTCCAGTGTTAAGTGTACCAGGCCCAGTTTTAGTGGACCCGGGTCCAGTGTTAGTGCACCAGGTTCTAGTGCTAGTGCACCGGGCTCTAGTGTTAGTGCACCAGGTTCTAGTGCTAGTGCTCCGGGATCTAGTGCTAGTGCACCAGGTTCTAGTGCTAGTGCACCGGGCTCTAGTGTTAGTGCACCAGGTTCTAGTGCTAGTGCACCGGGCTCTAGTGTTAGTGCACCAGGTTCTAGTGCTAGTGCTACGGGCTCTAGTGCTAGTGCACCAGGTTCTAGTGCTAGTGCTACGGGCTCTAGTGCTAGTGCACCAGGTTCTAGTGCTAGTGCTACGGGCTCTAGTTCTAGTGCACCGGGCTCTAGTGTTAGTGCTCCGGGATCTAGTGCTAGTGCACCAGGTTCTAGTGCTAGTGCATCGGGCTCTAGTGTTAGTGCACCAGGTTCTAGTGCTAGTGCTACGGGCTCTAGTGCTAGTGCACCGGGCTCAAGTGTTAGTGCTCCGGGATCTAGTGCTAGTGCACCAGGTTCTAGTGCTAGTGCACCAGGTTCTAGTGCTAGTGCTACGGGCTCTAGTGCTAGTGCACCGGGCTCTAGTGTTAGTGCTCCGGGATCTAGTGTTATCGCACCGGGCTCCAGTGTTAGTGCTACAGACGGTGGAAGGCTGTCTTTGAGCACACGCGCCCAAGTGCCGCCGCTCCGGCTTTATGCCCACCACAAACGCGCGCCGCATACCACCTCGCTCTGATTGTGCACCAGGCTCCAGTATTAGTGCACCAGGTTCCAGTGTTAGTGCATCAAGTTCCAGTGTTAGTACTACAGACGGTGTAAGGCTAGCTGTGTTTACTTTCAGCGTCACGAATACTTTTAATACTGGCAATACTGCCGCTACCAGCTCTGTGATTCCGTGCTCTGCAGCCCTACTGCTTAACTAAGAGGTTGTCAGAGAAATCTGCACAGTGCTGAAGGGCAGTTGAGGCTGTCAGACTATGACTGGGCTCTCGCATCACTGGATCATACCCTCCTGCGATGTGGTATCTCCGGTGAGATACAAGATCGGTCTGTAACACAGGACCAGTGGGGCTTTAGTACTCAAGTGCCAATTACGTCATGAAGTTTTCTGTTAACTGATAGCTAGATGTTGCTCACGATTTCACAATAACTGTAAGGGGTGTCCTCAAAGCCATATTTCAGCACGATAAACTATTCATTGTTTAGTAATAAACAAGGTCTTTAAGTCAAGAATGAATAGGTTACTTCTAGGCAAACGTGCTTCACCGTCGACCACATCATCGCTTACCGTCATGTGAGATAGTGGTCAAGCGCGAGCATATAATACATTTTAAAAAAAAATTGTCTCAAACAGGTTCAAACTAGTAGGTAAATAAGCAACTGTGCTATTTAAATTTTAGGATATTGTAACTGTGCCGCATTTTATAAATGAACGATATAAATATGTTGTTTATTCGCTTTGTTTTTTTATTTACCTGTTACATTTTTTTTATGTTAATAAATATGCACAATAAAAAATAAATACAAATATAATTGCTAGAAACCAGTTTAACAGATGACTGCATGACGATTTTCAATTTATCTTGTGTTGTTATGATTATAATACAGGCAGGATTGTTCATCATAATTATGTCATATTTCCATGTTTTGTTGAACATACTATTAATGAGTAAATAAATAATATTTTTTATGTACTTGATGGCAACATTAGTCCCGCCAAAATTTTATGTCTTGACAGCTGTCAAGGTATAAAAATACTGATTATTTTATGAGACTTCCGGGATTCTGATATGTATTAAAACGACTATTGTATGCAGTAATTTGAGTGGTGTCATTGAAATATATTAAAATTGAATCAAGTAGCACTAAATTTTGCATTGTTCTCAGATCCTAGGTTGTAATTCTTACGACAATGCCACTACTTTTTATTACCCGACGATGGCGAAGCCAAAAGGAAGGGTTATGCGATTTAAGCAGTCTATTATGTACGTATGTTCCTTCATAGCGCCTAAATTATTCATTCGATTTTGATGAATATGGTGTCAATCAATTTGTTGTTATGGCCTGGATAACATAGGCTAAAAAAAAGAATACACCATAGTCGGGTTACAGTTTTTAGTGTTCCGTATCCAAAGGGTAAAAACGAGACCCCATTACTAAGACTCCACTGTCCGTCTGTCTTTCACCATGCTGCATCTCATGAACCGTGATAGCTAGAAAGTTGGTATTTTCACAGATGATGTATTTTCTGTTGCCACTATTACGACAAATACTAAAAACAGAATAAAATAAATATTTAAAAGTAGAGCTCACATACAACAAACGTGATTCTTTGCGATAATGGTACGGAACCCTTCGTGCGCGAGCCCGACTTGCACTGGGCCGGTTTTTAATGCAAGTTTTTACTTTTGTAATGATAAACTTCTGCCTGTATTATCGTCTTTTGCCTAAATCTTAGCCTAAAGCCATATTCTATGTAAATTATAGAACATAAGTTTCGTCTTCCCTATTTTTAAGTATTTCATTCCATTATTTTAATATTAAATCGCTATATATACTCGAAATGTCAACGTTTATGTAAAATATACTCCGTCCAAATTCGACTGATTTTGACAATACGCTTTATACTTTTATATGAATATTTTTAAGTATAAGATTTTGTATGTAATTTGTACTTATTAATAAAATGGTTTTAAACTATTTTCTCTGTTTTATTTTGAATTCAATTACTTATTAACTAGCTTTTACCCACGGTTTCGATCACATTTTTCAGAATAAAAAGGAAGCATATGACATTGAGCGATTGTGTAGCTTTCAGCGATTGAGAGTAATCGGATCAGCATTTTCAGAGATTTACATATATACATACATAAACTCACACCTTTTTCCATAGGGGTAGGCAGAAACTACAGAACCCCACCTACTTCTTTTCGTGTGAAGATCTGGCCACTTCTGGTGTCCAGAGTTAACCTCTGACTTGGCTATTTCAGACTTACATCTAAAGAGGAAAGATTTTTTTGTTTGTTTGTACCGAATACGCTCCGAAACTTCAGGACCGATTTTAAAAATTCTTTCAATTATGGAAAGCTGCATTATCCCCGAGTAACATAGGCTATATCCTTTTTATAATCGTCCTCGACGGAATCATGTTGCGCATTTACGATAGCAGTCTTCTGTGTCGTGTATGATCTATGCCTGCTGAGTCATACACATACCGACATGCAAGCGAAACAGAACGACCTGCGCCATGAGGCGGCGAAAACTGGGCTCAAAATTAACATCCGGAATACCCAGGAGATGCGTACAGGTGTGAGGAATTCTGCACCGATATTAATCGGCACAGAGGTTGTGGAACGCGTCCACAAATTCACGTACCTTGGGAGCGTCGTGCCAGAGACTGGAGGGAATGAAGAGGATATCACTTCACGGATCGCCAAAGCGCGAGCTACCTTCGCACAGCTGAGACCTGTGTGGCAATCACGGCAACTGACCCGAACGGTTAAACTGAAAATCTTCGGCTCTAATGTCAAATTTGTGATGCTCTACGGGTGCAAAAGTGGAAGGTAATAAAGGACATCTCACGCCAAATCCGGGTCTTCCTTAACCGATGTCTTCGGCGCATCCTCGGAATTTACTATCCCGATTATCTCTAATGTAGAGCTGTTGGAGAGATGTCACGAGACCCCGATCGACCGCCAGATCAAGCGGCGTAACTGGTGTTGGATTGGTCACACGCTCCGAAGGGATTCCGATCACATTCCTAAAAAGGCTTTGGATTGGAATCCTCAAGGAAAAAGGAAGCGAGGCCGTCCCCGTCAAACCTGACGATGCACCGTATTGGCGGAAGCGACGAGTATCGGAATGACGTGGAGCGAGGTGAAACGCGTACCTAACTCAAGACCGGTCTCGATGGAGAACTACTAAGCCCTCTGCCCCAGCAAGGGGACATAGGATATAAAGTCAAGTAAGTCAACATAGGCTATAATTTATTTTCAAAAAAATTGAGATGCGTATGTAAATTGCATTAATGTAACCCAAAGTAGCAATTTTTTTTATAATCTAGAGGCTCGCGTTTGACCACTATCTCGCCTGGTTTTAAGCGATGATGTGGTCTACGATGAAGAACGCTTGCCTAGAAGAAACCTATTCACTCTTGACTTAAAGGCTCCAAGGTTGTAGCTATCAGGGAACAAAGACTCCGAAAGGGAGTTCCATTCCTTAGCTGTGCGCACAATGAAAGTATTAGCAAAACGCTTGGTGCGTATGGGAGGGATATCTACCATGTACCAATGGCGCATGGCCGTACGTCTTGATCGACGAATCCGATGATGAAAAGGGCCAGGAATCAAATTGTGCAGTTCCGTCGCACACTCTCCGAAATGTAACCGATAAAAAACCGACAGGCTGGCAACTCGGCGTCGATGTTAGAGACTCTGGAGCTTTGACGCGACCAAGTGAATCGTTGCCAATAAGCCTTTTGGCCCGTCTGTCAATCGACTCAAGTGCATCAAGCTGATATTTGGCAGATCAATCCCAGAGGTGAGAGCAGTACTCCATGCATGACCGAACTTGCACTTTATACAAGTTGAGCAGCTGTTCAGGCGTGAAGTATCGTCTCACCTTTGCAAGAATCCCCAAGTTTTTTGCAGCTAACTGAGCTTTCGCCTCAATAAGTATGAATTTGCCTATAAAATTCATTATTTGACGTGCGCTGAGAAAACTATTGATGATACATTTAAATTATGTATTATATGATTAAAGTAGGGTCGTTGTGGCAACAGTGCATCAGTATGTTTTCAAAGCAACGTAGATACGTCACTTAATTACTCTCGACTTTTACAATTGTATAGCTAGACAAGTAACTTATTGGTCTACCTTTTATTATTGTATAGCTAGGTATGTAACTTATTGGTCTACCTTTTAGTAAGACAGAAGGTAGTTAAAAAATTTTTTTCGTATATTTTACGAATGACACGACTAAACAGACAAAGCTTCCAAAAAATATGTAATTGGGTTTTGTTGGTTATCCTTTAACACCCTGGCTAGGAAATATTTTCGATGTTCAAAAACGACTTTTCTACAGATTTATTATATGTATTGATTAGTTATAGTAAAGATTAAAATAAAACTAAAAGTAAATTTCCAATAACTATATTAAATACACATAACTAATTTACGAAAATTAATTCATTTCTAACACAATATTCTTCTTCTTTTTCTTAGCTTGCTGTTTAATATCATCTTTAATCTTCCAATCATCGTACTGCTGTTCAACTTTCTTGATATCCTGCTCAGTAACTGTGATCGGGAGCTGTAGTTCAATCTGTTCACTCCTGATTAACTTGAGAGCAGCTAGTTTCTGCTGCAAGTACGGTCCTTGTTGGCTTTCGAGTAAGTTTCTGTACTCGGCCAGCTTTTTGTTACGAATATCGTCACAGTGCATCTCGGTGAGCTTACGGAGGGATTCCATGCGAGACAGCTTGTGGAATGATCTGAAAAATGGATAAAGAGTTATGTGAGCACCTTCTTCATTTCGTGTCAATTTGACTCAAATTTTGTCCAGCCATCACATGCGAGATGAAAGACGCGATGTGGATTTCCGTCTATGTGGTTGGTCGATTGTTCATACTCTTTACCTTGCCGAATTCACTTACACAATAAGGCTCGGCGCAAACGGGCCACCGACCACTGCCACCGGTGGCCAGCGACAGCGATTTAACACACTTATCCATATATTTAATATAGGCGCACCGCACACATGTAGACGGTGGCGGCCACTCGCTACAGCAGTGTCCACGACTCGCCACTTGTGGTCGCTGCGGGCCACACAAGACGGCGAAACCCGCCACTGTCGCGCTGCTCCACCTCCGCGCAGTTAAGGCGACGATTCCCTTGAGTAGCTGATTTTAAAATGAGAATCACGCCTAAACGGCTAGTCGTAATTTATTGGAAAAAATATATGTTATATTAGACCATTTTCTTAATAATTTCATCTCAGAAAATTTTGAGTTTTATTCGTATAACATAGTGTAATTAATTTGTAAAGTTATGTCTAAAAGGGACAAAAACACGACAATCACAACAAAACCGCTGGGCGTATTTTAATGAAATCGACACCATATCAAAGACAATTTAATTATCTACATTTTGATCTGAAGCTTTTTTTTTTAAAGTCATAGAATAATAAGAAAAGTACAAAAAACTACTAAATTTCGGGTCGCGCGGGTGAGAAACGAGGGCGCGTTTTGTTCTCTCAAGGTCGTTGGCGTTAGTCGTCGTCTTAAGCGTTAGGCATCCTACGCATCGCACGCATCACCTTGGAGCACGACAACGCCTCAATGGATATCGATACTTTCATATCGGAAATCCAATTATGTTACGCTATTTTGGATTCACTTTCTGGTCTATACAGCAATAGAAAGCTTCCGATCAACGGTGGCTGTCGCGCACTTCTGTCACTGTTACAAATGTGGCGGTAGCTTGCGACAGCCACCGGTGGCTGTGGTTGGTCGGTGGCCCGTTTGCGCCGAGCCTAAGACTGCTGGATAGCTCTGTCGTTGGCCTCGTTCAAGTCGTGGCAGGAAAAAAGGTGGTGCATATCCTATGAAGAGGTGTATTCGGAAGAGGTGTAATATCAAAAGAGGTGTATTCGGGCTATGTTTAAGATACAATCGACCGAAAGCTGCAGACCATTGTTTAAAAAATACAAGTTATTGACTTTACCCTCTTTATATATTTTTGAAGTTGCATCGTTTGTAAAGGCAAACCCCCAACACTTTCCACGACTATCTGACACTTTTCCACGCAACAGACGTGACAATAGTCAACTTTGTTTGCACTCGGCAAAAACTGCCCTCATGGGGAAAAGCTTTTTTTGTATGGCCCCGAAAATATATAACAAAATACCACAGTCATATAAAGCTATGACAACAAATCTATTTAAAAATAAGATTCGAAATTTATTAACAGACAAGTGTTATTATAATATAAATGACTTTTTGACGGACTCCTTTTGAATGTTTATGTTATTGTTATTGATTATGGTATTGTTATTCTTATAAAATTGTATTCTGAAATTCTGGAATGATTATTTTGTTTTGACATATTGTTTTAATATCTTGTTTTTTTTTTATTATTATTTTGTTATATTCTGACATTCTAGTATCACATCCTTGATTTTTATTATTTATTGAAATCTGCACGATTTTTCACGACATTTTCATTTTACACATTAAATATTTTAATATCATGACATTTTTTAATAATTGTTATTGACATTCTAGAATGATTATTTTGAATTGATTTATTATTTTAATATCTTTATTTTTTTATTTTTACTCTGACATTCTATAAGCATAATTTTGACTTGTATTATTTTATTGACATTTACACAACATTTATTTAATTTTTACTAAATATGACATTCTATTAAGTATTTTGATTTGTATTCTTTATTAATATTTGCATGCCATTTTCCAAGGTAAACATGACGTTCTATCATTCTGTATCCTAACACCTCTTCATGCTGACAATTTGTTATGTATGTATGTATGATACTCATGTTTGAGCAAATAAAAATGATTTGATTTGATTTGATTTGATTTGAAGGGGCTCCACTCTGGCACCATGTTTGGGATGGGTCAAGGATACCAGGCGTCACTACAGTGACCAACCTGGGTTTGCAACCGGGTCGGAGATTGACAGATTGGCCACTGCAGTTCGTGTCCAGATGGGAGACTGATGCTCTGCCGGAGTGATGAAGTGTGGAGGAGTGGGAGTGACTCAAACTGAAGAAGTTTGAGATGGTGTCAAAAGTATGTAGTAGAATAAATTTTAAGGTTCCGTACCCAAAGGGTAAAAACGGGACCCTATTACTAAGAATCCGCGGTCCGTCTGTCACCAGGCTTTATCTCATGAACCGTGATAGCTAGACAGTTAAAATTTCACAGATGATGTATTTCTGTTGCTCACAAATAATAAAAACAGAATAAAATTAATATTTAAGTGGGGCTCCCATACAATAAACGTGTTTTTTTGCAGTTTTTTGCGATAATGACGGAACCCTTCGTGCGCGAGTCCGACTCGCTCTTGGCCGGTTTTTTTTATTTGGATTGTCTCAGATGCAACTCAACGAGTCTAGATTTCCAGTTGATGGCAACAGTTTCGTTTCAGTACTCCCCAGTCTTCTTGGCTGCTCTGAAGTTGGCCTACTGATGCGCATGGCACGGCGCGCTGCCATTCCCTATTATTCCATTGAGCCCTATTTCTGTCACTCACGTGTTTGTCTGTCCGTCGTCTGTCACACAGGATTTACAGCCAAACGGCTAGTCTTCAAATTTTCACAATATAAGCATCTTATTGACCCAAAAATCCATACAAATTGCCAAAAAATATTTTTAATTCTTTTTTAGGGAGGCTACCATACATACATATATAGTTAAAGGGGTGAGCGAAAAAGAAATGTTAACGGTTGGAGCTACAGTCTTCAAATTTTCACAATATAAAAAAAAGAAAGAAAAATTTTTATTTGTGACCCGCACAGGAGACACGAGAAATAAGCAACATACGCATAAACATCTAAACATCAAATAATATAAACATCTTATTGACCCAAAGCCATACAGGAGGGAGTGAAAAGAAATGCTATCTACCTACCCCATCGAGTGGGGTATAATATTCACAGCGGATCTTTGTGTCTCTGAAGTTGGCTCTGTCAACTATTGCGCACGAAATAGATTAACTGCATAGAGTAAGCGAGATAGGATGATGCGACAAACGTATGCGAGTGAAAGAGACAGTTATACAATGCTATTTTCACTTTCGATATTGACACAAAAAAAGATCCTGCGCAGCCTCTTGCAGCCAATTCAGCGACATAAAGATCCGTTGTGAGTATTATATCGTTGTTTAGAGTTCTTTGAGTAGATAAGGACAATATTTTTTGTTTTAAAAATACTGGAAAACAATGGAATGAGAAGCCACCATTTTTACAACTTCCCATTGACCTATCAACTCCAAATTTGGTGATTATGTTTAAAATTACGTATATTTTACTAACAAATACCAATATATTGATAAATCAGATTTTCACTTTGAATTTCCCTTATTTTTCCTATTACAACCAACTTGATTTTGCGGTTTGGTACGAAACCTTAATTGTGCGAAATCCGTTTTTTAGTATGAGTTTGACTACTGGGCAACCATTGTAGCAAACTTCAGAACGGCCAAGAAAATTGGCGATTACTGTACATGGAACTTAAACATAACTGGCCAAATGTGGGTGTTATATACACCCTCCTTTTCCCACCTTTCCCTACTCTGTCTAACCCTTGGTGACAGTGGCTATCATAGGATAGGATAGCTGGACCCGTTTTCCACTTTAGACTCCTATTTGGGCCTTTGTGCGTGCGTCCGGCCCTGGTTCATTCAGGCCATGGTACAGGCGAGAGGGCATGGAAAGCTGTCGTCACCTCCTTCTGCGAAACAGTAATGCTCGCGAAGGAGGAGTCGGAACGTGTGAGGGACTCGCAACGGAGACGCCCCTGACCACCGCAGGAGACGCCCTGGGCGTCGCAAGCCGATTCCCGTCCACCGTAGGCGCAGGCTTGCGGACGGCGTGTAATGGGTAGTTCGCCGTCCGATAAGGACCAGGCCCGAATCAACGGCGCGTAGTGTTCCACGCGCGCATCAAAGAGATGTGAGTAAAAACTGACGGGGTCCGCCAGGACCGATGCCTGTCTGGGTCGCGGATAAATTTGAAAGAGTGTTACCGCGGCCCTGGCACAAGCATCTGAAGGAACACGGGTGGGTTGTATCAGTAAAAGTCTGACACGCCCTCCCGCTTCACCGAGAGTAGGAGAAGTAAGTGAATGATGTCTCAAAGAAGCTTCCTCTCTGTGAGAGATAATGGGCTGCAATCCACCAGATTTTGGTCAGCCAGCCCGCGAATATGTATCCTCCGACTGCACAGCATGATATTCTCCTTGTTGATTTTTTGATATTTTGATATAACTTTTTTTAGAGTAGTGTTGATGAAATAATTTACACAAAGTTAAGCGAGTGCCAGGGTTCCAAACCCCGACCTACAACTTGCAAGTCACGGCCGTTACCACTGGGCCACCACTGCTCTCAGTAGCTATCTATATATATAAAAATCAATTGCTGTTCGTTAGTCTCGCTAAAACTCGAGAACGGCTGGACCGATTTGAATAATTCTTTTTTTGTTATGTTCGACAGAATACAGGGAAGGTTTAAAAGCAAAAAAAAAAAAAAAATGTTTGGTTGGATAGGGTAGGTAGGTAGAGTAGTGTAGTGTAGTGTAGGTAGGTAGGTAGGGTAGGGTAGGGTAGCGTAGGGTAGGGTAGGGTAGTGTAGGGTAGGGTAGTGTTGGGTAGAGTAGTGTAGGATAGGGTAGTGTAGCGTAGGGTAGGGTAGTGTAGGGTCGGGTAGGGTAGGGTAGGGTAGGTAGGTAGGGTAGGTAGGTAGATAGGGTAGGTAGGTAGAGTAGGGTAGGGAAGTGTAGGGTAGGGTAGGGTAGTGTAGGGTAGTGTAGGGTAGAGTAGTGTAGGATAGGGTAGTGTAGCGTAGGGTAGTGTAGGGTAGGGTAGGGTAGTGTAGGGTAGTGTAGGGTAGGGTAGGGTAGGGTAAGGTAGGGTAGGGTAAGGTAGGGTAGGGCAGGGTAGGGCAGGGTAGGGTAGGGTAGTGTAGGGTAGAGTAGTGTAGGATAGGGTAGTGTAGCGTAGGGTAGGGTAGGGTAGGGTAGTGTAGGGTAGGGTAGGGTAGGGTAGGGTAGGGTAGTGTAGGGTAGAGTAGTGTAGGATAGGGTAGTGTAGCGTAGGGTAGTGTAGGGTAGGGTAGTGTAGGGTAGGGTAGGGTAGGTAGGGTAGATAAATGTTTGGTGTTTTTATGGCAAAACAAAGTTTGCCGGGTCAACTAGTCATTCATAAATATACTTACTCAGGATGCGCTTTGTATTCAATATTGAGTTTCTCTAAAAGCCATTCAAACTTCTTGTAGTCATATTGTCTCAAGAACTTCATTAACTTCTTCCTTCTGTCAATCTTCTCTTGTACCATTTGCTGAAAAGGAAATAGAGTTATTATTTCTTTTTGAGATTGGTGAGAGATTTTATTCAATACGTTCTAAAACAAAAAAAAAAGACATGTTTTTTTTACGCGGTAGGAATAGTGCTCGCCAAACTTCTTGGCCGCCCTGAAGTTTGCTTTCCGATGTGCAAGACACGAAACTTTGCTGTTTTTGTATGAAATTTACTACTGTGCAGCCATTGTGGCCAACTTCAGGGCGTCCAGTTTGGCGACAACTACCTATAACCTAATTCTTTTCCTTAAAACATCATCTATCTGCTAGTGCAAGTCGCATCAAAATCAGTCCAGCCGTTTCGGAGATTAGCCGGAACACACAGACAGCCAAAAATATAAAAAACATCTTCATATTATGCACTTACACTCTTTGCGCTGTAGCATGGCGCGGGTGATAGTTTCAATAAAAAAAAATACGCATATGCATTGTTTGTAGTTTAACGTCATACTATGGTTATACCATAGTTGCCTGTATGACGTTAAACTACAAAAAATGCGTATACGTATATGCGTATAAAATGTTATTGAAACTGTCACCCGAACTATGCTTCAGCGCAAAGAGTATAGTAATTTTTTGATTTGATTTTTTGATTTTTGATTAAGGTAATCCCCAAGAAATGAATAGAAAGAAATGCTTGGGTGAGCATAATAAAATTTACAAGACAGGTAATATATAAATGATATTTAAAAAAAAAAAAACTTATTATTACCTTCATTTTCTTATTTCTGGGAAACTTATCCATGGTGTCTTGCATATACCGTATCTGTCCAGTGAGCAAAGCAACTGCAAAAAATAAATAATCCTTAGAACACTTAGTTGTGGCACGGGGTCTCATTGCTAAGAAAGAAAATTTGGTTCAAATAAATCTCACTAGATGGCGCGACATGTACACTCAATTCAATAGAATTGTGTGTAAAATTAACATTTTCTGAAATTGAACATAACAATTGTATTTTCTTGTTAAATGTGGTAATTATCATCATTTCAGCCTGAAAACGTACACTACTGTACTTAGGTCAAGCTTCGACACACTGATCGGTCCTGTGCATCTCGCATCCACCAGATTCCCGCAGCCCTAACCAGGTCACCTCTGAGTCTAGAACACTAGATGGAGGACTCCCTCTACCTAGAGTCCAGAATCTAGATTCCCCCATTGCAATGTTGGGCCTTCCAACATTGTGTCAAAATGCGGTCAATGTAACTTAACTAGCGACTTCTCATGAATTCTGAAAACCATATCGCACTATGGAACACTACGCAAAGCTGATCCAGCAGATAGTGTCTCGTAAGTAAAGAGTAAACAGAACAAGTTTAAAAGAAAGCGCGGCAAAATTCATCTGTCAGTCATCATCATCATCAGCCGTTTTAATGTTGCTACTACTGGGACACAGGCCTCCTCTCTGTGCGAGGGAGTGGGCCGTAATCCACCACGCAGGCTCAGTGCGGGTTGGTAGATGTCACATGTCTTCGAATTTTTAGTTCTAGGACATGCCGGTTTCCTCACGATGTTTTCCTTCACCGTTTTGAGAGCAGTGGTGATGAAATAATTTACACAAAGTATGCACCGGCCTGGGTTCAAAACCACGACCGACGTCTTGTAAGTCGCGACGACCACTGGGCCACAAATGCTCTACACGTAAATATAAGTTATGACAATAACAAAAAAACCGGCCAAGTGCGAGTCGGACTCGCGCACGAAGGGTTCCGTACCATTTTCGTAAAAAACGGCAAAAAAATCACGTTTGTTGTATGGGAGCCCCCCTTAAATATTTATTTTATTTGGTTTTTAGTATTTGTTGTTGTAGCGGCAACAGATATACATCACCTGTGAAAATTTCATGTGTCTAGCTATCACGGTTCATGAGAAACAGCCTGGTGACAGACAGACAGACAGACAGACAGACGGACCGCGGAGTCTCAGTAATAGGGTTCCGTTTTTACCCTTTGGGTACGGAACCCTAAAAACATGCACATGAGTAGGTATTTCAAAAAGAAGTCACCTAACCATAGACGAGGATAGTAGCCGTTCTTTTTCCTCCTCGATTCAGTGAGACACCTAGCAGGAGAAATTATCAGAATGGTTCCCCATAAGGTTGAGTTTATTTATTTCTCTCTCGTATGAATCTCCAACTTTTATACACTTTTTTTTTTTTGTTTTGCTTTTTTTACTTTTTTTTTACTTTTTATTGCATGATCTAATTCCACCAAGCCCGTTTCATCATCGGACTACAAGACGTACGGCGATGCGCCATCGCTACATGGTAGACATACCACCCATACGCACTAAACGTTTTGGAAATACTTTCATTATGCGTACAGCTAAGGAGTGGAATTCCCTGCCGGAGTCTGTGTTTCCCGATAGCTACAATCTAGGAGTCTTTAAGACAAGAGTGAATAGGTTACTTCTAGGCAAGCGTACTTCATCGTCGACCACATCATCGCTTACCATCAGGTGAGATAGTGGTCAAGCGCAAGCCTATAATAGATAAAAAAAAAAAAACTAGTGATATACACAAGACATGTTTGCCAAGTTTTCCTTTTGTATTTTAAATGTTTATGTAATATGAATATGACATGTCACTTAAATGACTTTTTCAGAAGAAATAAACAAAAAATATTTATTGCCACAGAAACTACATCACATTACCACAGAATGTTTATTATAGGACTAGCTGTCCCACCACCACCTACCGTAACCTACCTACCCAACATACGCATGCAACGGAAGCTCTCAAAAAGGAATATATTTTTTCTCGTTTTTGCAACATTTTTCATTTATGCTCCGCTCCTATTGGTCGTAGCGTGATGTTATATAGCCTATAACCATCCTCGATAAATGGAATATCCAAAACATAAAAAAATATTCAATTCCAACTCTTAGTTCCTGAGATTAGCACCTTCAAACAAACAAACAAATTCTAAAATGAAAAAAATGTGACTTTATTTTATTCTAGGCCCGGTTTTCTGATGCGAAATTACGTTAACTAATGGTTTACTAACTTACTTGACCATTTGTTAAGCTAACAAATTATGAAAAAAAACTAAATTTTCTGAAATCTGAAACCAATGGTTACTAAACTATGGATCAAAAACTGGGCCTTAGTGATTCAGTTACAACTGTGTTCATGAAATGGTTTCTTACTTTTAGTTTCAGCTGTGCTATGGTCATACTGATGTCGCCGTACTCTGTCCATAAGCTCCTCTTTAACTAACCGATTGTACTCCTTGCGACCAAGGTGACCCACGGAGAAAATCTTCTTAACTGCTTCAGATGCACTAAAAGTAGAAATAAAAATATTAGAAGCAAAGAAATAAAATAGGTAGAGATTAAAGCTAGAAATACCGTAGATAAGTGTGACCTCCTTTATTTACTTGTTTCTTATTTCATACATTTTTAAATATTCTTGAAACAAAGTTTAGAAAAACAAAAGCCCATCGGTATTGTGAAGAGGACCCAAGCTATTGCCCGTTAGGGCTCCAGAGATAGGAACCTCCTAAGAATTCAAGCAGTGTCCAGAAACACTGCTTACTTTTAGCATCTCGCCTCATGTAGGCAAAGTTAGTTTACCCTTACCTAAAATTTAGAAGCCTGAGAGGATTAGAATCTAAATAAATGTTTCTTGAGGCTTTTGGTGGCGTTCCACGGATATAGATGGTGATCTATCTATCGCCGTGGAACGGCATCAAACGCGTTCAATTTACAAAAAAATATCGGTATAATCAGATGAACAACGCTAGTTACGTCGGCACGGTTTCTTTGTATGGGATGAGGCATCTGTATGCTAGTATTATATTATCTGTGCCCACGGCTTGGCTCAGGGTAAACATATTACTGCGTGACTGCAACTATGGCTGACTAAGGTAAATAAATTGAGATAGTATTATAAAAGCGGCGCACTAGATAGATAGGAAGGAAGAAGAATATAGGAAGCACAAACATTTGAGAAACCGTGTCCAGGAAAACTAAGAAAATAATAACATGTGCTTTAGTATTTTACATGTGAAATTTTATTAAGTTATAAAAGTGGTTCTTGCAAAGGCAAGCTTGGCATCCCTTGATCATCGCACCCCAGGCTAATGCCTGATTAGCCTGTGGGTAAATGGTTCCGTACCATTATTGCATAAAATGGCAATATAATCATGTTGTTTTTGTCCCACTTATAAATTTATATAATTCTGTTTTTAGTTTTTGTTGTTATAGGGGCAACAGAAATACTTCATCTGTGAAAACTTCAACTTTCTAGCTATCACGGTTCATGAGATACAGCCTGGTGACAGACAGACAGATAGACCGCGGAGTCTTAGTAATACGGTCCCATTTTTACCCTTTGGGTAAGGAACCCTTAAGAACAGTAGAATATTTATTTTGTTTACTAATGTAACACTGCAACCAGAGATGCGATTTATTTGAAATACTTCTATTTAAAATGCAAATACAAAATGCAAAATACCTATTTTGTATTTTGCATTTAAATGCCTTTTAGTAAAAACCATTTTGTATTTTATTTGAAATACCTTTCGAGATGTATTTTGCATTTTAATATTCATTTCAAAATGCAAAATACTTTGTGATTAAGTTTAGCCAACATTACCAGTCAAACAAAATGAAATGAACGATTGACGCTCGTATTGCCGAATTTGACCGATAGAGATGCCTGCTAGCCATGCGCGCCCTTTTTTACCCGACTGCCGAAGGAGGGTAATGTTTTTATCAGTCTATTTATGTATATATGTTTGTTCCTATGTGGCGTTCTAGAGACCAAATGCGTTTGCCGATTTTGATGATTCGTACGTTAATCGATTCGACTTAACCCTGCGAGTGTCACTGGCTACATTAAAATTGAAAAATAGAAAAATGGGGGCTTTTGGGCGCCATATTGTGGGGGCCCAATATGTTTTTCTTCCAATCCCGTCGTGTGGGATATCAAAATAAAGGGTTTTAAGAGGCGATTCGAAAAATTTTTAACTAAAAAGTGTTAAATAAAAAATCAAAAACCCGACTGCTTAAAAAGCGAACTAAAAAGACGTAAATAAGAAAAAAATCATGATGTGCAGTCGAAGGATACATATTCGCGAGCTGGCTGACCAAAACCAGATGTATCCTTCGACTGCACATCATGATTTTTTTCTTATTTACGTCTTTTTAGTTCGCTTTTTAAGCAGTCGGGTTTTTTTATTTTTTTTTTTATTTCTTCTTTTGTCAGAGTGCGCGCCTTATGTCTGACTAGTGTCTAACATTATCTATGGCTATGAAACGCAACGCCGCTGACGCCGACGATTCGATTTCACGGATTTATTTTTTGCTGGTGCTGGTGAAGTGGTTACTGTACTGATTCGTACGGTGTGATGATTATGAGACTTCACAGAAGAAAAATGAGTGATGATGTTTTTTAACTAATGGTATTGTTAAAAAGCGTAATAAATAAAAATTTTCACTTTTTAACAATAACAGTCCAGTTACTAATAAAAGAAAAGTGTTATAATGATAAAATAAGAACTAGATGCACAATCAACCGAAATAAATGGCCACACAACTCATAAAATGGAGCCATGGCTCTCTTTTCGTTAGTCTAGTTTTTTACATTATTTTAAGTGAGTATTATTATAATTAATAACATAACAGAATTTATTGATACGCGTACTGATAAATATGACCGAAATGTCATGCATAAGGTGCCATGTTATTAGACGGTTTTGTTCGGCTTGGCATTGTGTCTCTATTTCTCATGATAAATACCTAAAATAATTAAAAAATCTGAGATTTGGTCAAAAGGTATTTTATTTTGAAAATACCTATTTTGCATTTAGCATTTGAAATACAAAACGCAAAACTATTTGGTATTTTGCATTTGAAATAGTAAATCTTAAAAGTATTTTGCATTTTGTATTTATATGCTTTTTTAAAACCATTTTGTACATCTCTGACTGCAACCCAATAAAAGTGCAACCTTGACTGTGTTTCAGAAAAATTTTAGGTTTTCATAGATATCACAAAATGTAAAGGTGTATAAAGTGTTCTAATACAGTGAGTCTCACTAATCTGGCACTATTGAAAATATTGTGCCGGATTGTAGGAATGTTCAGATTACTGGATTGTAAGTATAGAAAAAATCAAGACAAATAAAATAAAGCTATCACAATGTACCAATTTAATAAACAAATATGTAGGAAACTGTGGGGAAGACGCGGGCGGATTACTGCATATGCGGGAGTACCTACTAAAGGGCCGAATTAGTGAGACTCTTTAGTAATAATATAAGAAAAATAACTTAACCTACTCTTTAATTTCCTCAGTTAAAGCGTAGTCTTTGCCAATAGCGCTTTCAGGAATCTGAGGTAGGCCCTCCAAGTCCCCAGACTTCTCTGGTTTATATGCGGGCACGTAATCTGGCCTTACCCATTTTACATTAACTGTGTGTTTGATTCCACGAGACTGGACTATTGTATTAGCTAATCGCCGCAACATTGCGACTGGATTAATACAGTATTAATGATATAGTTGAAATTAAAAGATGTTTTGTTAATCACTATTCCACATAACCTCAAAAAAACAAGTTGACAAATTGACATTGACAGTTTTTTTTTATTGTTGCGTTCCACGGTTCCACTCCACGCAGTCATTTCATTATTATTTTATTACACAGCGCAGCGCACAGCGGTAGGTAGGTACTTGAAGCATGATTATCATCTGGTACATAGACTAACATTATAATTATAGAAGGCTGGTATAAGAGCCGGTCTGGTCCACACGGCTCGTTGCGTTGACTTAGCGCTGTCGCTGGCTCGCTGCGTCGTTTGTCTAAAACATTTGAGATAGGAAGGAAATATATGGAGGCGCCGCGATGTTCTATACATACATTAGCTTATACAAATATGAGTGAAATACGATACAGAATGTGCAAAATCGTTTTGTTTCATTCTTTCTAATGTAGTAATCGTATTTGATGAAAGAGACAACAATATTTCAGTTGTTGCTAGTTATGGCAACATTTTGTTATGACGTAGTGACGGTTGTAGGTACGTGCCATATTCGCCATTTTATGTGACGAATTTTGTGGTTGTGTTCGTGGTAGTCCTGCTGTCAAATGGTTGTTTACATATTGTATTATTGAGATTTGTGAGTGTGTGTGTGTTGCTTGATAGACCTTAGAATCGGCGGCCATTTTATGAGACATTTTGAGGTTTAGGTAGGCAAGTTTTTTTCGTAGGTATTTCCAGTCCATATTATTTAGTATGTCTATGGTCTAAAACGACGTAAAATGACGCAGCGTTGACGCTGGTCAACGGGCCTCGAATGGACCGATCCCTCAGGAAGTCTGCAATCCAATCACACAGACCAACGGGCAGACCGAATGAAGGAAGCTTACCAATAAGGCTTTCATGCCAGACTCTATCAAAAGCCTTCAAGATGCCGAGGGAGACGGCAAGCGCTTCCCCATGCCTCTCGATGGCCTCACTCCAGATTTGAATGGCATACGCTAAAAGATTCCCAGGAGATCGATTTCGGCGGAAGTCGTTTTGGCGGTCACTATGGATGTCGTTAGCTTCTAGGTATGCCAGGAGCTTACTATTAAGTACACGTTCCTTATACTTACAGAGTATGGAAGTTACAGAGATGGGTCTGTAGTTGGCCGGTTCAGCTCGACTCGAGCTCGGGCTGTGCGCTTGCCGAAGGCTTGCTTCCAAGCATTCTTCATAAATTTGACAGTGCGAAGACAGACGAGGACGAGCTCAGTAGCCAGGTCATTAATCTCATTAAAAACAGTCAGTTGTGTCAACTGTCAGTGAGAGTGACAGTGACAGACTGACAGACGTCAGACAGTGATGTTTGTTTCGGTTTCGTAATTTCGTTCGTTCGTTATCGTTTGTGTTTGTGTGACTGTCGCTATACTTTAGAATAATATTATCCATTATTAATAGTCTAAGACTTTAACCAGTTTGTTGTAATTTTAAACATACTCTGTCCTGTGTACTCTGTTTTAAACAAGAAGCTGCTTACTGTAACTGCCGGGCGACCACGGCCTACTGTGACTGAATTGAGTCATACATTTTTATCGCAGTTCGGGAGCAAAAACCGTGATAAAATGCGTGACTCAAGCCTATCACTGAGGCCGTGCTCGCCCGGCTGTTGACTGTTGAATTGTAAACTGATTAAATTTTGAATATTAGGTATTTGCCGCTGAACTACTAGGTGGATAATCTCGAATCAAAAAGAAAAATAACATATATTTTTTTGTAAATATTAACGAATTCCTACTACAACCAGCGGAGGTTGTATCGTTGGTGTAGCTCTCTGGGTCTGTTTCGGTTGTTAGCCTGTTTTACTGCGATCCACGAAGGAAACACACACGCCATTTACCAAGCTTTTATTAGGAGAAGAACATAATTCAGATTATAAAAATCAGTAGTGTGTGTAGGAAAATGGAAAAGCTGTCAATGTGTAGGATGTGTTTAGTGGCCAATGTTAACATGTATGTGGTTGCCAACAAAAAGCTAGAGGAAATATATGAGAAGCTGACCAATGTCCCAGTAAGTGAATTATGCAATAATTTGTAGTCCATAAATATCAACAAATAGGGAGATGAAAATGATTGTCTCGTGTTTAACCACTATCTCACCTGATAGTAAGCAATTATGAAACACTGACTTCGGCAGGAAATTCTACTCATTAGCTTTTTTTTTATTGTATGCAGGCTTGCGTTTGACCACTATCTCACCTGATGGTGAATGATGCTGTGGTCGAAGGTGTAGCACGCTTGCCTAGAAGTAACCTATTCACTCTTGACTTAAAGACCCCGAGATTGTAGCTATTGGGAAACACAGACTCCAGCAGGGAATTCCACTCCTTAGCTGTACGCATAATGGAAGTATTCCCATAATGACCCCTGAAGCTCTGCCCGTTCCTCAAGAGTTAACCACATTGATCAGTCTTGTACTTGTCTCATCCAGCGAATACCTTTGACTCACACCAGGTTATTGCACGCTGCATCACCACGGCTCCAGAACCTATACTCATCCGTGAACAATAATAATAATAAATTTATTGGATTAGTATTCATAAATCAAGAAGCAGTTTAAGAGTTGTTTCGTTGCAGTTAGCGACTGAAGACAGAAGACCGATGCTCGCTTGTTCCTTCTGCCTTACTAAACTGAAGCAATGCTGCCGATTGCAGAGACAATGTCTGGAAGCTGAGAAGCTGTTTGCTCAGATATTGAATGAGGAATTTGAGGTAAGGATTGACTGGTTGAAGTTGTCTTCAACAAACAATTGTTTACATATCATAGTTAGAATTAGTTTCTTAAAGAAAATCAATTTCTGGCTGAAGCTGTAACAAATTATTAACGGCTATCGCCATGAACTTCTGCTGATATGGAAAAAAGGGCTATTTAACCCTAAGGACCTTGATTTAAGATATCTAGTTAAACAACTTAAGAACCCTGTATACAAGTTATTCAACGTATTCCTGTTAAGACTTGATAATGAGACCCATTTGCAGCAATTAAACAACCAAGGAAGTCTGGGGGGAAACACATGGGTTTCGAAAAATGGGTCGGAATAATGTTCTACTAACACTGTAGTGGTTGAGTATAATGTGAAAGTGTTTTCCCCCAGAATATTTCATTTATCTCTCTGTCGCTCGCAATTTTGGTATAATAGAATCATAGTAGAACAAAATGTTCTCTTCACTTTTAATCAGAATTGTTATTGTTATTAGTTTTCTCCAAGAATTTTTAAAGGGATTGAACTTTATTTGGGAAATATTCAGTATCCGGGAGCACGATTTTGGGGGTTTTAAGGAGGGTCTAGGAAGTAACCTCCTTCCCCTCTCATCATCATCATCACTACAGCCAAAAGACTTCCACTGCTGGACATAGGCCTCCCCCAGCCGTCACCACATTGTCCGATCCCGTCCTTCCCCCCTAAACCTAGCAAATAAGTACCTAGTTTTCACAATATTTACGTTTTAAGTTTTGAGATTATCTACACAAAAATAACGCAATAAACAGTTTTTAAAGTGCTCTTGCATGCTTCTGACTGATCGTCTCCAGCGCTGCGGGAAGTGCAACCCCTTCGCCCTTACGTAACAAAGGATAAGCACCCATGCTCACTTCCGCAGCATCGGCTTTGGCTAGCACGGGTGCCTATGCTTTGTAACTATAGATATACAGTAGAGTCCGTTTATTATGACATCGAAAGGAATTGACAAACACGTCATAATATGCGGACGTCATACAAAGCGTTTTGTGAAAAAGACACTTTTTTATGTAAATATGTACTTAAGTATTTACAAATTTTCCCGCCACAATGTTTTGTCGAACTTTAAAACGACTGATCCAGCTTGCAGAACAATTGAAGTCGAGAATAACAAAACGCGCGGCAAAAACATTTGCCTTTTCATGTAGCATAGGGCCGCTGACAGGTATTCCTTTGTTTCTTATGATAAAATGGGTCATAATAAGCGACATATCCTGTAAGGGAAGTCATTGTATCCGACTTTTTTATAAAGAATTTTATATGAAAACCAAACTTCGTAGTATAGTTACGTCATAATAACCGGTTGGTCAATATAGGCGGAGTCGTATTAAACGGATTCTACTGTATATATATATTATACTATAGATATATAATACAATAGATATATAGTTTTTTTTTTCTAATTCTTATCCATTTTTTACAGACAAAACCTCAACTTAACCAAGACCAGTTAGAGTTCAGTGGGTACAATAAAAGTCCAACAGTGCACGTCTGCATATCTGATGAATGTCAAACAGAGAGTGATGTTATCAAAGATGTTTGGGCAGGCCCAAATGATGAAAAGCAATCTGGTACGTTCTTAATTGCTGGATGCACTCGAGTCGATCGAAAAACGAGCCAAGAGGCTTATCGGCAATGAGATACTGGTCGAGTCTAGGCTCCAGAGCCTTGAACATCGGCGCCGAGTTGCCAGCCTGTCGGTTTTTTATCGGTTACATTTCGGGGAGTGTGCGTTGGAATTGCATGAACTGATTCCTCCTAGCCCGTTCCATCATCGGACTACAAGACGTACGGCGATGCGTCATCGATACATGGTGGACAGCCCACCCATACGCACCAAACGTTTTGGGAACACTTTTATTATACGAACAGCAAAAGAGTGGAATTCCCTGCCTGAGTCTGTGTTTCCCGATAGCTACAACCTGGGAGTCTTTAAGTCAAGAGTGAATAGGTTACTTCTAGGCAAGCGTGCTCCATCGTCGACCACATCATCGCTTACCATCAGGTGAGATAGTGGTCAAACGCAAGCCTATTACATATAAAAAAAAAAAAATGAAATTAAGATGGTGATCGTGAGATTTATCATTTCAACCGAAATACTTCAGAACATATATAGGTCTCAGTCCTCTGCGTCTCGCACCGTTTACCTTGGTTCCCGCAACTTTAACTAGTTCATCGGTCCTTCCAACGCAGCGCCGTCCGGTACACGGTCGTCACTCCAGAGTTTTTCACTGCCACTTACGTTTAGCAATTCTTTGGGCTATTAGAATTAATATTTGTTTCGGGATATTTACCATGTATATTTTTATTTTGGTTGAGAGCTCGATGTTTCGACACCGTTACAAGCGCCATGGTCACGAGAATTAAAGTCTTTGCGGGTGGGTGTTATTTACGAACTGACATAACTGTCTACTTCCTCACTCGTTTTTCACGCACGATGCCGCTACCATCAGAACTCGTCTAACTAGTTACTCGATATTGTTCACGACAGAAGAGGCTGTACTGTATCCACTTTTGACACTCGTTCAGTAGTTTTACGACCTTTACATAGTTGAACCACTGGATTCCAGGCTCTCGACAATTGAAACCCGTCGTCCCTATTGAAATTTTTGCACTTGGTTATTTCAATTGCTTCCCGCACCATTTTAGGGATGTAAAGGCGTTCTGTCGAGATCACCTGTGGGTCATGTAAATCGATCCAGTCGATCGGTCTTTGGGCTATGTCGCTAACGTTGGTCCTTCTGTGGATATCTTCATTTCTGTTACGACCGCGCAAGGAAACACCTAGCGTAGCCCTCTCCATTGCCCATTGGGAGACTTTAAGACTTTTGATGAGGCTCATTGTGAGCTACTACGTTTAAGATATGGCCACATAGAGACACACACCAAAGAGTCTCATTTAATATGGTAGACGAGAAGATACTACACAACTGCCCGAACGGGTTGACATTTAACATATTTCTCGAAGTTGGATCTACCTAACTGGATCGTTTGTCCCAGATTTACAGAACCTTAAGGATCCCCTAGTCGTAAAATTATTTGCATTGTTGAATTACTAATCTATGCCTGTATGGAGGCTGTTTTGCAATTTTCCTTCTTCTTATGGTATTTATTTTCGCCCAAAGATGCGTTAAAATTAGTGATAAAATAAGGAACTTTCAACGCTCATAAATTTCATTTTTTATCACTTTTTACCTTCCATACAGGGCTAGATAATGATGAGACAAATTGATATCATTTTTATTTTGAACGTACATCGTCAAACAGTGGAGTAATCGCCAGACTACGTTTGTATGGAACAATGCTCGACTAGTGTAACCTTAAGATAAAGATATTATTCAATTAGTATGAAATATAACAAAGCTAAAGTTTAATAAAACTAAAATCCTCTGAAGCTAAAAGTCTGTTTTTGTTTCTTTACAGAGTTAGAAAATGAACTTCAAAACATTAAATATGTACATATTCCCACACACCATTTTAAAACAGAAAAAATACCACCACAACATTCTGAATATGTTTCAAAAGATGATGTTCTTTTGATGAAGGTGAAAACTGAAGTGGAGGAAGAACAAGAAGCGAATAATTCGAAAAGTAAGTATTAGTTACTTTATCAATAGGTTAGCAAACTGACCAACAGTCCACCTGAAATGAAGTTGGTCGTAATTCGTAAAGGTAATTGCTTGCATCACCAAGAGGTAGGGCTCCCCCCCATGTTGCCGCAAAGCGATGGGTCCTATGCCTATTTAGCCCATGTGTCGCATAATTTAGGTCCTTCCATCTTCAATTCGTCGGACCACCGTTAGGACGTAGCGATCGGCAGACAATTGTGTCGAGTCCCGCAGGTTTATTACGTATCTTTTGCAAGAGCAAAACGATAGCGATCAAACGCTTTATGCCATAAAATTCGGAATTACCTGTAGATTGGGTATGGTAGGTCCTACATAAACGTTTGCTAATCGCTGGCTGTTCGTCAAATGCACTTATTTAAAAAAAAAACATCAATCATCAACTTCTGTATTGGAGAACAATTATTGCGCAAAAATCGCTATCGTTCTGCTCTTGCAAAAGATACGTAATAAGCCTGCCGGTTGCGAAGTATTAAATCTCTTTTGGCCAAAATCAAAATCTTTTCTCGATCGATGTTTATTCTTTATAAAATCGCCGCCTACATTTTTTTTATTTTTTTTACAGGTTGGCCAAAAAGAGTTGACAAAAATTGAGGTCGTCACTATTTATTATAACATAAATGAATTTTCATTTATGTTAAAGTATAAATGATGCCATATAAACGATAGTGACGACCTCAATTTTTGTCAACTCTTTTTGGCCAACCTGTAGTTTTTATTTTTATTTTACATAAATACCATTCTGTTTGAAAAATATCGATATTTTTATCGACATTTATTGCGTATGTGCCATCACTACGACATATTCCGTGACCTTGAACAGCCAATCACGGCGCTCTTATCACTCCCCGCGCAACCCGTGCGTTCCGCCAAATTTGGTGAACTCGGAATCAAACAAAACAGTAGGTAAGCGGTATCTATTGGGAGGTAATCTGTGGCCTTCGGTCAAGATGCATGCCCAGATATTTCAGTCTCGTGTTGTGGGAGTTGGCTACCGTTTAGGGTGACCGGGTCACAATCATGTTTGCATAGTGTACATGCACTGATTTGGATTCGCTGGCGGCAATTCTCCATTTGGCTAGCCATTCTTCAGTCTCAATTAGACTGATTTGCAAGATGCGAGATGCTTGTGTTGGACATTTGTGCGAAGCAAGTAAAGTAGTGTAAACCGCCAAAGCAAATGATAATTGATTGTGATTTCGGAGCTTAGTGGTAGGTCGGAATTAAACAGAGTGAGAGATATTTTATGGAGTCCCGAGGTGATTGGTTTTCTCTTTCTTAAAATCTTCTGATAGTGGTTTAGGATTTTAGTTCTCCATGTTATGAAGTCTGCTTTGTCTACTACACTCTCTAGCTTCTCAGTTAGCTTGGTTAGATCTTCAATGCCATACAGGATTATGGGTGAAAAAAAAAGAAAGAAAGAAAAATATTTATTTGTGACCCGCACAGGAGACACGAGAAATAAGCATACAAATAAACAATAATAAAATAAAAACCCCTTGCGAGACCAAAAGGGCTCCTATCTCAGCATGTGCAGCGATATCCAAAAAAGGTAATAACGCTGCGCTGATATTCTGATAGGGCCCACTGTTAATGCCACCGACACACTTACGGCAACGGGACGGTGGTGGATTTACAACTTTTTTAACAGTGTCAGTATGTGCTATTGATAGGTCTTCTTCCTGATCAACTGGGAGTCCACTGAATGTATTGGTGACAATTATTCTCTCAGGAGATGGTGATAATTATTTCTTCCTTTTGGCATTTCTTAGGACTGGTGCTCTTTACCAAGTAGGAGGATGGACTTCTTTATTGTCCGTAATATTCTTCATCTCAGTGTGATCTCCCTTATCGTGCTAAGTGATAGACTTCGTGGTCTAGTCTCAAATAGACCTGGATGGATAGCTTGCTGGACCAGCTTCTTCTCTCTTTAAGACCAGTAGTATTTACTGGTAAGAGGGTACCTACCCTATTATAGTCTTCGGTAGTCAATTTCTCACTCACAGGCCCGGATACCTGTGAGCGCCAGGGGCTAGCCGGAGCGCATTATTTTCACTCATTTCATTACGTTGAATGGGCAGATATTGAAGCGCTTTCGCAAGGCACTACACATCACCATTTCCGGTTGACGTTGACGCTTTTGATGGTCCAACATCTCTCTACAGTAGGTGCCGTTTTTGGTGTCGAAGTTAGCATCTTCTGAGCTGGTTACAATTTCTCTCCACAAGGCAGCGGTTGCAATTTAATTTCGAAGTTAACATCTCCTAGACCAATTACTGTTCTATCGCTGGTGTGGTGAGGTTTTCAGGTTTTGTTTTATTTTTTATTTCAGGGTTTTCTTCCCCTAGCCAGTTTGTTCGGTTATATGCCGTTATTGGTGCGCAGACATACCGCTGACGACAATCGGGCGCCGAATTTTCGCCCTCGCGCTTCATTTTGGCTACTACAGGTCCCGAGGCAGATGGAGTGTGTGAAGCTCGTTACGGACTGTAGCATTGTCCAGGAGGGACGACCCTCAAAGATTGAAGTATGTGGGTCCATCTCTAGACCGCGGCGGCAGACTAACAATGGCGTGGACGTGTATGAAGCACTTGTCGGTTAGCGCCTGATAGCCTAGCTTCACACACCTAGACGTGCGCAATTGGCAGCTTAGCATTTTATAGGTGCGAGTTCCCTGGCCAAGAAACCCCACTAAGACCTTTTTTTTTTTTTTTGAGCGTGGAGAAATGCTCATGCATACTGCGCTACCACGGGGAGATAGCGCAGTTATGTGGGACTCTAACCCACTAAAACTCCACGGTGTCCTCCTGTGCCGCTTATGGCGGGAACACGGGAACGCGTTAGCATACATCCGCGAACCCGCCGCGGCTGTCCGTCTCCGGACCCTCCTCTGGGGTTTACCCCCATCACCGGCGCACTAGAACACACAGTACGCCGTGACCACCCCGGGGACCAAACCAGCACATGGGTACCAGACAACCCCGTGTATGGCACCCTTGGTCCCCCTGTGACGGGTCAGGACAGTAGCCCCGCCACCTACCACTTTTCGGCCGCAGGGGATAGGGAGAGCGGCCAGCGCTATACCGACACTCCTCCTCCCCTGCGGCCCCACCTGGTCCGCCATCAGACGGTGGCGACCCCGTGCAGGCCGCGGAGGGTAGGGCGAGCGGCGCACCGTATCCCACTAAGACCTACACCAACCCCAACACCCCCAACGGATAATTTTCTAATGAATTTATTTTAAATATCATGGTACACATTTATTATTCCGATTTACTGAGGCTTAGAAATAAATTCATTCTCTGCATTTGCTGACCTAGAGAGACCAACATATGTCCATGAATGACGTCAATCTTCCCCTAAATCAAGTCCTATAAATTTGTTCTATCACGTAAATATAAGGATGGCATAAAATTTTACCAAAACGAACTGTTTTAATACAATATAAGTTTTTAAGCTGACATGGTCACAATCATTAGAATTAATATTTGTTTCGGGATATTTACCATGTATATTTTGCATTTGGTTGAGAGCTCGATATTTCGGCACCGTTACGAGCACGGAACAGAAAAAACAGTGGAAATGCAAAGTAGGCGTGGCACGCGTGTCACTAATAGGCGCTTCCACGCAAACTTGATTCCAGTCGTGTTCTAACATCGCGTCGAGTTGCTAGTCTCGCGACAAATTTATATTTCCGTAACTATGCCGTTTCGTTCCATTTTGGAGTGCAAAAATGATAGTAGGAGAAAGAAACTTAAAAATGGAGGTGTTTCGTATCATCGGTTAGAATGATTTTATTTGTTTTCTAATAAAATATTAGTAAATTTCAATTTACTAATAATTTAATAGAATGTTAGTTAAAATCAACCTTACACGATTAACATATAGTTTATTTTGGATTGAACGTTTTCACTATTTCGTTCTCGAAAGTTCTTCGCTACTCAATTAGGGATGTAGTCGTGTCGGGTATTGATTTTGTAGATAGATATCGATATAAGAAAATAGGAACCTATATTTTCTTTTATATTAGGTGGATTAAATATTTCCAAAATAATTGGAAGTATGTTGTATTGCATACATAATTATTATTGCAATGATTATACCGGCTGCTTACCTACCATATCTACTCTACTACCTACCTACCTACCTACCCACTAGGGTAGGCGAACAGTAATTCATTTTTATAGATATATTATTTTATTTTTAAATAATGCTACGCCATTCATCCTACAGTTTTACTGATCTACAAAATAGTTTATTTTTTTCGAATTAAGATATCGGGTATCTATTACTTCCTTGATTGAGTAGCAGTTGATATCGATCTATCACACGAATGTCAACCTTATGTTTAACGAGATAAAGTTTATAATTGCAACCACTGAGAATACCGCCATCTATGGGTGGGTAGCGGAATTTACTTGGCAATCGAATCTAGTTTGACTTTAGATTACAAAACGTCGTAAATACTTTCTACACTCACGCAAAATAAATCCTATTTAAATAGTGTGAAGATGGTTTTTCAGATGTAGGATCTCTGACTTATGCTAGTTTTAACTATAATTATAACGACAAATCAAACGACCGGCTTATTTGTAGTGCATTATATGATTATCAGTTTATATGTGTGAGTTTGGCGACAACGGTTCTCATAGTAATTTTGCTGCATTGCACTTCCACTGTGTTTTCTGTTCCGTGGTTACAAGCGTCTGTCGTGAACGCAATAGAAGGCAAAATCGGTTGAACGGGCTGTAAAATGGGCTTATTTAAATGTCTAATGAAATTTTATCTCAAATAGAGTATAGGCTGAATTTAAAATAGAAAGTGAACGTTTATGATTTCGTAATTTTATATGTGACATTATTGATCTTTTTAAAATTATTATGATTTTTATCTAGACATTATTTTTTATTCATCATCATTATATCAGCCGAAAGACGTCCACTGCTGGATATAGGCCTCCCCAAAGCGTCGCCGCATTAACCGGTCCCGTGCATCTAACAACCAGTGGATCCCCGCAACCTTCACCATGTCATCGGTCCACCTGGTGGGAGGCCCTCCAACGCAACGTCTTCCGGTTCGCGGTCACCACTCCAGAACCTTTCTGCCCCATCGGCCATCCGTTATGCGAGCAATGTGCCCTGCCCACTGCCACTTAAGTTTGGCATTTGTTCGGGCTATGTCGGTAACCCTGGTTCTTTTACGGATCTCTACATTTTTGATTCGATCACGCAAGGAAACGCCGAGCTTAACCCTCTCCATTGCCCTTTGAGTGACTGTAAGCTTTGATTTTTTATTGATTACATTCAATTTAAAATGGCATGAGATTTCTATTATTTGGAATTCGTTAGTGTATTTGTGACTGTCAAAATTTTTGTCTTTGTATTCCATTTTTAGTATCGAGTTATTTACAAATTATTATTAATTATGTAAATAATTAACGTTTGTTTTTTTAGTTCATTTTAATCAATTGTTAGTTTTAATGTATTTTTCTTATTTTACTTATCACTGATGTCGAATCAATGTATATCGTAAAGAAAAAAATTAATTATGCCTATCCCCATGGCAAAAATGCGTGAGTTTATGTATGTTTGTATAAATGACATATGACTTTCGAGGTCTGGTCCTAAAATCGGACTGACAAATGAAGTTTTCGTACAAACACTTCTGCACCTCGATGTACCTAAAGTCAATCTGGCACACTCGATCGAATCCAAGCCTCAAGATCAAGATATTAATAATTATTTATTTATTGATCAAATAACATAGCTAAAGTTTAATAAAACTAAAATCGTCTGGTGCTAAAAATCTGTGTTTGTGCCTCCACAGAGTCAGAACATGAATTTCAAGTCCTAGAAATTGAATATACACCAACACACCATTCGGCATCAGAAGAAATACCAGCACAACATTCTGAATTATATTCAAAAGATGATGTTCTTTTGATGAAGTTGAAAACTGAAGTGGAAGAAGAACAAAAAGTATCTAAGCCGAAACGAAAAGCTAACGACACGAACAGTAAGTATTAGTTAGTTTATCAATAGGGTAGCAAACTGACCAACAGTCCACCTGAAATAAAGTTGGTCGCAATACGTACGGGGAATTGCTTGCATCACTAAGGGGTATAGGGGATAGGGCCCGACCGCACGTTGCGGCAACATGCGGTCGAGGCCTATCCGGCAGATCAAAGATCTTTTTTTTTTTGGTCCTGGTGGAAAATTCTCATTGGATGTCCCCCCAGGGCGAAGGACCGGATCAGGTCAGAATCCGAGCAGAGGGGTCTGTCAGACTCATACTGACTAAAAACCACCCCGGTGTTCCATCTCTCACCTACGCTGGGGGTCGCGGGAACAATGATACTTCCGCAACCCCCGGCTAGTGCCGGCCCGCCTCTGCGAGCCTCGATTTCGGGTTGGCGGGGGAGTGAGGTGTTAGACTCCCCCCGCGACGTCTTAGAGGGGCGCGCGTGGAACACTACGCGCCGCCACCTCGGGTCCTGATGTGTAGGGGGTGACGGACGTCCCGAGTCCGTCGCCGACGACTGGTTCGCAGAAGGTTACCACCGCGTCCCAGGACACCTCGCTGCTGACCATAGACTCGACTATGGCCGGCAGTGACACGGCGTGGCTCCTCCCGGCAGTCGACGCAGTGGTGACACCGGGAGTCCGGCTCCCTGTTTATGCGACACAGGTACTTCCCGAAGCAACCATGCCCCGAGAGCACCTGCGTCACCCGAAACGACAGGGAGCCGTGCCTCCTTCCGAGCCAGCGCTCGAGCACCGGCCGGACCGCCTCGATGGTGACGAGGCCGGCGGTAGGGCGTAAAAGCCTGTCCCGCCATTCCGCCACCAGGACCTCGCGGAGCTGAGACCGACGCAACTCCATATGTCGCTGCATCGGCCCTTCGCCCCGCGCCCGCGTTTCCTCGCGCCACCGATACAGTGACGCGAGTACCTTCGCCTCCAGGTCCTAGGGCGGGGATCCGGCCACAAGCCTCCTCATTCATTTCATAATTTGTATTCACCAATCGAACTGGACTTAAGTACTTACCAGTAATAGTGTGATTAATTCAAATCCCTATAATTTTAAATTGTGCCACACGTTTGTGTCGTCTTTTACCAAACAACCATATATTAGTACATTTAACCACTTATAAGCAGATAGATGGCAAATAGATAACTGAAATATTAATGAATAAGGAAAATATTAAGCGCTATTCCTATCTCTAAGACACTGACTGTATCTAGAATGATGCTATGCGCGATAGAGTCCATAAATGTTTCTGTAACTTATATTTTACGACCTGTATGTACATTATGGATGTAATAAATTTGATTTGACTTCTGTTCTTACCAGATTTATAATTACAGGGGCATCCGTTGCGAAAAAATCAAAAGTTGAAGATGCAATTACAGCTCAGCAAAAGAAAACTGAACAACCATCCTCGAAAAATACTCAACCTAAGGTTAATAATACTGTTGTGGAAACGTATTGTCGTGATAATAGTAACCAAAGTATGGACAGTGTTAATGTAAATATACTTCGAAGATTAAGTATTAAAGAAAAAACGTACAAATGTGATATTTGTGAGCTTAGTTTCCATAAAAAGAGTAATTTAGAAAGGCATCTTAGTGTACACACTGGGGATAAACCTTACAAATGTGATATATGTCCTCGTAGTTTCATTAAAAAACATAAACTAACAAGGCATATTCGTGTACACACTGGGGATAAACCTTACAAATGTGAAATATGTCAGCGTAGTTTTTCAGACAAGGCTAATTTATCAATGCATATTCGTGTACACACGGGGGATAAACCTTACAAATGTGAAACATGCCAGCGTAGTTTTACTCGAAAGTTTAATTTAACGAACCATATTCGTGTTCACACTGGGGATAAACCATACAAATGTGAAATGTGTCAGCGTAGTTTTACTAAAAAGATTGCTTTAACAAGGCATATTCAAATACACACTGGGGATAAACCTTACAAATGTGATCTATGTCATCGTAGTTTTATTCAAAAGAATCATTTAACAACGCATACTCGTGTACACACTGGGGAAAAACCTTACAAAATGTGATATTTGTCATCTTAGTTTTATTCAAAAGAATCATTCAATGAAGCATATTCATGCTCACACTGGGGATAATTCTTACAAATGTGGTATTTGTCAGCGTAGGTTTTCAGTAATGAGTGATCTATCAAGGCATATTCGTGTACATACTGGGCATAAACCTTACAAATGTAAATTATGTCAGATTTCAGACAACGCTAATTTATCAAAGCATATTTTTTTTCTTTAATTTTTCTTTAAAAAAAAAAACGTTGCCCCACACTAGGAATTTCTTCCTGTATCGTGGGTGCGTTTACAAACATATAAACTCACATACACAACACCCAGAGCCGGAACAACTATCTGTAGGTCATACAAATATTTGTTCCGTGCGGGAATCGAACCCGCGACACGCAGCGCAGCAGTCAATCGCTCAACCACTGCGCCAACCGTGCGCCCAATATTTATGTACACTCTGGGGATAAACCTTACAAAAGTAATATAAATATCATTGTGGTTTTATTCAAAATAATATTCGTGAAAACGCTGGGAATAAATCATACAAATGTGAAATATGTCAGCGTAGTTAATGTTTGAAGCATGTTTTGATTTCAGCTTTCTAATACTATGGTGACTGATTGACTGTAGGTGGACTGTATTTTATATAGGCTGGTTAATTGATACAATTTGCTTATTTTATTAATTATTTATTAGAACTCACATAATAGCGAGTTAGCGCGTTTCATAGCGTGTTAGCTTTAAGCCCACAGGAACAGGATGAAGGTATGGCAGCTCTTTACAACAGATCACAAATACCATAGATAAAACTAGAAGTATGTAAGGATCGTAGCAGGTGGCATTCTGTAGTTTCTGCCTACCCCCATGGGAAAAAGGCGTGAGTTTATGTATGCATGTATGTAAAACTAGAAATATTAATAACTTTGTGTTGCCATCAACATACTGCCACCCCAGGCAGATAGACAACACATCAATTCTTATTCTAGTTACAAAACATCAGTATAATTTAAAGGAAACTAAAAACTATATCTGAGAACTGTTACATAACAAGTGTTCAAACTCAAATCCAAAAGAAAAACACTAAATGGAAATTCACAATAACAGTACAAGTTAGTCCTTGAAAGGAAATCGCATAAATTTATCAACTAAAAACAAACAATGAGTTTTACTTAAATAACTCGTATTAAAAGAAATTGAATAAATTCTGTTCACAAATTATACAATGAATTTTATTTCACCTAGTCCTATCCTGCCTTAACCATATGACTTAATAACTAAAACAATTATTAAGGTATTCTTAAACATCAGACACACTACAGAGGCAGAATGATCAAGGCATCGCCTTGCGCAGTATTACTATTATGTGTAACAACAATGTAACACATCAGCACCTGGAGCCAAGTTGACAATCTTTCTTATCTATATATATAAAAATCAATGCCACTTTTCGTTGTTATTTTAAAACTCAAGAACAGGCTCACCTACCAAATAAAAAAAATTTAGGCTTTATTCGGACTGTAGCAGATGGTTTATGTGAAGAAAAAAATTGAAACTTAGGGTAGTGTAGGGAAGGTAATGTAGGGTAGGTAGTGTAAGGTAGGGTAGATAAATGTTTGGTGTTTTTATGGCAAAACAAAATTTGCCGGGTTAGCTAGTTGTATATAATAACGAGTTTCCAAATATAATTAAACATTTTTGCGTAATGTATGCTGATGACGCAACTATATTTATTTCAAATGAATATGCCAATGATATTATTTACGAAATTGAAATAAATAGAACATTAATAACTGTCTGACTGGTTGCAGTCAAAAAATTTAAAAGTAAATATCTCAAAAATCAAGTTGATTCAATTTAGAAATTATAAAAGTAAACATACTAAATTGAATGTAACCATGTCTGTTACAGCGATTGAAGTAAAAGACACAAATTTCTTAGGAGTTACAATAGATCAACATTTAAAATGGAAGGCACATATTGAAAAGATTAATAAAAAAATATCCAGTGCCTGCTACGCATTGTCAGTTCTGGCAGAAACTACAAATCCAAGTGTTAATAGAAATGCTTATTTTGGAAATGTGTACCCACTGTTAACTTATGGTGTCATATATTGAGGGTACTCGACCAACGTACAATCCACATTTATTCTTCAGAAGAAATTTCTTAAGACACTAAATAACATGAATCATGACATGTCTTCAGAACGGAGGGTTTCCTGACACTGGTAAATTAAAACTGGAACTATGTTCATGTGCTAAAATAATATGCAATATTTTAATTTCAAATCAAATTTAAAAAAAAACATTCGGAAAATATAAATATGACATTAATTTACAGTCTATTAACATTGTGGTGTTCACTAATTAGGGGTTGGGGTTTATAATAATACACTCAAATTATCGAACGAAGTCTCTTCCCTCCTCATCTAAATTAGCTGAAGCTCTTCTTAAAGAAAACTTTACCAAAGACATACCGACCTTTAAATTTAAACCAATATGTATTGAAATTAAAAACGTGTTCAAAAGTCTCAATATAAAAAATACTGAAGACTTATGGGGGATATCCGTTAGGGATCTTGAAGATATTATTGACTCAATTGCTCCTGTCCTAACAGGCATATTCAATCAATGTTTGGACAGCGGCACGTTTCCTGACTTAATGAAACACAGCAAAGTAGTACCAATTTTCAAATCAGGTTGTAAGAGTGATCCCTCTAATTATAGACCTATATCCGTGCTTCCAGCATTGAGTAAAATCTATGAAAAAATCATGCTGGATCAGATGTTGTCTCACTTCAATTCAAATGGGATCCTGCATAGTCAGCAGTTTGGTTTCACGAAAGGTAGGTCGACTACGGACGCGGGAGTAAAACTCATCAGTCACATTTTGGAATCTTGGGAGAAGTCCCAGGATGCCATTGGCATTTTCTGTGATCTCTCAAAAGCGTTCGACTGCGTCGACCACAACACACTGATCTGTAAATTATACCACTACGGAATTCGAGGACAAGCTGCTGATCTTGTGCTTTCATATTTATCAAACAGACAGCAAAAAGTGAATGTTAATGGGGTGACGTCCTCCGGGTCTCTAGTCAAGATGGGCGTGCCCCAAGGTTCAATTCTCGGCCCTTTCCTTTTTCTTGTTTACATTAATGATCTCCCTTTTATGATGGCCAAATTATCGGATATAATTCTATTTGCTGATGATACTTCGCTAATTTTTAAAATAGATAGGAAAGATACGGATGTCTTACATGTCAACGAAAGTCTTATTATTCTCACAAAATGGTTCGCAGCTAATAATCTTTTACTGAATGCGACAAAAACTAAATGTCTTAAGTTCTCTTTACCAAATGTACCACAACGAGACCTGAATTTGAATCTTGACGGCAAAAGTCTTGAAGTTATAGCTGAAACTGTATTCTTAGGGATTACTATCGATTCAAAACTGCAGTGGGGCGCGCACATTAGAACTCTTTCGGGTAGGTTAAGTTCAGCTGCATATGCAGTAAGGAAAATAAGGCAGTTAACCGATGTAGCCACAGCTAGGTTAGTATATTATGCTTATTTCCACAGTATTATGTCTTATGGCATTCTGCTGTGGGGATCAGCAGCAGATGTTGACTCAATTTTCATCTTACAAAAGAGGGCAATCCGCGCGATCTATAAAATGGGTCCTCGCGAGTCCCTTAGAGAAAAATTTCAAGAAATCGATATACTGACTCTACCATCACTCTATATTTTGGAATGTATTTTGTATGTCCGCAAAAATCGAGGGCTTTTCAAAACTAGAAGCGACTTACATAATTTAAATACACGCAGTAAGCACGAAATTGTAATACCCAAATTCAGATTAACAAAAACTAGCAAGTCTTTTTATATAAACAGTATACGCTTTAATAACAAGTTGCCAAAGTCAGTTATAGAACTGACCGATGGAAAGTTCAAAAACTACATCAAACGTGTCCTTGTTAAAAAAGCATATTATAAAATCAAGGACTACGTTGAAGTTTTTTTTTTTTTTTTTTTTTTTTTATTACGATGTAACTGAATAGTTACTTCATAACAGTCACAATCTAGCCTTGAGGCTAATAAGTAACTTAAATTTAACCTAATTTGCTAATGATTTATACGGTAAAGAATGTGTCCATTGGCACTTTTCTTATTGTCTCTATTATGATGGGAAGACACTTAGTTCATGTGTTCTTAAAAGGTAGCACTCACTGCACTCCGTAACACTAATTTCACTCTAAACTAACTCAAAAGGCTTAGTCCTTTTCAGTCTCCTTATTATGTCCGTGGTGTCAAGGAGCTGGATAGCCTCGACATTCACATGTTTATGAAGTCTCTCTTCATGAGCTTCGGCGTATTTTTTTATAACTTTGGCGACGAGGTCCACTCCTAAGTCCCGGTGGATGTCCTCGTTTCTAATATACCAGGGAGCGTTTACTATGCTCCGCAGTACCTTGTTTTGAAATCTTTGTATAATTTCAACATTGGTACGTTTTGTACAGCCCCAAAGCTGTATACCGTATGCCCATACAGGCATAAGTACTTGTTTGTACAGAAGTACTTTGTTGTACACTGACAATGATGAATGTCTGCCAAGTAGCCAGTACATATTCCTGTAGCGGATATCTAACTCCAGGCGTTTCTTTTTGACATGAGCCTTCCAGCGAAGCTTGGCGTCAAGCGTCATACCCAGGTATTTTGCAGTATTTTCGTAAGGTATTATGCAACCGTTGATATAAATCGGTGTATAATTAGGGCTTCGGTTTGTGAAGTCTATATGGGTCGATTTGGACTCATTTAACTTAATTCGCCATTTTTTTGTCCAGTTGGTGATGGAGTTCACAGCAATTTGTACTTTATCTACGGCTTCTTTGTGAGTGACACCTATAGCCATGATGGCTGTGTCATCTGCGAAGGTTGCAATAAAGTTGTTTTTCATTTCTGGGATATCACAGGTGTACAATAGGTACAAGATAGGTCCAAGAACACTTCCTTGTGGTACACCAGCTTTTATTTGCTTGAGATCTGAGTAAGCATCTTCATGTCGGACTCTAAACGTCCTCTCTGTTAGGTAAGATTCTAAAATGTCTGCAAATTGTTTATTGTAACCATGGAGTTTCTTGCCGGTTCTTCTCCATAGGAAACGACCAACCCGAACCGTGCACATTGTCGACGTTTTATAAGTGCCCATGTAGGCCTATATGAAATAAAAAAAATGATTTTTATGATTTTTATCAGTAAGCACAGAGCTCCACATGGATACGTCCTGTCACCGTTGTGGGTGACAACTTAAGGCGCCGATTCCCTTGAGTAGCTGATTTTAAAATGAGAATCACGTCTAAACGGCTAGTCGTAATTTATTGGAAAAAATATATGTTATATTAGACCATTTTCTTAATAATTTCATCTGAGCAAATTTTGAGTTTTATTCCTATAACATAGTGTAATTAATTTGTAAAGTTATGTCCAAAACGGGCAAAAACACGACAATCACACCAAAACCGCTGGGCGTATTTTAATGAAATCGACACCATATCAAAGACAATTTAATTATCTACATTTTGATCTGAAGCTTTTTTTTTTAAAGTCAAAGAATAATAAGGAAAGTACAAAAAACTACTAAATTTTGGGTCGCGCGGGTGTGAAACGAGTGTGCGTTTTGTTCCCTCAAGGTCGTTGGCGTTAGTCGTCGTCTTAATAATTAATAAGTAGGTAGACGCAGGCACGTATTTATTTATTTATTTATTTAAGTATACATGTGTAACATTACAGGTCACACCTAAGGCGTTACACAATGAGATAAAAAATATACAAATGAAAAACACGATATAACAAAAAAAACATGAAGAAAAATACAAAAAAGAAAAAACTTACAAAAGTAAAAAAAAAAAATGTACAAAGAATACATAATACAATTATTCACTAATCTAAATTTCATCCATCTTCTCACAAAAACTTAAAAATTCACGACACACATCTATCCATCGCCCAGCAAACAGGTCACACTCCGGTGCTGATGTCAGAAGGGCATTTAGCATTGTAAGCGCCCGAACTAGAGGCGAGTTAGCTCGGGACACCGTACGTGCCGAAGGAACGGCCAAAAGGTGGCTTCGTGGTCTAAGCTGTTGTTTGGGCACCACAGGAACAAACAGCCTCAACAACTGCGCCACGAGCTCCTGGCAATCGGACTCTCCCCGCATAATACGGCAGGCAGAGATAAGCAAGAAGTAATTACGCCTTACTTCGAGAGAATTAAAATTTAAAACACCAAGTAGAAATTTGGTAGGGTATAAGAAGGGGTAATATCCGAAGAGTTTTTTATAAAGATAACGAAGAAAGGCTTTTTGGATTTTTTCAAGAAGTAAGGCGTAAGTACTCTCATACGGGTGCCAGATCACTGCTGCTGATTCGAGTTTACTCCTGACTAAGGCCATGTATACAAGTTTAATGGCATGTGGATTGGTAAACTCGCGCATATTTCGAAGGACAAATCCAAGTCTTCGATATGACTCAGCAGCAAGTGTCTTCATATGCTCATGAAAGGTGAGCTTCGTGTCGAACAGAACTCCGAGATCTTTTACAGAATTAACGCGGGCTATCAGATCACTGCCTAAAAAGTACTCTTCATGCCAGGGATTACGCGTGCGACTGAAGGTCATAACGCTGCATTTAGCAATATTGAAGAGTAACTTATTATCCATGCTCCACTGATAGACCGCGTCAATGTCATCCTGCAGAGTAGTTGAGTCAGCTACTTTTTCCAAGCCAAATATTAACTTAAGATCATCAGCGTAAAGTAAACATTTGGCGTGTTTCAGGACCTTCTCAAGGTCATTGACCATAATTATAAATAGTAAGGGTCCCAATATAGAACCTTGACTTACTCCAGACCGAGTATGATATGGTGCGGACACAAAGCAACCGTGTTGAACATACTGCTGACGATCTCGTAAGTAACTTGCGAAGAATTTAAGTAACTTCGGGGAAAAGCCTAAGTTATTGAGCTTGGTGAGCAATACGTCGTTATCTACTCGGTCAAATGCTTTTTTAAAATCAAAATATAGAACATCAACTTGTATGCCTCTATCTAAGTGCTGCGATATAAGATCCACCAGCGTTAGGAGGTTCGTATTAACGGAGCGGTTAAATCGAAAGCCATGTTGGGAATCGGAAAGAAATGGTTGTATCTGGAAACTAATAAGCCTGTGTAAAATTGATTCGAACAGTTTTGGGAATGTGGAGAGTATAGCTATGGGCCTATAATTTTCGACGTTAGAAGTAACATTAGATTTAGGTATAGATTGGACTCGGGATACCTTCCAACGCTGTGGATACTTTCCAGTGGATAATGCCAGATTAAATATATGATGTAATGGTGATATTAGATGATCTTTACATCCTTTAATAATGTATGCGGGAATGTTATCTGGTCCTACGGCAGAGTTTGGTTTGAGTTTATCTATAGCTGTTTCTACGTCACTCGATTTAATTGCATCAATATGTACAAAGTTAGCATGGTTTTTCTGATTGTTACTGTCTGTTTTATAATCTAAAAGCGGGGCTTCGGGTAAGAAAACACTAGAAAAAAAATCGGAAAAAGCGTGTGCAGCATTACTTCCAGCATATTCTTTTCCATTATAATTCACGCTGGGTTCAAAGCCACCTTTGGCTTTGAAGCTGTGTATATGTTGCCAGAAGACACGAGGATCACGCCTAAGTTTGGTTTGAATGTGCTTGATGTATTCATCATATGCGACCGACATTCTTTTTTTAACATTTGCCCTAAGCAAGGAGAAATTGTGATAATCAGCATGGCTTTTAGTTGATTTCCACTTACGATGCAGATCAGATTTATGTTTAATGTCACTTATTAGTTCTGTTGTGAACCAAACCGGGTAGCGTCTACATGGCTTTTTAGGCCTGTGTTTTTTTGGTACACATTCATCAAAAATATCGTACAAGATGTTATAAAAAAACTCTACAGCAGCGTCAACGTTACTAGCGAGAATCACGTCTTGCCACGATTCTTCAGATATGAGCTTGTACATCAATTCATAGTTTCCCCTAGAGAAATTCCAGTCTCTTTGCGTGTCAAGGTTACTTGGATCAATTTTATCAGAACCCAGCAGATGCGTCGTATTATTGGGAGTAAGGGAAACATCTAATGGCGGATGATACGCGTCTCGTTGTGGTACAAGGCCGCCACCCTCAATTTCTACCACATCGACACAGCTAATGCAATCAGACACCAGCACTACATCCAACTTACTTCCATACGCATTCATCACCTCATTCCTCTCAGTCAAGCCACAAACACTTAAAAAGTAACAATAGTAACTTAAAATATTATTCGATGTACGGTTAGCGTTTAAATTTAAATCACCAACAATAATCACTGCACTTTTTAATGAATCGATTATAGTTTCAACTTTCTGAAACCAACACATATATATTTCATCGGACGCTCTTGGATGAATATACACTACACAAACGTAGAAGGTAGAGTCACTCGTCGTAAAACGTGCCCACAAATCCTCTCCGGCTGGTGTCTCCAGTTCACAACAGCGCGTCATCGTGATACCGGGCCGCGCTGCAAGCAGTACGCCGCCACCAACACCGGTGGCGCGGTCCCTACGTAACACACTCCACCCGTGGCTCGCAACCTCCGTATCCAGTACAGAACTCGAAAGGAATGATTCTGTCACAGCTATGACGTCGCTGGCGTGAGATAAGAGATTATGTCTAAAGAAATTCAGCTTAGTATTCAAGCCTCTTACAATTTGATAGGTCAAATTAATTAGCCGGCTTTGTTTCTTTTTGACCACTGGATGAACGGGCTTGGAGTTTGCTTGGTAGTCTTCGAAAAAACCATTCCTTAACTCTTGCGTTAGTAGGCCAAGTATCCGCCGCCGTTGCTTTTTCGAAGAACTCTGTCTCTCTCTCTCGTACCCCAATCTTAAATGACTTATAGTCACCTTTTGGTTTAAGCTCTTCCACCGTACAGTTACCTGTTGAACACAGCTTTTGCAGGTAAGATTGAATATCAGCGGCTCCTGACATCATATTCCATAGATGTACGTATTTGCGAAATTCCACGGCTTTAAGTGGGGTAATCTCGGGTCCCGCGGTACCACGAACAGAGTTATACCGCTTAGACTTACGATTACGTACCTCTACCCACTTCTCATTCTCAACATTATCATCAGCTGTTGGTGGTGGAATTTCGTCATGGTCATCCAAGTGTACAGTTTCCGTAACAGGTCCGATAGGCTGTGTAGAGTTAATGGGTTGCGAGGGTGTATCTGAGAAATCGTTTTCTATTTGCACAGAGATGGTACTGTTCGGTGGTACTAACTTTTGGTTGTTTTTCGGTGAGCTATGGTGCTTAATCTTAGGAAGGTTAGGTATCTTAGGTTTAGTAATGTGACTATACAACTGTTTGTCATTTACATTTACAGACTCTAGTTGGGTAGGTATGCCTGGAGAAATGATGAGGCAACGGGTACATTCTCGTGTTTGCTCTAGTTTGTGTAGTTTTTCGTTGCAAGTTTCAATCTTTTTAGTGCAATCAGTGAGCGCGATATGATACTGTGCAATAGTAGAGACAGCTTCAGTAAGCTGTTCTGTTAGAACATTTATTTGTTCGCGGAGTTGCTGCATTTCTAATCCCGAAGCAAAGGGCGAGTCTCCCGGAGATAGCGGAGATAGCGGCGGCGGGGGGTGACTTTTATTCCGGGCCGAAACGTTTTTTAGTACGATCGGCGTGCTTACTGAGATCGGCAGCTCATAGTTCCGGGCACCTGTCCTAGCAGCACAACAACATTCTGGGCAAACCCAAGTAGCTCTTTCCTCAAGCGTAAGCTGCCGATTATTACATAGGTAATGGTAAACTTTAGTACAGTCTGCCACCGCGCATTCAAGGAAAGCATCACCTGATACCAATTCAATATTGCATGCAGAGCAAATCATAATGATGCTTATGACGAGTTAGTCAGCAAGTCAAATAGCAATATTAAAATAAAATTATTAGATAATAATAAAAAAAAAGTGCGTCGTCCAAGCGAAGCTTCGGCCGGTCACTCGGAACACCTGTGCGTGCACCTGCGTGCGTCCCGCGCCTCCCGCACGTACGTGTGAGCTAGCGATGCGTCTGTGTGCGTAGCAGCGAGGCAACCGCGGGTTGTCATAGGTCAGGGATTGTAGACGTTATGCGAATATTTTGAAAATTATTGTCTAATTACTCACGATATACGTGGAGTTTTAGATTGGTATCACTTGTATTTGAAAGTCCTTTTCTTCAGCTTTCACAGGTATAACTCACTTCTAAAAACAACCACTTTAAACTATTTTTTATGATTAAAAAACTACGGAGCAAATAAAAACGGTGTTGCTCGAACGATAAATGTTTCTGTAACTAATATTTTACGACCTGTATGTACATTATGGATGTAGTAAATTTGATTTGACTTCTGTTCTTACCAGATTTATAATTACAGGGGCATCCGTTTCGAAAAAATCAAAAGTTGAAGATGCAATTACAGCTCAGCAAAAGAAAACTGAACAACCATCCTCGAAAAATACTCAACCTAAGGTTAATAATACTGTTGTGGAAACGTATTGTCGTGATAATAGTAACCAAAGTATGGACAGTGTTAATGCAAATATACTTCGAAGATTAAGTATTAAAGAAAAAACGTACAAATGTGATATTTGTGAGCTTAGTTTTCATAAAAAGAGTAATTTAGAAAGGCATCTTAGTGTACACACTGGGGATAAACCTTACAAATGTGATATATGTCCTCGTAGTTTCATTAAAAAACATAAATTAACAAGGCATATTCGTGTACACACTGGGGATAAACCTTACAAATGTGAAATATGTCAGCGTAGTTTTTCAGACAAGGCTAATTTATCAATGCATATTCGTGTACACACGGGGGATAAACCTTACAAATGTGAAACATGTCAGCGTAGTTTTACTCGAAAGTTTAATTTAACGAACCATATTCGTGTTCACACTGGGGATAAACCATACAAATGTGAAATGTGTCAGCGAAGTTTTACTAAAAAGATTGCTTTAACAAGGCATATTCAAATACACACTGGGGATAAACCTTACAAATGTGATCTATGTCATCGTAGTTTTATTCAAAAGAATCATTTAACAACGCATACTCGTGTACACACTGGGGAAAAACCTTACAAAATATGATATTTGTCATCTTAGTTTTATTCAAAAGAATTATTCAATGAAGCATATTCGTGCTCACACTGGGGATAAACCTTACAAATGTGGTATTTGTCAGCGTAGGTTTTCAGTAATGAGTGATTTATAGGTCTACCAGAATCTCATGGCATTTTTTTTTTTTTTAATTGTGATTTTCATATGGCAATGTAAATTGTCACCTGTCAAATCAAAGTACTTGATGTGTCAACCGCTGCTGAATTTTTTTGATATTATCTTGAAAATTTATTATTTTTGTGGAAATGTCGAAAAACCCACTTCGATCTCAAGCGAGACATATTGTTTTCAATGTGTATCATAAAATAAGGGATGAAGAAGGCGTAAATCAAACTCAATCTTAGATTTTAAAGTGCGTTGTAGAGTGGACCGGTAAGTTGGACTGACTTGTTTTGATACTTTTAGTTTATTTTATATTTTTCTTACTTAATTTTTATTTCTTTCCATTACTATTATTATGGTTAATACACAGGGCACATCGAATGATGGCCGGACGGAAATGGCAACAGTAATGTAACTGTTACTAATTCTTCGACAAGATATTGATTTTAACGGAGATTGAGAATCTTTGACGTAAGAAAAATATTAAGTAATAATCTGAGCAGTGGGACGTGTATATAGACGGGAGTTTTTGGCGGGCTTTTGTCGAGTGAAGTTCAGTGGCTGTTAATATTATTTGCAAATTGATTCCTAGTGGATATTGTGATATATTATTGGTGTAGTTTTGTGTCTCAACTGTCTACGCAACTGGACAATTTGTAAAATCATTGAGAGAAGCGATCTCGGGATAGTGGAGCGGAGTATTTTATTGTAGTTTGACTGCCTCTGCAAAGCTTACTGGGAAGACTGACTCGATACAATTTGCTGCCAAATACTCCAAAAAACATTAGAATCTGTTACATCCGCATTCTAACGCATACTAAAGAATAAATATAAGATCCAAAACTCTTTCCAAAGACGTGGCTAAAAGGTCCTAGCAACCAGACCATAAAACTTACATAAAAAAGGTATATATAGACTGATGATGATGAATGACTAGTAAGTAACATGATACATTTTATTATTTTTTGCAGACTTTATACATAAAGAGATTGGTTTTGAATATGTTAAATGCCAATGAAAAAGAACCATTTTGATAGAGAGAGATGACATAAAACTACAAAGATACAAGTTTTTGAAATGCCAGTGGAGTTCATGGAATCGTATTCTAGTTTTCTAGTTCTGAATGAGGTTTTAAGTTATTAGTATGATTTAAATGATATAATAAATTAGTACATAAATTAATATTCAATTGATTTATTTTTCCTATGTTAAGAACCTGATGTATAACAACATTATTCATACACATACCTATAATACTCACAGTGGATCTTTGTGTCTCTGAATTGGTTGCAAGACCCCGCGCAGAAGCTATTTTTGTGTCAATGTTGAAGGTGAAGATAGCATTGTATAACTGTCTCTTTCACTCGCTTATGTATGTCACATCGTCCTATCTCGCTTACTCTATGCAGTATACTCGATGACAAACTGTTTCTTACGCAATGGTTGGCAGGACCAAGTTCAAAGACACAAAGATCCGCTGTGACTACTATAATATAGGTACCTCATGTTCATTAATACTAAAGACATAAATAAAAATTAAACAGTATCAAGATCGTTTAATCCAATTTCCCCAGTATTGCACACAACCAATTTTTATTTCCACATTTGCCATGAGATTCCGGTAGACCTATAACAAGGCATATTCGTGTACATACTGGGAATAAACCTTACAAATGTAAATTATGTCAGATTTCAGACAACGCTAATTTATCATATGCATATTCGTGTACACACTGGGGATAAACCGAACAAATAAGACCTGTCAGCGTAGTTTTTTCAAACAAGGCTAATTTATCAAAGCATATTTATGTACACTCTGGGAATAAACCTTACAAAAGTAATATAAATATCATCGTGGTTTTATTCAAAATAATATTCGTGAAAACGCTGGGAATAAATCTTACAAATGTGAATTATGTCAGCGTAGTTAATGTTTGAAGCATGTTTTGATTTCAGCTTTCTATTCCATGGTTGATTTGTAGGTAAATACAGTCCGTATTTAATATAGGCTGGTTAATTGATACAATTTGCTTATTTTATTAATTATTTATTAGAACTCACATAATAGCGAGTTAGCGCGTTTCATAGCGTGTTAGCTTTAAGCCCACAGGAACAGGATGAAGGTATGGCAGCTCTTTACAACAGATCACAAATACCATAGATAAAACTAGAAGTATGTAAGGATCGTAGCAGGTGGCGTTCTGTAGTTTCTGCCTACCCCCATGGGAAAAAGGCGTGAGTTTATGTATGCATGTATGTAAAACTAGAAATATTAATAACTTTGTGTTGCCATCAACATACTGCCGCCCCAGGCAGTTAGACAGCACATCAATTCTTATTCTAGTTACAAAACATCAGTATAATTTAAAGAAAACTAAAAACTATATCTGAGAACTGTTACATAACAAGTGTTCAAACTCAAATCCAAAAGTAAAACACTAAATGGAAATTCACAATAACAGTACAAGTTAGTCCTTGAAAGGAAATCGCATAAATTTATCAACTAAAAACAAACGATGAATTTTACATAAATAACTCGTATTAAAATAAATTGAATAAATTCTGTTCACAAAATAAACAATGAATTTTATTTCACCTAGTCCTATCCTGCCTTAACCATATGACTTAATAACTAAAACAATTATTAAGGTATTCTTAAACATAAGACACATTACAGAGGCAGATTGATCAAGGCATCGCCTTACGCAGTATTACTATTATAAATATGTAACACATCAGCACCTGGAGCCAAGTTGACAATCTCTTTTATTGTATACTAGCTGACCCCCGCGGCTTCGCTCCTGTCAACTGTTCGAGCCTACGCCTGCTCGTTTAGAATGAGCAAATCAACGTTGCATGTTAATTAGGTATAATTAGATGTAAGGATTTTTATACTAGCTCGTCATTAAGTTCTTCCATTTTTGTTCATCATCGACGCAATACATGTTTGACTAAATATCAGCATTTTTGGAGTTTCCTTGAAGAGTCACCTAAAATTCCCCAACAATAACTACCCTACCCTACCTACTGAAGAAAAAAAACATAAACCATCTACTAAATAGTCCGAACAAAGCCTAAACATTTGGTTTGGATAGGTGAGCCCGTTCTTGTGTTATAAGACAACGAAAAGTGGTATTGATTTTTATCCATATAGATTAACGAGCTTCCAAATATAATTAAATATCTTTGCGTATTAATTATTTATTTCAAATGAATATGCCAATGATATTATTTACGAAATTGAAATAAATAGAACATTAATAACTGTCTGGCTGGTTGCAGTCAAAAAATTTAAAAGTAAATATCTCAAAAATCAAGTTGATTCAATTTAGAAATTATAAAAGTAAACATACTAAATTGAATGTAACCATGTCTGTTATAGCGATTGAAGTAAAAGACACAAATTTCTTAGGAGTTACAATAGATCAACATTTAAAATGGAAGGCACATATGAAAAGATTAATAAAAAAATATCCAGTGCCTGCTACGCATTATCAGTTCTGGCAGAAACTACAAATCCAAGTGTTATTATAAATGCTTATTTTGGAAATGTGTACCCACTGTTAACTTATTGTGTCTTATAATGAGGGTACTCGACAAACGTACAATCCACATTTATTCTTCAGAAGAAATGTCTTAAGACAATATATAACATGAATCATGACATATCTTCAGAACGGAGGGTTTTCTGACACTGGTAAATTAAATACTGGAACTATGTTCATTTGTTAAAATACGATATTTTAATTTCAAATCAAATTCAAAAAGAAACATTCGGAAACAATAAAAATATGACATTAATTTACCGTCTATTAACAATATGGTGTATTTTTAAAAGTACCTATGTTACTGCTATCCGTGTGTACAATAACTTACCTCCAGCAATTAAATGTAAATATGTTTAAAAATAAATTGAAGAAAATGTTAATTTACTGGCCGGAGACCATCACCAACGTGGAGCAATGCCACGAGAGCCCGATCGACCGCCAGATCAAGCATCGCAAATGGAGTTGGATTGGTCACACGCTGCGAAGGTATTCTGATCATATACCGAAGCAAGCGCTGGATTGGAATCCCCAAGGCAAAAGGAAGCGTGGCCGTCCCCGTCAAACCTGGCGTCGCACCGTCTTGGCGGAAGCGACGAGCATCGGTATGACGTGGAGCGAGGTGAAGCGTGAAGCTCAATATCGATCGCGATGGAGGACTACTGTGGACGCCCTTTGCTTAATGTCCTACGTCCCCTGGATGGTCCAGGGGACGTAGGACATTAAGTAAGTAAGTAATGAGTTTATTGATAAAAATAATATTTGTAAGTACCTAATTTCTAAATACTATTGTATAACCGGCTTGGGTAGACTGTTGAAACTAAAAATGTAATGTTAATAATAAGAACTTAATGTAAAGTTATGCAATAAATATATCTTTATCTTTACCCCCTTAAATTGACTCTAAAAAAAGAACAGTCTGGAGAGGATTACCGCAAGGATCTGTTCTCAGCCCCCCAATGTACCTATAATATCTACAACGCTAATCTGCTCTCATTAATTGTGACGTTCAAAAGTGCCGCTTGATGGCCAAGCTGAAATAAAAAAAAAACTAGTCATTGTCACAAGCTTGCTTTTCAAGTGCAAAATCCTTCAGTTTGCTGACGATAATGCATTGGTCACTGGCAGTTCCATTCAGGATGCTCTATCGATAAATGTCTCTCTGTTCTCACTAAACCAATGGCTACTTGATCACGGTTTGTCTTCAAGCGCACCAAGCAGTACAGCAGTCTATAATGCGTTGACTAAGAGCGATATGGGTTACTGCAGTTTCCATATTCCATATTGAGCCCTGCAACAAAGAAGCGCTTAAAAGACAAGATAGAATCCAGGCCAAATCTTTGAGAATTGTCATCGGGGCCATGAAATCCTCTCCATTTAATGCGCTTCAAGTTGAATGTGCAGAACTGCCTCTACACCTTAGAAGACAGAAAAACTTTGCCCCACACTAGGGAATTTCTGCCTATATCGTGAGTACGTTTACAAACGTAAGGTTGCCTAAATAAAGTATGTTCCCTTTCATCCCATCCTTCACTTTAAATTTTAGACCAAATCGACCTTTCCTTTAATGATTCCCCTTATTGGTAAAACAATACATGGTAATGTGTAATTTGTACTAATCAAAGACAAAACAATATCACCTATACTAGGAGCTAATGTAACGTACTATCCCATGTCATACATGGTAAAATATAATTTGTACTAATAAAGGACAAAACAATATCACCTATACTAGGATCTAATTTAACGTACGATCCCATGTCATACATGGTAAAGTATAATTTGTTCTAAACAAAGACAAAACAATATCACCTATACTAGGATCTAATTTAACGTACGATCCCATGTCATACATGGTAAAGTATAATTTGTTCTAAACAAAGACAAAACAATATCACCTATACTAGGATCTAATTTAACGTACGATCCCATGTCATACATGGTAAAGTATAATTTGTTCTAAACAAAGACAAAACAATATTACCTATACTAGGATCTAATTTAACGTACTATCCCATGTCATACATGGTAAAGTATAATTTGTTCTAAACAAAGACAAAACAATATCACCTATACTAGGATCTAATTTAACGTACTATCCCATGTAATACATGGTAAAGCTTAATTTGTACTAATCAAAGACAAAACAATATCACCTTTACTAGGAGCTAATACGTACTATCCCATGTCACACATGGTAAAGTATAATTTGTACTAATCAAAGACAAAACAATATCACCTATACTAGAAGCTAATTTAACGTACTATCCCATGTTATTCGAGTATTTTGTTAGTCCTCAAGACACATTGCAGGGCCCTAACAGAACTCAGCAGGAGATGGCTGATGTCAGCCAGAGCATGTCAAATTTTTTACACAAATCTACACTATAATCTCCTTTATATATATAATTCCTACTGTACGTGTTCGGTCACTGAACTCCGCGTAAACGGCTGGACCGATTTGAATGAAATTTTTTGTATACGTTTGGGTGGCTCCCCGGATGGTTTAGATTCACAATAGGGTAGGGTAGGTTAGGGCGTATATTTCCGTTCGTCCCATCGACTTTGTCCCCCTCGTGGGACGAACGGGAATAATTTATTAATTACTTTTTTAGTCTTCTTGGTCCCACCAAATAATTTCAGACTGGTTGTTTTAATGGTAAAAAAAACAATTTTAAAATTAAATCAGTCCTATATTATGGAATAAAAATCACAGAATCATCTTTACGTACCTAGGTAACAAAATACACTGAAACATTAAAACAAAATAAAATTCTCAATAAAACTAAAAATTATGATTAAAAAATCAGTCAGCTTCTTTTTTTAAAAAGAAAACGTCCTAATTATTACAAAGTCACACTTGCTTATGTAGGTATACAGTGGCACACTTTTGCGTTAAACATTATTTAAGTAATCAGGACAGTGAACTCGTTAATTTTACGCGTACGGGTTTACGCTAATAACACAATGCTATCGGCACTCTTTTATTATCTAGCGGCATCGCCGGAGCATCCCACCAGAGCCATGTAATATCTCGACAAATTTGAAAGTAAAGTACGAAACAATGATTAAACATTTTACGCACAAAAATATTTAGTGGGACGAATGGTACTAATCTAAGATCTTATTCCCATTCGTCCCTCTAAAATCCTAAATGGGACGATCGGGAACAAAAATATTATTTTTGTAAATTCCCGTTCGTCCCAAGACGGGGACGAAGTCGGTGGGACGAACGGGAATACACGGGGTAGGGTATGGTAGGGTAGGTGGGGTAGATGAATGTTTGGTGTTTTTATGGCAAAACAAACTTTGAAATGTGTCGGGTCAGCTAGTAATATTATAAAGATAAACAATTTGATTGTTTGTGAGTTTGTTAAAATGTTGTAATGGAATAACTCAAAAACTACTTAACCAAATGAAAAAGCGTCAAAGGGTCTTTAAGTCAAGAGAGAATAAGTTACTTCTAGGCAAGCGTCCGCCGCCCTGCACTGTCGACCAAATCATCACTTAACATCAGGCGAGATAGTGGTCAAAAGCGAGCCTATCAAAAAAATGCTTATCTTATCCCGAAAACGGATCCTCCGTTTATATTTATCTATGTACATAAAAGAAAGTCGTGTTAATTACACTATTTATAACTCAAGAACGGCAGAATCGATTTGGCTGAAAATTGGTGGAGAGGTAGCTTAGAACCAGGAGACTGACATAGGATAGTAGGGTAGGTAGGGTTTTTTTTTAGGATATGTAGGGTAGGGTAGATGAATGTTTGGTGTTTTGATGGCAAAACAAAGTTTGCCCAGTCAGCGTATATTATAGATAAGCGTGGGATGGGTCTTGGGAGCGAGGCCGCGGGAAAAACTAGTAAATAATATACAGGCTGTAACGGAAAGATGTGATCATATTTTAAAAGCTGCATCTAGCAATTTCTTGAAACAAACAACTTTCTCCTCTAAAATTGTATCTACCATATACATTTTAGTCAGCTGATGACAACTGTGTATGGATAATACATTTGGAACTTTGTTCACTTATGTGGATTATCTTTGTCGGAAACCATTTTTAAACTATGATGACACCTTTCCGTTACACCCTGTACATACAGTATACAGGTTGAGTTTTTCAAGTGGTCATGGATGGCCAAATACAAAATTATGAGGAATAGCGAAAAACGCTCGAAAGCAGCCCCTGGCCCAACATTCCGTCAGTGTTTTTCGATATTCGTCATAGTTTTGGATTTGGCCATCGATTCCCACGTGGAAAACTCACTTCTGTTCCATTCTTTGTACTGCCTGTGCAAGAATATCCAAGGAGTCAGCTATGCGCTGCATATTCCTGTCAAGGCCCTGCATATTCCTGTCAATGCCCTGCATATTCCTGTCAAGGCCTTGGATGGCTTCTGCAGTCCTCTGCTCGTTCCGGATGCGCCTTTCCTTCAGTTCCGTGAACCACTGGGGTACAGGAGGGACCATCCGATTGTCTGAAAACATAATTTAATTTTGATTCTTCGATATTTTGAAATACAAAACGTAATATTTACAATGGATTCTAAAGTTTTAGTCATATTAAAGCTTAACAAAACAAAAAGGTAATACATACATGGTCTCCTCGCCCTCAGCACGGACGCACGCGCACCATGAGTTCCTTAAAAAATAAAATAAAACAATTATTTATTCCACCAATAAGAATAATTAAAGTCAAATAATTTATTTGCATAATACTGGTTTTTAATTCTGTTTATAATGTCTAGCCCTCAGTTTCCCAGCTTAGAATTATCGGAGAATTAATGTGACAAATTGTCAAACACGCGTTATCTGCTGTGATTGGTTGAATGCATTTTTAACAGCCAATCACAGCAGATAACGCGTGCTTGACAATTTGTCACATTAATTCTCCGATAATTTTGAGCTGGGAAACTGAGGGTAAATGTCTCTAAATGTTAATCCATAGTTAGGTACAAAAAATAAGTATCAAATGCTATGCAGAACAAATATAATTAAGTTTATATTTTTTTGCCTTCTACTATATGAAACAAATAAAATGTTTGTACCTCTTGCGCGAGGTTGTGTCGCGTCAGATAGAGATGAAGAGGCAACGGAGAACTCAAGTTGTGGCGGGGATGGTGGTGGTGGAGATACTGTTGGTGGTTGTGGTGTTGGGGTGAGCGTGTAGGTCGGTGACGGTGACGGGGCGAAGAAAACCGGATTGTCAACAAGGGACCAAGCCCCTTGTTGTGCCGGCACCTCCACCTCCGCCCCTTCCGTCGACGCCGTGGAGTGTGGGGGCCAAGGTGCGGCATTATCACCCTGTAACATTAAAATCTAATTTATCATCTTTTTACCCGACTGCCGAAGGAGGGTAATGTGTTTATCAGTCTATGTATGTATGTATGTATGTTTGTTCCTATATGGCGTTCCAGAGACCAAACGCGTTGGCCGATTTTGATGATTCGTACGTCAATCGATTCGTCTACATTAAAACGTCTCGTGTGTCACTGGCTACATTAAAATTGGACAATAGAAAAATTGCGGATTTTGAGCGCCATATTGTGGGGGACCAATTTTTTTTTTCTTCCGAACCCAGCGTGTGGGGTATCGAAATAAAGGGTTTTTAGAGGTGATTTCAAAAATATATAACATATGTTTAAATGTATCTAGTTCGAAAAAAACTTATCTAAAAACTTATAAATAAAAAAGTTAAATCAAAAAACCCGACTGCTTCAAAAGCGAACTAAAAAGTCGTAAACAAGGGAAAAATCATGCTGTGCAGGCGGAGGATACACCAGATTTTGGTCAGCCAGCCAGCGAATATGTATCCTCAGACTGCACAGCATGATTTTTCCCTTGTTTACGACTTTTTTTTAATTTCTGAGGCATTCCACTCGATTGTTAAAATTTACATTGTAACACATTTTAGTGCAAATAAAACTGTAACTGTATCCAATACTTACTTTTTTTTATTAATCACTAAACATTATTTTAATTTAAAGTCTAAAATTGTACTAACTAAGCAGGAACTTAATAAACAATAGTACATACATGCACCGCTACCCTCATGCTGTAAGTTCAGTATTTGTCTAACAATAAAAGGGATGCCAACGTTCATGTTGCCATGCACAGCAACGGGCCCCAACAGCGCCAGTATCCGCTTCTCCCTATCAGTTAGGCTTATAAAGGAGAATGCCCATTTTGTAAGGGAACTTGGGCCCTTTTGAAAAACTGGTTGTATCTTGATGAATTTGGTTGTTTATTGTAGAAAAAACATGTTATATTCATAATTAGAAAACTTTTTTTATTTATTTTGCAGGGTTCACAAGTTAAAACGATGTTTCTGTTCTTGAAATGAACCCTTATTACAATGCAATAAGGCGCATACAAATGTCCAAGTGAAGGACCTGCTCTTTTGTTGTCTGTACCTACATATAAAGTAAAGGATACAGGTGGAAAATAACACAAAAATATAAATCCTATTTTTGTATAATATTGAAATCGCAGATATGATACCTCATAAGGGGCCTGTGTATGGGCAATCTCCTTTCTTCGACATGCTTCCGCTGCCTGTGGCAAACCCCTCTTGGCCGGGCACTGCTGCCTTAGAGCGGGCTTTTCTTTTTGCTCCATTTCTATTAAAATTAAATCAAAAATATTTAAGAAATGACAAGCATTATTATATTAATTAAGTCATCTATAATGATTTAACACAGGTTAGCTCCTAGCGTGGGACTGGGTCTTCCTCTGCCCACTGCTGCAGCGCGTCTCATTCATCATTCTTTATTTTATTTATATACCAGATTTTTTTTTGATAAATAAATTGAAATTGATTTAACAATAACATAAACAAATCATTGTATTTTGACTTATTTACAGTGCAGCTTTTGCCTGGGACTTTGTCTATGTTTTACATTAGTATAGCAAATAACCTATTTTCTCAGTTTTCTTTATTACAAATTTGGCACTAATATTATAGGGCCGTCTTACTAGAGAAATTATTGGTTTCCATATGATTTTCAGGCTAAAAACTATCCTATGTCCTCCCAGGGTTTCAAACTACATAATCTCCATGATAAATTTCATTAAAATCTGTTCAATGGTTTAAGCGTCAATAGAAAACAGACAGACAAACATAGTTACTTTCGCATTTATAATGTTCAAAGCTGGCATCCTTTTCCATGAACGCCAACAGGATGTCCCATTGGCGTTCAGATATTTTAGAATTATCAGGTATGACTGAAAAAATATATTTCAACCGAACTTAAGAAAAAGCGACGCACGTAATACTTCTAGAGCTAGAGTAATGTTTCGGTTACACTTACCTTACAGTGAGAAATTAATTGTTAGCTAGGTAATTAGTAATTAGGTACTCAGCACTCAGCAGTTCAGCACAACAAAGTTTTTTTCTAACTGCCGGTAGGTACGCACCGCACCGGTAACCGGTACCGGACACCGGTACGTTTGTATAATAATAATAGTTTGTATTTTGTTTGTGTAAAAGCCTGGGCCTTATCATATATATACAAAGACCTTATACGTATTTCATTCATATATAAGTTTCTCTCTTTGTGGCAGTCTGTGGTGTATGACATTTTTATATGTACGAGTAATACGAGTATACGACTGATTAAAATGTACTCTCTGTGGTATGGCCAGTGTTGCCAGTGGCAGATAGTCGAATGTTACATGAGACATCTCAAAAAGTTACGTTTTCATGAGAAAAGTTACATTACATTATTTTATGTGGAAAACGACACTGAAATAATAAAATTTTACTTTTTTTTTCTACTTTGTAGTAAGCGGAACAAGCCCATTATTTAATTTTCGCGCGGGCGGGCCCTTCCCCGCGTCTACCACGGGTAAATCCGTTGCGTTAAGTTTAGAGCATTCAAATTACAACGAGAAACAACTATGTAGCTATATACCTACTTAGTCGCATTAGCGAAATGATCGATAAACATAATGAAATCTAGGTTACGCCGGCCGGTAGGTACTCAGCCCACTCTAGTTCTTGTAAACGAAACCAAAGTTACATAACAATGAGTAATAAATAGCTAAATGAACTTCTAGAAGCTATGTGCAGTGCATGGCACACATAAATTATGCTATTTGACTTGATAATCTTGATATTTAGTTGACGATTGATACAAAAATACACATATTTCAGTTGCAAATACAACTTTGTTGTTGATTTACAGATTCCCTAAATAATTAATTATTAAATTAAAACTCCAAGTATTGTTAGCACAAACAAGTCGAAAATCAACCAATCACTTTAAATTAGCGAAATAAATTTAATAAAATTACATCTACTGATATTAACTTTCGTATTTATTTACTCTTCTTTGGAGATCAAAAACTTTAGCAAACAAAACACGACGCTCACTCGCTAGCTGGATTAAGCGAGATGGAAGATTTAGAAATACACATGAGTGAGTGAGTGAATAAAGTCAGGGCACAGGTGCGACAACACGACGAACAAAAGTTTTCTTAGATGCGTTCCGTTTCACGATTATTTTTTGTTTGCTGGCAAATATTTTAATATTTTTAGTAAGTCCTAAAAGTTACGTAAAAATTACATTTTGAGTCGTGTTACATGGAGGTTACGTGAGACGGGCAAAAGTTACGTAAAATGTAACAAAAGTTACGTTCTGGCAACGCTGGGTATGGCTTATGTCAAAGAAAACTAGTGATGGGACAACTCGGGATAAACACGACTCGAGTTAACCCGAGTTGAAATTCACATAACTCGGTTTAACTCGAGTTACGCAACTCAAGTTAGCAGAACGAAACTAAGTTATAATAAATTATTTATTTGTTTAAAACTACTTTTTTACATAATATGTATTTGGCAGATAAATTGGATAAGTTCCTCGAGAATTGGCGAGATAAGGCACAACACCGAGGCCTATGCCCAGAAGTGGGACAATACAAGCTAAGAAAAAAAAAAAGGTTTGTAAACTTATAAACTTTTTGTAAACACACACACTTATTTAAACAAATTCTAAAAATACAACCTTACAACGCAAAATGGTTACTTTTGTATTACTCTGATAACACAATAGTGCCGAAATCCTGGTTTTAGAAATACATTTTAATGTTGGTTACTGGTATTGTTTTTTTTTATTTTGTTTCAAACTTTAAAATCATTGTTATTGTTGTAAAAAACATGTGAAATCATAATTTTAATAATTTAAATGTTTGACATGTGTGTATTTGGATGTTCTCTGACATATTTTATTTTAGATTTTAGCAATGAGTCAGTGGATTTTAGTGATAGCAACTCGAGTTTGGAAGAATACCACCCGAGTCAACTCAAGATAGGCGCAACTCGCGTAAGCTCGAGTTTGTAACTCGAGTTGCACATCTCTGTTACATACTGCCAAAGCCAAAGATTACCTGCATCTCAATCTATTATATATTAATCTATGACAATATAAAAAAGTACTCTGTGGTCTATGACCTGCATGCTCTGCTGAAGTAGAGGTGGTCTGTAACAGGTTAAATTAGGTATCTGTTACACCTGTTCCAGTTCCAGGGAAATAGCAGTTCCAAAAACCCTGTTCCAAAATAACAGCCTGTTATTTTGCAACAGCTACTAGTACTAATAAATAAAGCAGTGTACAGATTCATTTTGTGAAATCTCCCCATACTTGATAAATTTTCCTCAAAATTATATCACTTTCATAAAATTTGCCCCATATTTTGTGGTGGCATTTTGTAATAAAAAAAGCTTATAATAAATAAATGATAAGCATAAAAGAGCAAAACACAAAAATTTGCGATAAAAGAGTTATTTATGTAGTTTGGCTACCTTTAATATGTATTTTATAAACTTGCTTATAATTTTTCAATGGCATACATATTTGAAAATATTGTGAACAAAAATGCCCAATATTAACCCACTTTTCCTTTTTCCCCGATAGTTTGCACTTTTGCCCCAAAATTGGGCAAAAACCAAATACCAATCTGGATATACATTCACAGAAAAGAACCACAGATGATGTGACTTTTATTGCACTTTTGGATAAACGCACGATATTACACTATGTTCTATTTTTATTTTTAGCACGACAATGTAATCTGTGTGTTTAAAATAAATATTTCACCATCATATTTTTACATTACATAAAATATTATAAATAAAATACAATCAATATTACATTATAAAATCGATGGTTTACACATTTTTTTATTCAATGGTAAGTTCATAATTGTGTATCCGAATGGGCAACAGTGACAGGCAGAGAACAGACGCTATCTCTTTCTATTACAATAAGTCAGAAGAGAAAATAGCTTGTTCCAGTCCCAAACTGGTACAGGCGCAGATCATTTTTGTTTTAATCTCTTTCTAACAACGTAAACATCCCTAAGCTAGACGAGAGAAGAGTTTGTTATGTTACACAGACACACACACAGACACTAGTTACGCCAAAGGTATGTTTTGACTTGTGACCACGCGGAACAGATTTTGACTGTTACTGCGACTGTGACTGTTACCTACATATCAGTTATCTGTGACTGTTACTGCGACTGTGACTGTTACTGCGACTGTGACTGTTACTGCGACTGTGACTGTTGTTGTGGGTCGTGGAATTTGTGGAACAGGCAAAAGAAGCAGGAACTGTTATTTCAATTTATGGATATCTGTTCCATGTTGCTATTTTTAAATACCTGTTTTTTTTAACTGTTTCGATAAATATGCCTCACTCCTATGCTGAAGTGCTGACTGCTAGTCTTTGTATGGAACTGTTTGATAAATTGATAATTTGATTTATAATTTTGATTTCTCTGAAATTCTCTGACTAGTATAGTATATAGTTATCTGTGTTGTGATTGTTTGTTGAAATATTTGCTGATTAAATTCTAATTAAATAATAACTAAAAGTTTACCATTAAAAAAAATATAAATAATATTGAATTGAATTCTTACAACAACCTGCAGATGTATCGTTGGTGTAGCTCTCGTGGACCCGGTTGATTTTGAAATTCACGAAGGAAGCACACGAGAATACAAGAAGAAGTATTTCATATAGCCCGATCATAAAGTCAGCTGATTTCGCTAATATGAATAAGCAAAAGCTTTCAATGTGTAGGATGTGTTTAGTGGCCAATGTTAACTTGTATGTGGTTGCCAACAAAAAGCTGCAAGAATTATATGAGAAGCTGACTGATGTTCCAGTAAGTGAAATGAAACAAATGCCCATCTTTTTAAAAATTGTTAGCCTCGCGTTTTACCACTATCTTATCTGATAGTAATCAATGATGTGTGTAACCTATTCACTTTTGACTTAAATACCCCCAGGCTATCAGGAAATGCAGACTGCCAGACAATTCTGCTTATTTGCTGTACATACAATGAAAGTAAACCTATAAAGACCCTTGAATCTCTGTCCTTTACTCAACGCTTAACCATATTGATCAGTCTTGTACTTGTCGCATGCTGCATTGCCATCGCTCCAGAACATATGCTCGCCTGTAAATAATATTTATTTGGAGCATTATATTCATAAATCAACTAGCAGTTTAAGAGTTGTTTCGTTGCAGTTATTGACTGAAGACAGAAGACCCTTTCTCGCTTGTTTGTTCTGCCTTACTAAACTGAAGCAATGCTGCCGATTACAGACACAATGTCTGGAAGCTGAGAAGCTGTTTGATCAGATTTTGAAAGAGGACTTTGAGGTAAGGATAGACTGGTTGTAGTATTCAACAAACGACTTTTTACAAATGATAGTTAGAATTAGTTTCTTACAGAAAATCTATTTCTGGCTGAAGTTGTAACAAATTATTATCAGCTAACGCCACAAACTTTGACTATACTAGTACCGTAAGGACCTCGATTAAAGATATCCAGTTAATTAACTGGACTAAACCTGTATACTGTCTGTATACAGGTTAACTGGTAACATGACATATTCCTAAGATGTGTAAATGATACCCATTTGCAGCAATAAAACACCCAAGGAAGTCTGGGGGGAAACCCATGGGTTTCGAAAAATGGGTCAGATTAATGTTAGTATGAGTATAATGTTAAAGTATTTTAACCCAAGACAGTGGTGTCTCATCCCATACAAAGAAACTGTCCCGACGTACTGTACTGATTATACTGATTATTTGATTTATCTATCAATATCTATCGCCGTGGAACGGAACCGAACATGATCGATTTACAAAATATAATTGGTATAATCAGATGAAAAACGCTAGTTACGTGGCACGGTTTCTTTGTATGAAATGAGGCATCTGTATGCTAGTTTTATATTATCTGTGCCTAAGATATATATAATTTATCTCTCTATCACTCGCAATTTTGGTGTAATCAAATATAGAAAAAAATTTCAAATATACTTTAGAATTTTAGTAGAATAAAAGAAGAGCACACTTTTCACTATTTAATCAGAATTCTTTTGGTTATTAGCATTCCCTAAGATTTTTTTAAAGGGGTTGAACTTCATTCTATGAGCTTCCATAGAATAAAGTCAGCAATGATGTTTTATAACCATTATATAATTCTGGTATGAGTCCTTTATCTCGGGACTTTTCCTGAATATTGGATTCTACATTACTATAATGTTTATTTCTGTCTGCAGAATCCATAATTCCACACTTATAATAATATAAATGCGACAGTAACTCCTGTTACCTTTTCACATTTAAACTGCAAAACTGACTTAGATGAAATTTAATATGGAGATAATTTGAGAACCTGGGAAGGATATAGGATAGTTTTATTCAGGAAAGCATCCATAAAGGAGTGGAAAGGGTGGGGAAAGTTTGAATTGTGAACCAATATTTTCTCAAGTTAGGCATTCCACACACCTTCAATATTATTATGCAATATTAAAAAAAGATTGATCAATAAAATAATGCTGCGCTGATGAATTTGCAGGCAAAATCGAGTAAACAATATTTCTTTCCCTTTTTCTAACACTGTGAACCAATTTTTTCAGACAAAACTTCAACTTAACCAATACCAGTTAGAGTTCAGTGGGTATACTGTAAGTCCAACAGTGCACGTCAGCATATCTGATGAATGTCAAACAGAGAGTGATGTTATTAAAGAAGAATTACCAGATGTTTGGGAGGGCCAAGATTATTCAAATCAATCTGGTATGTTCTTAATTTTATTTTTAAAAATATTGTTATGGTGATTGAGAGATTCATCATTTGAAACAAAAAACTTCTGAACATACATAGGACTCAGTCCTGTGCGTCTCGCACCCTTAACCTTGGTTCCCGCAACTTAAACTAGGTCATCGGTCCACCTTGCCTACCAACGGAACGCCTTCTGGTTGGCAGGAGGAGGGCAGTAAAACTGGTAGTGGTTGGGTTTCTGATTAAAACGCTACTACTCTTATTACAAGATAATGAAAATATTTAGAGAAAATAACTAAAAAATAGTCTAAACTCAATCAGATAAAAAGTGAAAATTAAATGTTAAAATGGAACAAATCAGTACCCCGGTATATTGTCTGTAGTGTTGTATTTCGAGCAAAATCGTTGAAACGGAACATAGTCTTTTGGCTGCTACACCTTTGTTTTTTTTTTTGGGGCGGGAAATCATCCTATGACTTCTCCCGCTCTGGGTGAAGCGGGAGGGCGAGTCAGACTTTTACTGACTAAAACCCACCCGTGTTCCTTTACTTGCTTGTGCCAGGGTCGCGGTAACTTCTCCCTCCACCACCCCTACCCCCTCTCCTGCCAACCGATTCCATTCTTTAGGCCTTATCGGTAACTTTAGGCCTTCTTAATTTCTGATACTTCGAGCATAGCCCTCTTCATTGCCCTATGGGTGACTTTAAGACTTGATGAGGCTTATTATGAGCGACTATGTTTCATTTACATAAATAGGTCATCTCTGCACTCAGGCAACACACACTGGTCATATCACTGGTCACTGTTCTTGAGACTCTACCTAACTGAATCATTTGTCCCAAGTTTGTCTACAAATTCTAGTGTACAGTCTCTTCTACTCGTAGATAGGAGTGGGTGTTACATGGACATTTAACATGACCTTTGTTTTGTTCATGTTCATTTTAAGACATTAAGGAAGCTCTATTGAGGTCATCGAGCATTGTACTAGGCTGCTCCATAGTCTCAGCCATGACCACTATATCGTCGGTAAACCGAAGGTGAGTGATGGACTCGCCATTGACGTTGATGTCTAGCCCTCTCTAGTCCAGAACCTTGAAAACCTCATCCAGTGCAGCAGTGATCAGTTTTAGAAAGATGCCGTGTCCCTTCTCGCTCCCCGCTGCAGACGGATAGGTTCGGAGTCCTGAAGTGAACTGACATGGTGGAGTGTTCGTATAAAAACTACAGCAGCTCGATTTACCTGAATTCAATCTGGCACCGTTGGAGAGACTGCAGTACAGCCCAAGTCTTGATCGAATCTAAGGCTGATCGAGATATTATTCAATTAGTATGAAATATAACATAGCTAAAGTTTAATAAAACTAAAAAGACTGTTTTTGTGTCATTACAGAGTCAGAAAATGAACATCAAGACATTGAAAATGTATATATTATTATACCCAAACACCATTCGGAAACAGAAGATATACCACCACAACATTCAGAAGATGATGTTCTTTCGATGAAGTTGAAAACTGAAGTGGAAGAAGAACAAGAAGTGTCTAAGACGAAGCGAAAAGCGAACACGAACAGTAAGTATTCATTACTTTATCAATAGGTTAGCAAACTGACCAACAGTCCACCTGAAATCATCACGAAGGGGTAGGTCTTGACCGCATGTTGCTGCAATGCAACGCGGTCGGGCGCTATCCGGCAAGAGCATACATGCTGTTTCTACTGAGTTCATGTGTGGCATTATAGGTGTCCTTCAATTTTTGATTTGTCAGACGTAGCGATTGGGACTCAATATGTCCCGTCTTTAGATACATTTATTTTATAACTTCATGGTATAAGGAAAACCACATTTATTTTATAACTTCATGATATAAGGAAAACCACGTTTATTGTTCCTTTTTCCGGCTTACAAAAAAAAAATGATTCTCTGCATTTCCTGACCTAGAGAAACCATCATATATCCATGAGTGAAGCAATCAAGTCCAATAAATTTGTATGTTTGGGCTTGAGATTTGTTGATAGTGATGGCAAAATCTATATATATAAAAGCGAAAAGTCACTCACTCACTCATCAAAAAATATCGAAAACCGCTTGACGTATAAAGATGAAATTTGCCAGGGAGGTTCCTCAAGTGACGTAAGTGCGCACTAATAAAGGATTTTTGGAAAATCCACCCCTAAAGGTGTAAAAGTGGTTTGAAAATTTGTATGAAATATCTAGATTTTGTAAATTGGACACGTGACATTTTAGATTTACGCTCTTGGTTGATAAAAAGAATTCATGTATTTATTGGTTTTCGGGTATTCCACCCGTAAGGGGGTTGAAAGTTTGTATGAAATTTCTACAGTTTGTAAGTTGGACACTTGAAATTTTAGATTTACGCTGTTGGTTGATCAAAAGAATTTATGTTTTTATTGGTTTTTTGGCAATTCCACCCCTAAAGGGGTAAAAAAGGGTTGAAAGTTTGTATGAAATTTTTACAGTTTTAAATTGAACAAATAAAATTTTAGATTTACGCTCTTGGTTGATAAAAAGAATTCATTTATTTATTGGTTTTTGGTAATGCCACCCGTAAGGGGTTAAAAAAAGGGTTGCAAGTTTGTATGAAATTTCTATCTTGTAAATTAGGCAGCTCCTTAGGCATCCGAAACGATTCTGGAGTTCGAGCTAAAAGCTTTCAGGGTTTTGGACTTGGATCTCTGCTGGTCGGAGCGTAGATTTCATCAGTCAAGACCTTTCCAGCTTAATTTTTTAGTTCAATGTGCCTCTTACCATGCGGTGATCAATTCCGGTTTTCACCGCGCTGATCACAAAGACGTCATAGAATACATACTTCTTCGTCGACATGATGAAGTTGATCTAATTTTTTGTAATACAAATGGGCTCTGCCAGGTCCACATCCCGTGCTCACGCTTTCAGAAGAAGGAGTTCATCATATAGAGGCCTTCCTCCATAAAACTTGCCAGTAGGTAACTTCGGTGGTCCCGACGTCCAACTCCAAATTGTCCCACCTGCAGTTCATGGTCGTCTCGTTGGCCCAGTTTCGCATTGAAGTCTTCTATTTTTACCCGACTGCCGAAGGAGGGTAATGTGTTTATCAGTCTATGTATGTATGTTTGTTCCTATGTGGCGTTCTAGAGACTAAACGCGTTGGCCGATTGTGATGATTCTTACGTCAATTGATTCGACTTAACGCTGCGAGTGTCATTGGCTACATTAAAATTGGAAAAAAAAATATGGCGGATTTTGGGCGCCATATTGTGGGGCATCATTTTTCTTCCAAACCCTTCGTGTGGGGTATCAAAATAAAGGGTTTTAAGAGGTGATTTCAAAAATATACAACACTTATATGTTTAAATGTACCTAATTAAAAAAAAAACCTAAAACGTTATAAATAAAAAAAGTTAACTAAAAAAAACAAAAACCCGACTGCTTAAAAAGCGAACTAAAAAGACGTAAACAAGAAGAAAATCATGCTGTGCAGTCGGAGGATACATGTTCGCGAGCTGGCTGACTTAAACCAGATGTATCCTCCGACTGCACAGCATGATTTTCTTATAATATATAGTGATGGGATCCGAAAAACTATACCTGACTACAATGATAGGTTAACTACTAAGTTAAAAGCACTATAAGATGATAAGCTTAAAAGAAAGTCGGATCCATTCTGACTTCACACACACACACATCGTCAGCCTATTAATGTTCCCACTGCTGGGACACAGGCCTCCTCTCTGTGAGAGGGAATGGGCCGAAATCCACCACGCGGGCCCAGTGCGGGTTGGTGGATGTCACATGTCTTCGAATTTTTGGTTCTAGGACATGCCGGTTTCCTCACGATGTTTTCCTTCACCGTTTTGAGAGCAGTGGTGAAGAAGTAATTTACACAAAGTAAAGCGCCTGCCTGGGCTCGAACCCACGACCTACAACTATCACTACTACTACTATCTATCTTTTCTGACTTACTTATACAATATTATAAATTTTTGCATAGATGCGCAATTGATAAACTATATGACTAGCTACTTTACCTTTACCTGTAACACAGGCTTTTTCAAAAACCTACTTCAGGTACCAGTCTCTTACAATGATGGAATATAGCATTACCCAAAAATATTGTTATTTTTTAGGTAACCTATTATTGTAAAGAGAGAACAAATAAATGAAATGAAATAAATGAGCTAACGTAGCAAGCGACATCATGGCATTTTTCAATTGCCTACATCCATCTTAAATAGCCCCTTTAATAGCCCCCTACACGTATGGCAAGGCTGTGAATGAAAGTTCCAACTTGACTGGTTACCTTATCTAAGTTTTCTCTATGAGTTTTGCTTCACAGACGTTCCCTATATAAATAGTGCGAATAATGTACGTCTATATAACTCAGTTTGTTTTGAACCGACTTACCAAAAAGGAGGAGGTTCTATGTTCGAATTTGTTTGTTTTTTTTTTGTGTTTTTCACGCATATCTCAATTTTGGACCGATTTAAAAATTCTTTAGAGTTTGAGAACATACCTGTTTCGAAATTAGTCCCATTTTAATTGGGTGAAGATTTGATGAAGAACTTCGAAGATATACAACAGAACTTTTCAATAAATAACGGCAAATCTCTCGGAATTGCTGCAATCGCATGTCTGTTTATTGTTTTAACCATTTCATAACATCAAGCCAGTACGCTCTTAATGGGTACGCAGATCACTCATTTCACTGGTTATGTTCAGTTTCATGATATTCAAGGAATCTATTCTGGCATTATAGGTTCCTTACTAAACTACTTGCCTATTAGGTGGGTACAACAAAAAAGTGAAAAATAAAAAACTTTTTACAAAAAAATACTACCTACCGACTTCCAAATAAAAAAACTACAAAGTGATAAATAACTTTACTTTTGGAATTCGGTGTCCATATCACAAAAAATGGTAGCTACCAAAGACACCGACTTCCAAAATTAAAGTTATTTTTCACTTTGTAGTTTTCTTATTTGGAAGTCGGTAGTATTTTTTGGTAAAAAGTTTTTTGTTTTTGTAGTACCGAAATATAATCGATAAAAAAATAACAAAAAACCCGACTGCTTAAAAAGCCAACTAAAAAGACGTAAAGAAGAAAATCATGTTGTGCAGTCGGAGGATACATATGCACGAGCTGGCTGACCAAAACCAGATGTATCCTCCGACTGCACAGCATGATTTTCTTCTTGTTTACGTCTTTTTAGTTGGCTTTTTACAGTCGCGATTTTTGTTTTTTTTTTATTTAACTACAACTTTTTAGTTAATTTCATTTTTAGAATCAGTGTAGTGTACATTTAAACATATAAGTATTATACATTTTTGTAATCACCTCTTAAAACCCTTCATTTTGGTACCCCACACGATGGGTTTGGAAGAAAAAAAAAATTTGGGTCACCACAATATGGCACCCAAAATGCGCCATTTTTCTATTTTGCAATTTTAATGTAGCCAGTGACACTCGCAGGGTTAAGATGAATCGATTGACGTAAGAATCACCAAAATTGGCCAACGCGTTTGGTCTCTAGAACGCCATATAGGAGCAAACATACATACATACTTGCATACACAATAGACTGATAAACACATTACCCTCCTTCGGCAGTCGGGTAAAAACTGACAGGCTGGCAACTCGGCGTAGAATGAAGGAAGGTTTCTTCGCGACCGGCAGCCTAATTGTGTAAGTAAATTCGGCAAAGGAAACAATCTGTTTCTTGCCCAAAAACGACTTTTCGCAATACAAAAAGTCGTTTTTGGGAAAGAAACAGATTGTTTCCTTCGCCGAATTCACTTACACAATTAGGCTGCGGGACTCGTTTCGACACCTAATGGCTATCGCTACATCCAGAAGATGGAAGGACATCTTATTACGTGTATACCACCCATGATGGATCTATGCTCCTGCCAGATACCTGATAGATGTCGGGCCCTTATTTCCTTTACGTATTGCGACCAACTTCATTAAAATAACATCATCTTCTGAATCTGATTCAGAATGTTGTGCTGGTTTTTTTTTTAACTTATAATATGCACACCGACAGCACTGCCACTTACAAATCATATAAAAAGTAATCTAAAATCGGCATTTCAGTAACCATGCAAATAACATGCATGACATTGACATAATGAATATTAGTGACAACGAAAAAGTAAAAAAATATGTCCAGTAGACCTAAATACAGAACACTACAAAAAACAAAAAACTTTTTACCAAAAAATACTACCGACTTCCAAATAAGAAAACTACAAAGTGAAAAATGTGCGATGGAACTGCACTATTTGATTCCACCTAGCCCTTTCCATCATCGGACTACAAGACGTATGGCAATGTGCCATGCCGTGCTTCACCGTCGATCACATCATCGCTAACCATCAGGCGAGATAGTGGTCAAACGCGAGTCTTTCGTTAGTAAAAAATTAAATAAAAATTGCAAGCTGACGTAAATCATCCTCCTTCTCTATGATACACTGGCGTTCTTTTTTTTCATTCATGTTGATTTTATAGTCATCGGAGACCAGCGCTGTAATGGATGGTCACCCATCTATGGACTTCCCTCGGCAAGTGTTGCTTCACCTCTAAGATCGAACTGTATAGGTTATAAGCACTAGTTCCTCCGAAAGCTAACCAAACAATTAAAGGCGCCCTGTGACGTCATAAAACGCTCGAAGTTCGACTTTTGTCTGAAGTCTGTGGTGAGATATTATGTTCAACCAAGGCCGTCTTAAACTATGCCGGGGCCCTTGGGCACACAAGAATTTGGGGCCCTTTTGGAAAGTAAAACTAAATAAAAAATAAAAAAAAGGAAAGTAAAGAAAGCGAATTCTACTAACATTTTTCTACTATGATCTTCTATTTAATACGGGTAATCAAATATGTAACATAATATGTCATTAATGATATTAGTATGCTGCTGGTTTTTTGGTTACGATTACGACAGTGGTTTCTTTCGGGATTTCTGTTGAGCAAAATCTTCTATTATTGCCTCATAGGAGTCAATTTTTTGAATGATGTCATTTTCTATGCACATAATTGATAATTGTTCGCAATTCATATTTAGGGTTCCTATAACTAAGACTCCACTGTCCGTCTATCTGTCTGTCACCAGGCTGTATCTCATGAACCGTGATAGCTAGACAGTTAAAATTTTCACAGATGATGTATTTATATGGCCGCTATAACAACAAATACTAAAAACAGAATAAAATAAATATTTAAGTGAGGCTCCTATACAAAAAAAACGTGTTTTTTTTTTGCCGTTTTTTTGCGATAATGGTACGGAACCCTTCGTGTGCGAGTCCGACTCACACTTAGCCAGTTTTTTTTATTCTCTTTAGTTGCGAAAATAAACGCTCTCCACTACAATTAGGCAATGGAATATTCTTGTAACAACTTCAACGTTTGGATAAGTTTCTTCTAATTTATCTGACTTTATTAGGTTATGTAAGGTCGAGATATTAAATTTTGCTGATTGCTTTGCCTTTTAAATATTGGCTTAAATTATAACATTCTGTTTTGATCTCACATGCATTAATATCTTCATGATAAAATTCTGCAAATTCTTTGCATTTTTTGGTCCACTCGCCAAATTCCAAGCTAAGTTTAAGCTTGAATATGAATTTTTGTCATAAATCGATCCTAACTAAGCTAAAAAGTCAAAATCAAATCAAATGTTATGGAAATTATATACTTCTAAAAGAAAAAGGCAAAGTTTTTTGACTTATAAAACCGTCATAATTTTGACTTTGATTTTAAGACAAAAGTAAGTTTTATTTCCGATCCGGGTGCTCCCTGTTACTGTGCCCGGCAAAAATGTTTTGAGAATAAATGTGAGATAAATTGTCGGTCCTTCGGGGCCCCATGAGGATTGGGGCCCTGGGCACGGGCCCCGTGTGCCCTTATGGTAAAGACGGCACTGTGTACAACTTTTCCGTTACTGTAGTAGCACCAACAATAAAATTTATAATTGCGCATAGGTACCATCAAAAGTACCTTAGCTCTACATTTCTCTTCTGCCCTTATATTAAACTTTCATGCATACCTATCTACTTAAAGTTCTTTATCCTATCGGAGTAAGCTTGGAACTTCATACCCCTTTTGTTTTAATTATTTGGTAGTTCGATTGCATTCACCTATCGTACTTGACTTTAGTACTTACCAGTTTCCAGGTCATGTTTTGCCCAAGTTTCATCCAAATCCTTTAAGCCTTCAAGGTGTGGTTGAATTGTTATTGGTACAAGACCATTAGTTTATGCTTGAGAGTTACTGACACTCTTTGTCTGTAGATGTTCCGTGCTATATAAACCAAACAGTCGGATGTTTGGTTCTTGTTTGTAATTTTAGGACGAAGTTGAATTAGTAGGGGCTATGAATTAAATTTAGGAGCTGAGTCACCCTCGTCCGTAGGAGAGACCCCATACGATTCCCTACACGTGGCCCCCGGGTGGTACTAATCAGGTGACATTAACGGGTGGTAGATTACGGCCGAAGGCTTGCGACCACCCCGTCCGGGCAAAGACGTACCGCCAAGCGGCCTAGCCGTGTTCCGGTACGATGCTCGGTGTAGCCAACTAGAGGAGTTGGGTCGAGATAGCTGTTCCACTGCAGGCGGACCAGCCTGACGCGCGCTAAGGGTAGCGGGATGCGAGGCTCGGTTCGCCGCTGGCCGACCGCAGGTAGTTGGGGGCCGAAGTAGTATGCCAGCCACAAAGTCAAAGTCAAATGTGTTTATTTCAAGTAGGCCATTATGCGGCACTTTTGAACGTTAAAATTTACAAGTAATACAAATTGATTCTACCGTGCATTCGGAAATGTAGCTTGTTATGGAGAAGAACGCACAAGAAACTCCATACTTACTCTTTAAAAAAAAAGTTTTATACAATATTTACATAAGTACATACATTAATAAATTCATATACGTGAGGACGATGTACCCAGCACTACTATACTACATATAGGTATGACAGAATTACAAGCACTAACAGGTAAATTCCTTTCTTGATAAATAGGAACATGGTTCTCACGTACTTACAAATATTGCAAACATAGGTATATTACCTAATTAAACAACAACAGAACAGTGTGCGAGTCAATTTTTAAACAAAAAGAGAACAAAAATAAAATAAAAAATAAAGCGTTACTATAATTATAAATATAATACAAATTAACCATTTTGATTTTGTCCACACCAAAGATAGGCTTTTGGAGCAGGACCAGCATGTTTCCAAGCATTCTTATCTTGAATATAATCATCTAATTTGTAATATGCTTGTTTACAAAGTGTGCTTTTAACTATTGTTTTAAGTTTTCTTTCATTTAACTTTAATATCTCACAAGGTATTGTGTTATAGAATTTAACACAGTACCCCATGAAAGATGTGTGTACTTTAGCTAATCTATAAGATGGTTGATCTAACTTATCTTTATTTCACACACGAAAGACTGCCCCGCCAACTGTCGAAAAAACCCGGACTGCACCATCGTGCTTGTTGGCGACCAGAAAACAGGGTTTGATGGGCATTCCCGTGGGAGGCTCGGGTGTCCCTGCAATATCCAGACCAATCCCCCATTGATGGCGTCCTGTCATTGCGTGTCTGTGGGTTGCCTTGAACCTCATCTTACTGCTTGCACTTCTCCTCCCCTTTTCACTCAATAATGCCAAGGAAATATAAAAGAAAAGCTGTACAGCGGCAGCACTCCCTGTCACACAAAGTGCACCTCAGCAACATACGAGGGCTGCACTCTAATCTCGAAGCAGTCCATCACCACCTGGAGACTGATAGACCAGCTCTTCTTTTCCTTTCGGAGACGCAGATCTGATGTCCGTCAGACGTGTCGTACTTATCATAACCAGGGTGTACCTTGGAGCACAATTTTAAACCACGAGCGGGTGTATGCATGTACGCCCGAGACGACATAACGACTAGACTACGAAACCACTGTAACTTATATTTACCATCTGTATGTACACAAAGCAAACTAGATAGGTTTGCACGGCACACCAACATAGATGTTCGTGTGCGTAAAATCAACGGGTGTATTACTTCGCCTATTTATTAATGTTTGCTTCACAATATGTATGAAGCAAAGAATATGAAGCATACATTTAACTATGTAACTAACTGGTCCCGTGGCATGAGTTTATAAGCAATCGTCTGGTAAATCAAAAGTCTTAGGATCGAATCTCACCAACGCGTCAACTTTTTGCATTATATATAATTTTTATTTTTGTATTATATCTTATAATAGTAATAAATAGAAGTAATACACCCGTTGATTTGATTGTGAAGCAAATCAGATAGGTTTTGGTGTTTGCTTCACAATAATCCGTTGTCCACGCACACACTTGCAATTTGTTGTCACTTTAATGTTGCGGGGAATATGAAGCATAAATTTAGCTAACATAACAATCGTCTCCGTGGCGCGTTAGTCGAGCGTGCGGTATATACTCGTAATATCTTACGCCCTGGCGCCGTAAGATTGAATCCGACTGCCGACGGCTAATGTTTTTTATTCGACTGCCGAAGGAGGGTTATGTGTTTATCAGTCTATGTATGTATGTATGTTTGTTTGTTCCTATATGGCGTTCCAAAGATGATGTTTCATACGTCAATCGTTTCGTTTTAATCCTTTTTTTTTTTTTTTTTTTGGGTGGGAAATCATCCAATGACTTCTCCCGCCCTGGGTGAAGCGGGAGGGCGTGTCAGACTTTTACTGACTAAAACCCACCCGTGTTCCTTCAGTTGCTTGCGCCAGGGCCGCGGTAACTCTTTTTCAAATTTATCCGCGACCCAGACAGGCATCGGTCCTATCAGGCCCCGTCACTTTTGCTGACATCTCTTTGAGGCGCGCGTGGAACACTACGCGCCTTCGTCTTAACCCTGCGAGTGTCATAGGCTACATTAAAATTGGACAATAGGAAAATGGCGGTTTCTGGGCGCCATATTGTGGGGGCCCAAATTTTTTTTTTCAAAAATAGATGTGGAAGGGGAAATAAGAGGTGATTTCAAAAATATATAACACTTTTATGTTTAAATGTATCTAATTCGAAAAAAACTTAACTAAAACTTATAAATAAAAAAGTTAAATCAAAAAACCCGACTGCTTCAAAAGCGAAATAAAAAGTCGTAAACGAGGAAAAAATCATGCTGTGCAGTCGGAGGATACATATTCGCGGGCTGGCTGACCAAAATCTGGTGTATCCTCCGCCTGCACGGCATGATTTATTCCTCGTTTACGACTTTTTAGTTCGCTTTTGAAGCAGTCGGGTTTTTTGATTTTTTGATTTAACTTTTTTATGTATGTTTTAATAAAATCTTTTACATTTGAGTTGGAATATATTAATTGTGTACCCTCTAAAAATGACAATTCATATATAATTAAGTTGGCAGTTGTTCATCGTCATAATGCTATTTACTATCGGCAGGCTTATTACGTATATTTTGCAAGAGCAAAACGATAGCGATTTTTGCGCAATAATTGCTCTTCAGTACAAAAGTTTTAGAGTGGCTGGCGGTTTTTTTTTAAATAAGTTAATTTTACAAACAGCGAGCGATTAGCAAACGATTGTGTAGGACCTACAATACCTACACTGCAGGTAATTCCGAATTTTATGACATAAAGCGTTTGATTGCTATCGTTTTGCTCTTGCAAAAGATACGTAATAAGCCGGCGGGCTTTCGATACGTTTTTAGACATTATACCCTGCAAGTTTTTTTTTTTTTTTTTTGTCTTAGTACTTAGTTTTGAGAAGTACTTTTTTTGTGAATCACTTAACTATTCTTAGAGCTAATTATTTTGCACGCGCAAAACGTTTCAATTAGTGAGATTGCGAGGCGTTTAATGATATCGACATCGGTGAGTAACATTTTTTTTTATTATGTTTAGAAGTTGAATATGTTTAAATAATTCACATGTTATTGATTGTTGTTTTTTGTAATAATATTTTAATTTAATTTAATTTTTATTTATTTAAGGAAAAACAAACAGTAGCACAATAAGAAACAGTCGTACAATCTTAAATATTACATTAATACAATTATGCTACCCACTACGTTCTCCACAGATTACTATTTAAAGTATTTTACTCAAAAATGCAAAGTCGACCTTGCCGTTCTGTTTCAAGGAGCGGCCGGCAAAGTTTTGCGGGCCGCTCTAACAGGCCGGCAATGTTTTGCCGGCCGCTATTTTGACGTTTCAACGTTTAAAAAAATCAAATCCAAAAAGATTTTATTTAAAACACAGCTGTTTGTATCTATAGAGATAGGTACAATAAGATTTTATTCCATATTAGGCTGTATAGTTCCAACTACCATTGCTCAAAAACCTAAAGAAAAAAATTATGAAATAAATGAAGAAATAATACAGCAGTCAAACACCGCATTAGAATTATCGCAAACTATTAGGAATATCAAACCGGGAAAGCCGGTGTTAAATTTTAGTAACTGTACTTTTCATAATTGTCACTTTAATTAAAATTCTAGTTAATAAATATATTTTTTATTTAAATTACTTGCTGGTTTTATTTAGATTAAGTACTTGCATTTTTGAGTAAAGCACTATACAAACCTTGGCCCACAATGACTGCTACGCTGGTCACGCTATGATTGCCTCGAGCTAGCCTAGCTACGCTCCAAGCCTTTCAGCTTGGCCATCATTGCAGCCCTTGCTGTCCTCGCTGTAAAGGCCTCAACCTGCGGTCTCGGCCTTTATCTCAGCTCGTCCATCAAGTGCTGCACGCTGACCGCGCTGTGTCGGCCTGGAGCTGCGCTACGCTTCGTTGTCGGCCATAATCAGCGCGACCAGCAAAGTAGTAATTATAGACCGCGGCAGTAATGTACTAAATAACTAGCCATTAACACAGATACAATACACAACGGTTACTGTCCTAAAACTCATAATATCTGGATTTTTAACTATTATATAAAAGAAAAACAAAAAAAGTAAATTTAAATTTGTGCGTATATTATTAAACATTACGTTATTACATTACGTTATTACATTACGTTATTATATATTAATTTGCTGATCCTTTAGGGTTGCTCGGACTTGCTTCTTAAATGCATTTTTACTAAGAAAAAGAATGTCGATTGAATTAAATTCATTGTTATATGTCTCAACCAAACGATGAATTGGTGAACGTGAGCCGGCGTTGGATTTACAGAGGCTAGTAGCAAATAGATGTCGAGTGCGTACCTCACGTACACGAACTGTTCGAGGAACCAGGTAACTTAGACTCCTAACTAGGTCCGTACAATCAAAATGATTGCGGCACACATTGAACAGAGTCATAACTTCCAGAAGTTTCCGTCTTGACTTTAAGGTCAGAAGATCATACTTTTTAAGAAGTAAGTGGTTTGACATTTTATTCCGATAACATCTGTAATTCATAGCACGAAGGTACTAATTCTAATCTTTCGCTATATTTTACATAAAAACTTAATTCAAAAAATCAAAAAACCCGACTGCTTCAAAAGCGAACTAAAAAGTCGTAAACAAGGAAAAAATCATGCTGTGCAGTCGGAGGATACATATACGCGGGCTGGATGACCAAAATCTGGTACAAACATACATACATACATACATACTTACATACATACATACATACATACATAGACTGATACACATTACCCTCCTTCGGCAGTCGGGTAAAAAGGGTTCCAAATAGGCACTGCTAGTTAGAGTTTTAACTGTGGCCTAATTATTGATTTGTATAAGTGCAAAAATGTAGAAGGTCGACGAAAATCCCGGGCAGATCTCATAACAAAACCAAACATTTGGTAGGCCTTGTTAATTTTTTTTCTATATGAGCATCCAGATGGAGCTTTGAATCTAGCAGAACACCAAGAACGCGGAGAAAACTTACTCTTCTCTTCTTTCTTTTTCTTCTTTTTTCTTCTTTTCTTTTTTAGTTCGTCTATCGTCTCAAGACGATAGACGAACTCAGTAATATTTTTCTTTTTGGTAAATGTTATAACATGACACTTTGGAAGACTAAGGTAAAGCTTATTGGAAGAGCAGTAGTTAGAGAAACGGTCTAAATCCTGCTGGAAGCTAAAACAATCGAATTTATCAGAAATAACTTTATAGACCTTTAAATCGTCCGCGTAGAGAAGAAATTTTGAATTTTGAAAACAGTTTTGTATGTCATTGATGTATAAAATAAATAATAAATGACCTAAAATAGAACCCTGTGGTACACCGGAAGTTACCTGAAAAGAGCCAGATTCAAAGCCATTAACAACCACCTTTTGTGTTCTGTTAGTTATGTAAGATATAAACCACCGTAAAAGATTCCCTCTGATTCCATTGTTAGCATTTTATTATTGTTCACAGTGAAGAACTGTGCAATTGTGGTTCCATCGTTATGCAGATTCAGGAAGCATTGATCCTCGCAGACCGGAACTAAAGGCTGGATTTGCATACACAGTTAGCAAAAATTTTACTGTGATTAAATGGTCATCGATCAAAAAGTCGTGCATCAATCGGCTATTTATAAAAATATCATTTACTAAATTATGTGAGTGATGTTATTGTTGGTGAGATTACAACAATTAAGGCTTATCTTAAAATCTAACTTACTAAAATGTTTATTCATATCATTAATAAATAAATTACCTGCTTGAGTATCAAAAATAACATTAATTCTTGTCCGACTTAGAATATTTGTCATGCGCAAAACTTTATAATTTGTATTTTTTTAATCTTTTTTTATTAGTTTGGGGGTTTTTATCCACAAGTATACGTCAACCCCATTGTACCTTAAACAATATACTGCACTTGACAATATTTTACTAAAAGCTACTTATACTAAAAAAAAAAAAAACATTACGGGTTTGAAACTACTGCCAGCCTCCAAAGTTGTTTTGCTAGATCAGACCTTAGGGTATGATAATATCGTCAGAATTAAGCCAATATCTAACTTGTTCAAGCCATACTCTCTTTCCAATTTTTATCTCTCAATCTTATTTTTAACACTATCCATTAGCAAATGTTGTACGTCCTCGATTTTATTACAAGTAATGCAATTTGGTGATTCGACTTTTTTCATCAAGAACGCCGATGGATAGTGCCCCGATCGGAGTCTTAATGCTATTTTTACATAATATCTACATAGTTTGCCATCAACAAACCAAAGATAACGTGGAGGCTCATGCTGAATGGTTTTATACCAAATTCCTTTTGTTTCCGATTTTTACCCGACTGCCGAAGGAGGGTAATGTGTTTATCAGTCTATGTATGTATGTTTGTTCCTATATGGCGTTCCAAAGACCAAACGCACTGGCCGATTTTGATGATTCATACGTCACTCGATGCGTCTTAACCCTGCGAGTGTCATAGGCTACATTGAAATTGGATAATAGAAAAATGGCGGTTTTTGGGTGCCATATTGTGAGGGCCCAAATTTTTTTTTCTTCCAAACCCATCGTGTGGGGTATCAAAATAAAGGGTTTTAAGAGGTGATTTCAAAAATATATAACACTTTTATGTTTAAAAGTATCTAATTCGAAAAAAACTAACTAAAAAGTTATAAATAAAAAAACTTAATTCAACAATCAAAAACCGGACTGCTTCAAAAGCGAACTAAAAAGTCGTAAACAAGGAAAAAATCATGCTGTGCAGGCGGAGGATACACCAGATTTTGGTATGATTTTCAGCATGATTTTTTCCTTATTTACGACTTTTTAGTTCGCTTTTGAAGCAGTCGGGTTTTTGATTTTTTGAATTAAGTGTTTTTTTTAATTAAAATGTTTTTTCCAGAACTCGTGACATTTAGTTTTGAATTTAGGGATCAAATCTGAGTAGTCCGGCAAAAATCCAATCTCAGTTCCTTGTACTGCTGCTAATTTAGATATTCGATCAGCCTCCTCGTTACCTGTCACACCAATATGAGCCGGAACCCATTGCAATATAAATTCAACACCATTTTGATTGAATTTATGAATGGTACTAATAATATCAGAGGCTATCGATACACCTTTGATACCAGAGGCGCATCGAGCCACGTGTTGCAAAGCGCTTTTGCTGTCAGAAAAAATATCAATTTTATTTAATCTACGTTCATGCGCAGATATATGTCATGGCTTGAATAATTTGTCATTATAATTTTAAAAGACCTAGTCATTAAATATTGTTGATTTCTTATTAAAAATTGTTTAATTTTTACTTCAATATATTTTTCTCCAATGTTCTTATTATCAGGTACTGTTTACAGTTTTTTACTAAAATGAAAAAATGGTTTATAATAATGCAAAAAGTTAACGCGTTGGTGAGATTCGATCTTAAGACCTTTGATTTACCAGACGATTCCTTACACACGCATGCCACGGGCTTAAACTATGTAACTAACTGGTAGTTACATAGTTAAATTTATGCTTCATATTCTTTGCTTCATATATATTGTGAAGCAAACACTAACGAAGTAATACACCCGTTGATTTTACGCATTTGAAACATCTATGTTGGTGTGCCCTGCAAACCTTTGATTTGCTGAACTGATTTGCTTTGTGTACATTATGGATGCAATAAATTGAAATTGAAACCTTGAGGACTCTAGGTTTTCCGTGCTCTGGGCTCTGGTGGACACAGACATGGGTAAAATTATCTACGCCTGTCTACCAATCGCACAGTGGAGATCAGGAGTCAACCAGGCTCACGGAACAAATGCATGAGGCGGCTGATACGGCATAGCAGCGGTACCCTTCTGCTCAATTAGTGATACTGGGGGATTTCAATGCCCACCACCAGGAGTGGCTCTTCCCATACCAGTGCACAATCATCATGAGCGATCATGCTGGGCGAGAGACGCGAAAGATTGCGCTTGCGCTAAATATCGCCCAGCTGGTATTGGGAGCAACTAGGATGCTGGGTGTTGATTCGCACACAGCCAATCGGTGTCGGTATCTTCACCTTTGGGTAGCTCCAACCATTGTCTGGTGAAGTCTGTATCCGTCTAATCCCCGCCCGATCCCAGCCCAAGAGGCACTTAGAGGGATTGGCGGTACAGGTCAGTAGATTGGGATGGGATGCGTTCTTTCTTCGCATCTTATCTTTGGCAGCCCACTTGCTTTTCTTCGGCTGATCCTTCGTCGTGCGCGGACGCCGTGACGGATGTGTTGCGTTAGGGAATGGAGTACTACATTCCGATCTAAGAGTGCAATCGCGCCAACACGCTTAAACATGAGGCGTACCTGGCATGGGACGACGCTCGGACGCGCAAAGCTAACGGCGTGAGCCAGCGGAAGAGAGATTGCTCGGTTTGACCTCATAAGCCATATTGGAACCAAACTTGCATCCTACCCAGCCGGTAGTAAAGCGTTCTGGTCCCTGGCCAAGTCGGTTGAGTCGAATATCTGCCGTCCCTCACTACCACAGCTGAAACCCAAGTACCAAATGTAACGTTCAGCCTGTGCCCGAGAAGGCCAACTACAGACCCATTTCAGTTACGTCTATTCTCTGCAAGAGTATGGAACGGGTGCTCAACTCCAAGCTCCTGGCATACCTAGAAGCTAACGACATCCTCAGTGACCGCCAATATGGCTTCCGCCAAAATCGGTCAACTGGGGATCTTCTAGCGTATGCCATTCACATCCGGATTGAGACCATCGGGACGCACGGAGAAGCCCTTGTCGTCTCCCTCGACATGTCGAAGGCTTTTGACAGGGTCTGGCACGAGAGCCTTATTGGTAAGCTTCCTTCATTCGTTCTGCCCAGTAGTCTGTGCGATTGGATCGCAGACTTCCTGAGGGACCGGTCTACACGAGTGGTTATTGATGGCCGCTCCAACTGGAAATCATGGCCGGGGTCCCTCAGGGGTCGTTACACTCAGCAACATTGTTCTTGCTGCACATAAATGATCTGTTAAAACCTTTGGGTATGCAGACGACAGCACTGTTGCTGAGAGATACGTATCCGACTTAATGGTTGGTTGGGCGCTGCAATCTGTCCTTGAAGACAGTTTCTGAGTGGGGCGATGCCAATCTGGTCAAGTTCAATGCTGCTAAGAGGTGAGGCGTGTCTTCTTTTCGCTAAAAGGAGCCAATTCCACCCGGCTCCTTCTTTCCGTCTGTCGGTTTTTTATCGGTTACATTTCGATTTTTTTTACTTTTTTCGACAATTCCACTATTCCACTACATGGTGGACATCCCACCCATACTCACCAAACGTTTTGGGAATACTTTTATTAAGTGTACAGTAAAGGAGTGGTTTTCTCTGCCAGAGTCTGTATTTCCTGATAGCTACAACCTGGGAGTCTTTAAGACAAGAGTGAATAGGTTTCTCCTAGGTAAGCGTGCTACATCGTCGAACACATCATTGCTTACCATCTGGTGAGATAGTGGTCAAGTGCGATGCCTATCAATAATAAAACAAAGATTAAAAAAAAGGCTTTCATTTCTTCAGAAGCTTTTCTGCTCTTCGCTACTTTTCTCCACTTTTGCGATTAATTCAAGTCCCAATTATTTTAAATCGTGTCACACGTTCGTGTCGTCTTTCACCAAACGACCTAGACTTTTGTTCTTACCTGATTTATAATTACAGGGGCATCCGTTGCGAAAAAACCAAAAGTAGCCATACGAAGACCAAGAGTCGAAGATACAATTACAGCTCAGCAAAAGAAACCTGAACGACTATACTCGAATAATACTCAACCTAAGGTTAATAATACTGTTGTGGAAACGAATTGTCGTAATAATAGTAACCAACGTATGGACAGAGTTAATGCAAGTATGCTTCGAAGATTATCTATTAAAGAAATGCCGTACAAATGTGACATTTGTGAGCGTAGTTTTAATAAAAAGAGTAATTTATCAGTGCATATTCGTGTACACATGGAGGATAAACCTTACAAATGTGAAATGTGTCAGCTTAGTTATACTCAAAAGATTAATTTAACGAATCATATTCGTTCTCACACTGGGGATAAACCTTACAAATGTGATATTTGTAAGCGTAGTTTTTCAGCAAAATCTTATTTAATAAGACATATCAATGTACATACTGGGCGTAAACCTTACAAATGTGAAATATGTCAGCGTCGTTTTGCTCGAAAGTTTAATTTAACGATGCATATTCGTGGTCACACTGGGGATAAACCTTACAAATGTGATATATGTCACCATAGTTTTTTAGACAAGGCTAATTTATCAAAGCATATTCGTGTACATACTGGCGATAAATCTTACAAATGTGATATTTGTGAGCGTAGTTTTAATAGAAAGAGTAATTTAACAAGGCATATTCGTGTACACACCGGGGATAAACCTTGCAAATGTTAAATATGTCAGCGTAGTTTTTCAGGCAAGGCTAATTTATCAAGGCATATTCGTGTAATCACGGGGGATCAACCTTACACATGTTAAATATGTCAGCTTAGTTTTACACAAAAGTTTAATTTAACGAAACATATTCGTGTTCACACTGGGGATAAACTATACAAATGTGAAATATGTCAGCGTAATTTTACTGAATAATAATAGTATTTTTTTAACATATAATTAACACAGCGATTTTTTTTACGTCTGTACTTCCGAAGTGGAGTAAAAAAAATAACTGTTACAAAATTTTACTCTTTTTAAAAAAAAATCTCAGTGTTTTATACACAAACTGTGAAGTTAAAGCCAACACTAATATTGTCTAAAACTGTAACAAAAAACAATAACAAGTAACAATTCGCATTAAACCAAGTAATTATAATCCATAAGACACTCTGTGATCCTAATATTTAGTAATAAGTGTAATGCAAACAATAATATCAATGACTAAGTGATAATACAGTCATTTTAAAGTTCAACCATCACTAAGAAAAAGTAAATTTGAACTTTAAACTGCCGCAAAAACTAATTTTGAACCTTGGCGCAACTAGTACAAAAATTCGACACATAAACGTATTACATAGTTGGCCTAGTGGTAAAGACAGCCAACTACTTTTGCCAATTAAGGGGCTGAAGTGGAACAGTTGACAATCGACATCTGTGGTTCTAAGCCACGCCCACTGTCATCGGAAGCTTAGGGGCAAACTTAAATTGGAGCGAAAAGTATTTGAATATTAAATACACAAGGCCGACCACAGAGGTCAGAGACTCATATCATAAACAGACTCGCCCGATATTTTTTCAATAACATTACCGCGTTACCGTTCTTATTTAAAACTGGCGGCTAGCATCTGACATCAGATCGTTCACTGTTATTTTGCCTATGAATGCAACCTTATTGCTACGAAAATAAAGATCACTAAAATAGGTAATGTATCTATTGTCATACGAATCTTTGCCGTGCAAATTGAATAAATATTAAAATTATGTCTTGTTCTATGCGACTATATAAGAACACAGTAAGTGACATTTTTTTATCATGGTTTTATAGCCAGATTATTTTATTTATATTATTTAAATGAGTTTTACTATACTGAAATGGACTGTGTACTGTTAAACTGGAAACTTTAAATTTGAATTGAGGTTTGGTGTTTTCAGTAATCAATTTTATGATTATTTACAATAGGAAAGTCACATCAAATTGTAAACACACTTTTAATAAGCAAATATCCAGAACTTAATAGTTTTGGAATTGTGCCCCGAATCCTCACCCGCTGGTCATTAAAATTGCGAAATACCTGAATTCGACAAATGCCGAGCTCTACACGGGCCATTTGTTTCAGGAGAACATCGGCCACTCTATTGGCGGATTCAGGAGTAGACATTACCCAGTTAATCTGGGTAATGTCTACTCCTGAATCCGCCGACACGGTGGCTTGACGACGGTTGGCACAGTGGTTGAGCGATCGGCTGCTGTGCTGCGTTTCGCGGGTTCGATTTCCGCACGGAACAAATATTTGTATGGCCTACAGATAGTTGTTCCGGATCTGGGTTTCTTGTGTAATTGAGTTTAAATGTTTGTGTAAATATACTGATGTAGTAGAGGGCTACATTGAAAATTTTATACAAAATAAGGATACAATAAGCTGCCGCATTGGTGACAACATCAAACTAAAAACACCGTTAAAAAGATCCTTGGACACTTTTGTCATCACAACCTTCCACATCAAAACACTATTCATCTAGCCCGCTGCCTCAAGCACCACCTTCACCAACTTTCACGATCCAAAATGGTTCTCAGACCCAAGTTTCTGAAACTTTACTTAACCCAATACTCAAATTAACTCTACCTCAACTTTAATAAATGTACCGAATAAAAACATAACTTTTTCTTTCCACAACTGGTCTGATGTATCAAACATTACCTTTAACATTTTTTTTAAATAGGTCTAGTAACTGTAATTGTAATTTTAATAAATACTTTCGATTCTAGTACTATTGCTTTTTATTGTCTCGTAGATGGTGTGAAAAGTAGAGTATTCTACTCGGGGATAAAGGTGCCTTCGTCTTGGGTGACCTTGAATCCCACGCTGCACTCAGGATTCTTGTCTAAACTCCCTCGCTTTGCTCGGGATTCTTGTCTAAACTCTTGAATCCATCCTTTTGCTCCGGATTCAATACGGGGCCTGCTATATAAGGCGCTACTTTATCCCCTTAGTGCATAATCTACTATTACGTTGAGACGTCGCGTGCCAAGCCATTGGGTTCTAAAACAGCTGGCACCCCGGCAGTGACATGAGCCCGACGTATGATGTCATTAATGCTGGCGTGCCGTGCTATCCGGCCAGCGCTCCTACTGCAGGATAGGCCATGATGAGCGGAGGCGGTCGACTGATAAATTAATTTTAAATATTCAATAAATATGTTTGGCAGAAAGTATATTTTGCTCGTGCATTTTTGCGTTACGATGTGACAGCTATTTGCACATGCGCAGTAGATATGCCCGAGGAACTATTAGTTAATCTGTGGATATGCTGAGCGCGCTTGAATAAGCCCGCCATTTTATTAATTTAATATTTCATTTTATTTAAATTTTACCTCCCACAATGCATAGTAAAATTAAAATGTTGTATGATACACGTACGTAAGATGATTTCCGACTCATGTCGATTTATCGGTTATCCACTCACGCTTCGCTCGCTCGTGAATAATGCCACTCATCGGAAATCACCTACCTTCCGCACTTCTAAGCGTATATACCGCGATACCCGAGTATGAAACTTCATACCCCTTTCATTTTGATAAATTGTTGATAACGCGAGGCGTCCGCTAGTAATCTATATTATTATTACTAGCTGACCCAGCAAACTTTGTTTTGCCATAAAAAGACCAAACATTTATCTACCCTACCTTACACTACCTACCCTACCCTACCCTTCACTACCCTACCCTACCCTACCCGACCCTACACTACCCTACCCTACCCTGAACTACCCTATCCTACCCTACCCTACCCTACCCTACCCTACCCGACCCTACACTACCCTGCAGCATTGTCGTTGCGGAGGAAGCCGGACTACGACCAATGTCCGGTGTCATTTATCAAGCGACAGATCCGTTTGGAATCGCTTGATGAATGTAACCGAAGATATGTGTCGGGCGAGACAGCCTCTGTGACGAAAATGTTTCTTCCGGATGCCATAGCGGCTTTCCGTATTATAAAACCTCGTCTCACTTCCTACTTCTCTACTCCATTCGCTCTTTTATATGATGAAAAGGAAAAGGAATACTGGAGATGAACAGCGGCTGCACCCCCCTCCCCCACAAAGTGCACCTCACTAATATTCGAGGTCTGCACTCAAATATCACTGCAGTCCACTACCATCTGGAGGCTGAGAAACCAGCGCTCTTTTTCCTTACGGAGACGCAGATAGCGAATCCGTCAGACGTGTCGTACTTGTCTTACCCAGGGTTCACCCTGGAGCACAATTTTAGACCACGGGCGGGCGTATGTATGTATGCCCGTGACGACATTTGCTATCAGCGTCTCCGTAACCTTGAGGACTCCCAGATTCTCAACGCTCTGGGCTCTGATGGGCACAGGTTTGGATAAAGTTATCTACGCCTATGTCTACCGTTCGCACAGTGGAGATCAGGAGACAGAGTACCTCAGTGAGGCGGCTGATGCGGCACAGCTGCGGTACCCTTCCGCCCAATCAGTGTTACTGGGGGACTTTAATGCCCACCACCAGGAGTGGCTCTTCCCATACCAGTGCACTGACCTTGCTGGACGGGAGATGCGTAAGCTTGCGCTTGCGCTAAACCTCACCCAGCTGGTCCAGGGGGCAACGAGAGTACCGGATGTTGATTCGCACAAAGCGAATTGCTTGGACCTTCTGCTGACAACAGATCCAGACAGATACTCTGTGTCGATAGCTTCACCTTTGGGTAGTTCCGACCACTGTCTGGTGAAGTCTGTGTCCGTCTATTCACCGCCCGATCCCAGCCCAAGAGGCACGTATCGGGTTTGGCGGTACAAGTCAGCAGATTGGGATGGTATGCGATATTTCTTCGCATGCTATGGTTTTTGGTCCCTGGCTAAGTCGGTCGAGTCGAACTTTTGCTGTCCCTCACTACCACCACTGCTGAAACCCGATGGGTCGCTGGCCCACTCCGCTGAGGAGAAGGCAAATTTATTTGCCTCTCTTTTTGCGGAATCTTCACGTCTGAATCCTGGTGACGCGCAGCCCCCTCCTTCTCCTGATGGATGCGAGAAGAGTATGTCGGACATTCGTATCCACCAAAAGGACGTCCGTAGGGTGCTGAGCCACCTCGACGTGAACAAGGCTAGCGGCCCTGATGGCATTCCAGCAATTGTTCTTAGAACCTGTGCGCCTGAACTGTCTCCGATCTTGACACGCCTATTCCGCCTTTCGTATGAGGCTGGAAAAGTGCCGAATGCTTGGAAGCAAGCTAGCGTACAGCCCGTGCCCAAGAAGGGCAGTCGAGCTGACTCGGCCAACTACAGACCCATATCTGTAACCTCCATACTCTGTAAGAGTAGGAACGTGTACTTAATATAAAGCTCTTGGCATACCTAGAAGCAAACGATATCCTTAGTGACCGCCAATACGGCTTCCGTCGAAATCGGTATACAGGGGATCTTCTAGCGTATGCCATTCACATCTGGAGTAAGGTCATCGAGAGCGCTTGCCGTCTCCCTCGACATCTCGAAGGCTTTTGAAAGAGTCTGGCACGAAAGCCTTATTGGTAACCTTCCTTCATTCGGTTTGCCCGGTGGTCTGTGTGATTGGATTGCAGACTTCCTGAGAGATCGGTCCATTCGAGTGGTTATCGATGGCTGCTCGTCGGACCAATTGAATATTAATGCCGGGGTCACTCAAAGGGTCGGTACTCTCGGCAACTTTATTCTTGCTTTACATTAACGATCTGCTAAAACCACCTAAAGGCACCTTTAGGTATGCAGACGACACAGCACTGGTGCTGAGAGATACATGTCCAACGCTCGAGCTACCGGACCTCAGATCCAGTGTCTGCGGGAGGCCATGGTGGAGCGCTTGAACCTGTCCTTGCAGGCAGTCTCCGAATGGAGCGATGCGCTGCTAAAACCCAGGCGTGTCTTTTTTCCGCTAAAAAGAGCCAATTTCAACGGGCTCCAACTTTCCGAGATGTGACCGTGCCAATAACTGACCATCTTGAGATTTTTTGTCGTAACGTTGACATCGACTCTCAATTTTGGTCCATACATTGAGGCAAAGGCTCAGCTGGCTGCCAAAAAGCTGGGCATCCTTGGAAAGGTTAGAAGGTACTTCACGCCAGAACAGCTGCTCAGCTTGTATCAAGCGCAAGTTCGATCATGCATGGAGTACTGTTCTCATCTCTGGGACGGATCCGCCAAATACCAGCTTGATGCACTAGAGTCGATCGAAAAGCGGGCCAAAAGGCTCATCGGCGATGAGGCAATGGTTAAGTCAAAGCTCAACATCGTCGCCGAGTTGCCCGCTTGTCGGTCTTTTATCGGTTGCATTTCGGGGAGTGTGTGATGGAATTGCATGAATTGGTTTGTTGAACCAATTTTTTTTTTGTTAAAAATGAAAATATCATATATAAGTTTCCATACAAAACTACTTTTAGTTTTTTTTTTCACTGTAATTACAAAGTAAAATCCAATTGAAAATATTTTTTTGAATCCAGTACCGAAAACACCCCGATAGTTTGCCGAACAAAACCGAGCCCGTGTGACGTCACAACGTTCATTTCTACTCATTGTAGCACATCGCTAATAATGTGTTTTGACTTTTAACCGATTCAATCTTGTTATTATCGTCAATATATTGATGAATATCGAATATATTGACCATAAATATCGAACCTTAAAAGTTATCGTGATTGCTTCGTACCATTATGTACGAATACTACAAAAAGATCCCAATTATATGTGATTCGCGCAATAGCCTAGTACCTAGCAATCTACTAAATTTGAGCAGAGTTCTACGTCTAACTAGATTCCAATTACATATAATGTGTTAATTCTGTTGTTATCTTGTTATAATTTAGTATTAAGTTCTTACTTTGATCATTAAAGACTGAGAATAGTAAATTTTTAAGGGAACTTTCGAGCAAAGTTGACATTGTTGTATAATTACTTAACTTGAAAACATGATTTTTTGTTTATGGTGATATATTCATTATTTTATACTTAAGAGGAAACGGGGGTGGTCTTTTCTCCATACAAACGCTCTCGTCTGTTTTCTCTCTGGTTTATGAACTTAAAGCAATGATTTTTTACAGTTAAATAAATATCAACTTCTTCTATGTCCCTATGTTTTCCTTTTTGTTGATATATTATCCGTATAAGAACTAGAACCCTCTCAAAATGCTCAAAATTGTCTGTATTGAGTCGCTGTCTTCAGAGCCCTAGTGTACAAATTTGACAACTATTAATGAAAAAAGGAAAACATAGGGACATAGTAAATATCCTTCTTATTCAGTTTATGAAATATCTTCTAAATCGGTCCAATATTGGAGGAGAAAACAGACGAGAGCCAAACCTCGAATTATGACTTTTTACTTAAGAAAATTTGTCGAATCTGCAGTTGTCCTTATCGCACGAATTTGTGGGCGGGGTGAGACGCAAGGGGTCTGCATAATACGTACACAGACGGAAAGGTGATGTGTAGTAGTTGAAAATAATATCGATATACTAGTGTTGAAAACAGTTATCGATAAACACATTTATATTGTTTACATGTGCTGTTCGTGAGAAATACAAATAGAAGTATTAAAAAGTATTGGATACAAAATAAAATAAAGTGTTTGTCTATAAATGTTTATTACAAAAAGTTTTCAACACAAAACAGTAAATTATATATCGGATAGGTATCCGCAATCTCTAGATCGCCTACTAGGTACATCAGCGAAATTAAACTTATTTCAACGTCAGCCGCACGGGTCAATCGATCAGGTTAAGCTTTGCTTGCCGTGGTTGGTCCGTGGATGGGTGACCATCTTTACATACCAAGACCCGTCCGTGTCTCGCCAAGCACGTTAAGCCGTTGGTCCCGGCTGTTATTTTCGGCTTTGACAACCCGAAAGTCTGACCCGTTTTACCAAGGGGTTGCATATTACCCAGTAACTGGTTGTGGAGGTCAGATAGGCAGTCGATCCATCAAAATACTGGTATTCAGCTGCATCCGACTCTAACGTAGATGGGAAAAGGCTAGGCAGATTATGACGACGTGCTTTCTCTCACTGGTTTATTCTTTGGTATCCAACCGTCAATGATTTCTGGTAAACGGCTAATGCTAATGGCTTGCCACTAATGTGGTAGAACTTTTCAAATAAAATCAAATCTATCGAACTTTTCTAATAATGGTTCCATTTTTATGCCATAATGCATCGTCCCTCTTAATATTTAAAAAAATAAAACCTTTTGGGACTACCTAAATAAAATAACAGAAATCTCGACGAGTTATGTGTAGTTGGCCTTGTACTTGGTAGAAGTAATTGTGATTCTGTTTTAATTGTAACATTTTGCCATTAAACATACATAAATCTATTTCATCATCATCATCGTCATCATATCAGCCACTGCTAGACATAGGCCTCCCCCAAGGGTCACCACATTGATCGGTCCCGTGCGTCTCGCATCCAGCGGATCCCCGGAACCTTCACCAAGCCATCGGTCCACCTGGTGTGAAGTCTTCCGGTTCGCGGTCGCCACTCCAGATCCTTTATGCCCCATTGGCCATTCGTTCTGCGAGCAATGTGCCCTCCCCACTTAAATGTGGCAATTCTCGGGCTTGCCAAATTCTATTGCTCGGGCTATGTCGGTAACCCTGGTTCTCTTGCGGATTTCTACATTTCTGATTCGACCACGCAAGAAAACTTCATGCATAGCCCTCTCCATTGCCCTTTGGGTGACTGTAAGCTTTCTGCTGAGGCCCATAGTAAGCGACCATGTCTCAGAGCCATATGTCTGGCAACACACACTGGTCATAGACTTTCGTCTTGAGACACTGTGGTAAGTTGGACGAGAAGATACCGCAACTTACCGAACACTGCCCAGCCAAGTCGGATTCGACGGTTGACCTGTTTCTCGAAGTTGGCTCTACCCAACTGGATCGTTTGTCCCAGGTAGACATAGTCACCCACAACTTCGAGTGTAGAGTATCCGACCTTGATTGGAGTGAGTGTAACATGGACATTCAACATCACCTTAGTTTTGTGCATGGTCATCCTAAGACCCATTCTTTAGGAAGCTCTACTGAGGTCAATGAGCATTGTACTGAGGTCCTCCATAGTCTCAGCCATGACCACTATATCGTCGGCAAACCGAAGGTGAGTTATGTATTCGCCATTGACATTTATGCCTAGCCCTTTCCGGTCCAGAACCCTGAAGACATCCTCCAGTGCAGCGGTGAACAGTTTTGGAGATATTACGTCTCCCTGTCTCACACCTCGCTGCATAAGGACGGGTTCCGAGGTCTGATCCTGAAGTCGAACTGACATGGTAGCGTTTTTATACAAACATTTCAACACTTCAATGTACCGGTAGTCAATTTGGTACCGTAGACTGCAGTTCAGCCCAAGTGTCGATCGAATCGAAGGCTTTCTCGTATTCCACAAACGCTAAACAGAGAGGCAGGTTGTACTCTTCGGTCTTCTGTATAACCTGCCGCGTATGTGTGTGGTCTACGGAGACGATTAGTGATGACCCTTGAAAACAGCTCTAAATCCATTTATTTTTGATGAATTCCGTCTTCAGGTGACATACTTGCAATTTCATAAGGACAGTTTACCTCTATTATCGAGTCTTCACCTACCAGACCATCCGGGCTTGCCGCTTTTTAGCAGTTTTGTTTTCATCGATAAACATTCCACACTCTAAAACCTGTAGCCCCGTGTGCTTGATAAATTGATCGATCGCTTCAGATTCCTTTTCCTTGCCATTATTGGTAGCCACGGTTCCTTTAAAGGTGAACGGCAGATTTCGTACCGCATACTTTTTTCGTTGTTTGGTTATAGAATTTATACCACTTATTAAGGCAACTAAGCCATTTATTTTTATGTAAGTTAACTATTTTTAGAACTTCGGATTAATAAATAATATCAGTAAAAAGATTTGAATAAATAAACGTAATCAAATCGTACATTAAACGCAGTAATGTTTTAGAAGTTGCCTTTTGTAAAATAACTCAAATATTAAAATGATAATTAATTATTCAGAAAAACATATAACACTAAATATAATCAAACTCATCATTATCAAACTGTTGCAATCCGCTGCTGGACTTAGGTATCTTATAATGCCCTGAATAGGTACAATCCTGATCTCAATCTACCTACTTAATGGTAAGTAAATAAAACACAAAAAGATAGCAAAAAACAATTTAGAACATTTACTTTACACATTATGTAACAATATGTAACATTTACCTATAGGTAACATTGGTACACTAGTACATAACCTTAAAAAATAAAACTGGTTATAACTTATACGTCCCAAGTTTTAAAAATCTAAGAATTTAAAAAGGGATTATCTATCATATAAACTACCAATTAAAACAAAAAATATCCCGAAACACGATTTTTTATTAGCGGTACGAAATGCCCATACATGCCTGCCATTCTCCTTTGTTATATAATAACGTTTCTCATATTTTGCGAGCCGATGTTTTCGGTCGCATCTTACATATTCGCCCAAAATTCGATGCCGTAAGCCTCTTTAGTCTTTCAATTTCCCATAAGCTATTATCGCTTTGGCCCCCACTATTTTTCTTTGAACATCCTTAGTTGAGAGCAATCTTTCAAGAAATTTATTTTTCTTTTAATTTATATAAATCCAAAGGCAGGAAGAAGATATTTCTTCCAACTCTAAGCGACCGTAGTTTTAACAGGTTATGCAGTTCTTTTTATTTTGCTCGTTCCGTCTTTGGGATACGTCAGTTTCCTTTTTCGGTAAATCTCTGTGAATTTTTTCGAACGCTGCTTTTGTTCTATATTTTTTTTTGTATATTGGCCCGGACCGCAGCCCTGTAATTTTTTTTAATGCGTGCATGAATAGCCCTTCGCTATTCCATGAAGTTACTACTCCATAACATCTTGTCTGATGTGATATGAGCCACTTCCTGCAAAGTTAATTCTTTTTCCGCCAATAAATTTAGCAATTACATTATTAAATTGCACTACAGTATTATTAGTCACGTCCAAAAAAAGTTTTTCTGCGTTTGCTGTTAAGAATAACATATATTGTTGGATATCTGTCCACAATCCACAACAACAAAAGTAACGAGTGACTGGGGCGATTACAAGAAATGCGCGAGCCGCGGCCGGGAGCGTTTTGGAGGCACGCACACACTGTCAACTTACTCACACATGGATAAGGCGGCCGGGGGCCACGCGCTCGCAGTTCGCAGAGCGACAGCGATAGTTTTTTCAAATACCTATTTTTCAAAAGTCTCTCCGCCCCTATTTCCTCTTAAATGACAGATATAGGCGTAAAACTAACATTTCAGTTTGAATTGTAAAAATCGGTCGACTTATATATGAGATATTTACTGAAGAATTAGTGTAACGAAAATCTACCAAGTTAATATTTTTTCACGTTTCTTTTCTACAAACTTTTTAGTGTTTGTGTAAATATATAATACAAGCTGTTCCCTGCGGCTTCGCTCCCGTGGGCCACCCCACAGGACCCGTTTTCGGTGTAAAAAAATAGCTAATGTCACTCAGGAATAATGTAGCTTTCTATTGGTGAAAGAATTTTTAAAATCGGTTCGGTAGTTTCGGAGCCTATTCGGTACAAACAAACAAACAAAAAAATCTTTCCTCTTTATAATATTGGTATAGATAGACATTAGTGTTCAATATTATTGAGAGATATTGTCAATCTGCCTAGCCTTTTCCCAACTATATTGTGGTCGGCTTCCAGTCTAACCGGATTCAGCCGAGTACCACTATTTTACATGGAGCGACTGCCTATCTGACCTTCACAACCCAGTAACTGGATAACACGGTACCCCTTGGCAAGACTGGTGTCAGATCTCAAGCTTCTGACTATCCGTAATCACTGTCAAAGATCTTCAAATGATGGCCGGGACCAACGGCTTAACGTGCTTTCCGAGGCACGGAGGAAACTCGGTTTGTTGAAATGGTCACCCCATCCACGGACCGACCTCTTCAAACGTAGCTTAACCTTGATGATCGAACAGTGCGGCTGTTATTATTTAGCCACGAGCTCCTCTATTAAGGGTTATGTAAATAATGGGAATTACCGAAAATTATATGTGTAACTATGTGTATCATATTTAGTGGTATCTAATGAAGTTTTTTGATATCCAAAGTCAAAGTTACGCGCCAATCGTGTTTGTTTCCTTTTTATTTTACACCAATTTCACCTACCCATATGTAAAAACGATTACATTATGACAATTATGTTTCCTAATGTACCTGGTAATCAAAATTAACTAATACCGGTCCACTCTCACGTATTATTCATTACGACTACTTTATGTATGCTCAAAACTTCCAAATCGCCCATCAGGTGGGTATATTATCGACACTAGCCTTGATAAATCCTTTAACACACATGACTAAATAAAATTTATTGTTTTATAATATTTTTGCACTCATTTTCGGCTATTTTTAGTCAATCTATGTGTAGTTGACACTATATTGTCATGATTTCCTTGAACGTTATGACGTCACCAACATGGCAACCAATTGTGGTCCGTTTGTAGTCACGTGGTTCTTTTCAAAATTTTATCGATTTTCAATTGCTTATAATAAATTGAAAAAAAATATTTAAGAGTTTTTTGAAACTACAATATAATTTAAGATATGTAAAGTTTCGAAATACATATAAAAAATCGTATTTTTTTTTTAATTCAACAACCCAATTCCACCAAGCCCGTTTCATCATCGGACTACAAGGCGTACGGCGATGCGCCATCGCTACATGGTAGACATACCAGTATACCACCCATACGCACTAAACGTTTTGGAAATACTTTCATTATGCGTACAGCTAAGGAGTGGAATTCCCTGCCGGAGTCTGTGTTTACCAGTACCCAATACTCAAATTAACTCTACCTCAACTTTAATAAATGTACCGAATAAAAACATAACTTTTTCTTTCCACAACAGGGGGGTAACCACAAGCTCTTAGAGTAAGGTTATTTTGAGATCGAGTAAGTGACAGATGTATACAAGTCAGATACATCTGACCCTTACTCGATCTCAAAATAACCTTACTCTAAGAGCTTGTGGTTACCCCCCTGGTCTGATGTATCAAACATTACCTGTAACATTTTTTTTAAATAGGTCTAGTAACTGTAATTGTAATTTTAATAAATACTTTGATTCTAGTACTATTGCTTTTTATTGTCTCGTAGATAGTGTGAAAAGTAGAGTATTTGCCTCGGGGATAAAGGTGCCTTCGTCTTGGGTGACCTTGAATCCCACGCTGCACTCGGGATAAAACCACTTAACCGATTTAAAAAACACTTTCACCTGTGTAAAGCTACATTATTCCGGCGTATTATAGGCTACTTTAAATGTCGACAAAAAAAAGGGTACTGCAGGGTGGACACGGGAGCGAAGCCACGGGCAAAGAGCTATTTAACAATATTAGGACTAAGTAGAATAAGTAGGACTTAATTTCATCAGAAGCTTCTCTACTTTTCGCTTCTTTTCTTCTTGTAAGATTAATTCAAATCCCTATTATTTGAAACCGTGTCACACGTTCGTTTAGTACTGCCGTCATAACGAAAAAGGACGTTTCTACCTCAAGTTTGAAACGGAGAAAAAAAATGAATTGTTTATTTTAAACTAAAAATTTCGCTGCACGAAAGGAAATTTAAATATTATTATTTATGTAGGGCAGAAATGTGTATTAAAGTTAGATCTAACGATATATATATATGTGGATTTGCATAAAATAAAGTTTGTTTATTAAATAAATCATATTTTCCTTTTATTTATAGTAAAAAAAAAAATACGTGTTACCTCAAAGAAAAGTCGATTCTGGCTAGATACGTCTTTTTTACTTAGCAATTAATTAAATGTCTTTCTTACCTTATAATAATGCATCACCAGCTTCTAGTTGCCTAAATGAAAAAGGCGTTTTAAGCCTGTTACTGCTTTTCAACTTAGTAATATTCATTGAAATAAAAAAAATACTGGCAGAAACGTCCATGTGCCCCCAGCACCACATTTCAAACTGAAGAATATTTGAATATACATTTTGATATCTAATAAAACAAACATAACGTAAGTAAAGTAGTAATCGTTTAAGTAATGAGACTTAAATTTTAAATGAAAAAATAGCAATCATAAACATTTATTTCTGAACATAAACATTTAAACCATTTAGAACAAAAAAATACTATTAGAATTGGTCTTAGTCCTAATTATAACTTTCGATTTTTCATGATTAAAATCAACAAAATAGCAAACCTCTCCGGCTTTTTGAAAATGCAATTAAATAATTTTCGGAAACAAAAACTAATGAAAAATAAGAATTCTAATGAAGAATACTTAACACAGCTTTAGAAGCTAACTACTTGTAAATCAGTCTTCATAAACTTGATATATGAACGCTGTTTTTATCAGTAATAAATTATAACAAAACGTTATTCTGTTGTCTGGCATTCAGGGTGTCAGTTTTTGTATGATCGTCGACTTGCGCTCTTGATTAATGCCTCGGTATTCGTTGATTGGATTTGGAGGTGGAGGTGGTATCCCAGATTAAATACTTTTAATATCAGAAAATTAAGTGAGTAAATTAAACAGTCTTGTAATGAATAACGCGGGTGCCTATGGGGAACGTTACTTCCCACATATAACTTAAACATGCTCGAGGATAAGTGTTTTATAATTTATACGATGAAGAACAGTCTTATTTTATTCATTACTTTCACGGAAATATTCGTTCTGGAGTTGAATACTGCTTGGTCTTCAAAATCATAGATGTGTTTTATCGGTTTTACAAATTGCTGTCTTTTGAAAGCCATCGTAACATATTTAAAGAATCTGGGAGCGCAATAGACCATTTACGAGCAGAGCAAGAGGGACAATTGTTACTCGTAAGATTTATACAACCAGTAAGCACATTAAGGTGGAACTCGTATCTTGATATGTTGGAAAGATTTAATATATTAACAGCTATTGTGGCTAAGATTTTGGCTACAAGGCGTAGCCAAAATCTTAGCCACCTGCCATGGTCACTTCATCAGAGTTAAGTGTGAGTGAGAGTGTAATAGTAATCAAGTGTCGTATGACATCACGTCGTCTACTAAGTTGATCTTGTTTACCATTTAAGCTTAGGTACTGACCAGATAAGCGGCGATCAGTATGTGACTGCTAGTTTAGCGATTCCAATTGCAATCTTACTTATGTAAGGACTTGAACATGACTTTTCTATTTCGTATATATTACTAATAAATATATATGATGTGGAATAAATTGTTGTAAAAGATAGTCCCTGTCTATAATCAAGGGTTTATTCCACATGACACATTGTCAGACTACATACAAGGAGGTAACTACAATAAGTACTATAGCGAATATACATCATTCTTCCCTTCTTAGGTTTCGTACTCTTGGAAATAAGCTGGTGGACGCCGACTTCTTTCAGAATGTCGAGGTGGTTCTGGCGAAGGAGGCGTCAGCATCGAATCCTCCGTATCATGGAATTCCTCATCAGAATCAGACATTACACCAACTTCTGCACCTTCACCACGAGGCGCCAAGTGTCTGTTAGACACCATAATTTCTCGTCCATTTGTGAACCTTACCCTACTGCTCATTGGAGAGGGTTCTATCATTTCTACTTCCTCTACAAGCGGATCGTACCTATTACGAATGTGTTTTTTTAGAAGAACTTTATCATCTCTGAACCATGATGGCAGCGATTGTCCGGAGGATGATCGTCTGGGACGGACAAACATTCGCTCATGAGGAGTCATGTTAGTTGCAGTGCAAAGCAGTGATCGAATGCTGTGTAAGGCTTGCGTTAACACATTCTCCCACATTTCTATACGCATATTCTTTGTTTTTAATGCAAGTCGTATTGTTTGCCATAGTGTCCCATTCAAACGCTCCACTTGGCCGTTACACCTAGGATTATAGGGCGCCGAACGACTGGTCGCGATTCCTTTTGCATTAAGAAAGTCTTTTAGTTCTTTGGTGTTGGTGAAAGCCTATAGCTGTATAGCTCACACCAACTAACTTGCACGCAGTTATCTTGAATAAAGATGTGGAATGTATTCACTGATACTTGGATTTTGGTAACAAATAGATTTATTTTATACCATCAGAAAAATCATGACACACCGTGAAAAAACAATTAACACAATAAGAACAGATGTCAGATTTAAACTCATACTAATGAGTTCACTCGATCATATAGTATTTACATTGAAGTATAAAAACCTTCTTTCTAACACTCCTCCTCAATGAAATAACTATATAGTATCCGCATCCGCATCCTCATCATCAATCATCATTCTCTCATAGCACCACAACAATCATTATTATTAAGCACTCAAATTCATCTCTTTCACACAAAACTCATTCTTACATCGTGGCAAGGACTTTGTCAAAATATCTGCAGTCATTGCCTCAGTCTGCAGGTACTCCACCTTCACAATGTTATTATTCAATGCTTCTCGTATGTAGTGACATCTCACATCAATGTGTTTTGTCCGTTGATGATGAACTCGATTCTTCGCTATCTGAATAGCTGATTGACTATCAGAATATAGCATGATAGCTTGGCGTTCCTTTCCGGTAAGCTCTTCTATAAGACGCTTGAGGAAAGTTGACTCTCTGCATGCTTCAGACATGGCTATATATTCAGCCTCTGCACTAGAGAGGGCTACTGTACGTTGCTTCTTGCTTTCCCATGATACAGGAGCTCCTCCATAAATGAATACGTAGCCAGAAAAAGATTTCCTATCACTGATATCTCCGGCATGATCAGCGTCTACGTATCCAACTAGACGTTTCCCTGTCTTCTCAAAATTAAGTTTATAATTGATTGTACCCTTCAGGTATCTCAATAATCTCTTTGCTACACTCCAATGTTCACTTGTGTAACAACTGTTGAACTGGCTAAGATAGTCAACGGCATAACTTATATCAGGTCTCGAGCAAACAGCTAGATACATAAGTGACCCAATTAGTCTCTGATAGGGAATATCTTTAGGTGGGACGAAATTCTCTTCCACGGGTCTCTCCAGTTTTCTACCAGTCTCCAACGGTGTCTTCACTGGTTTACAGTCAGTCATTCCGAACTCTTTCTGAATTTTCTGAATGTATTCACCCTGATCAACAGTAATCTTACTATCATGTTGATGTATCTTCATTCCTAAAAAGTTATCTACTTTTCCCAAATCCTTCATTTCGAACCTGGTTTTCAATTCGTTCTTGACTTTTTCTTTCTCAATATCATTGTCGTAAAATATCAAGATATCATCCACATACACTGCAATGTAGACAATGTTATTTCCTCTTTTTCTGAAGTATACACATGGTTCATTTTCAGATCTCTTGAATTTCATCTCAATGAGAGCATCATGTAGTTTCTTATTCCATGCTCTGGGTGCCTGTTTGAGACCATACAGGGCTTTCTTCAACAGACATACGTAGTCTTCTTTGCCTTTCTCTTCACAAAGCTTAGGTTGATTCAAATAAACTCTCTCCGTCAAATCTCCATTCAAAAATGCTGTGACCACATCCATCTGATCAATAGAAAGGTCATTCTCAACAGCAATAGCGAATAATAGTCTCAATGTGCTGTGCCGAATCACAGGCGAGAAAGTCTCCGTGTAGTCTTGTCCGAATTTCTGTGTAAAGCCACGAGCTACTAGTCTAGCTTTATATCTCTCTTTCCCCCCTTGTTCCTTTTTAATTTTAAATATCCATTTGGAATCCACCACATTAAAATTAACATGGGACTTATCCAGCTTGACTAGGCTCCAAGTGCCATTCTTCTTCAGGGCATTTAGTTCAGCATTAATGGCTTCCTGCCATTTGTCTCTATCATGTCTGCTGAGAGCTTCTTCGACAGTGATTGGATCATCACTGTGTCCTTCCGTGGCATTATACAAGTAAAAGTTATCGTAACTTTTGGACTTTCTATCACGTTGTGGATATCTCCTGTTATTATCCACTTGTGTTTCAGGTGGCAATCGCTCCTCCTGAACGTTTTCGGTTTCAAGTGTCTCGTCTCTTTCCACTTGAATCTCTTCTGTTGTAGCATCTCCAGTACAATCTTCAAAATTATCTTCGTTATCCATAGTTCCTGCCGTAGTAATCTGCTCACCAGAGTTACTGTTTGTTTGCGTCAGTTCTTGCTGCCTTTCATTTCTATGTATTTCAACATTTAGAAATTCCCTAGGAGCATTCTCTTCTGGAACTACCTTTTCTCTTTTATTGAAGAACTGGTTCTCGAAAAAAGTCACATCTCTTGACTTCTGAAGCTTAGCTGTGATGGGGTCACAAAGCCTATATCCTTTGGATTCTGCGCAATATCCTACGAAGATCATCTCCTTGCTTTTCGCATCGAGCTTCTTGCGTTTAGCTTTGTCGATGTGCATGAAAGCTTTACAACCAAAAACTTTCAGCTCACGTAAGTCGGGTTTTTGTCTTGACCAAGCTTCATAGGGAGTCACCTCAACAGCCTTTGTGGGTGAGCGGTTCTTCAAATACACTGCTGTATTTATAGCTTCTGCCCAGTACTTTCTGTCTAAGCATGCTTCCTCTAGCATACACCTAGCCTTCTCAACTAAAGTGCGGTTAGCACGTTCTGCAACGCCATTTTGTTCGGGGCAGTAATCAACGGTTAGTTGATGAATAATCCCATTTTCTCTAAATAGTTGACTAACCTCTTTGTTCACGAACTCCTTTCCATTATCAGACCGAAAATATTTTATCTTTTTATTCATTTGATTTTCTACAAGTGACTTGAATTCTACTATCTTGGAAAAAACTTCACTCTTCTTCTTCAAGAAATATACGAAAGTGTACCGCGTTTTATCATCAATAAATAAAAGAAAATATTTCATGCCACCGTGTGAGTCCATACTCATTGGACCACAAATGTCTGAATGTATAAGCTCAAGTACTTCAGTTGCTCTTGTTGTACTATTCTTATTAAATGGTGTTCGTGTTTGCTTACCTTTCAAGCAGGGCTCACATTGTAAGGTATCCGGATTTTTGAAACTTACTCCTGTCGCCATACAATCTCTCAACAGCTTCATGTTGGGTATTCCAAGGTGTGCTAGTCTCTTATGCCAAAGCTCGTACTCATCAGGCACGGAAACTGCAAATGCTGAGTCAGGTTCTGTAATATTGGATTTAAACTTGTAAATTCCATTCTCACTTTTACAGTTGTAACTCACTCCTCCTTTTATACAACATTCATCCTTGTCATATATATCACACCCTCTCTCGGAAAATACGACTACTTTGTTTCTGGACATAAACGCAGTTCCCTGATCATTATGTATCATACATGGCATGCCAAACATTGAGAATAGTTCTGTTAAACTTTTGATGACACTGTCGGCACTTGTGTCTCTGCATGCGTATGCGAATGGGAACCTGGAATATTCGTCTATCACCGTGAGAATATATTTATTTGCGGTAGATGATGGTATTGGTCCCTTAAAATCTAGAGACAATCGCTCGAAGGGTGTAGTTGCTTTTATCAAAATTCCGGATATATTCCTGGTAAATCTCGGTTTTTCTTCTGCACATACTCTGCAAGATGCTACAATGCGTTTTACATCTTCTACTGAATATGGGAGATTCTTGCATCTAACCCAATGTATCAGACGTGTCACTCCGGGATGACACAAAGATTCGTGTAATCTCATAAGATTGTCTGCAATCATGCTGGCACATGTTGCTTTCGTACGTGACAGAGCATCAGCCACAATATTTTCTTTACCGCTCCTATATTTAATGTCGAAAGTATAGTTGGCAAGTACCATACGCCATCTTTGAATCTTTTCATTCTTTATCTTGCTAGCATGTCCCTGCATCATATACGCAACAGATTTTTGATCAGTTAAGAGGTAAAACTGCCGTCCAATTAAGAAGTGTCTCCATTTCTTAAGGTTTTCAATAATAGCACATGCTTCTTTTTCAATAGATGGATATTTTCGTTCACTTTCGTTAAGCGTTCGTGCAAAAAATGCTACAGGTCTTCCGTTTTGAGTTAATGATGCAGCTATAGAATGTTCAGATGCGTCTGTTTCAACAGTGAATGATTCGTTAGGATCAATTGTAGAAAGTGAAGCTTTTGATATGATTTCTTTAATATTCTGAAATGCACCAATCTGTTTATCGTTTAGTGGATAATTATCTACATCGATAAGCGGTCGTAATTTATTCGAAAAATCAGGTATCCACTTCGATTATTGTGACAAAAGTCCAATAGTACGTCTGAGTGAAGCTGAATCTTGGGGCACCGGCATTCCTAGTAGAGGTGCCAACCGGTGTTTGTCTGGTTTAATCTCACCATTATTAATGTTATATCCCAGTATGCTTTAGTTAGTAATCGAAAATTCCCTTTTTTCCTTATTAATCATGGGGAATTTTTAACTGCACCTCTATTTAGAAATTTAAGCAAACAAAATATCTCCACTAATAACCTACTGCAAAACAATATTACTCACCGTAAAACAAAAATACTGATTTGCACACAAATTATTCAATTAAATATAAAATAAGTGTGAATTAGTCCAAGAGCGAGCGAAGCGAGCTCGGGAGCTTAGGGCACCCCGACACGGATAGGTTAGGTTCGAAGGAGATGACGGGAGCTGAAGTGAGCGAGCAAAGCGAGCGAACTCAGCTCCCGTCATCTCCTTCATGTTAGGTTACTTTAGACCCTGCAGACAGAAATAGGAGCCCTGCGCAGCGGGGCTCCGTCGACTTTGTTTCGTTTCCCCCCCTCCCTTAAAACTTAAATATTTTGTTGCACTCGAAGAATTATTAGATTTACTTTTAGTTAACAGATAGTTATTCAGTAAAACAGTTAAGCTTTAAAGATCTAGCAGTATAGTATAATTCATTTATTTGATGAGCAAATTTAGTGTGCAATTCAGTATTTTTGGTAGTAATTTCGAATATTTTGATTGAAAAAAGGGGAATTACAGTTAAAGTATTAAATACCACCCATTAATCATCATCATCATCCTCATATCAGCCGAAAGAAGACCACTGCTGGACATAGGCCTCCCCCAAGCGTCGCCACACTGACCGGTCCCGTGCGTCCCGCATCCAGCGAATCCCCGCAACCTTCACCAGGTCATCGGTCCACCTGGTGGGAGGCCTTCCAACGCATCGTCTTCCGGTTCGCGGTCGCCACTCCAGAACTTTTCTGCCCCATCGGCCATCCGTTCTGCGAGCAATGTGCCCTGCCCACTGCCACTTAAGCTTGGCAATTCTTCGGGCTATGTCGGTAACCCTGGTTCTCTTGCGGATCTCTACATTTCTGATTCGATCACGCAAGGATACTCCGAGCATAGCCCTCTCCATTGCCCTTTGCGTGACTGTAAGCTTTCTGATGAGGCCCATTGTGAGCGAGCACTTCTCAGAGCCATAGGTCATCACTGGCAACACACACTGGTCATAGACCTTCGTCTTGAGACACTGTGGTAAGTTGGACGAGAAGACACCGCGCAATTTCCCGAACGCTGCCCAGCCGAGTCGGATTCGACGGTTGACCTCTTTCTCGAAGTTGGCCCTACCCAACTGGATCGTTTGTCCCAGGTAGACATAATCTTCCACAACTTCGAGTGTAGAGTCTCCAACCTTGATAGAAGTGGGTGTTACATGGGCATTCAACATAACCTTGGTTTTGTCCATGTTCATTTTAAGACCCACTCTTTTGGAAAATCTACTGAGGTCATCGAGCATTATACTGAGGTCCTCCATGGTCTCAGCCAAGACCACTATATCGTCGGCAAACCGAAGGTGAGTGATGTACTCGCCATTGACGTTGATGCCTAGCCCTCTCCAGTCCAGAACCTTGAAGACATCCTCCAGTGCAGCGGTGAACAGTTTCGGAGATATGACGTCTCCCTGTCTCACACCTCGATGCAGAAAGATAGGTTCCGAGGCCTGATCCTGAATTCGGACTGACATGGTGGCGTTTTTGTACAAACACTTCAACACCTCGATGTACCGGTAGTCGATTTGGCACCGTTGGAGAGACTGCACTACAGCCCAAGTCTCGATTGAATCGAAGGCTTTCTCGTAGTCCACAAACGCTAAACAGAGAGGCAGGTTATACTCTTCGGTCTTCTGTATAACCTGCCGCAGCGTATGTATGTGGTCTACGGTGCTAAAGCCTTTTCGAAATCCGGCTTGTTCGGGAGGCTGGAAATCGTCAAACCTGCGCGCGAGACGATTCGTGATGACTCTTGAAAACAGCTTGTAGACATGGCTAAGAAGTGAGATGGGCCTATAGTTCTTCAACAGGGCATTGTCACCCTTCTTGAAAAAAAGTACCACCACACCCCTGCACCATGCCTGTGGCGTTTTCCCCTCGAGTATGACGGCACCAAACAGCTTCTGAAGGGCCTTAAGTATTGGTTTTTCACCCGCCTTCAGGAGTTCGGCCGTAATGCCGTCATCACCCGGTGCCTTGTTGTTCTTAAGCTGTTTAAGAGCCATCCTAATCTCGTACAGGCTGACGTCAGGTATGTCTTCGGTATAGTGACGGGTCACTCTAGCTCTAGGGTCTTTTACTAGATTCGCGACGGGTTTACTGGTTGACGTGTACAACTGCCCATAGAATTTCTCAATCTCCCTCAGAAGCTCCGGTTTGGCGGATATGATCCTGCCATCGTCGGTCTTCAGTTTCGTGAGCTGGCTCTGCCCAATAGACAGATCTCTTGCAAAGACCTTGGAGCCCTTATTCCGCTCAATTGCGTCTTTAATACGCTCAGTATTATAGCGGCGGAGGTCGCTTTTCAAGGACTTTGAGATCCGTCTATTAAGCTGCCGGTATTTCAACGCATCGTCTGAAGACTGCAGGATCATCTCACGCCTCTCCTTCATAAGCTTGAGAGTTGGATCAGAGATCTTTTTGTTTATATCTGTACGGCGGGTCTTGAAAAACTTAGACCCGACCGTATGGACAGCTTCCACGAACCCGTCGCTGTATTCGTCCACGGAGCTCCCTAGGCACTCGAAACGATTCTGGAGTTCCAGCTGAAAGCGGGGTTTTGGATCTGGATCTGTGCTGGACGGAGCGTTGACTTCATCAGTCGAGACCTGTCAAGCTTGATATTAATGTTCAATGTGCCTCTTACCATTCGGTGATCGCTCCCGGTTTTCACCGAATTGATCACAGAGACATCATTGAACATTTGCTTCTTGGTTGACATGATGAAGTCGATCTCGTTTTTTGTTGCACCATCGGGGCTTTGCCAGGTCCACTTCCTATGCTCACGCTTTCTGAAGAAGGAGTTCTACATGTAGAGGCCCTCCTTCTCCATAAAACTGGCCAGTAGGTGACCCCGGTGGTTCCGACGTCCAACTCCAAATTGCCCCACTTGCAGCTCATCCTCGTCTCGTTTGCCCAGTTTTGCGTTGAAGTCCCCCATGACAACGGTGAGGTGAGTTTTGAAACCATGCATGGCTATAGAGATATCCTCATACATGGTCTCTACCTCGTCGTCGGGGTGTGCCGAGGTCGGTGCGTAGACCTGTATAACCTTCAGCGAATATCTCGAGGATATTCTGAGTATAAGGTACGCCACCCTGGTCGACACACTCTCGATCTTCACCACGCTGTTCACAAGGGACTTGTGGACGATAAACCCGACACCACCCTGGGACTGCCGGTCATCCTCTCGGAAATAGAGCAGGTTACCGGATTTGAGGATTATCGAGTCCTCCCCCTCTCTTCGGAGTTCAGATAACCCTATAATACTCCATCGCAACCTGCTCAATTCTTCCTCGAGTTCGGCTATCTTCTCGTCGGTCCGGAGTGTTCGCGTGTTCTATGTTGCCAGGGCCAGTCGTCGGTGTTTATTGGGGTAGCCGGGTTCACTCCGGGGATTCTTTGCACCCCTTGCCACGCCATCGCCTCGACCGCTACCGTAGTCGAGGGTAGACGGGCTGTCGGGTACTCGGGGCCGTTTTTTATTTGTGCTATTCATTTGGTTTGGGGGGGTTTGCCTTAATCGCCACGCTTGGCAGGCGGGTTGGCGATCGCAGTTTGTTGTTGAAAAGCACAGAGAACGCTGCTGCCCATTCTCTGGTGTATCCCTTAGTCGCCTCTTACGACACCCACGGGAAGATATGGGATGGTGAGATTCTTTACGTCCGACACCATACGGAACAACCTTAACCTTATAAATAGTAAGATTATATTTCTCTGCTACCTCCATGAATTTTTTTAGTTTCTTATCGTGATCTACCTGATCTGATCCACAAACAGTGATATCATCTAAATATGGGTATACACCGATAAGGTTAGAGTCTCGCAGGATCGAATCAATGGTTCTTTGAAAGCAAGCTACTCCGTTTGTCACTCCAAAAGGTATTCGACAAAATTGGTACAAGTTGCCTGCTGCTTCGAACGCTGTCATGGGCTTATTCATAGAGATTATAGGTATTTGATGATAAGCTGATCGTAAGTCAATTTTACTAAATACTTTAAACTTAGATACTTTTAAAATCAACTCTTCTTTGTTTGGCAGAGGATAAGCGTCAAGATAAGTGAATTTATTGACAGTTTGAGAGTAATCTATGCACATACGTTTTTTGTGGTGAGCGCCAGATGTAACAAGTACTTGAGAACGCCATGGAGAAATACTCTCTTCTATGATTCCGTCTAATAACAGTTTCTTTATTTCAGTTTCAAAAAATGCTTGGTCATCAGGCGTGTGTCTACGAGACTTGATTGCAATGGGTCTGCAGTCTGCGGATAAATTTGAAAATAAATTAACTGGTTGTATATTAGCTTGACTTAATGCATTGCATGCGATCCTGAGTTGCGGTTCAGATCCGCCGAATTCTATCGTCATCTCGGAATGATGTTCGAGGATGTCGTGACCCAGTATGACTTGTGTACATAAATCCTTCATCACCCGCAACGGAACATTAGTTATATCATGGTCGTTAATTTTTACAGTAGCATAGCAGACTTCTCTTATTTCTGTTTTTAAAACCGATGACGCCATTGTTACATTTTGGTGCCACGGTTTCGTTTGTAACCCATACTGTCGGATAACTTCCTTATCAATGAAACTAGCAGTGCTTCCAGTGTCTATCAGTGCTTTTACTGATACTCCATTCACAAATATAGGTATTGTACATTCTGAAGTCCAGTTGACGCCAATTTAATGCATGAAGATGTATGATTTTCCTTTTGAGTCGTTACTGATAATGTATTTCTAGATTGGCCTTTGCAGACTTTTGCAAAATGTCCATTCTTGCCACATTTGAGGCATGTTGCGTTGGCAGCTGGGCAAAAACGACGAGGATGCCTGGATTTGCCACAGAAAAAGTAATCATTCGGGATAGAAGTTGAGCTTCGGTTCGAGCCATTTGCAGCGGCAATCGATGTTTCTGATGGCTGTGATGCATAGCCCGCTGTCTGTATTTTTGCTGATTCTCGCCTGATTACACGCTTCTTCCAGGCTCAGTGTTTTATTTTCCAGGAGTCTTTGCCGTATATCCGGCGATGTTATACCGGCAATGAAAGCGTCTCTGATGAACTCCTTCTCATTCTCTGCAGCCTTGTTGTCTTTAAATTGGCAGCCCATGACAGCGTTCGAAGCAGCAGGCAACTTGTACCAATTTTGTCGAATACCTTTTGGAGTGACAAACGGAGTAGCTTGCTTTCAAAGAACCATTGATTCGATCCTGCGAGACTCTAACCTTATCGGTGTATACCCATATTTAGATGATATCACTGTTTGTGGATCAGATCAGGTAGATCACGATAAGAAACTAAAAAAAATCATGGAGGTAGCAGAGAAATATAATCTTACTATTAATAAGGAAAAAAGTGAATTTTCGATTACGAACTTAAGCATACTTATTACGAACGTGTTTTTTTAGAAGAACTTTATCATCTCTGAACCATGATGGCAGCGATTGTCCGGAGGATGATCGTCTGGGGTGGACAAACATTCGCTCATGAGGAGTCATGTTAGTTGCAGTGCAAAGCAGTGATCGAATGCTGTATAAGGCTTGCGTTAACACATTCTCCCACATTTCTATTTTGATAAAAGCAACTACACCCTTCGAGCGATTGTCTCTAGATTTTAAGGGACCAATACCATCATCTACCGCAAATAAATATATTCTCACGGTGATAGACGAATATTCCAGGTTCCCATTCGCATACGCATGCAGAGACACAAGTGCCGACAGTGTCATCAAAAGTTTAACAGAACTATTCTCAATGTTTGGCATGCCATGTATGATACATACTGATCAGGGAACTGCGTTTATGTCCAAAGAACTAAAAGACTTTCTTAATGCAAAGAAAATCGCGACCAGTCGTTCGGCGCCCTATAATCCTAGGTGTAACGGCCAAGTGGAGCGTTTGAATGGGACACTATGGCAAACAATACGACTTGCATTAAAAACAAAGAATATGCGTATAGAAATGTGGGAGAATGTGTTAACGCAAGCCTTACACAGCATTCGATCACTGCTTTGCACTGCAACTAACATGACTCCTCATGAGCGAATGTTTGTCCACCCCAGACGATCATCCTCCGGACAATCGCTGCCATCATGGTTCAGAGATGATAAAGTTCTTCTAAAAAAACACGTTAGTAATAAGTACGATCCGCTTGTAGAGGAAGTAGAAATGATAGAACCCTCTCCAATGAGCAGTAGGGTAAGGTTCACAAATGGACGAGAAATTATGGTGTCTAACAGACACTTGGCGCCTCGTGGTGAAGGTGCAGAAGTTCGTGTAATGTCTGATTCTGATGAGGAATTCCATGATACGGAGGATTCGATGCTGACGCCTCCTTCGCCAGAACCACCTCGACATTCTGAAAGAAGTCGGCGTCCACCAGCTTATCTCCAAGAGTACGAAACCTAAGGAGGGAAGAATGATGTATATTCGCTATAGTACTTATTGTAGTTACCTCCTTGTATGTAGTCTGACAATGTGTCATGTGGAATAAACCCTTGATTATAGACAGGGACTATCTTTTACAACACGAAGCGTCTTATTTAAAAGTAAGATTTATAGGGTTGTGTACAATTTCAACCAATTATAAAAATACTAGTATCTTCTTTTTTACTGATTCCGAATATGTAGTTAACTCAATTTCTGAAAAAACGTCAGATACGTCTTTTTACCATAAGACGGCAGAGTATTTCACCAAACAACCTAGACTTCTGTTCTTACCAGATTTATAATTACAGGGGCATCCGTTGCGAAAAAACAAAAAGCAGTCATACGAAGACCAAAAGTCGAAGATACAATTACAGTCCTGCAAAAAAAAACTGAACGACCATACTCGAATAATACTCAACCTAAGGTTAATAATACTGTTGTGGAAACGTATTGTCGTGATAATAGTAACCAACGTATGGACAGTGTTAATGCAAGTATGCTTCGAAGATTATCTATTAAAGAAAGGCCGTACAAATGTGAAATATGTCAGCGTAGTTTTTCATACAAGTGTCATTTATTAATACATATTCGTGTACATACAGGCGATAAACCTTACAAATGTGATATTTGTGAGCGTAGTTTTAATCTAAAGTGTAATTTATCAAAGCATATTCGTGTACACACCGGGGATAAACCTTACAAATGTGAAATATGTCAGCGTAGTTTTTCAGGCAAGGGTAATTTATCAATGCATATTAGTGTACATATTGGCGATAAACCTTACAAATGTGATATTTGTGAGCGTAGTTTTAATAAAAAGTGTAATTTAACAAGGCATATTCGTATACACACTGGATATAAACCTAACAAATGTTAAATATGTCAGCGTAGTTTTTCAGGCAAGGCTAATTTATCAATGCATATTCGTGTAAACACGGGGGATATGCCTTACAAATGTTAAATATGTCAGCTTAGTTTTACTCAAAAGTTTAACGAAACATATTCGTGTTCAAACTGGGGATAAACTATACAAATGTGAAATATGTCAGTGTAATTTTATTGAACACTAATAATATTTTTTTAACATATAATTAATACAGGGCGTTTTTTTTTCATCCGGCTAGACGCAGCGCCATCTTCCTACATCCGAAGTGATTTTAATAAAAATCTTGTTACAACGTTAACTAATAACTTAGTGACAGTGTTATCTCTGTGTTTTATACACAAACTGAGAATTTAAAACCAAAACTAATATTGTCAAAAACCGTAACATAAACAACAACAAGTGACAATTCGTATTAAACCATGTAATTATAAACCATAAGACACTCTGTGATCCCAATATTTAGTAACTCTTTACCTAAACATATAAAAGATACTAAGTCAATACTTCTATTCAAAAAGTTATTTAAACAACATATTTTAAAAGGCATCACAAATAAGTATCTCTGTCCGATCCCAATATTATTATCGTACCCACTCCATATAAAGCGTTCCTTTTATCTGCTCAAAAGCTGCCGCCCGTATTAGTTAACACCAAGGACAATATTTTTTTTTGTATTTATATAAACCTAAAATATATGGTCATCTCAATGTAATATTTAGCAACATCTCATGAGGTTGTTGACTTGAGAAAATCACATCCCGAGACAGAATCATCGCAGCAGGATCCGAATATAGATGTCCTCATGGTGTAGTTGGTGCATAGATACAACTGCACAGGCTGAACGATGCTGTTTGAGACAGCATATCTCCAGTGTTCAATCTTAAGGGTATATGTATCCCTTCTAATGTAAGTTCTGCTTATTTAATAACTTTCATCAAGTACCTTTAGTGATAGACTGTATTTGTGAGAAGATTAAAGGAGATGTTCCAGAAATGTATGGAGCCTGGGCCAGCTCTATGTACAGTTTATGTAAAAATTGTTATATATTATAGTAACCGTTTTATAATGTTAATTTTCTTTAATTTCACTTCGTTTCAAAGTAAATTCAAATTAACTTTGTCAAGTAGAGCAACACACCATTTAATTAAACATGGTGGATCAGATCAGTAGTATGCGAATAATGTCATTTTGACAATGACATTTGATTGACGTGTCATTGTAAAATCTGCGTTATAAAAAATAACACGAGTTCAATTGCAACAAAGAATCAATTAATCAATATCCGTAGTAGCAAACTGGGTTGCAAAACTAAAACTACCACTCAAAACGCCGAAACATGTCCAATTCAAAGCCAAAGCAAAGCATGACTCAAAGACGTCACTTCTTAAAACTGCCAAAGTCGTCAAACGTCATGTCAAACACAACCGTCATGGCTGCCCTAAAAATAGGGTTATCTTAGTAAAAAATTGATCAAATGATAATTTTTTACGGCTTTACCCTTTTTCAAATTAATTTATTAGTATTTTTATGGTATTCCTCTATTTTTTTCCTATTTATCTATGTAGTGTACATATAGATGGCCCAAAATCGAACATCTCCTTTGAGAATACCAAGTGAAAGACTTTTCTTTAATCAATACCTCGTGCGAAACCATCCTTAAGGGCCTACATACCCTTTTGGAGATAGGTGGAACAGGGTGTAAAGTCCCACAAACCTCCGTAGAAAAGGGAGGATCCTCCGACCAGACGGGTGTTGTGTCTGGTCCGGGCAACTGCCCAACGGTTATTGTCGGACTGTTGTATGTGTTCAAATCGCGCCGAAAACTTTTCTTGCGCGATGCAGGATTGGTACCGCTACACCCTTTAGTGCCGTAAAACGGTAACTTTCTAAAGCATACTCCTTAGTAACGGCTAGGTTAAAAGGTTTGAGAACAATATATATTTATTGTTGATTCAGGTACAAAATTCTGAACACAAGGTTTTTTCGTGTAAATAATAGTTTTGCTTTAAAAAAGTAATTAACAACACGATATTTTTACGCAACTTTTGGAAACTCCTCCAAAATGACTTGGATGTTTAAAAATATTTTTAGACAGAAAAATTTATGGCTGGAATTTCTTCATAACTAACATAACATATGTAAATCAAATAATATTTTACAAACTAAACTGTTCAAAAGGAGGTTCAATATAAAAATTTTGGCATCGAGCGTGCGCACGGCCACTGCGTTAACATTGGGGCGTATATAGTGCCTTGGGCCAGTATATTTACTTTACAATATTTTGGTAGGAAAATAAAACAGCAGTTCGTGAACATTCATTTATTGCTTTGTGAGTATGAAACCTCAAACTTAAAAAAAAATAAGCAATATTTTGTACTAATGTACCACTCGACATCACTACAAACTACGATAATATACGAATACACTCTCTTTATTCACAATTTGAGTAAAAAAATAAAACATTATTACAACAAACTAATAAAAACAATCCTGCTTTAGGTTATCACTTATATTAAAAATTACTAAAAATTTTGTAACTTTTACAACTTTTTGTGTATCACTCAGGAGATATTATTATGAATTTAATGGCCAGGACATTGGTATAAATAAATATTTTATTTTTTAACTTTATATTTAAAAACTGGCTTTTTCAAGCCTACCCTGTTTTCAGCCAATTTTCGGAAGTTAGACAACCAGGAAGTTCACAAAAATAAATTTTATTTGATAACAAAGTTTAAGAAACTAGAATAATGTGGAATGTAGCATAAAGCATACTTAAACAGAATGTAGATTATAAATAAACTATTAAAATAAGAACAATTTTAAATGAATTTCACTAGAGTTTAGTTTTAGGTTCAAATTCTCCTTAAAATTAAGAAAGCTACGTATTAAGAAATACTTTTATTTCTGTCTACAAAAAAACGCATTTAAGATTGATGATAATAGTTACTTAAATTACACCGTACGCAAAATACGCGCTTGGACGTGGAGTTGCGGACACCAGCCCGTCTTAACCTAACCTACTTAAATTACATAAATACTCTGTATTTGGCACCACGGTTGGATACATTATTATCTAAGAATAAGCCCCTTCGGGAATCGGGTAAAAAAGCACGTGAATTCTGCTTGTTTATTCATTGTATCCTTTATTTCTTTACCGATAGATTTGATGAATATTGTGCATAAGGCTGATAGTCTATATTTTTAGTAAGTTAGGTGAATACTAAAACGTGTATAAAATTTGAAACTTCGTGAACTCTATAATCACAGGTGAACCAACAAAGTAACACTAAATTAAAAAGTTAGTTCTAAGAAAAACTTTTTAAGAATTTGAGACCTATAATTTATCTAATTCACAAAACTACAGTTAGAGTATAGACAATAGATAGATTTGCCACTTTTAGACAATTGATATTTTAAATTCATAAAATTACCCACAATGTTTCAATGAAATGCAAATTATTTTTTCGCTAACATTTTGAGAAAGTTATTCTCATAAATTGTCTTTCAGCAAAGCGTTTTAAATAAACATCAGTTGTGTAGGTATTTGTAAAATATATATCTGCTACCTATTTCCATAGAAAGATGGGTAAAATAATGAGAAGATTCCCGACAGAGGCCCGGGGCGGCAACGCTGAATGAGGCCCCCACCAGCTTTAAAAAAAAAGTAGTTTTACAAGCTTTTTATGTAGTTAAAATTTGTATGTATAAATACATAAGTGTTGATGTTTATTTCGTTAAAATCTGACAATTGAAATATACAATATTTATAATACAGTTTTTCTATTTTGTTTTATTATTATTTTTATTTCTATTTTTTTTCTTTTTCTTTAAAACTATCAGTCTAACTATCTGACTTTGTATCAAAAACATGTAATTTGTGTAAAAACACATGTGAGGCTTTCATAAAGTTTAAAAAAAACATATAGAAATGTATGAATGTACCCCACATGCGGGGCAGATTATTACACATGTGAAAAATAAACAAATTAAGCAAGAAATGTTTAATTATTTATCAAATAAAAGTATCAAAACACAAAGTTCTTGAAATCAAACGCAATTAGTCTCTACGAGCAACTAATACTAAGTAATAATCAAGTAATACTATGTAAATAAGAGATACATAAACGTAGGTAGATTTTCTTTTTAAGGCACTGAAGGAACTTAGTGGACCTAACAGTCTTTCTGGTCAGTCAAATCAGTATTTAAATATCTACGTCCTAGAATTAAGTGATATAATTATTTCTTATGTATTGTAAGTTTTACAGTATGAATGTATCCCGCTTACTGCTTTATGAACCTACCCCATCAAAAGAACATGAAATAAAAATATTCCTATAAAAAAACCAACCATACATATCATTATTCACGTATCAATTCACAAACTTGAGCCTATTATCTTTAAAATAAAATAGTACTGAATAATCTAGATAAAAGCTTTTATTAAAATAAAGATGTTTGAAGTGAGGTTATAAAATTACTTAGGCATGGCCGAATCGCGTTCCGTATCACCTCGTCGCGAGTTTCACACTGACAGCTGTCAATCTCCGTGAGCCAACACACACATAAGTGAGTCACGCATACACGCATAAGTCGTTCAGTTAATGCGCGCCTAACAACAGATATCTCTAGTGTATGATGGTGCCCTTTGTATGAATCTTCCCCACTTCCCCCTACATACCTACAATATAGAAAGGATATGGGTGAGGAAAACAAAATAGGAATCGATCGACAATTTTTTTTTTTTTAATTATTCATAGGTAGTTTTGTTATTTTTTGTAGCTTGTTATATGTGTTTTCGTGCCTTCAATTTACTGAACTCCTCAATAACTTCTGTGAAATCGATTTCTTTTAATTTTTTTCTTTCTATTGAAAGCACGGCTAGAAAGATATTGGGCTATAGGTTTGGAAGGTTTCGAGGATCGATTGTTTGTTTTTTTTTGCGGTAATCAATGTGCGGACTTTCCTATCCAGGCTTAGAGCATTTAACCTATGGTAGCGATGGGCGTTGAATGAACGAACTAGTTAATTCGACCGTCGACGTACAATGAACGGTTCGACGGTTCACCGATAATCAACGAACTAGTTGAATTCGTAGACGGCTGAACTGAGACTCGACTATGTTCATGTCGACTTGTAACGCGACGATCGACGCGAGAACTTAGTTTGGTAGTACAAGTTCAAAGGTCCGAAAAACTAACAACAACGGACGACCATCGAGCAAATTAATATGAACTCTAACTCTAGATGCAAAGAGTGTAAATTTCTATGGGCCGAATGCCATTTTGGAGTAAAAATGCATTGTGTTAAGAAGAAAAGAACGCCAATAGTTTCACGTGAGCAAAAGAGTAAAGCGATTGACCGATCGAACGATGCGAGGTAAACCAGTTTGTACTTGTGAGTTGTGTACATTCAATCGGAAGTTGAAAGTTGTTGTAGAGACGTAGACGCCGCGCGTCGCGTCGTCTCAAAGTTTATAAAGAACGTCTACTTAACATAGTTTACGTTATGAACTAGTCGATAAATTCAACTAGTTGATCGACTCGTCGATCAACGGAAATGGACGGTCTAGTTTCGTTAACGAAAAATATGTCGACGACCCATCTCTAACCTATGGAGATGGATTATCTGAGCGTACCCCTCTGCCAAAGTCGCTTGGCCATATGACAATACGCGTTATATAAAACTAGTTCATTCGCCGACCGCCGCCATTGTGTATCGTATTGTGTCGCAAGTAAGTTCTCCGAAAAAATGGTTAATTGTGCGGTTTCCTCTTGCAAAAAGCGAGCTGCCACTTTCAATTTGCGAATTTGCCATGTTTCCTACCACATATAAGTATAAATAAAATTATACATCAACATAGTTGTATTTAAGAACAATGTCGAAATAATGGATAATGCCTTTACGATAGAAAAATTCAGTGGTACGTTGGTAGCACAAACGCAGTACAGGGGCTGACACGGTAGCGATGTGCATAGTGCTGGGACAACGTGAATGAATGATTGATAAATTAAATGATTTTTTTGAATCAGTATGTTCAGTATCAAAATAATTTTGTTTGTGTTTGTTTCTGGACAAGTCAGGTTGAACTAAAAAAATATATCATTTATAAATGTCTATGAGAATAGATTTAAATTCTTTTCTTTTCAAGTTTTAGGCTAATAAAAAGTAAGTTTGTTCGTTTCGTTAGTGAGTTTTCAATCATCATTAATCCCCGACGGAAAAAGAGGGGTGTTATCAATTTGACGTGAATTGCTGTGTATCTGTCTGTGGCATCATAGCTCCTAAACAGATGAAGCGATTTAGATTTTTGTTTGATACCTCTATCGAAAGGAGACTATCGCAGCCATGGTAGTTACAATGACAACCCCACTGCACATCAATTCGAAGCCATATACAATTGCGAATGTTAAAAATACTCAAATGTTCGTTTATCCTTTTTAACCAAAAAAGTTGATCCACAGAAATGTGTTCGACATGTATATAATAAACTGGTACATTTTAAAAATCAGTGATTGCCTCTAGGCGTGATCATTGAGACATGTAAATGAACTAGATTATGGCTATGAATCCATACACGTATGTTTTCCTATATAAGATATCAAACTAGCTTAGCTAGGAAACACCGTACCCAAATAGTTCAAAACAAACGAAAAACTGACGTGTTAAAGTGTTACATAAAAAGTGTCAAATAAAAGTCTATCCGGTTGATATTATTGACTAAAAATAAATTCAATAGTTCTTTTTTTAGTGTATCTTAAATTCTGCTACCTTTCTTACCTACCTACGTAGTTTAGCTGACCACAAATCATATTGCGTATTTTTTTTATTTGTGAAATTAATTACTTAAGTTTATTATTATTTAGTATAACAAAAATAAAACGAATTAACATTTTGCTCATTCATTCATTCATTAAAATGAATTTCCAGTCATTCTTTGTATCACATCACTAGCACTTTGTATCTGTTGTCATAGGATTATTGCGTAGATACACACAAATTTGTCAATGTGTGTGTGTTTTTTGATTGTGTGGTTATTATTTTTTCGAGTGCGTTTGTAGCAATAGGATGCATGCATCTGTGAGTGATTGTCATTGTTTTGTAGTGTGCTGTATGTGTTTTCCTCGCCTCCCGCAGAAAGTGGCAGAAAAATTTGTTCGGTGATTCGCGTCTTGCCGTCTCCATAGGTTAAATGCTCTAAGTATCCAGGGCGTCAAGTTCTGTCTGAGAGAGAACATCAAGACCATGACCCAGCCGTTGAAGGCACGCACCTTGTTCCCGCCTGATAAACTACTATTTAGTACTTTTTTCAGGCGACCAAAGAAGCGACGTCAGTAGCATTGATGCCTAGTGCCGCCGACATACCCAAATAAGTATAAATAAGTTTCGGTTGAGGAAAGGGATCTAAGGTGCATGGAATCCGAGAGTTGTATTGTATGCCCACGGATTCCATAATCTCCCCTCGCTTTACATGCATGACTGCACATTTGTCCACACCAAATTCCGTCCTGATGGCGTCACTGAAGTTTTCTGTTGCCTTCAGAAGCTTTATCAGTTGCAAGTTGGTGGGGGCAAAGAGCTTCAGGTCATCCATTTAAAAGAGGTGTGATATGACCTGAACCTCTTCTCAACCGGTAGCCCAGTCCCCAACCATCCAGCAGTGTACTCAGAGGGTTCAGGGCTAAGCAAAACCACAGTGGACTCAGACTGTTGCCCTGGAATAATCCGCGTTCGAACCTTATAGGTTCGCTTTTTGCCTGAATCTGTCGACATCCTGGAAAGAGAAGGACCGTCCTTCACTGCCCCATACATGACGTCAGGAAGATGCGCAGTCTCATAATTTTTTTACAACTCCAGCACCCTCATGAGTTATGGCATCGAATCATAGGCCTTCTTGCAACATGTCGCCAGATTCTTTATAATTATTTATAACTATCATTGGTATAATTGTAATTACCTTTCTAACAACTTACTACTGCAGTAGTAAGTTGAAAGGGAATCAAATTACCAGTATTACTACTGGTGTAAGATTGGTAGTAACAAGGGCGACAAAGGCTTCCAACTGTGTAAAGCTACATTATGCCGGAGTATTATACGCTACTTTTTATCTCGAAAAAAACGGGAAACGGTACGGTACTGCAGGGTGGCCACGGGAGCGAAGCCGCGGGAAAAGAGCTAGTTTACAATATTAGGACGAAGTAGAATAAGTAATACTTAATTTCATCAGAAGCTTCTCTACTCTTTGCTTGTTTTCTTCTCGTGTGATTAATTCAAATCCCTGTTATTTGAAATCGTGTCACACGTTCGTTAAGTATTTCACCAAACAACCTAGACTTCTGTTCATACCAGATTAATAATTACAGGGGCATCCATTGCGAAAAAACAAAAAGCAGCCATACGAAGACCAAAAGTCGAAGATACTACAGTCCTGCAAAAGAAAACTGAACAACTATACTCGAATAATACTAAAACTAAGGTTAATAATATTGTTGTGGAAACGTATTGTCATGATTATAGTAACCAACGTATGGACAGTGTTAATGCAAGTATGCTTCGAAGATTATCTATTAACGAAATGCCGTACAAATGTGATATTTGCAAGCGTAGTTTTAATAAAAGGGGTTCTTTAACAAGGCATATTCGTGTTCACACTGGAGATAAACCATACAAATGTGAAATATGTCAGCGTAGTTTTGATCAAAAGCATAAATTAACGATGCATATTCGTGTTCACACTGGGGATAAACCTTACAAATGTGAATTATGTCAGCGTAGTTTTTCATACAAGAGTAATTTATCAAAGCATATTCGTGTACATATTGGGGATAAACCTCACAAATGTGATATTTGTGAGCGTAGTTTTAATCAAAAGTGTAATTTAAGAAGGCATATTCGTGTACACACTGGGGATAAACCTTACAAATGTGAAATATGTCAGCGTAGTTTTTTATTCAAGGGTAATTTATCAATGCATATTCGTGTACACACTGGGGATAAACCTCACAAATGTGAAATATGTCAGGTAAGTTTTACTCAAAAGTTTAATTTAACGAAGCATATTCGTGCCCACACTGGAGATAAACCTTAAAAATGTGATATTTGTCAGCGTAGTTTATCCAGAAAAGTGTCATTTAACAAGACATATCCATGTACACTGGGCATAAACCTTACAAATGTTAAATATATCAGCTTAGTTTTACTCAAAAGTTTAATTTAACGTGTATAGTTTACCTCCAGTGTCAACACGAATATGTTTATCCGTGTTTACACTGGAGGTAAACTATACAAATGTGAAATATGTCAGCGTAATTTTATTGAACACTAATAATATTTTTTTAACTTATACTTTACACAGAGCGTTTTTTTTTCATCCGGCTAGACGCAGCGCCATCTACTTACATCCGAAGTGAAGTGAATAAAAATAAGTGAACTGTTACAATATTAACTTAAATTAAAACCAAAACTAATATTGTAAAAACCGTAACATAAACAATAACAAGTGCCAATTCGCATTAAACCATGTAATTATAAACCATAAGACACTCTGTGATCCCAATATTTAGTAATATGTCTAATAGATCTACAACTCTTTACCTAAACTTATAAAAGATACTAAGTCAATACTTCTAAAAGTTATTTAAACAACATATTTTAAAAGTATCTCTGTCAGAGCCCAATATTATTATCGTACCCACTCCATATAAAGCGTTCCTTTTATCTGCTCAAAAGCTTTCGCCCATATTAGTTAACACCAAGGACATATTTTTTTTTGTTTTTTTAAGAACCTAAAATATATGGTCATCTCAACGTAATATTTAGCAACATCTCATGAGGTTGTTGACTTGAGAAAATCACATTCCAAGACAGAATCATCGCAGCAGGATCCGAATATAGATGTCCTCATGGTGTAGTTGGTGCATAGATACAACTGCACAGGCTGAACGATGCTGTTTGAGACAGCATATCTCCAATGTTGAATCTAAAGGGTATATGTATCCCTTCTAATGTAAGTTCTGCTTATTTAATAACTTTCATCAAGAATCTTTAGTGACAGACTGTATTTGTGAGAAGATTAAATTAGTTGAGAAGACCAACTGAAAGACTTTTCTTTAATCAATACCTCATGTGAAATCATCCTTAAGAGCGGACTCTAGTCAAAAGGAATTTGAAAAATAGGTATTTGAAGAAACTATTGCCGTCGCGCTGCGCCCGACCAAGCGAGCTATCAATGTGTGCACAAGTAGTGTATTTGTGTGCGTAAGAGTACGCCGCGGCGGCCGACAGATTTCGGTGCTCGCGCCCTCGCCCCGAGTACCGCTTTACTGCCGCGAGTACTGACTCGCTTTTCACTTTACGAAAAAATTTAAAGAGACGGTGAATTATGGAGAAATGTCGAACCAACATTTTTTTTAATGCTTTCCGCTGGAAATAATTGATGGTCCTGTATCATAAAATTTACCTGTAAGTGAAAGAATTGAAATTAAGACAGTATAAATGCACATTTTTACATGACGGCCAAAAAGAGGAGTGTTATGTTTTCAGGGCTCATGTATGTTTGTATGTTTCTTTATTCCACTATAACTTCTAAACGGCTTAACCAATATCAATTTATGTGGTATTTTTAGAAACGTAGTTGTTGAAAATTAAACAAAAATATAATGGGCGAGCCATGGTTCATGTAAAAAAAGGACCGTATAGAACATTTTACTATCATTGTCTAGTACATAAATCAAAAAATATAACAGTAGGTACTGCCTATTCAATATCCCAATCATCATCATCATCTGCCTAGCCTTTTTCCCAATTGTTGTTGGAGTCGGCTTCCAGTCAAACCGGATTCAGCTGATGATACCAGTGTTTTACATGGAGCGACTGCCTATCTGACCTCCTCAACCCAACAATATCAATATTAATAAATATATTAATATCAATACATATATATCTATTCAATATCCCAATGAAAACTATAAAAAAATGTGTGCGTTTGCAAAAATATCGTTTTATCACTAAAACGTATGAAATTAAAAATAAATCAGTTAAAAATCAAATAAGTTCCGTGGAACAGTTTTTTACAGGTCCCCCGACTATGTTGAAAACATTGCTTTTCAGTTGAGCCCATTCAATACTAAAATCATTAGGCTTGTTTTTAATTTTTTTGTTCAATTTATTAATTCACTTTTTGACAAGGCAGGTGTGTTTTTAATTATTTTTGTATTGTTTTAATTTAAAATTCTATATTTTAATTTAAATACCCACAAACCATGGGATTTTTGGGTATTACCGAAAATTCATAAACATTTTTAAAAGTACCTGCTTTATAAGAAATCAAAAATTAGTTTGTATGATACTGGGTATAAGACCAACCGAAAGTATGCAAATCAGCAGACATGACGTAAGGTGAGTGAACGATTTAGTACATCAGAACCATAATTTTGATAGCCATATGAAAATAAGCGTTTTGATTGCCTACACGTGGTCCCCGGATGGTGCTAATCAGGTGACATACTGGTGATAGGTTTCGACCGAAGGCTTGTGACCACATATCGGGCAAAGGCATACCACCAAGCGGCCTAGCTGTGTTCCGATTACGATGCCCGGTTGCAGTTGGGTCGAGATAGCTGCACTGAAGGCAGGCCGGCCAGACTCGCACTGTTATGGTCGCGGAGGGTAGCGGGATCCGAGGCACGGTGCGCAAGTTCGATCTTGCGGAGTACTGTTCTCATATCTGGGTCGGATCTGTAAATTACAAGCTTCATGCACTAGAATTGATCAAAAAATGGGCCACGAGGCTCATCGGCAATGAGCCACTGGTCGAGTCAAAGCTAAAGTCAAAGCCTTGAACATCGGCGCAGAGTTGCCAGCTTGTCGGTTTTTTATCGGTTGCATTTCGGGGATTTTGCAATGGAATTGCATGATCTAATTCCGTCTAGCCCGTTTCATCATCGGACTACAAGATGTATAGCGATGCGCCATCGGTATAAAGCGGACATCCCGCCCATACGCACTAAACATTTTGGAAATACTTACTTTCATTATGTGTACAGCTAAGAAATGGAATTCTCTGCCGGAGTCTGTGTTGCCCGATAGTTAAAACGTCGGGATCTTTAAGACAAGAGTGAAGTTACTTCTAGACAAGTGTGCTACACCGTCGAACACATCATAGCTTATCATCAGGTGAGATAGTGGTCAAGCGCGAGCCAATCAATAATAAAAAAAATCTGCGATTTCTTTTTAACAACATTGTTAGTTCGTTCGGTTAGTCTGTATTAATGGATAGACCCTGGATTAATTTTCCTAACAACTTGTGATAGTGAAATCGCAACTGCACTTTCCAGTTCTCAAGCATGCATAATCATTCGCCAAGTGCATTCAACAATAAAAAGTAATACTCACAATCACACGATTTAATAAATAAAATCATTGTATAGTGTAAATATCGACATCGGTGTATGTCACTAGAGTATCGATAAAAATATCGACAATTACCACTTCCCTATTAGTGTACGTGTAAGCCTTACCCTCCCTCACCTCCAACCTCACCCCGTAAAGTGCGAAAGGGACAACTGCAGCTCAGGCTGATTTTACCTACAAAAACGTTGACTAAAAGACGTTTCGTATTCTGCTGTTTTCTTCATGAAAACTATTCTGATCTAAAAAATTATTATATCAAAATTTAGAGGAAAAATATATCTATACTTCTATCATTTCCTTTTTTGTTAAAAACTTATAAATTTTGTCTGAAGGCGTCTGAACATGGCGGTAAAAACGGGCATCTTTTTCGGATTTTTGGATTGTCATATTTCTTTTTATGATTATGTTTTGGAAAAAAGGAAATGATACAGGCACGTACTAATTAGACCTAGATTTTATGGAAAAAATCATTGCTCTAGAAGCATTCATTATCCACGAAGAAAACAGCAGAATGTGTTTGTATGGAGAAAGTCTCACTAGAGTCCCCTCTTAAGGGCCTACATACCCTTTAGTGCCTAAACTTTCTTTAAGGTTGAACTAGTCGATGGCATGAACTATTTTGTGCGCGGGGTTAAAATGCATGCTATCTTATCCGACAACACGTGCGAAAGAAATAGATGCTGTGATGAGCAGTAAGAAGCTAGTTCGCGTACGAATTAGCACTTTTGCAAATTTGTATCGAAATGGATGATGATTTAGGACGAAAACGAGTGCGCGAAATTTTATAAACAGACCTTTGGGAGTCTAGATATCATGAAAAAACAACTATATGTATATTTATAAAATAACATTATTTGCGTTGTTGAATTACTTATCTATCCCTGTATGGAGGCCGTTTTGCAATTTTCCTTCTACTTATGGTATTTATTTCCGCCCAAAGATGCGTAAAAATTAGTGTTGAAATATGGAACTTTCGACGCTCATAACTTTCAAATATATTATTTTTTTACATTTTTGTTTCCATACAGGACTAAATAATGATAAGAAAAATTGATATCATTTTTTATTTTGAACGTACATCGTCAAACAGTAGAGTAATCTCTAGACTACGTTTGTATGGAAGAATATTCGACTAGTGTAACCTTAAGCATACTCCTTAGTAGGTTTGAAAAAATATGTATGTATTATTGATTCATTTACATAATTTTGAACACAAGGTTTTTTCGTGTAACTAATAGGTTTGCTTTAAAAAAAAAATTAACAACACGATATTTTTTCGCAACTTTTGGAAACTCCTCCAAAATGACTTAGATGTTTAAAAATATTTTTACACAGAAAAATTGATGCCTGGAATTTCTTCAACTAACCTACCATACGTAAATCAAATAATATATTGCAAACAAAATTGTTCAAAAGGAGGTTCAATATGATGTTTTGGCATCGAGCGGGCGCACGGCCAGTACTGCGTTAACATTGGGGCGTACATAGCGCCTTAATAGTCTCATGCATTTATTACCACTGGGTAAGTTGGTGAGTATGAAAAATTAACCTTTTAATATTATGGTTTAAAAATAAAACAGCAGTTCGTGAACATTCATTTATTGCTTTGTGAGTATGAAACCTCAAACTTACAAAAAAATAAGCAATATTTTGTACTAATGTACCACTCCACATGACTGTACAAACTACGTTAATATACGAATACACTCTCTTTATTCACAATTTGAGGAAAAAAATAAAACATTACAACAAACTAATAAAAACAATCCTGCTTTAGGTAATCACTGATAATAAAAAATACTAATAAATTTGTAACTTTTGCAACATTTTGTGTAAGGATATATTATACTGAATTTACTGGCCAGAAAATTGGTATGAATAAATATTTTCTTTTTAACTTTATATTTAAAAACTGGCTTTTTCAAGCCTACCCTGTTTTCAGCCAATTTTCGAAAGTTAGACAACCAGGAAGTTCACAAAAATAAATTTTATTTGACAACAAAGTTTAAGAAACTAGAATAATGTGGAATGTAGCATAAAGCATACTTAAACAGAATGTAGATTATAAATAAACTATTAAAATATGAACAATTTGAAATGAATGTCACTAGAGTTTAGTTTTAGGTTCAAATTCTGCTAAAAATTAAGAAAGCTACTTATTAAGAAATACTTTTATTTCTGCCTACAAAGAAACGAATTTAAGCTTGATGATAATAGTTACTTAAATTACATAAATACTCTGTATTTGGCACCACGGTTGGATACATTTTTATATATGAATAACCCCGTTCGGCAATCGGGTAAAAAAGCACGTGAATTCTGCTTGTTTATTCATTGTATCCTTTATTTCTTTACCGATAGATTTGATGAATCTTGTGCATAAGGCTGATCGTCTATATTTTTAGTAAGGTGAATACTAAAACGTGCATAAAATTTGAAACTTCGTGAACTCTATAATCACAAGTGAACTAACAAAGTAACAATAAACTAAAAAGTTAGTTCTAAGAAAAACTTAGCAGAATTTGAGACCTATAATTTATCTAATTCACAAAACTACAGTTAGAGTATAGACAATAGATAGATTTGCACACTGCTATTTTTAATTCATAAAATTACCCACAATTTTATTAACTAGGTTTCAATGAAATGCTAATTATTAAGTTAACATTTTGAGAAAGTTCATAAATTTTCTTACAGCAAAGCGTTTTATATGCTTATTGAGAAACACCAGATGAGTATTAGTAGGTAATAGGTATATCTAATACCTATTTCGAAAAATAGCTGAGAAGATTCAAGGAGAAAATCTAAGATCTTTAACCCGTCCAACTTAACCCCGCAGCCTAATACAAAAGTGAATTCAGAAAGGAAAATTCAGGTTTGACCGCCATCAATCGACCAGTCACATGCGAGATGAAAGACTCGCTGATTGGTCGATTGATAGAATTCATTTGCGGAATTAGGCAGCCGTTCTCCATTCATCTCAGGGGGACTAGACAAAATTCTTTCCGGAATCGCTACGGAACTGAACGGGAGCGGCGACACTGGAAATTCGCGGAAAGAAGGTTTAAAACGCCGTGTAATACTCGTCGCTTACGCGTTCGAGTCAAAACACTTCGATCACAGTGGCGCACGTTTCCTTGCGGCAGGTACCTCATAACGGGGTGAATAGAACACGCGGAACAGAATAAAAACTTTGAAAAGTATTTATAATTTATTTAAATATTGCTTGCAGCTTTTAAGAACTCTAATTTTTAAACCAATTTTAATTAATAAAACTGTTGCATTGTTAGTTATTAAAAAGAAAATCTCTTTCAAAGATTTGTTTATATTCCTCCCGCGAATTCTATTCCCCACACCCCATTTGAAGGTAAACATTTTGACGTAACCAACTGACGTTATCGCTATAAAAAAGTATACTGTTTAAGCTTGCAATAACGGTAATGACGACGTTTAATCGCCAAGTGCACAGTTAAAATCGGCCATTTAGTATATGAGATATTCTAAGCGTTAAAATATAATCAGAATAATGAGCATTTCACAAACCCAATATCAACTATATGATTTAAAATTTATCAAACTGTAATTTACAAAACTGTCTACATACAAGGAATGCGACATTTGAAAACTTACACAATGAATTCATTTCTATTAAAATTAAAAAAGTCCTTAATTTTAATACTGGACATCATTTATCTACTTATCATTAATCATCCTTATAAACACGAGATACAAAAATGTCTTTCAATCGTAAATCCTTAATATATTAAATGGGGCTAGGTTGTCTAGACATTATGACGTTTCGGAAGAAGTTTTGTTATAAATTAACGCCTGAATAAGTTTAAATAGCGAATGCCCCATCTTATTACATTATATTTCTAAGGCTTGCCCAGTAGCCCGAACCCTGGATTACCAAATTTCATCTAAATCGGTTCAGTAGATCCAGAGATTACTCCCTACAACCTTACAAACTTTACCTCTTTATAATATTTTAATATAGAAGTAAAGATTATAAAGAGGAAAGGTTTGTATGTAATGGATAAACTCAAAAACTACAAAACCGATTTTGAAAATTCTTTCGCCAGTAGTTTTTTTTTTTCTGAATAACATAGGCTATGTTGAATCCCGAAATTCGGTCTTGTGGAGCCACGCTACGCCACAGGAGCGAAACCGCGGGGAAAAGCTAGTATTCAATAAATTAACCTGAGAATACATTATATATCAAACCTAATACCGTCAGGGCTGGCTTTTACCTTGGTCAGCGAATTAGCATTGCCATACAACGTGGCAATGCTGCCAGTCTTTTGGGCACATTACCAGTGGTCAACGATGGGGAGGAGTTTTTCGACGCCATATTTTAGTAAAGTATATTTTTAGGTTTAACTAGTGAGTAGTTTTTGGTTAAAGTGTATATATTTGTAGTATTAGTTATCAAAGTATTTTATACACTGTATATACTTGTATCTATGTAAATAAATTTATTGAAACCTAATCATACCGTAATTTATTTATTTAAAAGCATTAATTTATCACAAAACTTCCCCTAAATTCGTCAAATAATAAAGAACACCAAGCTAGCCCCTCCATTGCGTAAATACAAAGCAATAAACAATATTATTAATGTAAGTGAAAAATAAATAATAAACATTATAACATAAAATCTAACGCGGACTCGGTGTAAACCTTACTCAAAATAACGGGAGACAAATTAAGAACAGCACCAAACGTTATTTTTTGGAATCGATATAATCACATGAAATAAAAATTAACACACATTTTACCTATTCATCAACGAGTATTGCTGAGTGTTATGTAGTATTAATTGCCAAAAAACATGAGTCCTTAAGGCCGAGTTTCTATAAAATGTCAAGCACGCGTTATCTACTGTGATTGGCTGTTGAAAATTCATTCAACCAATCACAGCTGAAAACGCGTGCTTGACAATTTATCACATTAATTCTGCGATAATTTAAAAGTGAGAAACTCGGCCTAAATCTGTGTAATAAAATGATTATTTATTGTTTTCGAATTGCAATTAAATATACTAAGATTCACCTAGACTTAACAAATTAGTTTAGAAAAACGGTCGGCCGACACCTGTCAGGAACGAAGTTCCTTTCGCTTACTCTTCAACTCCGAAAGTATTTTGATATGGATTAAAATTCATAATTAACTTACAAATGAAGTAAACAAGTATGGCGGCCAGCGCTTGTCGATAATACCCGAACTAAGCCGAACGGAACCGAACGAGTCGAACGAAAAACGTAACGCGTTTTCGTGATGTGACGATTTCTACTAGGCAACTCCTACAGCAAGCCGAGTTAAGGAACTTCGTTCTAGAAAACTATCCAACTTATTCTGATAACAGAGTAATTCTATTTATGTATGATCCTGTTCCATATATTCAGTTGGAATACATGATATTTTTTTCCACTCTTCCGAACATGGCATTTTGTTTTTTTTTAATACAGAAAATGTGATTAAAATATTTTGTTTTTGTTAGTTTGAAGCTTAAAAATTACGTTTTGTTTTTTAAAAAACACATCAAGACAAGAGAGTACAAAGTAGTAAGGTATTGCTTTTTTCTTGAGAAAATTTTAGGTATGTTGAAAACAGTGGAATAATCCATGTATCCCAACTGATTGGGATAGCCAGTTGGGATAGATGGAACAGATCTTATATATTAAAATAAGGTAAGGTAAGACATTTTGTACTACCACAACACAAGGAATATCGATAGTCACTTCTTCCAGTATGAAAAATATTAGACCAGAGAAGCCGAAAAATATTAGAGGCTAAAATTGAGCACCTAAGCTAAACCTAGTCACTCATTTATTCCCCAGAATACTTAAACACAACTTACCATTGGTAAGACCAGTGACAGTGCTCGACCAACCGTCGGTTTTTAACCCCCAACGGAAAAAGAGGGGTGTCTGTGGCATCATAGCTCCTAAACGGATGAACCGATTTTTTTTAAAGATGATTTTATCGAGAGTGTTCTTAGCTATGTTTGAATAAAATCGGTTCAGCCGATCAAAAGTTATGGGCGTTTTACTGTTTGAATCGGGGAGTTTTCTCAAGATAACGTGTCATAATTACGTGTTCAATAGATTGCCGATCGAAGCGTATCAACTTTGTACTAGATAAATTATGTAGCATGAAATAAAAATGTGCTGGGGTTTTTTTAAATTTTAAAATTTTACTTGTTTATATCGCTTCTACTTCCATCCCCTTTCCACCCCGTTAAGGATGATTTCCGGGATACATACTGTCCTATGTCCTTGCCAGGGTCTCAAACTATCTCCATACCAAATTTCACCTAAATCGGTTCAGTGGTTTAAGCGTGTAAAGGTAACAGACAGACAGAGTTACTTTCGAATTTATAATATTAGTATGGATTCATGAATCGTTACAGTGCTGGACGCATTTCTCTCTTGATTTAAAGACCCCTAGATTGTAGCTACCAGGAAATACAGAATGGAATTCCATTACTTAGCTGTACGCACAATTAAAGTGGAAATATTAAAGGTAAGTGTCGTTTAAGTATTCCGAGTTAGCTTAGTTATAATGTATTGGTGTTGTAACTATATATTAGCTAGTTATATATTATATATTAACGCTACTTATATACATTATTGTTGTAAAGGCAAGAGTTATTGGTCGGGCGATAGCTGTTTTTTATATACTTATGAATGTAAGAAGTTGACGCTGTTGTTTTGATAATAAGATTGTTTTAAGGGCAATTGGGTAGTTGACAAAAAATATGTATTCAGTCCGTCAGATTAGATAATCTAAAAATATTGGACACATATTTTTCTTTTGCCACGTGACGTTAAAATATCCTGTAATGTCACGGTGTACTTCACTTGAAGGGGCAAAGAACAGGGAGTTTTCATTTTTCTACTTTTTAATGGCAAGCAAATCTTTATCTATGGTAGTTTTAGTTTCAATCACACACTTTTTTAAAAGTAAACGTAAGCCGAAAAGACGTTCTTGTTTATGGCCGAAACGAAAAGAACCGGGCATGTCGATGACATACCGGTACATACCGGTAAAAAGAAGAATTACATACTTCAACTGCCTTTTTCTCGAAATCTATTAATTAGAATAGGACATTCCCTGTACCCTTCACTTTATACTGACAAAGTGACGTCACAAGCACTCTTTGATGCACTTTATTTTTTTGTCAGTTTTTATTTATTTGGTGAAGCAATAAATACGTGTCCAATATTATTTGATAATCTCACTGACGGAATAGATAGAATTATCATTTTGCTACCCAGGAAACATTCCTACTGTGGTGATTTTTAGGTCCATATTCTGTTCAGAAAGACGCTCAGACTTATCATCTCTCATTTCTTTTAATTCGCTGTCTTCATTTTTGAAGGTCGTTTCTGAGTTACTGACGAGCTGCTTCCAAGTTATCTTTAATTTAGTTTTAAATTGAGAGCTTCAAGGTCGAATATCTTTCTGGAATATGTCCTTACGTCCAGTTTTTTGATCAGTAGAACTTAAAAATTGTTAAATATATTAACCAATGGTTTCAAAATTCGGTAAAATGCATTTGTTCGTGTTGTGTGACCATTTGTGAGGATAACAACTGAAAAATAAAGCCGGCCAAGTGCGAGTCTGAATCGCGCACGAAGGGTTCCTTGCCATTATCGCAAAAAAATGTTGTATGGGAGCCGAGACACTTAAAAATTTATCTGTTTTTAGTATTTGTTGTTATAGCGGCAACAGAAATACATCATCTGTGAAATTTTCAACTGTTCAGCTATCACGGGTCATGAGATACAGCCTGGTGACAGACAGACAGACGGACATTGGAGTCCCATTTTTAACCTTTGGGTACGAAACCCTAAAAATGGTATTTTACCGAAATATGCAACCATTGGTTAGCATATTTAACCATTGGATAAGTTAACTACAAATAAATAACTGGGCCTTAGAGTCCAACTATAGGATTATTGATATTCCATGCCCCATAACAAGATTTCCTACAATAACTATTTATAGGCGTCCAAGCTAAAGGGTCCAGTACTCGCCATTTAGTTTCCGAAATATACGCAGTTTTGTAAAGTTACCCTCATACGAACTCAAGGTACAGTTTCACCTACAAATGTATAACAAAAAAAAATTACAAGCTTTTATTTAAATTGCAATGCAAGAGTGTTCGGGTCAAATCTTGCAATTGAATTTTAAAGCAGTCATCGTCCACCGAATAAGATGACATTTTCCATACACGTTTAGTTTGAATGACAATGCATGGTTAGCTAAGTGACGTCTAAATCCAATATGGCGGACGGCACAAGATGGCGGACTAGTTATTTTTTGTGCACTGCCATGATATGGGTATCAAATGAAACGGTTTGCGGTGAAAAATACGAAAAACGCCTGTTTTAAAAAAAACTTATAAAAATATAGTCTTAACTCAATACCCCACTACTGGACCCTCTTTACTTGGATGCCCACATTTGCCTGACCATTTATTATTATTTATGAATAACACTAAAACTGCCCATAGCCTCACCTCTGCTAATATCAAGTCAGAATGTTGCCAACTTTGTATTTTGAGAGAAAAACAGATATTGACGCACCTTATATACATAGCCTAGTATGTACAGCTCAATTATTGCGTATTATGTATCCACCGTCCTTTGAAATGGCGACCATCTTTGGTAAGGTATTAAAACCTTTTTGAAGCATTTTTTTTAAATTAGTCTATGGTTCTACAACACAGAAACCTTTTTGGAGGAAATATTGTCTATGGCTCTCTAGAGAGTTTTTTTTTCAATTGCGTTAGAAGATGAAAGCGTTATTACTGGATATTCCACAAAATGCCCAGTCGTTTTGTGTAATATTCAAGTTCATTTTTCTAATATGTACACTATTTATTATGATACATAACATTACGCCATTAGAACGGCAGGTAGATATTTGTTAGTTGTAACACGGTGCGTTACGTACAGGTGCAACGTGTTGCGTGTTACTGTATCATGTTAGTGCAACATGCGGTGTAACACGCGCGAGGGGTCGCTACTACCGACGCCGGCGAATGCGGTCTGAAGGCCGCCGCCGCGCTGAAAACGAAATAAAAAGGAATGTAATTATTTATAGAAGGTAAATAAATATTAATATCGTGGTGGCTCCAAAGGCTAAGACCTCGCCGTGTTTTCAAATCAAATTTATGAGTCACAGCGGATCTTTGTGTCTCTGAAGTTGGCTCTGCGAACCATTGCGCAAGTCATCGAGTATACTGCATAGAGTAAGCGAGATAGGACGATGCGACAAACGTGTGCGAGTGAAAGTAGAGGCAGTTATACAATGCTATCTTTTACTTCAACATTGACACAAATATAGCAACTTCAGAGACACAAAGATCCACTGTGACTATTATACCAAAGTGACATTTTAAAATTAAAAACCAGCCAAGTGCGAGTCGGATTCGCGCACGAATATTTCCGTACCACTATCGCAAAAAACGGCAACAAAATCACGTTTTTTGTATGGGAGCCCCACTTAAATATTTATGTTTTTAGTATTTGTCGTTATAGCGGCAACAGAAATACATCATCTGTGAAAAATTCAACTGTCTAGCTATCACGGTTCATGAGATACAGCCTGGTGACAGACGGACAGACAGACCGCGGAGTCTTAGTAATAGGGTCCCGTTTTTACCCTTTGGGTACGGAACCCTAATATGTACTATCTAAGTTTATCTTGGACATCACTGACAATGCTGAAGTAAAATATCTATCTTCCATAAATCGGGGACTTTTTCAACCTTGGTCGTAGTTGATGCGGCCCAACCAGCCGAAAACCCTACACGTCCGGATTTGGTACGGAGCAGACCGTATCCTACGTGTTAAAAAGCGGACCGAGACAGACTCAATTAATAATAATAATGTCCGGTGGACCACTCTACACACACTCGGGATATGGTACGGGCGGACTCACTCCGCCCACAAAGCCGTGGTCCAGGGCCTGCAGTCTCGACATAGCTAACGATCGTTACGTTAAGTAACATTCGTTAACTCTTACCACAAAATAGTAAGTATACAGAAGGGCCACTCCCGCCGTTTGGAAAATTGACAGCTAAACTTGACAGATTCACTAGGGTTGCTACTATATTGATTCCGAATTAAAAAAAAAAAGGATAGGTTGCCCAAGTTACAAACATAAATACATAGATTCGTCTAAACATACATCATATCATGCTTACATGCCTAAGAGGGTAGACAGGGCATCAAATATCCATTTAATATCACGAACACTACAACCCTAGTGAATCTGTCAAGTTTAGCTGTCAATTTTCCAAACGGCGGGAGTGGCCCTTCTATATACTTACTATTTTGTGGTAAGAGTTAACGAATGTTAGTTAACGTAACGATCGTTAGCTATGTCGAGACTGCAGGCCCAGCCGTACCAAATCCGGACGTATGTTAACACTATTAGTTTGGCAATTCATCGGGCATAATCTATATATATAAAAATCAATGCCACTTTTCGTTGTAATTTTATAACTCAAGAACGGGCTCACCTATCCAAACCAAATGTTTAGGCTTTGTTCGGACTATTTAGTAGATGGTTTAAGTTTTTTTTATTCTGTAGGTTGGGTAGGTAGGGTAGTTATGGTAGGAAGGTAGCCGCGGGGGTCAGCTAGTAGTTCATAATTGACTAATAACTTAGTAAATATGTACATACCGATAGCACATAAGGCCCCGGCAGATCGCAGACCCTATTCCCGTTTCTTGCCCTTCTTCTTGCCGACTCGCTTGCTGTAGTTCTGCGCCAGAGCATTCACTATGGACACCACGAAGTACACCACCATGGCGAGCACAAACTTCTCCAACAAGCTGGACAGCACCGAGCCCTGGTTCTCCACGGGGGCGGCGGCATCGTTTTTGTGCAAGCGAGCCTTCTGGTTGCGAAGGAACTCTAGTAGAGGAGCTTCCAGTTTTGGCCCAATGTAAGGTATCCTTTCTACCCAGGTAAGGACTTGGCTGGAAAGAAAAATTGTATGTTTTAGTTACATCATACATCACACTAATATTATTAAGAAAGTTTGAGAGTGTTTAATACATTTGCATGCCAGAAAGGCTGAACAGATCTGGATGAAATTTGGCACAGAGAAAAATTATAGTCAGGCATAGCACAGGATTAGTTTTTATCCTCGAGATAAGTTTCAGTCGGACACTAAAAACAGCAATCAGCAATAATTGCGCAGTCATCGCGCGATCAATCGCTTTATGTCATAAACATCTAGATTACCTAAACAATCGTTTGCTAATTGCTCGCAGTTTGTCAAATGCACTTATTTCGGAAAAAAAAAGGCGCTAAGGACTCTACTCGAAAAACTTCTGTACTTAGCAATTTGGGAGCGGTTGGCAATCAACCAAAAACAAGAGAAAAAGTAATCACAATAATTTTACAGTCAAATTTTAACGCCATAATCGCGGATACCTTGCGTTCAAATGAACATTATATTTAACTAATTGTTCCATAGTGCTGTCTGCACTGGCAGCGAAAAATTGCTATGGTGTGGCTATCGGCGCTTTCGCTGATACAAAATTTCGGATTCACGATTGAAGAGCAATTATTGCGCAAAAATCGCAATTGTTTTGCTCTTGCAAGATACGTAATAAAATAAAATAAAAGCTTGTAAATACAGCCCTCACGTTATGCGTCCAGTACTATTAAAGTGTCTACTCACCCAACCAGCGTCTCATTGAACGCGATGATAACGAACATCTTCTGTATGTGCATCTTGATGACCGCCTTGCCCAGCACTGTGGCTCCGAAGAAGGTCCAGAAGGGCACCAGGAAGTGGCCGCACGTCAGACCGGCCAGGTCGAACAGTGGGTTGGGGATTGAGGCGCAGGCCAGGATGCCCGCGAAGCCTACCTTCTGGACCAGCTTCTGTACCATTTGTTTTGCTCTGGAAAAAGAAAGACGGAGATTACAACCGGGGTTTATTATGCGGTGAATCTTGGTAAAAAGAAAAACTTTTTTATGCTTTCTACCTATTTAATACTAGCTGCCGTATAATACCCGCGTAGCAATATCGTGATAAATTATAGTCTCTAAATAATAACAGCCGCACGGGTCGATCATCGAGGTTAAGCAACGCTCGACGAGGTCGGTCCGTGGATGGGTGACCATTTAAACATACCGAGTTTCCTCCGTGCCTCGAAAAGCATGTTAAGCCGTTGATCCCGGCTGTCATTTGAAGATCTTTGACAGTCGTTACGAGTAGTCAGAAGCTTGAGATCTGACACAGGTCGTGCCAAGGGGTACCGTGTTACCCAGGTACTGGGTTTTCAAGGTCAGATAGGCAGTCGCTCCATGTAAAACACTGGTACTCAGCTGAATCCGATTATACTGGAAGCCGACCCCAACATAGTTGGGAAAAGGCTAGGCAGATTGATTGAGTTCTGATAAGCTATATTACTGTAAGGTTTCATCAAAATCATGGCGTTCGTGATAATTCTCAGCATCTATGATTGGAACCTCTGTAATATTTCGATGTTTAAATTGGAGGCGGTCCCCAAGAGCTTGATTCCGTAAGTCCAGACAGGTTTCAGTATCCACGTGTATAACAGTAATTTATTTTCTAGCGACAGCTGCGATTTTTTGTTGAAGACCCAGTACATTTTTCGGAGTTGGATGCGCTAGTTAAATATGTGTTTTTTCCACGTCAGATGATTATCCAGATATAGTCCAAGGTATTCAGCTCCTTTTGCTTGTGGAATTTACACCTTCTTCAGCGTTACTGGAGGACAAGTGTTATGTCGTGCGTTGTATCATTAGCTTTGAATCGCTAGAAATCTTGCCATTCGGAGATGTTATCTAAACAGATTTGAAGCATGTGCAGCTAACAGCTAAGACTATTGTGTCATCAGCATCAAGGTGCCTAATACAACTCCTTCCGTCATAGGAATTTCTGAAGTGAAAAGCATGTACAAGGTCGGGCCAAGGACGCTTCCTTGGGGCACTCCTGCATTGATATTGTGGATATTTTTCGAGTTCTCGTCTTGCTTGACATATAAGTATATGTCTTCAAGATATGACTTAAGGAAGTTGAAGTAGTTTGATAGGAGATCCATTTTTTTATTTTACAAAGCCAACCTTCATGCCAGACTCTGTCAAAGGCCTGAGATATGTCTAGGAAGGCCGCAAAGCAATACTTCTTATTTCCGTGGTGCCATGCGTCTGCCTATAAACGAATTATTGGTTAGGTATTATTTTGGCCTCTGCTAACACTGAATTTAGTCTCTTTAAGAAAAGGATTTCCATGACTTTCGACAGAATGGATAGCAGGCTGATTGGCCAGTACGAGGAGATTTCTTCAGAAGTTTCATCATGATTATGATGATTTGTGCCACTTTCCTTTGCTGTGGGAAGATAACTCTTTTCAGGATAAAGTTGAACATATTGTGATAAAAATGAGACTGCTTGTTCTGGTAGCTCACGTAAAATTTTGGCCATATCCTGATTAGGCCTTATTTCAATTTAGGTGTTCTATGAGCAGTGGTGGCCCAGTGGTATCGGCCGCGACTTACAAGTTGTAGGTCGTGGGTTCGAGCCCAGGCAGGCGCTTTACTTTGTGTAAATTATTTCATCACCACTGCTCTCAAAACGGTGAAGGAAAACATCATTAGGAAACCGGCATGCCCTAGAACCAATCCAAAAGTTCGAAGACATGTGACATCCATCAACCCGCACTGGGCCCGCGTGGTGGATTACGGCCCATTCCCTCTCCCAGAGAGGAGGCCTGTGTCCCAGCAGTGGGAGCATTAATAGGCTGATGATGTGATGTGATGACAGCAGCGGTCTGTTTTCTTAATCATTTTGATTGGCAGGTCAAGTTGTAAAGGATTGTTTGAGGCATTTGAGGAGCTTCTTGTAGTCGGTTTTGTTCAGGGTTCGATATGAATACGTCATCTAAGTGAGAAGTAAAGGATTCTGCTTTTTCTAGGTAATTTGTTGTCCAAGTACCTTCCTTTTTGCGTATAGGTGGTTTAGAAGCGATAGGAGTATGTAACATTTATGGCGATATTAAACAGTATAATATATATATATATATATAACATATATATATATATTATACTGTTTCCTGGTACCCATAACACAAGTTAAATCTTTCTTTGGGTGCCAGAATTCATTTACAAATACTACTGACATACACTGTTACTCGTTCATGTGAATTTGTTATTTATGCGTCATATTGTTCATAAGTGTTTGATTGTACAAATTTAGTTCCAATAAACAATTTATTATTATATTATACTGTAACTTTCTATCAGTGACAGTATTTTTTTGCAATCGGTTAATAAAAGTACTTCCAGACATTACTTTTACAACCATATGTATAGCTGACCCGGCAAACGTTGTTTTGCCATAAAAACACCAAACATTCATTTTATTTTTATCCTACCTTCCCTATCCAGCCTACCTACCCTACCCTACCCTACGTAACCTACCCATCCAAGGGGTTAAAAAAATAGTTTACGACCTATTCTCAGACCTACCAAATATGAAAAAAAAAACATAAGAATCGATCAAGCCGTTTCGGAGGAGTTTGCAGACAAACACTGTGACACGAGAATTTTATATATTAGAAGATTATATTTTATTATGAAAAAAATGTAGCTCATTTTTTTTTTACATCAAATGAAACCTTTCAGAACATTTGATTTTCTTAATATTCACAATAACTATTACGCACAGTAGACCATACATCATTGCTTCAGACAACAAAAAGTTATTAATACTGACATTTGAAATTAATGATCATGACTTTATAAAAAAGATGATGTTTAAAATTGATAGCAAAAAAATTATAAGTTACTAGTTATATTGAACAAGTACTTTTTATGATTTCAAGTTCAAAGACCTGGGATCCACATACAACTTTTTATTTAGACCAATATGATCTATCTGTCTTAGAAGAATTTATCCTCATTTTGAACGGTCATAGATCTTAAGAAATACAATATAATGGTATTTTATCTATACTCGTTTGAAGCGGTTTTGTGCAGGAGCGGGGTCGTTAATCTCACCTGCCAGTCCTGGAGTCATCGTTAGCAGCCAGTTCGGCCACTCCGCCGCCAGACAGCCTGGCCGCCCGGGCCATGAAGTACGGCGGCAGTTCGCCCAGGGCCGTTCCTATGCCCCACATCATGGACTCGATGCGCACCTTCGACATTATGTTCCATATCGTCACCAAGTTGTTCGGGTCGATTTGTGCGGGACATATTATGCTGGAATAGAACAGAACATATCGATATATAATTGGGACATTACATAATACTCAACTTTGATTGTGTCAAACGGACATGATACTCGATTTAGTTTAATTTTACAGGACCATCATACTCAACTTTGGTCCAAATAATAATCGACTATTAACAATGTTAAAAGTTACAGTAACAATTATTTGGATAGATAAATATGCGGATATCGTGCTGAATTTAGGTCAATGATAGAGACAAAATTATACTCTAATATGGACAATACTACAGTGACATCATACTCAACTTTTCTCACGAGTTTAGCGACGTATTACTCAACTTAGTACAACATTACACATACATCAAACCAAAGCTAAGCTAGTTTGCTCAAATTACTCACTCATTAGGATAAGGCGGCTCAGGAAAGTTGAGCGCTCCACACTCGTACGCGGCTAATGTGACCCTCGCGATGTGTGGACCCAGATAGAGCAGGAATGTGTGAAGACCCGTGCCGAGTCCTACGGAACTGCACACGCCGAGTACCACCCACCAGCCCCACCATGCTAAACTGCCTATTACTAACTGAAAGCAGGTAATAGAAAACATAATAATAATAGTATAACAACATAAAAAAATATCCTAATGAACAATTCATATAGACGGAAATCCACAACGCGTCTCGTCATCTTTCGTCTCGAATATGATTGGTCGATTGTTCATACTGTTTGCCCTTTGCCTTGCCCAATTTACTTACGCAATAAGGCTGCGGGTTGCTACTAAGACAAACCAGACGGAAAAAAAAAACTTATCCCAACCTGGGAATCGAACTCAGGACCTCATACTCGGCAATAGCGCTTGCGATCACTAGACCAACTACCAAATAACATTGTAAATGAAAAAAAAAAATTTTTGAAAAAAATACTACCGACTCCCAAATAAGAAAACTACTAAGTGAAAAATAACTTTATTTTTGGAAGCCGGTGTCTGTGGTAGGTACCATTTTTTTGCGTTATGGACACCGACTTTTATTTTTAAATTTTTAGTTGTACCTACTTAATAGGTAAGTAAGGTACCTATAATGCCAGAATAGATTACCCGAATACCACGAAACTGAACATAACCGATGAAATGACAGTGTAACAAGGTGAACTGTACACATCTGCGTACCCCTTTAGAGCGTACTGGCGTGATGTTATGTTATTTAATGGTATAAACAATAAACAGACATGCGATCAGCAATCCCGAGAGAGTTGCCGTTATTCATTGAAGAGTTCTGTTGTATATCTCCGAAGTTCTTCATCAGATCTTCACCAAATTAAAATGGGACCAATTTCGGAACAAACTCTTTCAAACAAAAAAAAACGGTCCACAATTGACGGAGATATCGGTGAACATACATAAAAAAAAACAAAAACATACATAATGTCGAACATAGAACCTGCTCCTTTTTGGTAAGTCGGTTAAAAATACATAATAATGTCCATAGTGATTCGATAAATAGTCTATAATATTCTATTATTTTGCCACTGCAAGCGCTCTTCAGATGCAAACAAAATATGAGAAATAATCTCCGGGCTTACTCAACGCGCTTGGTCAGCATCATCACATCATCATTAGGCTATTAATGTTCCCACTGCTGGGAAACAGGCCTCCTCTCTGTGAGAGGGAATGGGCCTTTATCCACCACGCGGGCCCATTGCCGGTTGGTGGATGTCACATGTCTTCGAATTTTTGGTTCTAGGACATGCCGGTTTCCTCACGAACAACAACAATTTTTAATCAACATAAATAAAAATAATTATTTACCTGTACATAAGGCTGGTGTGGGCCACTAACGTAGTAAGAAACAGCTGTGCCTAATATAGCTATAAATATCGATAACGCCAACAATTTGTACGCTAATAACCTGCAACAAAACACAACCGAATTAACTCCTTTAACCATCACAACGAGATTTATCTTGGTGCATTTGTGAGGAGTTCAAAAGTAACAAAAATTTAACTACTGCTTGATAATAATAACTGTGCACTTCGAGCTGTCAAGTTACTCTGACGTTCGACTGCTCCGTAGGGCAATCTTTAGTGTAGACCAAATCAAACTGGTTAATTTATATTATATTCATCATTATAGTAATGCTTTATTTTATTTTTTTCTTCTCTTTTTGTTTAACAAATTGACTTGCACACTGTTTCGTTGTTGTTGAATTAGGTAATTGACCTATATTTGTAAGTATGTGAGAACCATGTTCCTAACAAATTAATTAATTTACCTGTTAGTGCTTGTAATACTTTATACCTATCCGTAGTATAGTAGTGTTAGTCTGGGTGCATCGTACTCACGAATATGAATTAATGTATGTATGTAATGTTGTAAAACATTTTTTTTATAGAGTAGGTTTGGAGTTTATTGTCCGTGCTTCTCCATAACAAGCTACTTTCCGAATGGACGGTAGAATCAATTATAATTACATTTAATTTTTTGACGTTCAAAAGTGCCGCGCAATGGCCTAGTTGGAATTAATAATTTTGACTTTGACTCTAGATAATGGCTGTTGGGAGAAGCTCAATTATTTTGACCGAGTAGTAAAAAGGATAGTTCACACAGCGAGCATTCGTTCGCCTCTGAGCACAACCTTTCCAGAGGCGCCGTAATCGCCTTACTAGAATCATTATCTTTATTTAGTTCGCCAGAGCATTTCAGTTGAATAACGACCACAGCTAGACATAGGCCTCACCAAGCAGCACCACATCGACCAAAACGGTCCCTTCCCGCGGGAGTCCTTTGAGAAGGCCTCCAAAACACTTCAGCGTAGCCCCCTAGGTCATTGGTCCACCTGGCTTTTCCTCCTGACCCCGTGAAAGCTCGCGGTCGAATGCTCGCAGTATGGACGCATCTTTACAGTAGCTCAACTATAATAATAATATAATTGTTGTATACCTCTGTACTCCTGTAGAGATCAATATAATCAGTTCTTTGAAGAAGTATTCCAGAGTGGTGAGGGGCCGCCTCCATAGCACCAGGCTCTCACTGTCCATTGGGATGGTTTTACTCCTGCTGTAAAGAAAACATAAAATGGTGTGAAACTTAACTAAGCGGCAATTTAGTTTTAATTTGAAGAATTGCTTTGCGAGACTTGTATTTATTACATGTAATTTTTCGATGGGATTATATTTAATATATGTATCTTTTTAAACACGCTATGCCGTTGGTCCCGTCTGGCATTTGAAGATCTTTGACAGCCGTTACGGTTGTCCGAAGTAAAAAAAACCGGCCAAGTGCGAGTCGGACTCGCGCACGAAGGGTTCCGTACCATTATCGCAAAAAACGGCAAAAAAATCACGTTTGTTGTTCCCATACAACAAACGTGATTTTTTTGCTGTTTGCCCCACTTAAATATTCATATTATTCAGTTTTTAGTATTTGTTGTTATAGCGGCAACAGAAATACATCATCTGTGAAAATTTCAACTGTCTAGCTATCACGGTTCATGAGATACAGCCTGGTGACAGACAGACAGACAGACAGACGGACCGCGGAGTCTTAGTAATAGGGTCCGGTTTTTACCCTTTGGGTACGGAACCCTAAAAATCAGACACCAATCTTGCCAAAGGGTATCGTGTTACCCAGTTGCTGGGTTGTGGAGGTAAGACAGGCAGTAGATTGAGGTGAAACGTTAGTACTCAGCTGAATCAGGTCAGACTGGAAGCCGACCTAAATACACTAACAGTTTGTCTGGGAGATAACTACACTAGTTTAAGAGGAAATATGGGCAGAGAGCGCCGACTGAATTTCCTAAGTAAAAAATCATAATTCGAGGTTTGGCTCTCGTCTATTTCCTCCGCCAATATTTGACCAATTTATAAGATTTTGCATAAACTGAAAATTAAAGATATATACTATGACCTTATGTCAACATTTTTTTATTTAAAAAAAACCGGCCAAGCGCGAGTCGGACTCGCGCACGAAGGGTTCCGTACCATCATCGCAAAAAACGGCAAAAAAATCACGTTTGTTATATGGGAGCCTCACTCAAGTATTTATTTTATTCTGTTTTTAGTATTTATTTGTTGTTATAGCGGAAACCGAAATACATCATCTGTGAAAATTTCAACTGCCTAGCTATCACAGTTCATGAGATACAGCCTGGTGACAGACGGACAGACAGACAGACGCACCGCGGAGTCTTAGTAATAGGGTCCGGTTTTTACCCTTTGGGTACGGAACCCTAAAAAATGATGGCAATATTTAGTAGGGGTAAACCCGTTCGAAGATGGGCGTCGTCGCCGTGGGAGGCCTAAGAAACGCTGGCGTGACGACTTGGAGGCGTTTGCGGGAGATTGGCAGAAGATTGCAAATAATAGGGAAGAGTGGAAAGCTATAGGGGACACCTTTGCCCAGCAGTGGAACAAACAAAAAAAAACCCGTTCTACCAGAAGGTCCAAAAATAAAGTATGATCGATTGTGTCGACGTAATAATAAATGTTGTGTTTCAGGTTACTTCACATATGGGCCATGGTGGTTACATAAAAGAAGCCTCATTCGACCTGACCTTTAGGACTAAAGGTCACAACCATTTGTCACAACACAACATGTTTCCAGTGAAAACCCGCTTTCGGTCGATCAGATTATTATTTCTGCCGACGAATTACGTTAGGTCCTCCTGGGTCGGGCAAAGTGGTATCGGCAGGCTTATTACGTATCTTTAGCAAGAGCAAAACGATAGCAATCAAACGCTTTATGTCATAAAAGTTGGAATTACCGACAGTATCGTAAGTCCTACACAATCGTTTGCTAATCGCTCGCTGTTTGTCAAATGCACTTTTTTTTTTTTAATCGCCAACAAATCTTAAACTTCTGTATTGAAAAGCAATTATTGCGCAAGAATCGCTATCGTTTTGCTCTTGCAAAAGATACGTAATAAGCCTGATTGATGGCAAAAGGTTCGCCCCCCTATTACATGGGACTTGAACCTAAATCGGGAAATGTGGATGTGCTATATATAGGTGCACCCACAGAACAGATAAAAGAAGTCATCTGTTCTGTGGGTGCACCACTGCCTAACCTTTCGAGGAATAAAGCTATTAAGAGAAATTGCGAATGTGCAATTAGCTTCATTCTTGTTTATTTTGCTGACAATTCAAAAGTACCCTAATGGTTTAGTTGACGTAAAATATTTTGATTTTTGTTTTTTTAATTTCGATTTAATATTTTTATGAATTATAAAAGGCGGTACAATTTTGTGCAAAACCTTATTTTGATGTCAAAAGTTTCAAATTATAAAAAGAAACCTTTTCAAGCCGAAGTCTTCCCAATTCGAAAGGAGTTGGGTTTCCTTCTTGACTTTCCTCATAGCTATAACCTGGGAAGATCTTTAAGTCAAGAGAGAATAGGTTACTTCTAGGCAAGTTCCTCCATCGACAACCATATCGTTGAATACCACACGGTGAAACAAAAATGGCAAAAAAAAACATTTATCATAGTATGAGAGAAATTATCCAAGATCTAACCACTCCACTTATAATTCTTCCAAAAGTTTAATGAAGAAAGAATTGAGCCAACAAACTTCCTCGTAGCAACAACGTCTACCCAATTTACCTACAGACAAAAGCAGCCAATGCTTACATTAATCACTGTACACCTGTCACGCGCCGCTGTCCACACTAATTCAGAGAAAGCATGAAGAGGGCCCATCAGTAACCACTAGTGTCCGACCGAACCTTCGGATTAATACTTCGGCTCATTTTGGCCGAAGCCGAAGGTGGTATTTTCGGACGAAGACGACCGAAGACGAAGCTTCTAACGAAGGGTTCAAGTAAGTTCCGAAATTGAACCAACTGTTACTAATCCGCGAGAACGCGATGGGAAAGGATACGGGTACGGCAGGCGTCATACTCCGTTGCGTCGCCCGCGCCGTTGGCCGGTAGCCATCGCCAGAATAATTTAAAAAAACCGGCCAAGTGCGAGACATACTCGCGCACGAAGGGTTCCGTACTATTATCACAAAAAACGTAAAAATATCACGTTTGGTGTAGATATGGGAGCCCCACATAAATATTTATTTTAATCTGTTTTTTTTTCTGCTATCACGGCATGGTGACAGACAGACAGACGGACGGACAGTGGAGTCTTAGTAATAGGGTCCCGTTTTTACCTTTTGGGTACGGAACCCTAAAAACCACATCAAAAACAAAATAAAAAAGTTGTCAATTTCGAACTGCTTCTTTTTAACTTTCCCCCACACTTAGAATTGCTTCTGTATAGTGGGTGCGTTCACAAACATTTAAACTCACACACACAAAAACCCAGATCCGGAACAACTATCTGTAGACCTTACAAATATTTATGCCGTGCGGGCATCAAACCCGCAACACGCAGCGCAGCAGCCGATCGCTCAACCGCTGCGCCAACCGTGTAGCCAAATTTCTTATGCGAAATAAGTTTATGAAGGTTGTGGTGATAGCCGATTAATCGGCTTCGGCCAGAAATCGGCCATCGGTCGGACACTAGAAGACACATCACTATTCACAACTAAATCTCAAAAACTGTCTGGAACTTTCACAATTATTATAATGACTCGCTTAATTGGTAACTAGGCTAAGTACTGCGTGTTAGGAATTAGAAATCAGAAGGCTGGATTTTGAAACTGGTTTTTAGTACCTAGCCTGCTTGACTGGTTAGATATAATGCAATTTAGAAACATGGCATTTGCGTTTCAGTTTTTTTGGACGGTAAAAATGTCGTCCAAATTTCTATATAGTACATAGGATACTTTTTATCCCAGTTATATGTTCCCTTGCGAAAATTTTCGGCATTCACGCGGGTGAAACCGCTCGCAGTGCGGCGGCGAAGTCTTATGTACACGTGAAGTATTATGTTGTACTTGTATGTATGGAGCTCGTGGCTAAATAAGAACGCCGCACTGGTCGATCAACGCTTGACGAGGTCGGTCCGTGGATGGGTGACTATTTCAACATATCCAGTTTCCTCGGTGCCTCGGAAAGCACGTTAAGCTGTTGGTCCCGGCTGTCATTTGAAGATCTTTGACAATCGTTACGGGTAGTCAGAAGCTTGAGATCTGACCTGATCCAGTCTTGCCAAGGGGTAGGTACCGTGTTACCGGTGTTACCCAGTTACTGGGTTGTGGAGGTCAGGTAAGCAGTAGCTCCATGTAAAACACTGGAACTCAGCTGAATCCGGTAAGACTGGAAGCCGCCCACAATATAGTTGGGAAAAAGGCTAGGCAGATTAAGGCGCTATATACGCCCCAATGTTAACGCAGTACTGGCCGTGCGCCCGCTCGATGCCAAAATATCTATATTGAACCTCCTTTTGTACAGTTTTGTTTGCAAAATATTATTTGATTCACATACGCTATTTGCTATGCTATGTTAGATAAGAAGAAATTCCAGCCATAAATTTTTCTGTGTAAAAATATTTTTAAACATCCAAATCGTTTTGGAGGAGTTTCCAAAAGTTGCGAAAAAATATTGTGTTGTTAATTATTTTTTTAAAGCAAAACTATTATTTACACGAAAAAACCTTGTGTTCAAAATTGTGTACAAGAATCAATAATTTTTTTTTTTTTTTTCAAACCTTTTAACCTGGCCGTTACTAAGGACTATGCTTTAGAAAGTTACCGTTTTACTGCACTAAAGGGTATGTAGGTTCCTTAATGTAGTCGTATGTCTTATGTCTTGTGTATGTTTCTTATGTAGTCTTATGCTGTCGACTTTAACTATTTGCTTGACAACAGCTGAACAAACTGTTCCATCACACACATATACATGTACGGTTATCAAACGTAAGTAAATGGTATATTACCGCCAACAGCGACAAGACTACCTATTTATTCGCCATAGTATTGAACTGTTTACTTCCACGTACAATTTAAACAAACAACAAAGCTAAAACAATATTAATGACTGCCCAATGAACAAACTACCAGGGATGCTACGATACCTTTCAAATTGTTTTCCAAACAGTGCAAAGTAAACAGCTGGTCTATGCTTTACAGTGGCGGGGCAAGACGAAAATTTGACGTGGGCAAGGTACATTTAGCGAGGCCCTTTTTACTACACTCTTTGCACTGTAGCATGGTGCGGGTCATAGTTTCAATAAAAAAAATTACGCATATAGGTAAACGCATTTTTTGTAGTTTAACGTCATGTCATGGTTACCTATACCATATTTCATAGTTGTCTGTATAGATGAACCGACTTCTGCTTATCAGAAAGCTGTTGCTTCCCGTGTGGTCAATTAAATATGATCGAGATCTGATGAAGAACTTCGAAGAAATACATCAGAACTCTTCAATAAATGAGGGCAAGTATCTCGGGATTGTTGCAATTGCATAACTGTTTAATGTTTACACAATTTTATAACATAAAATCACGCCGGCACGCTCTAAAGGGGTACGCAGATGTATACAGTTTACCCTGGTACACTCTAATTTCACCAGTTGCGTACAAGTTTCATGTTATTCGGGTAATCTATTTTGGCATAACTGTGGCCATAAAATATATTTATCATTATTTAACGAATACATTTTTACGTTGCGTCCGAGTTATACGTATTTGAGGCGCGAGGCCCCTTGGACCGCGAGGCCGTAGGCGGTGGCCCACGTCGCCCACGCCTAGCGCCGCCTCTGATGCTTTTGTTACGTTTCCTCTGCTCTTGAGTAAGGACGATATATGTATGGACATCACTGTTTAGGTTACTGGAGTTCAGTGCCAAGAACTATCTGCTACCAAGGTCGCATGCGTAAGATCAAGTAATATTATATGTCGCAGGGAAATGAGGACACCAGGGATTTCACGAAATACCTAGGAATACCACGAAATCATGGTAGATGTCGAATATTCTTATTTATTACGTCGTCTTACTAAAAATGTTTATTAATATGACAAAATGCTAATATAATGTCGGTGATATGTCGTTTCACTAAACTAAATCTAGTTAAATGAGAAAAGGTTGACTGGTCAATTAAATGATATGTTTTGGGAATACCCTGCAGCCGTATTGCGTATTGGAACCAAATATAACAGCTCACATTGTTAGGACCCATTAATATGTATTAATGCTAATTTTTTTATCCGTGGTGCTAGGCAACTGGGTTTATCCCAGTTGTATATTATGACCCTTTGTGCCTATTGGCCTAGTTTGTTCTGTCTCCTGCTTGATATGGAGGGAAGTGGAAATTTATATTTTTTTCCTACTCCTCCGTTATTCTTTTCTGATTAATTTCGTTGCGGGATCCAAGACAGTTAAATTCATTCTCCGGGACTTCGTCGAGCTTCATTGCCTCGGCGCTTTTCTGGTGGTCGCCACTGTTGATTCTGGCTTTCAGGAGTTGTAGTGGTTTGGGAATAGTGCGGTGGGAGCCGTATTGCGTAAGTGAATACGGCAACGCAGAGTTTGACCCCTATCCAATCGACGAAATCGACCAATCACACAGACGGAAATCCACATCGCGTCACTAATCTCGCATGTGATTGGTCGATTTGGTCGATTGGATAGCGGTCAAACTCTTTGCGTTGCTGATGCTGATATTTATCATTGACATCCGCGGATGCTATAAGCTTTTAATTATTTTCTTTAAAAACAGGGAAAAAGACGAATGTACGTATATACCCAAAAAGTCGCACAATTTTCCTTGGTTTTTTTATTTATTCTTTTATTTTTATTTATGATGGGTTTGCTCTTGACTCTAGTCTAGGTCAGAGGTGACAGAGACAGAGTCTACGATGGAGTGAGCTTACCCAGAAGAAGCCTGTTCACTCTAACTTTGAAGAGATTCGGGTTGAATGCGTTCGGAAAAACAGACGCAGGTAGTGAGTTCCATTCATTCGCTGTGCGCATTATGAAGGAGGTTTGGAAGCGCTTGGTGCGAATTGCTGGAATGGCAACAAGGTAAGGATGCTAACTTGCAGTGCGTCTAGATGTCCGATGGTAGAAGGGGACTGGTGGGATAAGGTCGTGGAGCTCTTGAGCACACTCACCGAAGTACAGTCTGTAGAAGACCGACAAGCGGGCAACCTTGCGGCGATGAGCCAAGCTATTAAGCTTGGCATCCAAATATTGTTTTAATAAGTGTGTGACTTCTACAAACATAAGAATTACTCTTGTACTAGAAATTAGTACTAGATTTATCTGCAGTCATGTCGCAACTCGAACTGCAGCATTACAATCAGCATAAATCAATACTGGTGCTAATATTGAAAATGATAAAGTTTATGTCTGACGTTCGCAACATCCCTGGTGCGTACACCGTACAGCTAAGTAGGGGACTTCCCTGCCGGCATCTGTGTTTCCTGATAGCTATAACCTGGGGGTCTTTAAGTCAAGAGTGAATAGGTTACTTCTAGGCAAGCGTGCGTCACCGTCGTACATATCATCGCTTACCATCAGGTAAGATTGTGGTCAAACGCGAGCCTATCAAGAATAATAAAAAAAAACGGCCAAGTGCGAGTCAGAATCGCACACCGAGGGTTCCGTACAAACCTCAGCTTAAAGGTATTATAGACTTGAGTATTTGATATGAATTTCAATTTAATACATCTACGCGTTCATGAGGAAAGGGGTAGTAAGTTTAAAATTATTAAAAATATTGTTATTATATGATGTAACTATAAATTTACGGTTTTCGCAATTATTCCTTAATCTGTGCTATGAGACGTTGCTTCCTACCAAATTTCAAGATTCAGAGTCCACGGGAAGTAACCTGTAGGTTTTGATTCCCTTGCGAGTGTCGAAAATTTGCGGAAATTTGCGGCATAACGGCTGTATCTTTTGATTGCATTGGCTTGGAAGTTGATTTTTTTCATAGCTTTAAGGGACAGTAGACCTGAGTATTTGATATAAATTTCAGCTTGATACCTCCACGCGTTCCTGAGAAAAGGTGTCTTGACAGACATCCTATAAAGGTACGGTTTTTTCCTTTCGAGTCACGGAACCCTAGAAACATGTATATCTTTGAAAGATGAAGAGTATTTAATTCTAAAATAAATGACCCAATTTCAACAAGTAGAAGGACAAAACAAAACATTGACTGAAAACCAATTTTCTATTGACGTTTAATGTCCTTCCTATCGTACTGGAAACTTATAATTTATTAGAGTCTGGTAAGGAAGGGTATTTATTAATGCATCTAATTTTGAATAGTGGTTGTCTATAAATACGATCACACCCCTACTGAAGTGAGGTCAGCCTTCGAAGCGCGTGTTAAGTATTAAAACATAATAAGTACTATTACTAATGAGTTTGTCCACGTGCTGATGTTTTTTTAAATAGCTAGACTAGAACCTTCCGAGAAATGTGACTGTCTGTCTCTGTGTGACTGTGCTTCGTGTTTTATGGGTCTTCTGGCAAATATAAGGTTTTAGGAAATTGCTTTGACAATGCCGTTATCCGAGTTCATCGGATTATGCTATACATTTTCTTGATGAAATCAATTCATAATTTAGTACAGTCACGGATTTTGGTAACCGCCTAGTTGCGATACCGATGCGACGATAGGTCAAGAGCAATGGTGGCTCAGTGGTAACGGCCGCGACTTACAAGTTCTAGGTCGTGGTTTCGAACCGTGGCAGGCGCTTTACTTTAGTGTTAATTATTTCATCACCACTGCTCTCAGAACGATGAAGGAAAACATCGTGAGGAAACCGGCATGTCCTAGAACCAAAAATTCGAAGACATGTGTTCCACAAAACTTAAATGGGCCCGCGTGGTGGATTACGGCCCATTCCCTCTCACAGAGTGGAGGCCTGTGTCCCAGCAGTGGAAACATTAAAAGGCTGATGATGATGATGTTGCGGTCAAGAAGAAGTAGGATATATGGAGATCCATGGTCTTTGACAGTCTGATGATTAACGGAAACATATGGAAGGTACTAGTAGTTAGTTCACAGCTGTAGCGGAAACTAAATTACATAGTAAACCTATTTCCCTTTACTGCGGCTTAGGACTCCAATCCATGAAAGAAAGAAGGCCGCAAGCCGTGCAACCCACCACTCGGTTCCAGTTTGGTAACAACATTTCCAGTTTGGTAACAACATTTCCAGTTTTACTAAGGGATATATGTTCAGAACTTTCAGAAGCTGATAGTTAATCAGAAATAAGGACTTCCATCCGCAAGACAACCAAGGTTTCCGACATAACCCGAAAAATTGCCAAACTAAAGTGGCAGTCGGCAGGGCACATTGCTCGCAGAACGAATGGCCGCAACCGCGAAGGAAGACGTTGCGTTGGAAGGCCTCCCATTAGGTGGACTGATGACCTAGTGAAGGTTGTGTGGGGTTTCGCTGGATGCGAGACGCACGGGATCGGTGCTTGGGGAGCGGAGGGTTCTGTTGTCTGTTCTGTTCTGTGGACGTCTATCGGCTGCAATGATGATGATGATGAAGTATCACAATGCTCACCTGATCTCCTTAGGATGTGGGTGATGGAGTCCGTTGCGCGGGCGCTGTTCGGTGTCCGCTTGCACCGCCGCCGCCAGCTTGTAGTACCCGAGACGGGCGAGCTGAAACAGGACCATACATTAATAACTAACACAACTTCACGCGTGTTTTCTCCGAAGAGTCAAGCAGGGGTCCCATGTAATAGGGCGAGCCTAATGCTTCAACCAGGTACCAGACGCCGGGCTGTTACTGAGAAATGCCAGGTGGGAAACGCAATAACACTTTGCCCGACCCTGGCTTCGAACCCAAGACTTTATGGTCAGCAGTAGCGCTTACGACCACTAGAGCAACTGGTAGTACATTCATCATTATTGTAGTTGAAATACTCTACAGGATGAAAATGATAGATACAGTTCTGCAACACAGAGAACGGAGACGACTCAGTTGCTAGAGGCGGCATTGTTGACAATTTCCATACAAATCAAGAGTGTCACCGTTTAACACTTACACTAACGTAATTTTATGAAGGTTAAAGCAGGATCGGAACGCACAACGCTGCGCCATGCGGTGCCGTACCGCTGACGCATTGCGACGAAACAAAATAACCTGTTGACGTTTTTCATATTATTATTAGTCCGGCACAGCATACCACAGCGTTAGGTGTTCCTTTCAAAAAACTAAAGCTTAAACCTCAACTAGCGTCAGGCAAATTTGTTTGACGTGCACACTAAGATACAAATTATGTATGGAAACTGACGGCTTACAGGACTGCCTGGAGCAATCAGAGCCGACAGCTTCAAGGAGTCGCTACTAGTCAATCCGCAGTTTCAATACTAAATTGACGTTCACAAAACACGGACCGCTTTTGCAGGTTGTCCAACAGCGACCGCTAGAAGCTGTCAGCGCTAACTGCTCCGAACAGGCGCCACGAATTTTGTAACTACCGCCGTCTTTAGACGCTTCATTGCTCTGTGGTGCATAAAACACTCAATTGTCAAATAGTTTTCTTACGGACAGTACAACAATGTTCATTGGATCGTTTATTTAGTCTGTAATCTCTACTACTAAATCAACATTATGAATCTTGTTGCACTGAAGAAATGACAATTACTAATGTGATATGCGTTTCACGCACTTAATAACGATTCCATTTTCATCCTGTATTTTATAGGAAGATATTATGGCAATTTGGAATAAATCATAATGGAAAAAGAAACGTAACACGCAGTGGATTGTGTTGAGAATTGATTGATAAAAAATAAGCGGTGTCTTGGACAGTGCTTGTAAACTTGGCCGTCTTAATGGTGCAGTATACAAAAAAAAAAAAAACTAGTCAAAGATCGCAACTTCTTACAGCCATTGTCAAAACTATTGAGAACACTCCCTGCACGTAGGTATATCACAAGCATATGGATATCTGGAGACGAAGCTCAGTGGAGAATTGGAGATGCTTTTTCAGTGTCCCCAGAGATAGGCTCTAAAAGGGGGTTCCGGGTAGGTCTTTCAAGAGTTCACGGGCCATGTTTTAATGGTGTTCACCGGAGTGGTTTTAGTTAGGTAAAAATAACACACTTCCTGGACTTTGCGTCAAAAGTACAAGCGCTTTTTACCCGACTGCCGAAGGAGGGTAATGAATTGATGAAAAAAAGTTAAATAAAAAAATCCGACTGCTTCAAAAGCGAAAAAGACGTAAACAAGGAGAAAATCAAGCTGTGCAGGCGGAGGATACACCAGCTTTTGGTCAGCCGTTCCGCGAATATGTATCCTCCGACTGAAGGTTTCTCTCCGATAGCTATCAGAGGACACATGAACGGACGTCAACTAAAATCAGAACGTATGTATAGTAGTGTATAGATAGGGGATATTATTACAGGAAGATTCTGTATATCTACTAATCCCCATAGATCGCTCACTAGTCACTACCAAGAGTAGAGTAAGTGACCTTCCTGAAGGCTCGACGCGATTCAATTTATTATCGCCTATCAACGCAGTTTATATTGCGTCAATGCCTGCCTGGTGCGCAATTTCCTGATTGGTCGTTGCCTTCTTGAGAAGGTCCCTAAGAACGCCTTGAAGTAAGTAGGGTTTTTAATCCGTATTTCAAAAGTTTCATACAGTTCTCGGTCATTATATGATAACTTAGGCATATAAAGCCAGATTGAGTTGTTATCCACACAGCACTCGTTATCAACGTCATGCCATGACATAATTAATGACGGAAACCGCTTTATTACATGGCTGTAGTTACTATGCGCACGCGCATTGCATTGTGATTTAATCGGAGTTTATGACTAATGGTCGGTTTCTGAAGTAATCTTGAGCGGAGCTTTGTCTAGACAACGTTGCGTTCCAGAAAGCTCAGTTGAAGGATCCCGCAGAAATGCGCGACCCAATACTGAGACCGCGATGCGACAACGCGTTTTCATAAAAAAAATTCTAAAGGTTAAGACTGTTTCTAACTTCGACCTTATTGCATTGACACGTTATACGTGAGTGCGGTACACAATGCAATATCTACAGGGTGTAACCGAAAGTTGGTATGATTTTTTTAAATCTGCGTCTGGTCTGCCCATGTAAATGTTTGCTTGCTATGCATAAGTCCTCAAAACTATAGGATTAGTGACAAATGTTGTCAAAGGAAGGCCAAATGTAAACGAGCAACTTTTGTCTCGGCAACTAATTTGTCTCTCACCTCAAATCTATAGGTTTATATGAAAAGTCTCCCGGCAGTCTGTCGCTGCATGCGCGCACTTGAATATAAACCCATAGATTTGATATGAGAGATAAGTTAGTTGCGGAGACAAAAGTTGCGCGTGCGCGCTTTCTCTAACAAAACTTATAATGGATTTTTTCCTCTAGCAATGTATTTCCTAAGATACGAGTAGTGTTGCTAAATTGCTACATCATAGCGTGAATCATTCGAAATACATAAACCAATTATAATTATCATGATGAGTGTTTGTTTTGAGAAGGCTTAGATTATAGCGGAGCAAATAATTATGACCAATCTTCATAGGGCGTTATAATATATTTTAGGTTCGAAGAAAGAAAACACTCAATGAGCGAAACCTCGCAAATCTTGCGTCATTGCTGTATAAAAATCGGTCATGACGCGTTGCAGGAAATATAAAAAGCCCAAATACGAGAATATGAGATTTAGGTTTTTGAGCCTATCATCCGAGAGAAAGGCCAAAAATTTGCCCCACCAGGTGGACCGATGACCTGGTGAAGGTTGCGAGGATCCGCTGTTTGCGGGACGCACGGGACCGGTCAATGTGGCCACGCTTGGGAAGGCCTATGTCCAGCAGTCGACGTCTTTCGGCTCTTTTTTTTTTTTTTTTTCACCAACATGCTCCTAGACACCGTGAAAACATTTACAGCAAATCACTAGCTGAGAACTCTCCGCGAGTTCTACCAAATAAATACGATAATTGACAACTTGAGAAAATCGACTAGCACAATAGAATTTGTTAGTGGACATCGTCGTTTGTTTGTTAGTGTCATCTTGTCAATAACTTGTCTGACAACGCTTGTTACCCGACTGCCCTAGATGGAGGGTAATGGTTTTTGAATGTGTGTATGTAGAGGAAAACCGATAATATAGAAAAAAAACCGGCAAAGTGCTAGTCGGACTCGCGCACCGAGGGTTCCGTACAAACCTTAGCTTAAAGGTATTATAGACCTGATTATTTAATATGAATTTCAATTTAATACCTCTACGCGTTCATGAGGAAAGGGGTAGTAAGTTTAAAATTATTAATATATTTTTATTATATGATGTAACTAAAAATTTACAGTTTTCGCAATTATTCCTTTATCTGTGCTATAAGACATTGCTTCGTACCAAATTTCAAGATTCTGAGTTCACGGTAAGTAATTTCTGTAGGTTTTGATTCCCTTGAGAGTGTCGAAAATTTGCGGCATAAACGTCTGCATCTTTTGATTGCGTTGGCTTAGAAGTTTGATTTATTCACAGCTTTATGGGACAGTAGACCTGAGTATTTGATATAAATTTCAGCTTGATAACTCCGCGCGTTCCTGAGAAAAAGTGTCTTGACAGACAGACGAACGGAAAACAAAGTTATCCTATAAGGGTTCCGTTTTTTCCTTTCGAGGTACGGAACCCTAAATCGATAATTCTATCAGCCAAGGGTAAATTACGAACAGTCATAGGTACATGTCAATTTCTTTAGCCCTGTCAAGTACTTGAAGTGATCTTGTTTGGCACTTTTCAATTATCTTCCTTGTTTTGTAGTTGGACTTTTTGATTTTTGAAATCCTAGAAAATATTTAAGAATAATTTCTTCAAATAAGCATCGCGTACCTATCTGCGTGAGCCATAGATCTAACTAGATGACGCGATTGTATGTACTTACTTCGCGTGTCAAAAAACTGAGTAAAATTACTATCAATGATCGTAATTTGAGCTTTTCACCGAAAATCCACAGAAGTTAAGAATAAAGGCTTTTTTTGCCATATTGAGCTGTAAACATTGTAGGTATAGAAAATGTTGCCCGTGGCATTGGCAATGTTTTCTTTCATTGGTAAGTAAATTTGTTTATGAAATTGTGTTTGAAAAGTGGCACGCTTGGTTTTCATACAGATGGAGGGACTTGCGTTATCTAGTTAGATGTATGTTGGAACCGAAATTCTAGAACTTTTCCGAATAGACTTTTTTTGTTGACGAGTTTTAAAACATAATTTATTATTATTACTAATTTCCATTAACTTGAAGGACTGTCGACACACATTTATTTAAGGCTACATCAGAGTTTGGTGTCGGACAATCTATTTATAAGTTAGTTCATTAAGCCCCTCAGTGAAGCGATCACGTATGAAATTGAATTTGTCAACTATAACGTGGTTCTTGCGTAAACAAGCGACCTAAATAGGTCGATGGTAAAATTAGTAGTTTACTTGTTATTTATTTAATACTTTAAGCACACAAACGCACAGAGAATCTGAAAAATTATCTAGAAAAGAAACCTCTAGAAGAAAATACAAGGTGACTTTTAATTTGTTAGAAATCTTTTAGGGGGTGAAAGTACTCATGAATTTAAACAACTCTCACTATGGTCAGTGGTGTCTCATCCCATACAAAGAAACTGTCCCGACTGTACTGATTATTTTTTTGTACATCGGTCGCGTTCGGTTCCGATCCACGGATATAGATAGTGATCTATCTATCGCCGTGGAACGGAACCGACCGTGATCGATTTACAAAAAATAATCGGTATAATCAGATGAAAAACGCTAGTTACGTCGGCAAGGTTTCTTTGTATGGGATGAGGCATCTGTATGCTAGTATTATATTATCTGTGCTATGGGACTATCTCTGAAAGATGAAAAATAATCAGCTGTTCATACTACGTAGATTCAAAATTAATGGCGGCTCGGAGCACGAAGTGAGCAAATTTATTTGACAGCAAGGGTGAGAGTTGGAAAGTTCTGGAATGGCGACCGCGAACCGGAAGATGATACGTTGGAAGGCCTCCCACAAGGTGGACCGATGACCTGGGCGGGAAGGCGCTGGATGCGAGACGTGCGGGAGTGGTCAATGTGGCGACGCCACTTTCAGCTGAAAATGAAGGGTGATGGTAGGCTACTGCGCACGAAAAGAGAATTTCGCAAACACCATTAATTTTGAATCGACAAATTGATTTATGTTCGCATAATACGACAAAATGTACCTATGTAATAGTTGTATTTTTACCCGACTGCCGAAGGAGGGTAATGTGTTTATCAGTCTATGTATGTATGTATGTTTGTTCCTATATGGCGTTCTAGAGACCAAACGCGATGGCCGATTTTGATGATTCATACGTCAATCGATGCGTCTTAACCCTGTGAGTGTCATAGGCTACATTAAAATTGGATAATAGTAAAATTGCGGCTTTTGGGTGCCATATTGCGGGGGCCCAAATTTTTTTTTTCACTATCGTGTGGGGTATCAAAATAAAGGGTTTTAAGAGGTGATTTCAAAAATATATAACACTTATATGTTTAAATGTATCTAATTCGAAAAAAACTAACTAAAAAGTTATAAATAAAAAAACTTAATTCAAAAAATCAAAAAACCCGACTGCTTCAAAAGCGAACTAAAAAGTCGTAAACAAGGAAAAAAACATGCTGTGCAGGCGGAGGATACACCAGATTTTGGTCAGCCAGCCCGCGATGTATCCTCCGACTGCACAGCATGATTTTTTCCTTGTTTACGACTTTTTTTTAATTGTAATACTTCCACCCTCCTATATCACAGTTTAATTTAAAGTCACTCAGTATGTAATCAAGATAGTAAAAAACCTATTTTCTAGTCTAAATTGAGCTATTCACACACATTCACATAAATATACGTCAAAATCACACAACACTCACAAAAAGGTTGAATGGAATTCGATTGAAAGATGTCGGAGGATTTGTAAACAAACATTTCTTATTGGTATTTAAATTTAAACGATGCTGGAAAATACATTACCTACATTACATTTACTACATAAACATAACTTCACGCCTGTTTTCTCCGAAGGGTAACACAGAGGCACCTGTATTAGGTACACATTGCGCCAGTAATAAGAAGAAATATGGGCAGAGAGCGCTGACTGAATGTCCTAAGTAAAAAGTCATAATTCGAGGTTTGGCTCTCGCCTATTTCTACCTCCAATATTGGACCAATTTAAAAGATATTCCATAAACTGGAAAATGAAAGATATATACTATGCCCCTATGTTTATTTTTTTAATTTATATTTGTCAAATTTGTACACTAACCCCCAGTTTCCCAGCTTAAAATTATCGGAGAATTAATGTGACAAATTTTCAAAGACGCGTTATCTGCTGTGATTGGTTGAATGAATTTTCAACAGCCAATCACAGCAGGTAACGCGTGCTTGACAATTTGTCACATTAATTCTCCGATAATTTTGAGCTGGGAAACTGAGGGTAAGCCTCTGTTGACAGCGCAATTTTGAGCATTTTTTGAGGGTTCTTGTGCTTCTAAAGATAATGTATCATCAAAAAGCAAAACACAGGGGCATAGTATATATCTTTAATTATCATTTTATGGAATATCTTTTAAATTGGTCCAATATTGTAGGAGGAAATAGACGAGAGCCAAACCTCGAATTATGACTGTTTACTTAGGATATTCAGTCAGCGCTCTCTGCCTATATTTCCTCTACACATCAATATAATTGTTACAGAAAAGGAATGTTAAAAAGAATCACGATATTTAGAAAAACATGCTAAGGGAAAATCTTAGTGCAGAGGACATGCAAAGCTAAATGATGCAAATAAAAACCGGCCAAGTGTGAGTCGTACTCGCGCACGAAGGGTTCCGTACCATTATCGCAAAAAAACGACACAAAAATCACGTTTGTTGTATGGGAGCCCCCAGTTAAATATTTATTTTATTCTGTTTTTAGTATTTGTTGTTATAGCGGCAACAGAAATACGTCATCTGTGAAAATTTCAACTGTCTAGCTATCACGGTTCATGAGATACAGCCTGGAGACAGACAGACAGACGGACCGCGGAATCTCAGTAATAGGGTCCCGTTTTTACCCTTTGGGTACGGAACCCTAAAAATGTACTTCTTAAATAATAATAAATTAAGAAAAACAAATCATATAACACCTACACGATAGAAAATCAATTTAAAACGAAAGCATGTAATCATTTCTATTTTCATAGTTTAATAAAATTATTCAAAAACATCACTTTATAAAAAAAGCTTTTTTCGTATTCTACTTAGCAAACCCTTTCATTTGATACCTATATCATGGCAGTGCACACAAAATAACTAGTTCGCCATCTTAGGCCGTCCGCCATATTGGATTTAGAACGACGTCACTTAGCCATCCATGCATTGTCATCCTAACTAAACGTGTATGCAAAATTGCATCTTAATTGGTGGAGGATATCTGCTTTAAAATTCAGTTGTAAGATTTGACCCGAACACACTTACATACATACATACATAATTGCAAAATAAATAAAGCTTGTAAAAAGTCAAAATATAGCCGGGGCTAATCTATGTAACAATTTGGTCACTTACAAATTAAACCGCTAGCCCGCTGCTGGCTACACGTCCTGACTACGCCAGAGTTTCGAACAAACCATTGGAGAGGAATGCCAATTTCAATTATTGCAAATTTGCAATACTACAGATGCCAATTGCCAATCACGAACGGAACAGAAATATAGCCTACGTTCTATGTATAGTGTTCAGATTGTCTTTGATCCGAGTTTCAGAGTTTGCATGATCAAATGCACAATCTTTCGAGAAATTCTTCTTCGTGACTTTCCTGTCTAAGTCGTTTGAATATTCTTTACCGAGCGCATACATGTACTTACAGCACTGTACAGATTCGATACAGAAACGAAAATGCTCCGACCGGCAGGATTATTAGTATTACGTAAGAATAAAAGTCGGCATCACCTACAGTGTAGGTATGATACTTCCTACGCAATCGTTTGCTAATCGCTCGCCGTTTGTCAAATGCACTTATTTAAAAAAAAATCGCCAACATCTCTAAAACTTCTGTATTGAAGAGCAATTATTGTGCAAAAATCGCTATCGTTTGCTCTTACAAGATACGTAATAAGCCTACTGGTCTTCACAATGTTGGTCCCGGAAAAGTCATTTTTTTGTTGATTCGCGCTTGACCACTATCTCACCTGATGGTAAGCGATGATTTGTGGTCGACGGTGTAGCGGCCTTGCCTAGAAGTAATCTATTCACTCTTGCTAGCTTGTAGCTATCGGGAAACACAGACTCCGGCAGGGAATGCCACTCCATAGCTGTACGCAAATATTTGGCGACATTGTGACAGGCACAGGCGAAGATAGCGAGACGAGCTGGACACTAACGGTCAGGACTGATCCACACTTAAGTACCCAAAACGCGAGGAATATAAAGAAAGGGAGGCTGTTGCCCTGCAGTGGGGTAACACAGGCCAAAAATAAACGAAGATGCACCTATCGACAAATTTTCTACAGACAGGACTTGTCCACATTTACCCAAAACGAGGAATAGAAAGAGAGAGAGGCTGTTGCCCTACAGTGGGCAAACACAGGCTAAAAATAAACGACGATTCACCTATCGGCAATAGGGTAGTTGACAAAAAATATCTATTTAGTCCGTCAGATAACCTAAAAATATTGGACACGTATTTTCTTTTAATTTTTAATTTTGAAATATCTTGTGAAGTCACGGTGTGATACACTTTATACTGACAAAGTGACGTCATAAGCAAGCTGAACTTTGATGAGCTTTATCTTCGTCAATTTTTTAGGGTTCCGTACCCAAAGGGTAAAAACGGGACCCTATTACTAAGACTCCACGATCAGTCTGTCACCAGGCTGTATCTCATAAACCGTGATAGCTAGACAGTTGAAATTTTCACAGATGATGTATTTCTGTTGCTGCTATATTAAAAAATACTAAAAACAGAATAAAATAAATATTTAAGTGGGTCTCCCATACAACAAACGTGTTTTTTTTGGCCGTTTTTTGCGATGATGGTACGAATCCCTTCGTGCGCGAGTCCGACTCGCACTTGGCTGGTTTATTTATTTGATAAAGCAGAAAATACGGGTCCAATATTATTTGATAATGTAACTGCACTGACGGACTAAATAGAATTGTCATTTTTCTACCCCAGGAAACATTCCAATTATTTATCGATTGTGCCGGAACTCAAGACGCAATGAAGGATATTTTGTACCATCACTTTTCAGGATATTTCACATTCACCTATGAACTGTAAACTCAGTTACAAACTGAGTTGATTGATTGGGTCTATCTCTTTGTTTGTTTACGAGAGAGAACACTGATTCTGGCACGGATTGTTTGTTGTTCTACGTATGTTCGATGTCAAAACTTCAGAAAAGATAATTGGAAATTGTCGTATGTTAATATTGATTACTGTTGAATGCTTTTTTACGCATCCTAAACGTGAAAGTCAGTATGTTTGGCTGTTTGTTCATAAATCACCTCTCAATGGCTGAACAGATTTGGACGAAACTTGGCAAACGGGAAGACTACGAGTATAACCTGGATTAGGACAGGATACTTTTTATCTCGGCAGTACGTTCCCATGAAATTGACTTTATTTAATTGTAATTTTGAAAGTATTTTATTTCATTTTTAATTGTAGTCTAATTTGTTATATTAATTGCGTTTGGAATTTATTTTAATCTGATTTTACTTTACTTTATTTAATTGTAATTTTGAACTAATTTTATTTTTATTTAATTGCAAAATTGACTATTGTATTTCTATTTGAATATTTTCCACTTTTAATGTAAACAAGAGGAGGAGACACTGACTTCTGTTTTGAAGACACAGGTTTTTATTTAGTTCAGAAGACAGAGTTTCAACTATTTTGGTGTAAATATTTTTCAATAAAAATATTTGATTTGGTGAAAAAACATCCGTCGTTCAGACGGGCGAAGCCGCTAGTAAAACGTAGTAAACACATAATTTCTTAGTCTTTAAGACGGTACCCTGACCAAAAAATCGGCATGAGATATGAGCGTTCCTATTGGTCTAGCGGCACTGGTGGCGCATGAATTACAGTAGTGAATACGCCCAGATTTTAGAATAAAATCTTTATAAAATCGAATTTTGGTCTTTTGAAAAAAATAATTCTACAAAAATGTTCGTTATTAAATTGTCTATCCATTAGTGTTAGTACAAAAAATAATCAATGAATACTTTACGAGGAGATGCATAATACCAATAATTATTTCTCATTTTTATGTTTTCTTGAAAGTAGATTAGTGAAATATATACAACATTTAAAAAAAAACTAAATCTGCCATTTTAGAATAAATATTATGTTGAAATTTAATGTATTTTTATTAATTGATATTTCTTTTTAAATTACGAGTAGATAGCTCCTAAAAACAGCACAAAAAACGGCTTGCGCGGCGTTTTGCTCGGGGTACCGCCTTAAGGCAACAATAGTAATTTGTTTTCTTTGAATAGTGGACATAAAGGCATTAATGATGACACAAACCACCTTAAGTGATTAGATAGATTTAGTCTAACGACCGTTTTCGCAGAAGACCTTGAGTTGTCAAATTAGTCTCACGATTATTTGCAATATTCAATCATAAACATGATATTTAAGGCGCCGATTCCCTTGAGTAGCTGATTTTAAAATGAGAATCACGCCTAAACGGCTAGTCGTAATTTATTGGAAAAAATATATGTTACATGAGACCATTTTCTTAATAATTTCATCTGAGCAAATTTTTAGTTTTATTCGTATAACATAGTGTAATTAATTTGTAAAGTTATGTCTAAATCGGACAAAAACACGACAATCACACCAAAACCGCTGGGCGTATTTTAATGAAATCGACACCATCTCAAAGACAATTTAATTATCTACATTTTGATCTGAAGCTTTTTTTTTTAAAGTCATAGAATAAGAAGGAAAGTACAAAAAACTACTAAATTTAGGGGCACGCGGGTGTGAAACGAGTGCGCGTTTTGTTCCCTCAAGGTCGTTGGCGTTAGTCGTCGTCTTAAATGGCAATAAATGCCAGATTTTCAGATATTGTAATATACAAGTTAATAGTGCTGGACTAATCAAATATATTTGTAGATTTACTGTATTGACATTAATATTTTACAAGCTTTTATTTAACTTGCAATGTATGTATTTGACCCGATTTGACCCGAGCACACATACATACGTATGTGTGCTCGGGTCAAATCCTGTAACTGAATTTTAAAGCAGTGAACCTCCGCCGATTAAGATGAAATTTTGCATACACGTTTAGTTTGGACGACAATGCATGCTTAGTTAAGTGACGTGAATATGGCGGACTAGTTATTTTTTGTGCACTGCCATGATATGGGTATTAAATGAAAGGGTTTGCTGAGAAGAACACGAAAAAACTTTTTTACCAACTTGCAATGATGGTATGTATGATGTTCGGATCAAATCTTGCAACTGAATTTTAAATTAGTTATCCTCTACCGATTAAGATGAAATTTTGCATACACATTTGGTTTGGATGACAATGCATACATACATTGAAGTTAAAAAAAGTGAGATTGTCATGACTACTAATGGCTCACCATAGCATTATGTTGACACTTTCACCTGCCTTACACAACTGGCCACTTAGAACATTTTAGTACAAGCGCTAAGTAAAAAGGAAACTCCTTTATAACTCCACCAGAATGTTATTTCTTTCAATTTTCAGAATGAGGAGTGCGTGACGTGTTTATTACGGAGAACACCGTTATTTTTGCTCCTTTCCTCAACTGACTAACATACACAAAGAAATTCCCCATTTCCTTTTAATACCCGGTATAAAGAGACTTTTGATAAAAAAAGAAAGAAAAATGTATGAGTGTGCTTTGACGTACAATCCAAAAAAGATCGATGTGGTGACAATCTGGAGAGGCCTATGTCGAGCAATGGACGTCTTTCAGCCGAGATGATGGTGACGTACAAAAGTACACCGTAAGTCTAGGGTTGCCACCCGTACTTTATAATAAAGTATTGTACGTTATTTCAGGTAATTGTACTCTATACTTTATGAGAACAATAAAGTACCCAACAATACTTTATTTCGCATGATTTGATTTATTTGGGATTTACTGCACAAAAATGGCAGCAAGTATTTAACACCTTAACTGCCAGATGCCCGACAAACAATACATTTTCTATTGTGTCTCGTTCTCTGGCAGCCAAACTGTTAATAATTTTTTAAACTTGTATCAAGTAATTTTATTTTATTCTCTATTCCCAACACGTCAGCATTCACAGAAGGAGTTTTTTCTTTGATGAATAGCAAATGGCGAGACGAAAGAACAAAGCGTCTGAATTAGATAGGTTAAGGTTAAAAGGTTGGGTTAAAACGGGCTGGTATCCGCAACTCCACGACCAAGCGCGTTTGTTCCGGGAGTCCATATTTAAAGCCCAAAAACGATGCTTAAAATCCATTTTTGATCTCAAGGTTACAGATAGTTGCATTCCTTTTTTAAAGAAACACAAAATACTAACTTTTCCTTGTATATACATTCTCGAAGTAGCTATATTCGTTAAAACTAACAAGCATCTATTTCCTGCATTTAATGATACGAGGATGCGAACTACTGCCATGAGATCAAAATATCAGAATCTATTGTGTACTGGTAGATATAACACTGCTTTGCTTAAAACATTATTGGTATGGCACCTGTAACAAATTGCCAAGCTGTATTAAGGATCAGCCCTTAGTAAAATTCAAGAAACTGCTATCATCGTTGCTGACAGAGAAATGTTATAACTCTGTTACCGATTTTATAAATGATCAATTGTAAAATTTGCTTCACTTTATCTCATTTACTAAGTGAATTATTATGTAAATAAGTTTAAGAATTAGGTGATTAATGATCTCATTTTGAATCTCAAGTATGTGTGTATATGTTAACCACCATATTTTTGTATGCCAACAGGCAGAATGTACTGGGAATATATCTAATCTAAACTAACACCATTATTGTAATACCTGCATTCTATAGAAATAAAGAAATTTATTATTATTATTATTTATTTGTAAGGAAAAAATGAATGAAAATTAATATATTAATTTAATTCCGAATTTGATAAAAACAGAATTTTTTATTTACTTTAATTTAAATATAGACTGTAAAGATGATGTGCAATTGTTTAGTAGAGATAGGTACAAATTTGAAACAAACAACAAAAAGCAATAAAAATTTGTTTGAACATAATCATAATCATCTGCCTAGCTTTTTCCCAATTATGTTGGGTTCGGCTTCCAGTCTTACCGGATTCAGCTGAGTACCAGTGTTTTACATGGAGCGACTGCCTATCTGACCTCCACAACCCAGTAACTCGGTAACACGATACCCCTTGGCAAGACTGGTGTCAGACCACAGTCTATGCTTACAAAAAAATGTACTTTATTTTGATACTATGTCCATTTTTTTCTTACCTATAATAAATGTACTTTAACTGCAAAAAAAAGATGCCAACCCTAACCGTAACCAACCTAAATTAAAATACTTATAATATTAATCACCAACAAAGCCTCAACAGTATTTATTATTCTTTTTGAGCAAACTTATCTTTCTTCGGGGTTAAAGTCTGAAGCAAGATTTATTACTATAACTATAGGTCAACGAAAGTAGATTGTAGGCGACTGTACTCCAGACAGAATTGTACCTACATACCTTGAGTACCGATAAGTCGATAAGCTAATATTGTGATTGTATTACAAATACTTTATCTATCTGTACTTGCTAAGTATAACCCAATTATTATTTATTGATAAACTGATTTGGGTAAACTAAAAATAAGTTTTTTATTGATTTGGAGATTTGTGAGAACTGATTATGCTTTTCTCTGAAAAAGTAAGTATATCGTGGAAACCTAGCGAAAGCTTTTTTTTTCACAACCACAACAATATCCGCGGCTAATTTCAATTTGAACGCGATCGGCATTCGGCACAGTCAAGATGTTTGATTCGTGTCCCATTTAAATCGCGTTCAAGAGCTGTCACTGTCAATAATAATATTCAACATACATGATGACACTGACACCTCTTGAACTTAACAATTTCAAAAGATAACAAATCGAGTTTTGGCGGGAACGTGATGGCGTATATGTTGCTTCTCTGTTTTATTTTGTTAAAATTGTGTTTAATTGAATATTAATAGTGTAAAAATATGTTACTAAAAGAGTTATGAATATAAATGTGGATGGATGGAGAGGAAGAGGAAGGCCAAAGAAAAGATGGATGTACTGTGTGAGGAGTGATATGAAAGAAAAGGGAGTCAGTGATAGCGTGACCGGAGACAGAACGGTATGGAAGAAGAAAACGTGTTGCGCCGACCCCAAGTAACATGGGATAAGGGCAGGAAGATGATGAAAAGCTTAAAATGGTGGTGTTTTGTTCTAATAATATTTAGTGAACGTGCACGAGGGTGGGAAAGTGAAACACAGCGGTAGAATATGAGTTTGTTCATGTCGTCGACAAAACTCCGTGGAGGCTTCCAGTAAAGTTACCGCCATTTAACTGGGACCTAACCAGGACATTGGACTAAAAACTAAAGGGACTAGAACTTCTAAACTTGATACAGTAATAATATCCTCAAAGGATCGCCACAAAAAGTTCAAGATATTGATTAAAAATTAACTTGTAAATTCAATAAAACCCATGAGTCTTAACTACACGACATTGGCAGGCATTGTCTTCGGTAAATTGCCATAAAAAAAAAATGACACTGACAGCTCTTGAACTTAACAATAATTTCAAAAGATAACAAATCAACAATTTTATCATTCCACTCGAATTTCAAATACAAGCATGTTCACAGATAATAATCAAGATAGAGCTGTGTTTACAACATCAGCTGCGTTTGCGCAATCAATACATCGAATACGAATCGAATTGACTCAGTTTACTTCTTGGTAATTGAATTAGTGACGTATGCTAACACGTTTGTATAATATGCGCTGACGCATGCAAATACGTGGCGCTATGTTAAGTGCGATGAGTATCTACTATTTTTTTTTGTTATTGTTAGGTCTGCGTTTGACCACTATCTCACCTGATGGTAAGCAACGATTTGGATGACGATTAAGGTTACACTAGTCGAAAATTCTTCCATATAAACGTTGTCTAGAGATTACTCCACTGTTTGAAGATGTACGTTCAAAATAAAAAGATATATCAATTTGTCTCATCATTCTGTTAGTCCTGTTTGAGGAAACAAAAAGGTAAAAAAAAATAATTGAAAATTATGAGCGTCAAAAGTTCCATATTTCAATAATAATTTTAACGTATCTTTGGGCGAAAATCAATACCATAAGAAGGAAAAATGCAAAACAGCCTCCATACAGGGATAGATTAGTAATTCAACAATGCAAATAATTTTATTTTATAAATATACATTTAGTAGTTTTTTCATGATATCTAGACTCACAAAGCTCTGTTTATAAAATTTCACGCGCTCGTTTTCGTACTAAATCATCATCCATTTCGATACAAATTTGCAAAAGTGCTAATTCGTACGCGAACTAGCTTCTTACTGCTCATCACAGCATCTAGGTATTTGTTTCGCACGTTTTGTCGGATAAGCTAGCATGCATTTTAACCCCGCGCACAAAATAGTACGTGCCGTCGACTACGTTTGCCTAGAAGAAACCTATACAGCTTCGACTATCGGGAAACAAAGATGCAGGGAAATCCACTGTTTAATTGTGTAATGTCCTGTCGCTTACAATTATTTGTATTGTACAAGAAGTCTTTGATTTATATTCGATCTTAGCAACAGTAAGTCCTTGAATGTAGCTCGAAATTCGGCCAAGGGTGTCATAAAGAGCAGACAGGATCTTTCGTTGGTACCAATTTTCTGCGTTATGGACACTGACTTCGTACGACGTTCGACACGTAGTTTTTTTATTTGGAAATCGGTAGTATTTTTTTGTAAAAAAGTTTTCTATTTTTCACTTTTTAGTTGTACCTACCTAATAGGCAAGTTGTTTAGTAAGGTACCGATAACACCAGAATAGATTACCCGAATATCAAGAAACTTGAACATAACCGGTGTAATGAGAGATCTGCTTACCCCTTAAGAGCGTACTGGCGTGATGTTATGTTATGAAATGGTATAAACAATAAACAGACATGCGATTGCAGCAATCCCGAGAGATTTGTAGTTCTTCATCAGATCTTCACTAAATTAAAATGGGACCAATTTCAATTTACATACTTTTCCAAACAAAACAATAATTTTATTTTTTTATCTAAAAATGTTTAATCGGTCCACAATTGACGGAAATATACGTGAACATACATAAAAAAAAACATACATAATGTCGAACATCTTAGCCCTTTTGGTAAGTCGGTTAAAAAAGTGTCTAATGGTATGCAAATACGATGTATTTTCTCCACCTCTTATTTGTATAGAAGAAGAAGAAATGCTGCGCCGACCTCAAACAAATTAGGATAAAAACGTATATTATACGTATACCAATATTTAATTATAAGGGTATACGAATACGATGTCCGATGTTTCGATGTTTTCTCCATCTCCTATCTTGCCCTCTGTTTCCCAAAATATGCAGTCAAAGTGACCAATGCGCTGGCACCGACGAAACCGTAGAAGCAATGTTTTTGGCCGAATAAATCGAAATTAGAAAACGGAACACTATCTCTTCAAGATTACAGGTGTGAATTTATGATATAATCTCCATCAAATGTCCAGTCTATGGTCGTATGGTTGAGATAAAGTACGGTCAATTAAATCTATGGCCTTAGCAACAATCAACCTTGTGTCGAATCGTTATCAACGACAAGTTTTCCTGTTCCATTCGATGAAATAGTTTGATCATGACTGCTCTTTATTAGACGCGGAAAACGTAAGATAACAATGATTTAATTTGACGTTTATTTTTGCCGATCTGTCTGGGATTGGCAGTCCCACGCAAGATGTGTGTAAAGTGTGTCTTCATTATCTACAAAGTTTTATTTTTTATTAATAGATAGGCTCGCGTTTGACCACCATTTCACTTGATGGTAAGCGAAGATGTGGTCGACGGCCCCCGGGTTTATAGTTATCAGGGAATGCGTAGTACCCTACAAAAAAAAAAGTTTATAAAAATCAAAAACCCGACTGAGCAGTCGAAGGATATTTATAGTTTTGGTCAGCTAGCTCGCGAATATGTACCTATCATCAAACTGCACAGCATGATTTTCTTCTTGTTTTCATATTTGTATTCGGGTTTTTTGATTTTACTAACTTATTTAATTTGCAACTTTTTAGTTACACTTTTTTTTTTCGAAAGACTTTTAATATTTATTTTATGCTACAAGTGCGGAAGGTAGGTGATTTCCGATGAGTGAATAAATCGACACGAGTCGGAAATCATCTTACGTACGTGTATCATACAACATTTTACTATGCATTTTCGAGGAAATAAAAAAATTATTAATTAATAAAATGAAATTAATAAAATGGCGGGCTTATTCAAGCGCGCTCAGCATATCCACAGATTAACTAATAGTTCCTCGGGCATATCTACTGCGCATGTGCAAATAGCTGTCACATCGTAACGCAAAAAGGCACGAGCAAAATATACGTTCTGCCAAACATATTTATTGAATATTTAAAATTTATTTATTGATCAAAATCTAAATGTAGAGTAATTAAAAACGCCTTTAATGAAGTATTAGTTTTATTTTACCTTTTATATGAATGATAATCTGTACTTAATTAATTTGTAAAACTTTTCTTAAATAATAGAAACTCTATGCGTCGGGCTGACGTTGGAGTTAAAATTAAAAAAATACAGGAAAGTAAAAAGCACTAGTGAAAAAAGTGACACTTTCCGCACAGTTTGGCTGCTTGGAAAACGCTCTTTTCGAGGACATGCATTGTAAACATATAAGTGGTACATATTTTTGTAATCACCTCTAAAAACCCTTCATTTTGATATCCCACTCGATGAGATTCAAAGAAAAAAAAAGTTGCAATCCCTAAAATGTAGCGCCCAAAATCCGCCATGTTTCTTTTTTTTAACCGCACTTATCTAAGAACACTAGGGCGACCAAGACCTATCTAACGATGTCTTAATTATAAAAATCCGTCAAGTGGTTTGAAAGATACGAGGTAATAAAGAATACTACATGCATACAAGATACGCGCGAAAAACATAACCCTTTCCTTGCAGCCGGGCAGCCGGGTTTATAATTAAGAAAGTCTAGATATTTGTTTCATTTACGCCTCAACAATTATATTGCGGTAGTAAGTTCCCTTGGAAAAAATAAAAAAAACTTTTCATACGAACAAAACCGCGAGACGACGCTACTTTAAAATCACGTGCTAATAAAATAAAACTGAATGTAACCTTGAAGACCTTTAAAAGAAAACCCCTATAAGTATTGGCAACGCAGGAAGGAATATTGGATGATTCATTATTTTTAAAAGAAGAAAGAAGTCGTTGAGATTTTGATCAGCCATTGTTTCGTTAGCTTTGTCATGTTTTTTTTTTACTTTTTTAGGGTTCCGTACCGAAAAGGTAAAAACGGGACCCTATTACTAAGACTCCACGATCCGTCTGTCACCAGGCTGTATCTCATGAACCGTAATAGCTAGACAGTTGAAATTTTCACAGATGATGTATTTCTGTTACTGCTATAATAAAAAATACTAAAAAAAGAATAAAATAAATATTTAACTAGGGCTCCCATACAACAACCGTGTTTCATTTGCAGTGTTTTGCGATAATGGTACGGAACCCTTCGTGCGCGAGTCCGACTCTCGACTTGGCCGATTTTTTGTAATAAGACTGTGTTGTAAGTTTAAAAAAAGGTTTCATCATTCTTTTGCGAATAGCATAGTACTATTCGCAAAAGAATGATGAAATATTGAAATATAATTTAAATTTAGAACAATTTGAACAAAAACGCGCATAGATACTTTCATTCATAGAGTTAATAACAGAGTTTACGAGCATTTTATTGGCGTGTGTACGCGGAAACAGTGCGCCCTTCGAGTCAATCATAATGATAAAACGTTTTTCATTACTGGCTTTTATCTAACAGTGGAACAGATAACACATGTGACAATATTTAAACATCGAATCCTAACATAAATAGTGCAAATACTCACATAATATTAGATGTCCTTTGATTATAATTCAAACTTAGAACAACGCAAACACGTGTACCATAAACTGTTATTTTTTTTTATCACAAACACGAGAAGCTGGCCGATAAAAAATATGTTTAAAAAATCGTCTGGTATTTAAATGTTTATTGTATAACTGTGAAGATAACTGGTTTGTTACGACGTCGTGAGTGAAATGTCTGACATCACGCCACCGCCAAAACGAATTTCACTTTCGTCGAGCACTCTCTCTCTCACTTCACTATCGTTTGAGTAAGTTCCATTAAATCACACTCGGACAGAAGTAATTTAAATTCTGAACACATACAAAATCTATAAGTAATTTATTTTATTTTAAAACTATTAAAAAATTTAAAGAAAAACAACTGTCTGTGTAAAACTTTTCCCGCCAGATATTTTAAATTAAGAACTTTTAACTTTTTTTACTATCGTCGGAAGATGTGCGCTCGTTGTGCCAGACGGCCAGCAACAAGGAGACTGATTGTAACAATGGATTTAATCTCGGTTATAAATAATGTAATGATTTATTTATTCACATAGCGATAAACATAAGTGCTCATTAATCAATAAAACTATTTTAATTAAATATAATGAGAGGTTATTTACATTTGCAAGGAAAGTAGGTAACGGTTTACTTTGTTCTAAAAAATATGTAAATTTGGTTTAAAAAAAGTAATTAATAAGCTGCCGCTACGTTTCTGTATGTTTCTTTATGCTCTCATGGCTGTCCTCCAAAAATTACAGCCAACGTAAATTCTACTTTAATCCAACGACATAACACCTCTAATTATAATACCAAAACACAAACATTAATATTGACTTTAAATTCAAACAAAGAACGAAGACTTTTCATTAAAATATTTCACAAAGTATAACATTGATAATGAATCTTATGCCCTTGAAAATTAGACTTAAAATTAAGTGTGTTAATTAGTTTCCGGAAATAAACGGTGGTGGCGTGATGATCGCGTGCGTTTGCGCAGGTCCACTGACCCGTATTCGTAGTATCGTTGTTTGTTATTGATTTAATACATTGGGGCAATGATAATGCAGTTTTATTGTGTCGCGGAGTGATACTAAATCTTTGTCTAATTTTACCCGACTGCCGAAGAATGTTAATGCGTTTATCAGTCTATGTATATATGTTTGTTCCTATGTGGCGTTCTAGAGACCAAACGCGTTGGCCGATTTTGATGATTCTGACGTCAATCGATTCGTCTTAACCCTGCGAGTGTCACTGGCTACATTAAAATTAGAAAAGAAAAAGCGGATTTTGGGGCACCAAATTTTTTTTTCCTAACCCATCGTGTGGTTTATCAAAATAAAGTGTTTTAAGAGGTGATTTCAAAAATGTATAACACTTATAAGTTTAAATGTACCTAATTCTAGCAAAAAAAATAACTAAAAAGTTATAAATATAAAAAGTTAATTAAAAAAAACAAAAAACCCGACTGCTTAGAAAGCGAACTAAAAAGACGTAAACAAGAAGAAAATCATGCTGTGCAGTCGGAGGATACATTTTCGCGAGCTGGCTAACCAAAAATCAGATGTATCCTCCGACTGCACAGCGTGATTTTCTTCTTGTTTACGTCTTTTTAGTTCGCTTTCTAAGCAGTCGGGTTTTTTGTTTTTATAGATTTGACTTATTTTTCTTTATATTTCATCGGTTTGGTTAGTTGTATGACCCTAAGCTTGCAAGTCGCTGCTAACACCATCTATAGCCGTGGAACGGAACCGAACGCGATCGAAGTACTTATAAAAACCATCATCTTAATCAGACAAAAAACGCTAGTTATAGTTGTCACATATGAAAACTTTGTCGTACTTTTTAATAGAACTTGGCGTGACAAGAAGCAGTTCCTCTTCTTTCAACGTCTGAGCCGACACCGTCTGGCAACGGATAGGCGGCTGTGACAGTGAATAATGTAGCCAAGCAAAGGCAAGATTATTAAGATATCTAGTTTCTAGTTTTAAATTCCTCCTTTTTTTCAGACACCTTTTTTCCATAACAAAAAAACCTGATATTGGCAGAATTGCCAACATCAACAAATTGTTTAAGAATGGAATAGGAGTACCTACTATGTCAAGCAGTCAAGCAATCGTAATTCCACGTGGGATTAATTAGCACTCTTACGCATTAGCGGTTAACCGCGGGGGTGGTTAGCCGCGCGGCTAGCCGCTTTTCCATTTTAAGGCGGTACCCCGAGCAAAACGCCGCGCAAGCCGTTTTTCGTGCTGTTTTTAGGAGCTATCTACTCGTTATTTAAAAAGTAATATAAATTAATAAAAATACATTAAATTTCTACATAATAATGATTCTAAAATGGTAGATTTCGTTTTTTTTTAATGATGTATATATTTCACTAATCTCCTTCCAAAAAAAACATAAAAATGAGAAATAATTATTGATAGCATGCATCTCCTCGTAAAGTGTTCATTTATTTTGTGATTTTTGTAGTACTTTTTTTTTCAAAAGACCAAAAAACGATTTTATAAAGATTTTATTCGAAAATCTGGGCGTATTCACTACTGTAATTCATGCGCCACCAGTGCCGCTAGACCAATAGGAATGCTCATATCTCAGATTTTTTGGTCAGGGTACCGTCTTAATATGCAACCGCTTATGATCTGCATAACCCTGGAGTCGAGGGTCCCACTCTGCGTTCGTACTCGAGCGTTACAAAAGCTTGCCACGGTTGGCCGCCATGGCGGTCAGCCGCCATACCAACCGCGTCAGGCGGCTAGCCGCTCAAATGAACCGCCTAGGCGGCCAACCGCTAATGCGTACTAGCGCTTAGTTGTTACTCTTGTATACTATACACATAACATCACGCCTATATTACCCGAAGAGTTGAGCAGAGGTGCACAGATAGTACACTCAAATTTCGTCAGTTATGGGGGCGAGCCTTTTGTCATCAACCGCCAGCGTTGCCAGAACGTAACTTTTGTTACATTTTACGTAACCTTTCACCGTCTCACGTAACCTTCATGTAACACGACTCAAAATGTAACTTTTACGTAACTTTTAGGACTTACTAAAAATATTAAAATATTTGCCCTCAAGCAAAAAATAATCGTGAAACAGAACGCATCTTTGAAACCTTTTGTTCGACGTATTGTCGCCATTGAGATAGGAAATATATGGTTTTTGAGGTTTAGGTAGGCAGGTTTTTTCCGTAGGTATTTCCAGTCCATATTATTTAGTATGTCTATGGTTGTCGCACTGTGCCCTGACTTTATTCAATCACTCACTCACGTGTATTTCTAAATCTTCCATCCCGCTTACTCCGACGAGTGAGTGAGCGTCGTGTTTTGTTTGCTGAAGTTTTATTATCTCCAAAGCAGAGTAAATAAACACGAAAGTAGTGTAATTTTATTAAATTTATTTCGTCAATAGTGTAGTGATTGGTTTGTTTTCGACACGTTTGGTTAACTTGGTTACTAAATACTAATAATATTAATACTAATTACTTGGTTGGTAAATGTTATATTTATTGTAGTTTTAATTTAATAATTAATGATTTAGGGAATCAGTAAATCAACAACAAAGTCGTATTTGCAACTGAAATAAGTTTATTTTTGTATCAATCGTCAACTAAATATCAAGATTATCAAGTCAAATAGCATAATATATTATTATGTGTGCCATGCACTGCGCATAGCTTCAAGAAGTTCATTTAGCTATTTATTACTCATTGTTAAGTAACTTTGGTTTTGTTTACAAGAACTAGAGTGGGCTGAATACCTACCGGCCGGAGTAACCTAGATTTGACCCAGTAGGTACCTAGCATGGTTGTTTTCGTAGTAATTTGAATGTTCTAAACTGAACGCAACGGATTTACCCGTGGTAGACGCGGGGGAGGGCCTGCCCGCGCGAAAATTCAAATAACGGGCGCGTTCCACTAACAACAAAGTAGAAAAAAAAAGTCAAATTGTAGTATTTTTTTATTTTAGTGTCGTTTTCCACATAAAATAAGGTAATGTAACTTTTCTCATGAAAATGTAACTTTTTGAGATGTCTCACGTAACATTTGACTATCTGTCACTGGCAACACTGTCAACCGCTCACAACATTTCCATTGTAATGCTGGCAGCAGCTACACTTGTTCTCGCTCTGCTGAGCAGCGTACTGGATACTTCCTATCCCGAATAATTGAGAACCAAATAAAGCTATAGTGGCGTTTAAGAAGCAATGACTACGACATATTTCACATTCGGCACCCGTTTTCATTAAAACGGGTGCCGAATGTGGAATATGTCGTAGTGCCATTGCACCTGAGGTATTGCACATACAGCACCAATCGAAATTTTTCGCAAGTGCCATTGGTGTAATAATTTATTATTTACAATTTTATTCTACATTTGCGGACCAGTAGCTCCAGCTCTATTGGGGCGTTTAATTTTTAGGACGTCAAAATCAAAAATTCGATTAAAATCAGTAACAGTAACATGATAAAAATATAACTTTCTCTTTTGCTTTTTTTGTTAGATGTTGAACATTTTAAGCATTTATACCCAAACTACTAGGAGGAAAGAATCATGAAGAAGTATGTGCTGGCCTAGAATTATAAGCGGTAGAGACTAACTTAAGTACCAGGAGATTATAATCATGAGGAAGTATTACCGAGGCTGGAATCATAAGATGTAAAGAGAGTACCGGGAGAGTTTTAGATTCTGACCTCCTGGTACTCCGTAAGTATCTACCGCTTAAGATTCTAGGCCCGCAAATACTTCTTCATGTTTCTGGCATCTGTGAGTTTTTGTGTAAAAAGGTATGTACTTGTCAATTTGTCTAACCATCATCGGACTACAAGACATACGGCGATGCGCCATCGGTACATGGTGGATATACGCACTAAATGTTTTGGAAATACTTTCATTGTGTGAAGCGAGTGGAATTCCCTGCCAGAGTCTGCGTTTCCTGATTTCTTCTACCTGGGGCCTAGTAGTCTTAAGTCAATACTGAATAGGTTACTTCTAGGCAAGCGTGCGTTACCGTCGACCATGTCATCGCTTACCATCAGGTAAGATAGTGGTCAAACGCGAGCCTTTCAATAATAATAAAAATGTGTAGTGTCTTTGACCGGTTTGTCAATACCACAGTACCTATTTACTTGATTTATAATGTCAGATAAGTGAGTATGTACATGTTTTTTTTTTGCTGACTTAGTAGCGCTGCTGTGAGCAATTCGATTTGTTTTATTTCGATTCAGTGAATGTGAGCAAAAACTTATGGAGCATTTAGAGTTTTGTATCAGCAATTTCTTGTACTGATTCGAACATTATATTTTACTTGATTAATTATACAAGAGCCCACCAGACGTTCACCTACATGATTCAAATAATTGTATGGACTTATTATGAGGCATTGACCTCTGAGTTTGTTGCGATGTTTCTTCTCAGAGTCAGCAAGGAAACACCGACGACATTTAGCACCATCATCACATTATCAGCCTATTAATGTTCCCACAGCTGGAACACAGGCCTCCTCTCTGTGAGAGGGAATGGGCCGTTATCCACCACACGGGCCCTGTGCGGGTTGGTACATTTAGCATTAATTGATGTGAAAAAACTAACGTGTATTTTTCCAGGATTCACGGCAACTTTAATTTTATCCCTTCTATAGAGCAACGTTCGTGTACGTTAATAATTTTACCTATTTATTTTGGTGAATGTAGCTGTTTATACGGAACCCACTGTGCGCGAGCAGTGGTGTCTCATCCACAAAGAAACAGTGACGACGTTCTATACTGATTATTTTTTGTACATCGATCTAGTTCGGTTCCGTTCCACGGATATAGATGGTGATCTATCTATCGCCGTGGAACGGAACCGAACGCGATCGATTTACAAAAAAAATCGGATTAATCAGATAAAAACGCTAGTTACGTCGGCACGGTTTCTTTGTATGGGATGAGGCATCTGTATGCTAGTATTATATTATCTGTGGCGCGAGTCAGACTCGCACTTGGCCGGTTTTTAACAATAGGCTCGTGTTTAACCACTGTCCTCACCAGATGGTAAGCGATGATGTGGTCAACGGTGAGGCACACTTGTCCAGAACTAACCTATTCACTCTTGACCAATAAAAAAAGTATAATGTTATTAAACACGCTGTATATTATAAGAGAGTTAAATTTTATTTTCCAACCCCTTCTAATTCAATGTATACAACTTATACCTTCTTTGAACGCAACTCTAAATGACTACTGAATAAATTATAAAAACTTTCCGCTTTTCGTAACTCTATGTCCAACAATTTGCTTTATGTTTTGTTTCCGTTTCAATTTAGTCATCAATTGAATAACTGGAGCTTGGGCTCAGTACACACAAGCACTCTGGTGAAACACGCGTTGCCATGTGACCTTAATATTTTACGGGAGCAAATTAAGAGACAGCACCTGCAGCATTGAATAAGGCAGAAGCAAAAAAAAAGAATTTTATATCTTTGTGGTCGAGATTGATTTTAACTTTCGATTCGACCACCTGCACCTTCCACTATTAAGGATACACTAGTCGAAAATTCTTCCATACAAACGTAGTCTAGAGATTACTCCACTGTTTGACGTTGTATGTTCAAAATAAAAAATGATATCAATTTGTTTCATCATTATCTAGTCCTGTATGGAAACAAAAATGTAAAAAAATAATATATTTCAAAGTTGTGAGCGTCGAAAGTTCCATATTTCAAAACAAATTTTAACGCATCTTTGGGTGCAAATAAATACCATAAGAAGAAGGAAAATTGCAAAACTGCCTCCATACAGGGATAGATTAGTAATTAAACAATGCAAATAATGTTATTTTATAAAAATACATATAGTTATTTTTACATGATATCTAGACTCCCAAAGGTCTGTTTATAAAATTTCGCGTGCTCGTTTTCGTCCTAAATCATCATCCATTTCGATACAAATTTGCAAAAGTGCTAATTCGTACGCGAACTAGCTTCTTACTGCTCATCACAGCATCTATTTCTTTCGCACGTGTTGTCGGATAAGATAGCATGCATTTTAAACCCGCGCGCAAAATAGTTCGTGCGGTCGACTAGTTCAACCTTAAAACAAAGTCTATGAATGAGGTATCCAGGTGGCTACATAATGCTAGGACAATTTTTTTTTGTCAAATTGACCCGACAGAAGAAGATGCATTTTACCGGTTGTTTTTATTATAGACTAGCTGACCACCGCGGCTTCGCGCCCGTCTACTGGCTACCTACCTACCATAACTACCCTTCCCTACCTACCCTACGTTTTTAAGATGTATTCTGCTATTCGGGGCGGAGACAAATCCAAGGAATCATAAACTATGAAAATTGGTCCGGCAGATCTCGAGTTATAAGTGTTGTAACCATTATATCTATGGTTGTAACAAACCCGTCTTAGTTTTATTTATATAGATAGGCTCGCGTTTGACCACTATCTATTAGTTTTTTAATATTTTACTATATTCCATCGGAATCGATGTGGTTGTGGTTATTCAGTCAAAAAGTTCAAAACTTGTTCCAGAACAAAATTTCTTAGGCCCAGTTTTTTGATCGGTAGTTAACTCAACCAATAGTTAAATATGCTAACCAATAGTTGCAAATTTCGGTGAAACACGTTTATTTATCAATTGTTTGTATAACAAATGGTAAAAAATTAACTCTCCATCTTATTTGACCATTTGTGAGGCTAGCAATTGATGATAAAACGCAATTTAGAATCCATTGGTAAGCATATTTAATAAATGGTTCGTCAACTTTTTAGTTTGCTTCGTTTAGTCTCATATGACAGATTCTACTTAAGGTTACACTAGTCGAAAATTCTTCCATGCAAACGTTGTCTAGAGATTACTCCACTGTTTGACGATGTACGTTCAAAATAAAAAATAATAGCAATTTGTCTCATCATTATCTAGTCCTGTATGGAAACAAAAAATAAAAAAAATATATATTTGAAAGTTATGAGCGTCGAAAGTTCTACATTTCAACACTAATTTTAACGCATCTTTGGGCGGAAATAAATACCATAAGAAGAAAGAAAATTGCTAAACGGCCTCCTTACAGGGATAGATTAGTAATTCAACAATGCCAATAATTTTATTTTGAAAATATACATTTAGTAGTTTTTTCATGATATCTAGACTCCCAAAGGTCTGTTTATAAAAAATCGCGCGCTCGTTTTCGTTCTAAATCATCATCCATTTCGCTACAAACTTGCAAAAGTGCTAATTCGTACACGAACTAGCTTGTTACTGCTCATCACAGCATCTATTTCTTTCGCACGTGTTGTAGGATAAGACAGGATGTATTTTAACCCCGCGCACAAAATAGTTCGTGCCGTCGACTAGTTCAACCTTAAGACAGATTCTACATTTGACAGATTTTGTAAAAAGTGAGACAAGTAAGGAATATTGTGTCATCAAAATAATACTGTTATATAGTAATCACTGTATTTATTGATAAGCATATTTTGTTTTTATACCTTGTATTAAATGTTTACATTTATAGTAACTAATATTTTTTGTTCAAGTTTCGTTAAAGCCGTTTCGTACAAAATGAATGAGAAAATGAGCTGCCTCCTCATTTTCTTTTCCGAAATTGGTGTTTTTTGTACCCATTGTTTTCAGTTATTTGACACTGACATCGTAAAGCCCTCCTTCGGCAATCGGGTAAAAAGGCAAGGTTTGTCTCTAGTTTGCTAACAGCCCGAATCAAAGACGCGCGACCAACCGCGAAAATACAGTCAAAACACAGCCTTACTGAGTCTTTAAAATTGGTCACGTAACACCCGTATTGTAGACTGCAGTTAGTCAGAACAATATAGGTACTTACGTCGCTTTGTACACGTCAGTAACGACAAATACATTTGTTTAAAACCTCTGAGCCCCTGACACTTGTGTCTATAAAGATCCCTACATAATTGACATTGCTATTTGACCTCAAACCACCTGCGTTTATCTCGGTTGGCAACAGAGATCCATAATCAAAACGGAAAAGAATGAAGTTATCAAAAAACCCGACTGCTTCAAAAGCGAACTAAAAAGACGTAAACAAGAAGAAAATTATGCTGTGCAGTCGGAGGATTCATATTCGCGGGCTGGCTGACCAAAATCTGGTGTTTTTGATTTTTTGTTTTAACTTTTTTTATTTATAACTTTTTAGTAAGTATTTTTCGAATTAGGTACATTTAAACATATAAGTATTGTATATTTTTGAAATCACCTCTTAAAACCCTTTATTTTAATACCCCACACGATGGGATTGGAAGAAAAGAAAAATTTGGGCCCCCACAAATAATGTATGGTATGGTCCCCAATAAAGGTTCGAGGTTCCCAATCCCTGACATAGGAAAGATTTCAATAATTGTATGCCTATGTATCACCTTAGGTCTTTGCCTACCCTAAAGGATTTACAGTCGTGAATTTATGCTATAAACTCCTTCAAATCCTTGGCATGATCGTTCACACGTAATAGGAAGTCAAGATATATCTTACAATTCTGCAACGCGTCATTCGTAAACGTCACACGTGCGCGTGCGCATTTATTCGATTATCTTTGAGATAACCAGACTGTTTATTAAACAGTATACGTTGATACCAGCTAGGTAATTATTACGTCATTGACATTCTCATTTAGTCCGACTTTGTTATCTTGTCTATTTGGTGCGGGCAGTGGTGTCTCATCCCATACAAAGAAACAGTCCCGACGTACTGTACTGATAAATACTAATTATTTTTTGTACATCGATCGCGTTCGGCTCCGTTCCACGGATATAGATGGTGATCTTTCTAGCGCCGTGGCACGGAACCGAACGCGATCGATTTACAAAAAAATGATCGGTAGAATCAGATGAAAAACGCTAGTTACGTCAGCACGGTTTCTTTGTATGGGATGAGGTATCTGTATGCTAGTATTATATTATATGTGGTGCGGGGACACTGCGGGACTACGAGCATACAGGAGTCACAGCGGATCTTTGTGTCTCTGAAGTTAGGTTCTGCGAACCATTGCGGAAGAAACAGTTTGTCCTCAAATATACTCCATGAGTAAGCGAGATAGGACGATGCGACCAACGTAAGCGAGTGAAAGAGGCAGTTGTACAATGCTATGTTCTACTTCAACATTGACACAAAAATAGCAACTGCAGGTCTTGCAGCCAACTTCAAAGACACAAAGATCCACTGTGACTACTGTACTCGTGAGCTGTGATTCTAAAAAGCATCCTTTTTCAACCGACTTTAAAAAAAAGGAGGTTTTCAATTCGTCGGAATGTTTTTTTTTATTGTAGGTATATTACCCTATTATTCAAAGACGTCTGGACCGATTTGGAAAATACTTCTTTTGTTTGAAAGGGTATACTTCCCAGGTGGGCTCATGTTCATCAGGTCAGGATCTGATGGTGGGATCTAGGGGAAATCGAGGAAACTCTAAAAATATTATAGGCATACGTATAACGATTTCGTTATTTTAATCAACAAAGCAAGCATTTGCACTCAGAAAGTAGTTTTTGGTGAAGTAGAACTGATGAAGAAGACCACAGATGGTCACTGGAACTCCTTAGTGATAAGTATGTCACGGGTATAAGTTATCTCGAATAGTTAACCGATTATGATGAAGCAAATACTTATAAATAATTGGTGTACTTATGAAAATGGTACCATCGAACTGATCTGACGATGAAGCCGGAAGGTAAGCACTGGAACTCCGAAATAAAACAATGTATCCTAATCGTGTTTGGGCTTATTGGAATTGATTTACTTGGTAATTTGAGGTACCTACCAAAACTGAAGAGAAAAATAAAAACGTTTTGTCTTTGTTAACTATTGTTTTTAATTTTTTGACACCGACTTCGGAAAAGAAAGTTATTTTACGCTTTGTAGTGTTTTGCTTTGGAAGTTTGTTTACTTTTTTTGTTAAAAGGCTTTTTTCGTCATTTCGATTTTGACTACACTAATTCAAACACAGAACAGTGCAGTGTGGCAAGTACAGAAAGCTGCTGCAAATGCAATAGTATAAACTATAGAATTTCAGGCATGATTATTTAGACTGGGCAATATTTTGGAGATTTGCCAATCCACGATACTGTTAATCCTAAAATGATCATGATCAGCAATTCAGCATCTATAGAATTTTCGTTGCAGAATAACACCACTGTTAAATCCAGGCCTGCGGATCACAAGCCAAATGGCAACACTGGGGCCCATGAAAAATGCTGCGACTCTTGGATCCTGCAAGGTACTATACCCGCGAAACCGCGATACGCGGCAGCGGTAACTAGGTGCCTGTTTTTTGGGCTACCGGCCCGTATAGGTGGAAAGTGATACAAGGAAACACAGTGCAGACCACGTCAGTTTTCCCATTATTGCTCATTGCCATCCCTTGCTCATAGGCCCCAGTGTTGCCTCTTGGCTTGTGATCCGCAGGCCTGTATTCAACAACCACTATTTACGCAAAGAGGATGAATGCCTCACTAGATTGCCCTACTCGAAGGCTACCCCTTTAAAAGACTATAGATTAAAATAGATTTTTATTTGCTTTGAGATAACGATCTTGGAGCGACTGTCCAGTTTACTGGTCACTTTGTATAAGCTGTCCTATAAAAGGCTATGTCAATGGTGCAATGTTTCGCGATTCAAGACTAAAAGTAGATGGAAAACTGCGGAAAAGTAGCATAAAGAATTTATAAGGGTTGCCATCGATGGTTATTTTCAAGTTAATGAAGAATAAAGGTTTAAACCAAATGCTAGCTTTTCATTATTTTCGGTGTCAACAGTTAAGGTTCCCCTAGTCAACGGCACGAATTATTTTGTGCGCGGGGTTAAAATGCATGCTGTCTCATCCGACAACACGTGCGAAAGAGATAGATGCTGTGATGAGCGGTAAGAAACTAGTTCTAGTACGAATTAGCACTTTTGCAAATTTGTAGCGAAATCATGATGATTTAGGACGAAAACGAGCGCGAGAAATTTTATGAACAGATCTTTGGGAGTCTAGATATCATGAAAAAACTACTAAATGTATATTTTCAAAATAAAATTATTTGCATTGTTGAATTACTAACCTATCCTTGAATGGAGGCCGTTATGAAAATTTCCTTCTTCTTATGGTATTTATTTCCACCCAAAGATGCGTTAAAATTAGTGTTGAAATATGGAACTTTCGACGCTCATAACTTTCAAATATTGTATTTTTATACTTTTCTGTTTCCATACAGGGCTAGATAATGATGAGACAAATTGATATCATTTTTATTTTGAACGTACATCGTCAAATAGTGGAGCAATCGCCAGACTACGTTTGTATGGAAGAATTTTCGACTAGTGTAACCTTAAGATTTGTTTCTAAAGAAAAAAGCGAGAATTCCTTCCCTGACGCTTAATTAAATTCTCCACTATTAATTAACATTTCCAGATAGTGAAATTTTTAATAACTTTTTGTAGCTGATAGCGGAACCACTAGAGTAGAGGTATCCCACATTAATTTCATAGAAATTATTTTAGTTTTGTTTTTTAAAATAGACAAAGTAGGTACAGACATAATAATTATAACATCTTGGCAGAAGAGACGGAAGTCTGTTACCTATCACTCGCGAGTTCACGCGGGAAAATTTACGCGATACCAACATTACAAAGATCAAACGATTTATTTTGGTACTGGTAATCGATCGCTATAAATTCTAAGTGGTATTTGAGTTGAGAATATACGATACTTATCGTCTATCGATAAACAGGCCAGTATTTATTCATTCTGTTTAGTTTCTTTTTTTTAATGATAGTTAGAGACGAACCATAAAGTACTCGAGTCGAGTTAACTTTTTTTTTAATCGAACGTAGTTGCCCGCTTTTTTTATTTATTTTCGGCCAGGCTATCAAGGCTTCTATTATTTATGCTGGGACGTAAATATTTTGTTTGCCCGGTCTTTTTAGGGTTCCGTACCTCAAAAGGTAAAAAAGGAACCCTTATAAGATCACTTTCTTGTCAGTCTGTCACCACCGATTTTCTCAGGAACGGGTGGACCTAGCAAGTGGAAATTTATACCAGATACTGAGGTTTATAGTCCCTATTAGGTGTATAAAAAATAAGGTCCACGATAAAAAGATATAATCAAACTTAGATTTTCGCGAAAACTTGTAAGTACCAAAATTTACCTGAATTTTCAACTATTTTATTTTTTGGAATTTTCCCTTTTGCTTGTGCTGTAAGACCTTGCTTTTAACCAAAATTGATAATTCTAGGTCAATCGGAAGTATCCTATAGATTTTGGGTCGAAAACCTATATGATAGTTCCCGTTGACCAAGAACCACGAAATTTGGCAAAAAGTAGGGTCTTACAGCAAAAATAAAGGAAAAAATCCAAAAAACCAAATAAGTTGAAAATTAAGGTAAATTTTGGTATTTACAAGTTTTCGCGAAAATCTAAATTAACTCGTATCTTTAAAACTTAGCCATCAATAAAAATTATACCAATTTTATTATGTCGGTATAATGGGTAGGTATAGAACCCTCGGCGCACGAGTTTGACTCGCACTTGACCGGTTTTTAGGGTTCCGTACCCAAAGGGTAAAAACGGAACCCTATTACTGAGACTCCGCGGTCCGTCTGTCTGTCTGTCTGTCTGTCTGTCTGTCACCAGGCTGTATCTCATGAACCGTGATAGCTAGACAGTTGAAATTTTCACAGGTGATGTATATCTGTTGCCGCTACAACAACAAATACTAAAAACAAAATAAAATAAATATTTAAGGGGGGCTTCCATACAACAAACGTCATTTTTTTGCCGTTTTTTACGAAAATGGTACGGAACCCCACGTGCGCGAGTCCGACTCGCACTTGGCCGGTTTTTTATAACTAAAATGTTTGCTTATGAAGTCGGTTAAAAATGCAAACACAGGTGTCTTATTATTGAAATAGAATAAATACTTGCAGTTGATAGTCTAAAATGTCTAGTGTTTATCTATAAGGTAGTTGTCAATAAATATCTTTCGAGGGCAGCTCGGAACTAAATTGACGTAAGTGCACTGTATTAAGATGATTAATTATTTTCAAAGTCACATTAATAATATTGACGACTACGTTGATTGTTCTACGTGCCAGAGAGAAGTGTAGCCAAAGAGACAGGTGCTGTTGTCTATTTAGCAGTAAGCTGACTGTTAAGTACTTTCAATAATTTTAAATATAAATTTCCGAATGTATGTAGGTGCATCATTTAGCAATTATTTTATTTTGTGTTTGTAATTGTCAGGCAAGATATGTGTGTACCTACCTTTATTAGAAAAAAAATATTTTCTTCATACTATTTATTGGAATAAGAATTAATACTACAATTAAAGCCGACCCTAACATAGTTGGGAAAAGGCTAGGCAGATTGACTACAATACGAATGAAAACAACTTTTGTTTCTACCGGCGATCTAATTAAAATTTAGAACATAAAAGCTGATATTGTGACTTAACTATGATAGTTAGATATATTCCCAGACTTTTTTGTCGGTAATAATGAGTACTTTAATCATGTAGTACATAATTTTAATGTATCATCAATAGTTTTCTCAACGCACGCCAAATAATTAATTTTATAGGCAAAATTTTGCTACTTTGGGTTACATTATTGTAATTTTCATCAGGATTTCTATTTTTTTTTTTAAATAAATTATTGCCTATGACACTTAGGAATAATGTAGCTTTCTAATGGTGAAAGAATTTTCAAAATCGGTTCAGTAGATCCAGAGATTACATCCTCAAGTCGGAACCACACTTCGTGTCGTGGCGTGGCGTGGCGCTGAATCCACTAATCATAAGCCTACGTCATAACGCAACGTATTTTGTAGCCAATCAACTGCGTCAGAAGGCGCCACGACACGCCACGCCACGTGAGTGTGGTTCTGTCTTCAGTCTCACAAACTTTACCTCTTTATAATATTATTCTTACTAACTGACCCCCGCGGCTTTGCTCCGGTCAACTGCCTACCTACCTACCATAACTACCCTACGTTTTTAAGATGTATTCTGCTATTCGGGGCGGAGACAAATCCAACGAATTAAAAACCATGAAAATTGGTCCAGCAGATCTCGAGTTATAAGTGTTGTAACAAACCCGTCTGTTTTATTTATATAGATTACTAGCTGACCCAGCAAACTTTGTTTTGCCATAAAAAGACCAAACATTTATCTACCCTACCTACCCTACCTTACACTACCTACCCTACCCTACACTACACTACCCTACCCGGCCCTACACTACCCTACCCTACCCTACCCGACCCTACACTACCCTACCCTACCCTACACTACCCTACCCAATACTATCCTACCCTACACTACCCTACCCTACCCTACAATACCCTACCCGACCCTACCCTACCCGACCCTACACTACCCTACCCTACCTACCTACCAACTCGTTGAACTACTATACGAATGTAACCAACTTTTGTTTCTACCGGCAGCGGCGATCAAATTAAAATTTAGAACATAAAGGTTGCTATTGTGAGTCAATCTTAAAAGATAGACATATGCTGTCGCGGACTTTTTTGTAGAACTTTTAAAGAGGAACATTTCCATCATACATGATATTTGCGTAACTTAAACCGTTTACGCAGCGCACGCAATGGAAGCTCTCAAAAAGGAATATCTTTGCCCGTTTTTGCAATATTTTTCATTTATGCTCGGCTTCTATTGGTCGTAGCGTGATGTTATATAGCCTATAACCTTCCTCGATAAATGGACTATCCAACACAAAAAGAATTATTCAATTCCAACCAGTAGTTCCTGAGATTAGCGCGTTCAAACAAACAAACAAACTCTTCAGCTTTATAATATTATAGTATAGATTATAAGTATAGTAGGTATAAAGTATAAAGATAAGTTCCATTGCATTAGGTACATATCGTAGGTACACAAATACCGGAACTACGGATTACGGCGCCCGCGCCACGCGGTTGGCGCAAGTTCTCCTTACATGTGTCATCGCCCTTAGTGACAATGACAGACAATAGGTTTTTAATTTATGTACTTCCCATAACTGAGAAGTGCAGCTATGGTAACTTTGTAACACATTTTCTTTAAGACGACGACTAACGCCAACGACCTTGAGGGAACAAAACTCGCACTCGTTTCACATCCGCGCGACCCAAAATTTAGTAGTTTTTTTGTACTTTCTTATTATTCTAAGACTTAAAAAAAAAGCTTCAGATGAAAATGTAGGTAATAAAATTGTCTTTGAGATGGTGTCGTTTTCATTAAAATACTCCTAGCGGTTATGGTGCGATTGTCGTGTTTTTGACATAACTTTACAAATTAATTACACTATGTTATACAAATAAAAAACAAAATTTTCTCAGATCAAATTATTAAAAAAATTGTCTTATGTAACATGTATTTTTCCAAAAAAATACGAATGGCCGGTTAGACGTCATTCTCATTTTAAAATCAGCTACTCAAGGAAATCGGCGCCTTAAAGGTAGGTACTGGCAATAGAAAAAATTGTTGTTGAAACAGCTGGTTTACACATATGTTCAATCATAAAAATATGTTAAATAACCAATGATAGCTACCTACACAAATTATTTAAAAGAAAAATATAAAATCTAGCGATAAAATAAATGTGCAAAAAATAACAATAATGCAAAAAAAAAACAGCAAAGCAACATAAATGATGCAACAATCGAAACTGTTACTATTTTATTATATATATTTACAACTATCACAAAATAAAATAAATTAGTGCAATAACATTTATAAAAAAATCGAATTTCAGAGCAAAACATTGATCACATCACTATTCAATCTACGTAAATTAAAAAATTAAAGCATCACATTACGACCGGCAAAAAAAAGTAAAATGAAGCACAGACACAAACGCAAACAGCTTTATACCAGCTCATTTTTGTTGCCTGTAGCCCGCTGGCCCCGTTTCCTGCATTCGGCCCGGAGTTGTTCCTTATTCATAGCCGCTAAAGCCTCAGGACTAAGGTTCTGACGGGTCCTTCCATTGTCAGAGACAGAGTTCTGACGGGGTATGACCACTGAATTGGCGTTATTACGAGCACGCCTTGTACCCGCCATATTCAATTTATTTTTATAATTCTTGTTTAATTATATTTTGTTGTGTCTTCTACACTTTAATGTTATCCCTTGTCTTCTTGCCTTGCGGAATTGTGGAGAAATTGTTGATGTAATACATACATGTTGTATTGTAAATATATATAATAAATCACTCAAAATTTATTAATATTACACTGTATTAAAATTCAAGTAAATAAAAATATTGGAATAACTACTAATAGTTACGAACGTAAAGTAAATTTAAACACGGAGAATTATTGGGGTTACCAAAGAGAAATAAATATAAAATTAATTATGAAGAAAGTAAAAGTTATAATAGATAATACAAATAAATATATAGAATAAACATAGCTGACTTTGAACTTTGATAAGAATGGTCCCAGTTTTTTTTTAATTAAAATTATGATTATGTCTAATGAGATGATAAGATATTCCGTATTTCTACAACTGTTTTACTAACAATGATAATAATAATTTTTTTTATAAAATAAAATTTATAGGTAAATATGATTTAATGATGAAAACGCACTGAGTTGTTAATAAAAACCAAATTAATGGTAAACTTGCACGTAAATATTTGCATGAAACGGCGAAAATAAACCCTCGGTACAATGTTATTGATTATTTATGTTCCTTCGAGCGTATCATAATCGTACGTCGAGAAACATTGATTCCATACAAGGAGGGCATTTTCTAGCGTATCAAAAATAAAAAAGCCATTTTCAGCCCCTAAGAAATTAAGCGTAAATTTTAAAATATCATAAAAATGTTTAGGGACAGTCAGCGGAAATTATAAGTAACATCTAACCTAACATAACATTAAAAAAAATGTATTCAAAATATACTCACATTCGCAGTAAATCAAGAACAGTTCAGTTTACAATTCTCAGTCTTTATTTCATTCAATTTGTATTTATTTTATTAGAAACAATATTTTTCTCACACAATATCTTTCCGTGAAAAGCAAAATGTTGAAGTTTAGACAATTGTTGCCATTACTAAAGAAAAACTCCCAATATTCAGGTGCGACACTTTTTCAAAAACTCCACAGTGGGAGATAGTGCCTTACCTATAAAACCCTAGTTTCAACAATCAAATATGTTGCAAAAAAAATGAAAAGCGAGGCAAATTCAATAAATAAAATAAACAAGCTTGTTGCTTCCAGTATTTGTCAAAACAAATAATTTTAAAATTGCATCATTTACCAAGTTTTAAATAAAATATTTTATATATGGTAATACTAATCCAAGCACTGACGTGTGTTTGTTTTCATAGACAATATTAGTGCTGCCCTGTAAATTATAACCTGAAATAAGGCGATTTATTATCTTACATGAAAGTGTCATTGGCGTTTAACCATCGGCCCCGACGGAAAAAGAGGGTTAAGAGGGTAAATACTTGGAATAACCTAATTTGATACTTTAGAATTAATAATAAAAAAATCTAAAGTATCAAATTAGGTTATTCCAAGTATCTCATACTAGTTTTGGGGTTGCTATGCCGCGATTTTTTTAATTTGCCGCGCTTTTTCAGTCTCTACTTTCGTTTGCCAGACTCTATCTTGTCATAATTACGTGTTCATTATAGACTGTCGATCAAAGCGTGCATACTTCTAGATAAATTATTTAGTCTGAAATAATAATATGTCGGGTAACTTGTATTCCATTTTCGATCGGGAAAGTAAGTCTGATTGGCTCAGTGCCTATGACCTAATTGTGTATCTGTTTTGACACCATGAAGCACACTCCTTCCTTTTAATTTTGATAAATCAACAGTATTCTTTGCGTGTTTTACGCTGCCGAGTAAACGGATTTTATAACATATGGAGCAATTAATGCAAGGAAGGCGTACCGTACGCTATTCTTTGAACTTACACAATTAGGGTGCTGGCTTCTCTTACTTGAGTTTGTTGGTTCAAATCCAGGCAAGTTTAAGTACCAGTTTGAGTTTTTAAATCCACATCTTCAATCTAAATACTTCTTTCGGTAATAAATTCTTATTATCCCCTGGTCTGTCCACCCGACCGAATTGGAAAAAAGCATCCTGTGCGTTATCTGTCCACCCGACCGAATCGGAAAAATACCTGTCAGTACAAGTTTTGACGTATCAAATATATATTGTAATATCAAATATATTACAAGGTAAAACTGGGTAAATCCCTATGAAATCAGATAGCTTATTTTATCACAATTCTAACAACATAACATTTATACATGGTCCCCATACAAAAGTACCGAGAAATCGGCGTTTTACTGAGACCGGGCGATCGCAAAAAATGGCCCCCGGGAACGTCATCCGACAGCGCCCCGGCGGCCGGCCAACCTGGACAGTTGACCGTTTATATAGTGATCGAAGATTCACAAGTACTTTTTAGGTTTATTTTAGTTATCGCTGACGTTGGAGAAGGAAAAAGTAGGGAGGAAACTATAATGTTATTATAAGTTTGAAATTGCCAACGTGAACAAGCATTGTGATTAATGCTCTTGCCTTCTCTGAAGAAAATTTATAAGATTTATTTAGCTAAGTGAATTGTTGATCTTGTAAATTATAATTTTAATAAGTTTTCTGTGGACATTCATCATGGCCAGGTCATTGAGGTGATTTTCCCCCATAGTACCTACTTCCAAACCAAGTTTTTAGTCTCCTGAGGCTGCTTAACGATTGATTTGGGTAGACCAACCATAATTTTCAAGGTTTTTAGTACTCTTTTTGGACATCAACAAATTGCTAGATTTGTTGGGTTGGGTTGTATAGTTAGGACTTTGATTTCTTTCCATTTGGCTACTTATTTTTTATTACTAGGCGACGGCCTTGGCAATAACACTAGTAACAGTATTTTTATTATTTTCGATATGTTAGAAGTACTACATAATTTTATGGAGATACAATCTATAGGATAGTATAAAGTTCGGGTAGGACATCCACAAATTCAAACTCGGGGCTGCAGCTTGCTACTGGGCTTTCAAATTACATTATTTATGGTCATTGAATAAACAAAAATAAACTCATAATTAACCTGTTTTGAAGTCGCATCATCTGGTATTATGAGGCGTCTAGACAAACTCGAAACTTGAAATCTCCGGTCTCGAAGTCTCTTTCATCAAACAGTAATTACCCGACTGCCGAAGGAGGGTAATGTGTTTATCAGTCTATGTATGTATGTATGTATGTTTGTTCCTATATGGCGTTCCAGAGACCAAACGCGTTGGCCGATTTTGATGATTCATACGTCAATCGATGCGTCTTAATCCTGCGAGTGTCATAGGCTACATTAAAATTGGACAATAGAAAAATGGCGGCTTTTGGGTGCCATATTGTGGGGGCCCAAATTTTTTTTTCTTTGAAACCCGTCGTGTGGGGTATCAAAATAAAGGGTTTTAAGAGGTTATTTCAAAAACACTTATATGTTTAAATGTATCTAATTCGAAAAAACCTAACTTAAAAGTTATAAATAAAAAAACTTAATTCAATACTTTTTAGTTCGCTTTTGAAGCAGTCGGGTTTTTTGATTTTTTGAATTAAGTTTTTCCATCTTTTGTCCCGAAAAGTTTCATTCAAAATCATTGCGAAACTTTACGATCTTGTCAATCACGTGCAAGTGTCATTAACGAATACAAATCGAGAGTGAATCGACTGGAAATCCTTACTAAATTAACATTGGTTTTAAAGTGCCGCTTAATGACCTAGTTGAAATAAATCAAATAAATATATTTGACTTTGTCTTTGACTTTGAGTTTAACTATTGTAAAGTCAGTCTCTTGGACGAGAATACAAAACAATAAATATATTCAGTCAGTGCACAAACAACATCAATGGGGTGCACTTCGAAACGGCGACCGTCCTGCATCTTCGGCCGGGCGATTGTATACCGGGCCGAAATTGGCCATGTGTTTCTTGCCGAACATCTTCGCTTTTGATCACATTGGGTCGGTCACCACTACTAGCTCGACGGAACGACAGTGTTTCAGTTCTTTGAACATCACGAAGTGTGTTAGCTTCTTATCCAGATATTTAAAATAAGCCGTGCTCGTGATGCTCGCAGCTGGTGCATCAGGATGCTGGATCGAGTTCAAATGCTGCACCATGACTCTCGCCATGCTACACGGAACTGCTCCGCTTTTTTCGCCGCCGTTTTCTCAGTACTCGTGATTATGAATAGATAGTTTGAATTGCCCAACCCTATTTGACACTTGTTTGAGTTTTGACTTTTTGTCATTATTGACAGCAAGACACATGGGCAAGACAATACATTAGGTTTGTTTGTTGCGCTTTGCTGCAATATCTATAAACACGAAACTCAATTTCTTTAGCGTGTTTTGCAAACTAAAATAAAATTGACAGTTACGAGCAATTTTTTAACATTGAAATGGAAGATGAATGGTGACAATATTAACGATTATATTCCTTCTCTTTTGAACCCAAGGGTTGTGAGAAAAGGGGATGGTGATATCTCTCTAACGCAGGTAATGTTTACATAATTAATCTTTTTTTTGTTCATTGTTTAAAAAAAAAAACATGTCAATTTTCTTGGGATAACAGTAAATACTTGAACTTTCCTTCATTCATTTTGGGTTACGTGATAAATAAAGGCCTTGACCTCTCAACTCATACAATATTTTATGCGAAAGAGTTCATTTTGACTGACGTCGATTCATCACATAATCTTAGAGATACTATTCAAATATTGTTGTGATGGAGTCTGAATTATTAGCTATGCTTGCTTTGATTATGATATTGCGGCGAAGAAGAAGACGATGGCGGGTAAGCATACGTAACCCTTGCTTTTATTATATTGAAATCGAAAAACCTTCTTTTCCCCTGTTTGGTGCTATTAAAAGGCCAATCATGGTCTAAAGAAAGTCGATATATGCCTAGTTCTCATGACAATGCAGTCTATTACGCAAGGTGTGAACGCTTCCTTGCTACCACTGGCAAGTGACTTACTTAGGGCCGATTTTACCAATGAAACTAATTGTGATTAGTTTCATTGGTGAAATCGGCCCTAATTTTTGTTTAAACTTGAGCTTACACTAATTTTATTTGTCACTAACTAGCTATCTGGAAAAAAGTCTATATTAGACTAGAAAGATACTACCAAGATTAAGAAAAATATCCTATGACCCAGGCCATGCCTATCCCTGTGCTAAGTTTCATACAAATCTAATCAGCTGTTGAGGTGTGATTGAATAACAAACAAGTGAACACACACAAATTCACATCTATCTAATACCTTTAAAGGAGCAATTCTCGTATATATGTATCTATGAGCAGAGCTTGGTCGCCCAGGTACTTTATAATAGTACCTAGTACTTTTAATAGGTAGCAGGATGGGAACCACCCTAATTGTCTCCACCTCTTATAGGATGGCTCCCCATGTTGTGAAGTTTTCACCCCTACATGCTCAGGGTGGTGCTGCTACTACATTATTCAGTAGAAAGTCTTCAGTAAGTTGTATTAGCCTACCCTCTTGCTTTATATTTTCCAAAATCTGTACTTGACGGTTTCCAACATGTAATGAATACTGAAGAGTAATTGTCAGAATGGCAGGGAATGTGTTTTGTCCTGTCAAAACAATTACGCAGTTAGGATAGAAGTGATTCTTAACAGGTTCAGTCCCATGACGCATCTTCATGACATTTGTGATTGTTTAACCAACTTCCCAAAAGGAGGAGGTTCTAAGTTCAACATTGTGTATGTTTTTTTTTATGTTTCTTTCACCGATATCTTCATTAATTGCGGACCGATTTTAAAATTCTTTTTTGTTTGAAAGAGTATGTTCCGCAATTGGTCCCATTTTAATTTGGTGGAGATTTGATGAAGAACTTCGAAGATATACAACAGAACTCTTCAATAAATAACGGCAAATCTGGGATTGTTACAATCGCATGTCTGTGTGTTGTTTATGCCATTTCATAACATAACATCACGCCAGTACGCTCTTAAGGGGTACACAGATATCTCATTTCACCGGTTATGTTCATGTTTCATGACATTCGGGTAATTTATTCTGGCGTTATGGGTACCTTACTAAACAACTTGCCTATTAGGTAAGTACAACTACAAAGTGAAAAATAACTTTATTTTTGGAAGTCAGTGTCCAAAACGCAAATTGGTACCTATGAAAGACACCGAAAAATAAAGTTATTTTTCACTTTGTAGTTTTTTTATTTGGAAGTTGGTAGTGTTTTTTAGTAAAAAGGTTTTTTTTGCTATGTGGTAAGTGAACCTGTTAACTTCACAAAACTTGCTGAGCAACAAAATGGATTGCTGGCAAGAATAGCCCATAAGCATGTGTACCTGTAAAGTATTTTTTGGTCACATTCTTAGTAAAATCAGTAGTAGAAAGAAAACATAATGTTAGTCTGGCATAGTATTATATCATCATTAAAAACAGTCATTACGTAAAAAGGGAGCAGTGGTGTCCCAGTGGTAGCAGCCGCGACTTACATTTTTAAGGCAAACATCATGAGAAAACCAGCAAAAATTCGAAGACATGTACATCCACCCACCCATACTGGGCCCGCGTGGTGGATTAAGACGGTACCCTGACCAAAAAATCGGCATGAGATATGAGTATTCCTATTGGTCTAGCGGCACTGGTGCCGCATGAATTACAGTAGTGCATACGCCCAGATTTTAGAATAAAATCTTTATAAAATCGAATTTTGAAAAGAATAAAATCTACAAAAATTTTCGTTATTAAATGGTCTATCCTTTAGTGTTAGTGCAAAAAAAAAAAAATGAACACTTTACGAGGAGATGCATAATATCAATAATTATTTCTCATTTTCATGTTTTTTTGGAAGGAGATTAGTGAAATATAAACAACATTTAAAAAAAAACTAAATCTACCATTTTAGAATCAATATTATGTAGAAATTTAATGTATTTTTATTAATTGATATTTCTTTATAAATAACGAGTAGATAGCTCCTAAAAACAGCACAAAAAACGCCTTGCGCGGCGTTTTGCTCGGGGTACCGCCTTAAGGCCCATTCCGTCTCACAGAGAGGCGGCCTGTGGGAACAATAAACGGCTGATAATGATGATCACGTTAAAAAATATCAATCAAAACCAACTCATTTTTTGAAAAAAGGAATTCCCCTAAATGTGATAATAATACTGTATAGTTCTCGACAAACTTTTTTCTGTGGTAAGGCCCCTGTCTGCGTAATACACAATTTATGGTGCTGCATAAGGGATGGCCAGTCGATTCAGGCTCTGAATTTTTGATTATATGCTAACCTTTTTATTCTATTAAGGTTTTATTTTTAGCAATAGTTTTTATTCAGAAATAAAATAAAATCGTAAAAATTCCTGATCTTAAGAAATCACCCTTGAGTCTTCTAAGTAACTAGTAACTACTTAAATTAATTTTAATCAAATACTTCACAGAACTCTATTTTAAGCCGCTCTTCCCTATCATTGAGAAGAAGAAATGGATTGAATTTGAAGCCAAAACAACGGGTAAGTGTTTTAAAATTAAATGAACTAAGGCCCACTTGCACGAGAAACTTAACTCGGAGTTAGTTGCTAACACGAGGTTAAATTGACAGTTTGACTAATATTATAAATGCGGATGTTTGCATGGATTTTTGTTTGTTACTCAATTACGCCAGAACGGCTGAACGGATCTGCATGAAATTTGGCACAGAGTTAGATTATAGTCTGAAATAGATAAATTATTTATTCAGTGCACACAAAAGACACAGCACAACACACAAAATCGAGTGTGTGTTAATTGGTGTCTTTTCGTTAGAGGTTTGGTTATTCGAGATCGCATGGTTACGGCGACAAGTTTTTCGTGGTAGCGCGCATTTGTTGTTAAGTGACGAATTAGTAAACTTACGGGGACGTGTTATTCGGTGTTACAATTTTCTAAGTCACGTTACACACGCCACAAAATCACAATTCAATTATACCAACCATATGCTACATGCTATCATGTTATTGTTTTATTATACTTATTTTATTATTAAAAACTAGTCATACAATATTGACAATTTAACCTCGTGTTAGCATGCAACTCTGAGTTAAAAACTTTCGTGCAAGTGGGCCTAAATAAACTAACTTTTGAAAGATAACGTCGACTCCTTGTTCTTTTGGAGCTGATGGCAAATTACATAATAGCGCCTACCGGGGCTCCAGACAACGCCAACTTTTTATTTAATTTTGTTTTATAAGGCCAACATAGCTCTATCTACAAATGGAGAGCTGTGTCTCACTTTATCTCATTCTTAAGACGACGACTAACGCCAACGACCTTGAGGGAACAAAACGCGCACTCGTTTCACACCCGCGCGACCCAAATTTTAGTAGTTTTTTGTACTTTCCTTGTTATTCTATGATTTTTTTAAAAAAAGCTTCAGATCAAAATGTAGATAATTAAATTGTCTTTGATATGGTTTCGATTTAATAAAAATACGCCCAGCGGTTTTGGTGCGATTGTCGTGTTTTTTTCCGTTTTAGACCTAACTTCACAAATTAATTACACTATGTTATACGAATAAAACTCAAAATTTTCTCAGATGAAATTATTAAGAAAATGGTCTAATATAACATATATTTTCCAAAAAATTATGTGTTAAAATCAGCTAGATTCAACTCAAGGGAATCGGCGCCTTAATGCCCCATTCGATTCGTGCGTGCGTTCGAACGAACGAATTTGAGCGAAGAAACGCACATATCCTACAGAATTTGACGCCTAGCTTCGACTCAACTTTACGTTGTGGAGAGAGGGTTCATTATGCTATGTAAATTTTTGGGACTACATCGCTTCGACTCTGTCTGTGTGTGCCTTGACCACAGATATAAATCTAACTACATGACGCGATTGTATGTACTTAGTAGTTTTTTGTACTTTCCTTGTTATTCTATGACTTTAAAAAAAAAAGCTTCAGATCAAAATGTAGATAATTAAATTGTCTTTGATATGGTTTCGATTTAATTAAAATACGCCCAGCGGTTTTGGTGCGATTGTCGTGTTTTTTTTCCGTTTTAGACCTAACTTCACAAATTAATTACACTATGTTATACGAATAAAACTCAAAATTTTCTCAGATGAAATTATTAAGAAAATGGTCTAATATAACATATATTTTTCCAAAAAATTATATGTTTAAATCAGCTAGATTCAACTCAAGGGAATCGGCGCCTTAATGCCCCATTCGATTCGTGCGTGCGTTCGAACGAACGAATTTGAGCGAAGAAACGCACATATCCTACAGAATTTGACGCCTCGCTTCGACTCAACTTTACGTTGTGGAGAGAGGGTTCATTATGCTATGTACATTTTTGGGACTACATCGCTTCGACTCTGTCTGTGTGTGCCTTGACCACAGATATAAATCTAACTAGATGACGCGATTGTATGTACTTCGCTACTACACTAAAGTACGATCAATGTAAAAAAAAAGCTCAAATCGTAATTTGAGCACCGGAACTCCACTGAAATCTAGAAAGATGCCTTTTTCCACTACCTTGTCAATTATTTAACACATTGCCTAAGAAATTCGTTTCAAATTATGAACATTTAGACACAAGATTATAAAAAAAAACAAAATTATATAATAACAGTTACGAAATGACTTTTGTATAGAGTTTTGATATCATTATGTAACTACAACGTAATTATTTTTCTTTTGGCGGCTAAGTACGAGTGAAATAATTAGCAATTTAAAGAAAAAAAAAATACGTAACTGAATAGGGTACTGTTGGTAGGCGCATTCTGCCGCTACTCCCGCGCTTTTTCCACCGCGAAAAAGCGCGCGTTGATTGTGTATATATTTATAGTCTGTGGTTTTTAATCTGAACAAAAAACTAAATTTTTTCTAATAAATTTTTGTTGGAACTTATTGGTATTTAATTAAGTAAGCTCATCAGGTAGTGGAAAAAGAATCGTTCGCGTCTCGCTTAAAAAGGCTTTATTTTACACTCGCATGTAGCTTTCGACATCGACTAGATCGAAATTGGCTACATCGCTTGTGTTAAAATCTCGACTTTTTATGTTCGACACAAAATGTACTATTTTATGCCATATTGATCTGTAAAGACTGTATAAGAAGGAGATGTCCAGGCATTGCAATTTTCTTTTATTGGTAAGTAAATTTGTTTTTAAATTGTGTGTGAAAAAGTGCCACGTTTGGTTTTCATACAAATGGAGGGCCTTGCGTTATCTAGTTAGATTTATGTTTATGGCCTTGAGCCATAAAAAATAATGAAAGACAGACAATGTTAACGACTTATCAAACTATACCTAGAGCTACCTTGTCTCACGAGAGAAGTCCTGTGGCTCTAACTAGATTTGATAGAGATTTTATTTAGTTTAGGTATTCAGTCGCTAGACTAGCGCTGCGTCTGCGAGACTTCTCATTGTCAATTAACAATACCTAATCCTCGCTACAGCAAATAATAAAAAGTATATATTTCAGATTCACCCAATAAATAAGGAAAACTCACAGAATGTACAAAACTTAATATCTCAGCGTAATGTTATAAAAAACATAGCAAAACTAGAACCAGACGTTGACAGAGACAGTCTAGGGTTCTCAGCTATCGATGATCTTCAGAGTGAAGCAAATAACTTTGATTCCTGCTCTCTAAGTGTTGTTGATTCTGTACCAGCTCAAACCAAAGTTCCTAAAAGATCCACACCTTTGGTTTCTGTGTCTTCTCACACAGAACTAGACCAAAATGTAGATTCGAAAAGTGAAACTACCGTCATTCACAATGTTACCGATAGAGCTACAGCAGTCTCGGTGTCTTTCGGCATCGACAACTGCCAAATTGTAGATATAAGTTCTAAAAAGAGTGCCATCAAGAGGGTCAAATTCACACAAAACAATATCAACACGTCGGTCGATTGTGAAATAATCGAAGGTTCTCAAGTGAGCACGGAAGAGAGTGAACTCGACGAAAACATGAACGAACTCCTTAGTCCCGAAACTCCCAAGTCACTAAAGAGATCAGCCGTCACTGTCAACTTGGAAATTAAAAAGAAAAAACTGTCATCCACAGAGACAGCAGAAGACAAAGTTCTAATTTTAAACACAAGTGCCATCGAGAAGATATCCCATGTCATCGTTCAACCACCAAATTATAAATTAGTGAAAGGGAAAATTTTGGACAAGAGTAAATTCAAAAACGATAGTAAGAGAAACTCAGTGGTAGCTTTAAAAGTTAACAATGGAATTGTGCATGGCAGTCTGAGGCAAAAAACTATCGATGGTTTTTTCCCAAAGCGTACTAATGTTTTAAACCTAAAAGTTTCGGAAGGGAGGAGCCTAGCCGACCCTGGGTCTGACGAGAAGGCTCCAGTAATTGAAAATGGTGTTGAGGTCATGAGTAAGAATTCGGGTATTACTGATGCGATTAAAAGCGATAGAAATCGTAAGTTGTCTCACAAAGGGACCCCTAGGATTGACAATGAGTCTTCAAATAGACCGGCGAGCGGTCACTACCCGAAGAAGGAAGGATGTCGCACTCCGGAGGTTAAGACGACATGCTCATCACCCCGTGGGAAGTCAGACTGTCCAAGCTGCCACAGTCCAAGGAAGACGGTAGACTCGATACAGTTCAGTTTGCAGCCCAAGTCTGTGTCTACCAAGAAATCTATTTCTACCAAGATTATACCGCATCATAAGGTCGTCGCAGGTATGTTATGCAAGCTTTTTTCGTAAATTGTTGTTGTGTAATATTGTTATACAGAATTTTTGGATTGAACAGCTAAACATTTGCAAAGTTCTTGTTCATTGTGTGTGTTCTTGCCATTTGCAACGAATGATGACTGGAGAGACTGCCTTTTAACTCCATTTACTTACTTTTCTTTTTTGCATTGTGGTTTAATTTTTTGTCGTACCTAAGTAGTGTTTACGACCTTTCTGATGGCTCGACGCGATTCGATATCACACCGATAAATGTATTTTTTAATTATCAAAATTGCAATTACGTATACATGGTCCCAGCGCTAACAAAGAAAATTTGTTTCAAATAAATGTCACTAGATGGCGTGATATGAATTTTATTGAATTGTGTGTAAAATTAACATTTTCTAGAACTGGCCATACAAATTGTATGTTCTTGCTTAATCAACTCTCTTAAGCACAATATTATGGAATTTGGGATCTTAATTCACATTTCGAAAATTATTTGAACGGATCATTTAAAATTGAATCCAAAAGATGGCGCGTTTTTTAATTTCTGAGCATGCCACTCGATTGTTAAATTTGTATTATAACACATTTTGGAAACTGTAAAAACGTGCAAAAATTATGTTATAAAACAAATCGTCACTGTATTTAAAGAAAATTAAGTCATGAACCGAGTAAACCCTTTACATGCAAGTTGCTGCTAACACCATCTATAGCCGTGGAACGGAACCGAACGCGATCGAAGTACTTATAAAATAATCAGCTTATCAGACGAAAACCGCTAGTTACGTCGGCGCGGTTTCTTTGTAGTGGATGTGGCATCTGAATGCTAGTATTATATTATCTGTGATATGGAAATGCAATCGACCGCAATATGCGACGCAGTTCGACCGATTTGCCCTTGCAATTTTTTTGAAAATACGTGCACGATTCGTGCCACTAGGAAGGTCACTTACATTACGAAATCCTGCATGTTTTCATGACATAGGTCGCTTAACGCATTCCCAATATAATCTTGAAAGTATTGACCACTTGTGTCTAGAAGCATTTTGTATCTAACACGTTCAATTTAACTGTGCACCCGGTGCTGTGACGTCACTTTGACGTTCGACTTTCGCTATTGGTGGACGAGGCGTTCGGCGGGAGTCCAGCGAGGTGCTCATTAGGGTGAGGCCAAACGAACGTAACTTTGAGAGTTGTGAGTCGCGTAAAATGAGTCGCGAAATTTACGTTCAACTGAAATTCGGTTAGGCTGCCAGACGAACGGACGTAATTTCAGTTGCTATTCTACGTTTGTACGGGGCGCTGAGCTTGCCTCGTTCCCCTCAATCACCTCGAACGCCATTCGGTTGAAATAATGTGCTTGAGTCAGCAGACAGAAAGAAAACATATACATTAGTAGGTAAATTAAGCCAAATAAAAACATTGGAAATGCAACTGAAATGTTATTATGGAAAATATAAAGCGCTATTCCTCTCTCCTGACTGTATTTAGAATGTTGCTGTGCCCGACAGGGTCCATAATTGTTTCTGTAACTTATTTTTACCACCTGTATGTACATTATGGATGCAATAAATTGAATAAGAATTTGGCAGACAAATCATTTTGCATCACCGTGTGGCACAAACAGGACTTTAGTATGATACCGAATGCAGCGTAAATTCCGCGACGCATTTTATGCGACTCACAATTCACAAAATTACGTTCGTTTGGCCTTTCCCTTAAGCTGACCGTGTTGTAAACCTTTCTTTGCAGGCACCCACTTCGCAGTTGACGCTTTTTCATACGGGGAGATCCCGAACGTGAAACATTACTTTCTCACACATTTTCATTCGGACCATTATTCGGGCTTGAAGAAGGGCTTCAATAAATTGTTGTTTTGTTCGAAAATTACTGGTGAGCTTTCTTTGTATTGTTGTTTGTTTGTTTAATGTGAAATTGTGTATGATAAATAATGTGGTGATATAACGCTTGTGGGTTTGGTTATATAAGCTAGATAAAAACTTTTTAACAAAAAATCAAACCGACTTACAGAACAAAAAACTACAAAGCAAAAAATAAATTTCTTTTCCGAAGTCGGTGTCTATTGTACCCATTGTTTTCAGTTTTTCGACACCGACATCGGAAAAGAAATTTATTTTTTGCTTTATAGTTTTTTGTTCTGTAAGTCGGTTTGATTTTTTGTTAAAAAGTTTTTATTTTTCTCTTTTTAGTTTTGGCAGGTACCTCCAATTAACATGATTATCATATATGGCCAAAGTACATCTCATGGCGATTCCAATAATCCCAAACACGACTAGGATACATTGTTTTATTTCAGAGTTCCAGTGCCTACCTTCCGGCTTCATCATCAGATCAGTTCGATGGTGCCATTTTCATCAGTACCATTTATTTATAAGTGTTTGCTTCATTATAGTCGGTTAACTATTCGAGATATCTTATGCCCGTGATATACTTAGCATTTAGGAGTTCTAGTGGCCATCTGTGGTCTTCTTCATCAGTTCTACTTCACCAAATGATACTTTCTGAGTGCAAATGATTGCATTGTTGATGAAAATACCAAAATCGCTATATGTTTGCCTATAATATTTCAGGAGTTCCCTCGATTTCTCTAGGATTCCATCATCAGATCCTGACCTGATGACTATGGGATGATAGATGGCCACTAGAACTCCTAAATGCTAAGTATGTCACGGGCATAAGATCTCGAATAGTTAACCGACTATAATGAAACAAATACTTATAAATAAATGGTACTGATGAAAATGGCACCATCGAACTGATCTGATGATGAAGCTGGCAGGTTGGCACTGGAACTCTTAAATAAAACAATGTATCCTAGTCGTGTTTGGGCTTATTGGAATCGCCATGAGATGTACTTTGACCATAAATGATAATCATGTTAATTGGAGGTACCTACCAAAACTAAAAAGTGAAAAATAAAAAACTTTTCAACAAAAAATCAAACCGACTTACAGAACAAAAAACTACAAAGCAAAAAATAAATTTCTTTTCCGAAGTCGGTGTCGAAAAACGGAAAACAATGGGTACAATAAAATAAAAGTCGGTTTGTATTTTTGGTAAAAAGTTTTTGTCAAAGCTCAACTCCAATGCTGCTCCAAAAGCAATCCCTCTTTGTATAACCGCCGTATCAGTTCAGGGAGAGATATCTCTCTCTCTTAAAAACACTGATCTTTTTCTCAATATTCTAGAAACTGTCACCAAAATGTGAAAATAAAACTCATACATGTTTTAACTTGCAGCGGATCTGTGTATATCGCGGCTGGGCGTAACTCCCAAGTGCATCCATATGATAAAGGTTGACGAGACCATTCGGATCGACAATGTAGAGGTCACGGCAGTCGAGGCGAATCAGTAAGTGTACACTATCTTAAAATTATGCTATAAACTATGTAGTAAAAAATCCACACTCGCCTGGTAGATTGTAGACACGCGCGGAATTGTCGATCTTTTGTCGTAAGATCGACGAATCGACGATCGAACTGGCACTCATTCCCTTGCAACCGTGAGCCGTTCCTTTGAAACCGGGCCCATGCCTTTGAATCCGGGACCGTACCGTAAAACCAGGACCCTTGTCTTTGGAACCGGGACCATCCTTGCAAGAACCAGTAAGGTTACTTACGCGCGGGCGGCATGCTTAAGGCTTAGCCCTTTTGGTTTTTTTTTTGTTGCTGGTTGGCAACATTCAAAAGGCGGCTGGACTTTTGGGGAAAAGACCAGTGAGTGTGGGCTTTTTAGCTCTCTAAAACCACCCTGGTGATCAGAACTTGGAAGAATCCGTGCCGACGTTCTATATGATTATACTGATTATTTTTTGTACATCCCTTTGGATCTATCTATCGCCGTGGAAAGGAACCGAAAGCGATCGATTTACAATAAAATAATCGGTATAATCAGATGAAAAACGCTAGATACGTCGGCACGGTTTCTTTGTATGGGATGAGGCATCTGTATGCTAGTATTATATTATCTCTTAGTAACGGCACTCTATAGCATACGCTATAGAGTGCCGTTTTACGGCACTAAAGCGAGGGAAGGCCCTCAGCAGAATGAACGGTCTAGAATTCTATGCACACTCACGTTTGACGCCATCGCGAGTCGACTAACCAGATTTAATAAGTCGCTCAAGAAGGCTCTAGGCGCTAAACAAACTTCTAAACAGAGCAAAAGTACGTACAGGTCTAGCGCCTAACTGTGTCAGTTCCTGAGGTATGGGAGCGGTACGGGAGGGGTGTGCCCTCCCGTACCTTACGAAACGTCAAACGACACGTAACTTCAGTTGGGCGTCAGGCTTGCTGTCGTCAACACGTGTTAATTGGACAGGTCGCTTCAAGTAAAACGCACACGGTATTCGCAACCAAAGATGAGTCCTCCAATAAGGTCTCAAACTTAACAAGTTGTTTATAAAGTGTACGAATATTTTAAAACAAAAAAAAATGATCCCAATTCTGCTGAGTTTAAAGATGACATCTCTCGATTCCTGAACTACCTATTTATAATATTTACCTACAAATTTGTACCCTTGGTAGGCGAGTCCGACTCGCACTTGTCCGGTTTTTTTTTTATTGTCACACGCCGAAATATTAATCAATTTGACTTAGGTACACTCTCGTAAATATCATAAACATATCGTAAGAGATATCTGCATTAAAATGTATCACGTGTATAGCGAGACAGTTAGGATACGTCATGTCACGTCACTTGACACCCCTCCCGTACCGCTCCCATACCTCAGGAACTGACACAGTTAGGCGCTAGACCTGTAGTTTAATTCAAACTGATTTTTCATTTATTTAACTTGTAGGTACTTGTCTTGTGCTGGGGTTAGGGTCGGGTCTTGGGAAGACGATTGACAGTGAAGTAAAAGCTGGCCAAGTGCGAGTCGGACTCGTGCACGTAGGGTTCCGTACCATTATCGAAAAAAACGTCAAAAAATCACGTTTGTTGAATGGGAGCCCCACTTAAATATATATTTTATTCTGTTTTTAGTATTTATTTTTATAGCGGCCACAGAAATACATCATCTGTGAAAATTCCAACTGTCTAGCAATCACGGTGCATGAGATACAGCCTGGTGACAGACGGACAGATAGACAGAGGGATCGTGGAATCTTAGTAATAGGGTCCCGTTTTTACCCTTTGGGTACGGAACCCTAAAGTAGATGTCTGGGCCCCATAATTTTAGAGTTCACCCTGCCCAACGCTAAGCCGTTTTTCTACGCGGGAGACTTCAAAACATCTCGTCATAGAAGTGTTGGATAGTCCATTTATCGAAGAAGGCTATATAAAAAAACGCTACGACCAATAGGAGCGGAGCATAAATGAAAATGTTGCAAAAACGGGCAAAATATTCCTTTTTGAGAGCTTCAGTTGCGTGCGCTGCGTAAACGGTTTAAGTTACGCAACAATAATGTATGTAGGGTAGATGGGTAGCCAGTTGATGGGGGCGAATCCGCGTGGGACAGCAAGTTCATAAATATATTGTACTTGTAGCTGTCCCGGCGCCATAATGCCGGTGGTCACGCTGCCCAACGGCAAGACGTTGCTATTGTTACACACGGGGCACTTCAAAACCTCTCCTTATAGAGCACAGTTCGAGTTGGTAAATATCAGATGCCTTCGAATTGGTCCTAGTACACGCTGGTTTCCTCGAGATGTTTTCTTCACCGTTTTAAGAATCCCACCATCCATTCATAAAATGTTTAACTTGTAGTCAAACGGCAGGGCTAATCCGGCAATCCGACAACCTATATTTGGACTTACGCTTACACCGTGCTTTGCTGGCATAACCACACCAGCTTCACCCGCATAACTAGGTCTCGTTCCCATGGGAGTGTCGGGTCGGAAGGATCTTGTGTACTAACCCAGGATATGATCTACCAAAGTCCCATATCTCATGCGGATTTGATCAGCCGTCTCGGCGTGAAGGCGTAACTAATAAATAAATAGACACACTTTCGTATTTATAAAGACGGGATATTAATTAGGACAGGTGAACTAAGCTTTGCTAATTATAAGTCACACACCACACAACCTCAATATTCACACTCACACACCCATACTCACGCACTCACTCACACACCCATACTAACGCACTCACTCACACACCCATACTCACTCACTCACTCACACACCCATACTCACGCACTCACTCACACACCCATACTCACGCACTCACTCACACACTCACTCGTGACACACATACCACAAGTTCATGCGTGATCTGGCCTTTTTCTACGCATAACGCTCTTTCATTTGCTGAGCTGTTTGTTGTTTTTACGTTACCCTTTTATTTTTAGTCTTGTATGTTCACATTGTCTACATTTCAATTGCATAAAATAATGATAAGTGGGAGTGCGGAGTCTCCTAATACAAGCAATTCCATGCTTAAAAGGTGATCCCCAATAATATGTATCGAAATGCCCTTTGTAATTGTTTTTTTTTTAATGTAGTTGTCCTGGCGCCATAATGTTGGTGTTCACGCTGCCCAACGGCAAGACGTTGCTGCACACGGGGGATTTCAGAGCCTCGCCCATCATGGAGTCCTACCCCGTATTCTGGAATAAGGACATACACACCATTTATTTGGATACCACGTGAGTTTTATTTGTTATCCAGTCAGAATAATCCTACTATTGTCCTATCTTAATTATCTATTATTAAAATAAATCCCTATTTCCCTTGGTCACGGCATCACGCGTGAACGGCTGGACTGATTTCGCTAATTATTTGTGTTGTGTTTGTTATTGTTAGGAGAAGGTTCTTATGAAAGAAAATAATTAAGAAATAATTGGTATGTGGGTAGGGTAGGGTCGGTAGGATACGGTAGGTAAGGTAACCCTACCTTACTTGGTAGGGTAGGGTAGGCATCTAGTTAATATTATAAATGTTTTGAGAATTTATTTTTGGTACTCGTTCACGCAAAAACTACTAAACTCTTAATCTATATATATAAAAACCGGCCAAGTGCGAGTCGGACTCGCGCACGAAGGTTTCCGTACTTGGTAAATTGCGGTTTACGATTTATGACGTATTAAAAAAAAACTACTTACTAGATCTCGTTCAAACCAATTTTGGGTGGTAGTTTACATGGTTATGTACATCATATATTTTTTTTAGTTTTATCATTCTCTTATTTTAGAAGTTACAGGGGGGGGGGGGACACATTTTACCACTTTGGAAGTGTCTCTCGCGCAAACTATTCAGTTTAGAAAAAAATGATATTAGAAACCTCAATATCATTTTTGAAGACCTATTCATAGATACCCAACACGTATGGGTTTGATGAAAAAAAAAAATTTTGTTTCAGTTTCAAGTATTGGAACCCCCAAAATTTATTGTTTTTTTTCTATGTTTGTGTAAAAATCTTATTGCGGTTCACAGAATACATCTACTTACCAAGTTTCAACAGCATAGTTCTTATGTTTTAGGAAAAAAGTGGCTGTGACATACGGACGGACAGACAGACAGACGTGACGAATCTATAAGGGTTCCGTATTTTGCCATTTGGCTACGGAACCCTAAAAATCAATGCCACTTTTCGTTGTAATTTTATAACTCAAGAACGGGCTCACCTATCCAAACCAAATGTTTAGGCTTTGTTCGGACTATTTAGTAGATGGTTTATGTCCTTTTTAGGGTTCCGTAGCCAAAAGGCAAAAAACGGAACCCTTATAGATTCGTCATGTCTGTCTGTCTGTCTGTTTGTCTGTCTGTCTGTCCGTCCGTATGTCACAGCCACTTTTTTCTGAAACTATAAGAACTATGCTGTTTGTTGAAACTTGGTAAGTAGATGTATTCTGTGAACCGCATTAAGATTTTCACACAAAAATAAAAATAAAACAATAAATTTTGGGGGTTCCCATACTTGAAACTAAAACTAAAAATATTTTTTTTCTTCAAACCCATACGTGTGGGGTATCTATGGATAGGTCTTCAAAAATGATATAGAGGTTTCTCATATCATTTTTTTCTAAACTGAATAGTTTGCGCGAGAGACTCTTCCAAAGTGGTAAAATGTGTCCCCCCCCCCCTGTAACTTCTAAAATAAGAAAATGATAAAACTGAAAAAAATATATGATGTACATTACTATGTAAACTGCCAGCGAAAATTGGTTTGAACGAGATCTAGTCAGTAGTTTTTTTTTAATACGTCATAAATCGTAAACCGCAATTTACCAAGTACGGAACCCTTCGTGCGCGAGTCCGACTCGCACTTGGCCGGTTTTTTTCTTTTTCAGGAGGTAGTGTAGGTTAGTTATGGTAGGTAGGTAGCCAGTTGACGGGAGCGAAGCCGCGGGGGTCAACTAGTAGCTTATACATCTGAACAACTAGTAGCTTATACATCTGAATAACATAGCGGATTTGATCTTTGAGGGATCTGAGATCCACCAGAAGTTTTACTAAGTTGCTAAATATTTAAAAAATTGCTGCCGCCTGTGTGGAATCAATCAATTAATAATTATAATTCATAAAGCTATTGAGGAAAATAATGCTGCTACGCGGGCGGCAGCATTTTTTTTAAATAAATAGCCTTTTTAGAAACTTAGTAAAGCTTCTGATGGATCCCCGATCCTCAAAGATCAGATCCGTCCTGTGGCCTTAGTGCGAGTTTTTACTCACGCGTGACTCACGCTCACTCGTGTTACGTAAACGATCTCTTATGTCAAAATGTATACAAAAAAAGAGGTTTCTCCTTACCGTCCCCAGACGGCGCTTATCCAGTTTCCATACAAATTGACGTTTACGTTAACGCGATTGACCGTGAGTAAAAACTCGCACTAAGGCCTCTGTTCATTATTACGTATAATCATACTAATATTTTCAGTAGGAAATAAATAAAAATGTTTTCAATATTATGGAATATGCTTGCTCAAAAACATCGCCTTGCTCCTGCTGTATAAAAGGAATTACCAGATAAAATAAATGTTATTTTTGTGAGATATTTTGTAGGATAACTTTTCTGATAATATCAACACATTAGTGCATAATGTGCTAATTCTTATTCCTTAATTTAATCATCAGCACAATTCAAACGATTTTCCTCAGATACTGCAACCCACGCTATGACTTCCCGACTCAAGAGCAAAGTCTAGAAATGGCACTATACATACTTCGACAGAAGAAAGTGGCTCTCGAGAAGGTCGGGAAGAAGTTCTCGTCGGTTCTCATCGTGTGCGGCACTTACACTATCGGTGAGTGTGTACTATATAAAAAACTTTTTTGCAAAAAAATACCACCGACTTCCAAATGAAAAACTACAAAGTGAAAAATAACTTAACTTTTGGAAGTCGGTGTCTTTCGTAGGTACCATTTTTTTGCGATATGGACACTGACTTCCAAAAGTTAAGTTATTTTTCACTTTGTAGTTTTTCATTTGGAAGTCGGTGGTATTTTTTTGCAAAAAAGTTTTTTATTTTTCCCTTTTTAGTTTTACCTACTTAATAGCAAGTTGTTTATTAAGGTCCCTATAACTCCAGAATAGATTAACCGAATAATATGAAACCTGAACATAACCGGTGAAATGAGAGATCTGTGTACCTCTTTAGAGCGTACTGGCGTGATGTTATGTTATGAAATGGTATAAACAACAAACAGACATGCGATTGCAGCAATCCCGAGAGTTTTGCCGTTATTTATTGAAGAGTTCTGTTGTGTATCTCCGAAGTTCTTCATCAGACCTTTACCAAATTAAAATGGGACCAATTTCGAAACATGCTCTTTCAAACTAAAAAAGAATTTTCAAAATCGGTCCAAAATTGACAGAGATATCGGTGAACATACACAAAAAAAAAAAAAAAAAAAAAACAAACATAAAGTCGAACATAGAACCTCCTCCTTTTTTTGTAAGTCGGTTAACAAATACATACAATACACAGTTTAGAGATGGAATACACATTCAGCGACAGAAGAAAGTGGCACTCAAAAAGGTCGGCAAGAAGATCTCGTCAGTTCTCACCGTGTTCGGCACTTACGCTATCGGTGAATGTGTACTATATATACTATACAACGTCTAGATTTGATTTATACATTCTGCGACAAAAGAAAGTGGCACCCGAGAAGGTCGGGCAGAAGTTCTCGTCAGTTCTCATCTTGTGCGGCACTTACACTATCGATGAATGTACATACAATAATATACATACAATATACAAAATCTAGTAATGGCACTATACATAGTATGTATGTATAGTGCCATTACTAGATTTTGTATATGTATGTATATTAAGGAAGAAAGTGGCACTCGAGAAGGTCGGGAAGAAGTTCTCGTCAGTTCTCATCGTGTACGGCACTTTCACTGTCGGTGAGTGTGTACTTTATACACAGTCTAGAGACGGCTCAATATTGATTTTGCCATCTCTAGCTGTCGCTTTTTGTTTCGAACATGGCAGAAAATTTCAGCTGTATCGGTTGTCACTGTATGGAAATACGACGTGAACGTAACTGTGACGAAAGTTTAAAAACAATATATACATTGTAGTGGCTAGATAGAAATTGATTACTGAGATGATAGTTGATGAATATGGAAGAAATGGTTCTTTATCAACTACAAATCGATTGGACTAAGATAAAAAAAATACTGTGACGAGTGTCGTTGTCTTTCGATACTAACTAGCATAATACACTTGTACCAGTCTCTTACCGACTTGGTTAGCTATTTTAGGTAATTAATTTATTAATTATTATATCCAGGCAAAGAGAAGTTCTTCCTGGGCATGTCCCGGCGCGTGGGCTGCACGGTATGGGCGTGTCCTGAGAAGGACCGCGTGCTTCAGGCGGTAGAGGGGCGCAGCTTCGGGCACGTGCCGCCACACTCGTGCCAACTGCACGTTGTGCCCATGCGGGATCTGACGCACGAGGTATCTATACAGACCATAGTATACTACTGTGCAGCCTATACTACACAACTATACAGCCCATACTTCTCTACTGTGCAGCCTATACTAAACTACTATACAGCCCATACTACACAACTGTGCTGCCTATACTACACTACTGTGCTTCCTATACTACAAAACTATACAGCGCATACTACACTACTATACAGCCCATACAACACTACTGTGCAGCCTATACTCCACAACTATACAGCCCATACTACACTACTGTGCAGCCTATACTACACAACTATACAGCCCATACTACACTTCTGTGCAGCCTATACTACACAACTATACAGCCTATACTAAACTGCTATACAACCCATACTACAATACTATACAACCCATACTAAACTACTATACAGCCCATACTACACAACTGTGCTGCCTATACTACACTACTGTGCTTCCTATACTACAAAACTATACAGCGCATACTACACTACTAAACAGCCCATACAACACTACTGTGCAGCCTATACTACACAACTATACAGCCCATACTACACTACTGTGCAGCCTATACTACAAAACTATACAGCCCATACTTACACTACTGTGCAGCCTATACTACAAAGCTTTACAGCCCATACAACACTACTGTGCAGACTATACTACACAACTATACAGCCCATACTACACTGCTGTGCAGCCTATACTACACAACTATACAGCCCATACTACACTACTGTGCAGACTATACTACACAACTATACAGCCCATACTACACTACTGTGCAGCCTATTTTACACAACTATACAGTCCATACTACACTACTGTGCAGCCCATACTACACAACTTACCGCCCATACTACACTACTGTGCAGCCCATTATACACTACTGTGCAGCCCAAACTACACTACTGTGCAGCCAATATCACACTACTGTGCAGCCTATATTACTCAACTATATAGCCCATACTAAACTACTATACAGCCCATACTACACTACTGTGCAGCCCATACCACACTACTGTGCAGGCAATACTAGACAACTACACAGGCCATACTACACTACTGTGCAGCCCATACTATACAACTTACCGCCCATGATACACTACTGTGCAGCCCAAGCTACACTACTGTGCAGCCAATATCACACTACTGTGAAGCCTATACTACACAACTATATAGCCCATACTAAACTACTATACAGCCCATACTACACTACTGTGCAGCCTATACTACAAAACTATACAGCCCATACTACACTACTGTGCAGCCTATACTACAAAGCTATACAGCCCATACTACACTTCTGTGCAGCCTATACTACACAACTATACAGCCTATACTAAACTGCTATACAACCCATACTACAATACTATACAACCCATACTAAACTACTATACAGCCCATACTACACAACTGTGCTGCCTATACTACACTACTGTGCTTCCTATACTACAAAACTATACAGCGCATACTACACTACTATACAGCCCATACAACACTACTGTGCAGCCTATACTCCACAACTATACAGCCCATACTACACTACTGTGCAGCCTATACTACACAACTATACAGCCCATACTACACTTCTGTGCAGCCTATACTACACAACTATACAGCCTATACTAAACTGCTATACAACCCATACTACAATACTATACAACCCATACTAAACTACTATACAGCCCATACTACACAACTGTGCTGCCTATACTACACTACTGTGCTTCCTATACTACAAAACTATACAGCGCATACTACACTACTAAACAGCCCATACAACACTACTGTGCAGCCTATACTACACAACTATACAGCCCATACTACACTACTGTGCAGCCTATACTACAAAACTATACAGCCCATACTTACACTACTGTGCAGCCTATACTACAAAGCTTTACAGCCCATACTACACTACTGTGCAGACTATACTACACAACTATACAGCCCATACTACACTGCTGTGCAGCCTATACTACACAACTATACAGCCCATACTACACTACTGTGCAGACTATACTACACAACTATACAGCCCTTACTACACTACTGTGCAGCCTATACTACACAACTATACAGCCCATACTACACTACTGTGCAGCCTATACTACACAACTATACAGCCCATACTACACTACTGTGCAGCCTATACTACAAAGCTATACAGCCCATACTACACTACTGTGCAGACTATACTACACAACTATACAGCCCATACTACACTACTGTGCAGCCTATACTACACAACAATACAGCCCATACTACACAACTGTGCTGCCTATACTACACTACTGTGCTTCCTATACTACAAAACTATACAGCGCATACTACACTACTATACAGCCCATACAACACTACTGTGCAGCCTATACTCCACAACTATACAGCCCATACTACACTACTGTGCAGCCTATACTACACAACTATACAGCCCATACTACACTTCTGTGCAGCCTATACTACACAACTATACAGCCTATACTAAACTGCTATACAACCCATACTACAATACTATACAACCCATACTAAACTACTATACAGCCCATACTACACAACTGTGCTGCCTATACTACACTACTGTGCTTCCTATACTACAAAACTATACAGCGCATACTACACTACTAAACAGCCCATACAACACTACTGTGCAGCCTATACTACACAACTATACAGCCCATACTACACTACTGTGCAGCCTATACTACAAAACTATACAGCCCATACTTACACTACTGTGCAGCCTATACTACAAAGCTTTACAGCCCATACTACACTACTGTGCAGACTATACTACACAACTATACAGCCCATACTACACTGCTGTGCAGCCTATACTACACAACTATACAGCCCATACTACACTACTGTGCAGACTATACTACACAACTATACAGCCCTTACTACACTACTGTGCAGCCTATACTACACAACTATACAGCCCATACTACACTACTGTGCAGCCTATACTACACAACTATACAGCCCATACTACACTACTGTGCAGCCTATACTACAAAGCTATACAGCCCATACTACACTACTGTGCAGACTATACTACACAACTATACAGCCCATACTACACTACTGTGCAGCCTATACTACACAACAATACAGCCCATACTACACTACTGTGCTGCCTATACTACACTACTGAGCTGCCTACACTACAAAACTATACAGCCCATAATACACTACTGAGCTGCCTACACTACAAAACTATACAGCCCATAATACACTACTGTGCAGCCCATATACCTCACTACTATACAGCCCATACTACACTACTGTGCTGCCTATACTACACTACTGAGCTGCCTATACTACAAAACTATACAGCCCATAATACAATACTATACAACCCATATAACACTACTATACAGCCCCAATACTTATATTAAAAGCGAAAATAAATATGTCAGACTTTGTTACGTTTTCACGCCTAAACCTCAATTTAGAACTTAGTTTGATGAATTTTGGTATAGCGACAGATTAAACCTTGCAGAAAGGACATAATGAATTATTAATTATATCGACTTTTTTGTCCCGTCGTTTTCCGAACGTAATCCCACGTTCCCTTGGGATAATTTTAGCGCTGGTATAAGCTAGTACTTAATTAAAACTCTACAACTTTTATTAAACTGAATATACATACATAACCTCACGCCTTTTCCCCATAGGGGTAGGCAGACAGTACAGAACGCCACCTGTTACGATCCCTTACATACACAAACGCCTTTTTCCTTTGTTAAACTGAATATCCCAATTGGTAATCTAAATAAAAACCTCTTGTTTATCAGAAACTCCGTTGCTACCTGGACAGTTTGAAAGGTGCGTTCGCCGAGATCGTCGCGTTCAAGCCCAGCGGCTGGGAGAACGGGAAATCTTCTTGCGTTGAACGAGACTTGGTCACCATTCACGGTAACTTTAATTGTTATTCTTTATTGCACACAAAACATAAACAGGTACAATAGGACATAAGCTTGTACAAAGGAGCGTCCTCACTTGGAGCATTCGTTCGTGAGCATTTGTAAACAAGCAATTGTAGGCGAGCAGACTGCAGTGGGGCGCGCACATTAGAACTCTTTCGGGTAGGTTAAGTTCAGTTGCATATGCAGTAAGGAAAATAAGGCAGTTAACCGATGTAGCCACAGCTAGGTTAGTATACTATGCTTATTTCCACAGTATTATGTCTTAAGGCATTCTGCTGTGGGGATCAGCAGCAGACGTTGACTCAATTTTCATATTACAAAAGAGGGCAATCCGCGCGATCTATAAAATGGGTCCTCGCGAGTCCCACAGAGAAAAATTTAAAGAGATCGATATACTGACTCTACCTTCACTTTATATTTTGGAATGTATTTTGTATGTTCGCAAAAATCGAGGGCTTTTTAAAACTAGAAGCGACTTCCATAATTTAAATACACGCAGTAAACACGAAATTGTAATACCCAAATTCAGATTAACGAAAACTAGCAAGTCTTTTCTTATAAACAGTATACGCTTTTATAACAAGTTGCCAAAGTCAGTTATAGAACTGACCGATGGAAAGTTCAAAAATCACATCAAACGTGTCCTTATTAAAAAAGCATATTATAAAATCAAGGACTGCGTTGAAGATAAAAAAAATTGGCTTTAGCTCCTTCTGTGCATGCGGGTTCCCTGGTAACTCATAAACGGCACAAATATGTGGATGTCTCTAACTATTCTCAATCTCATATTTTCTTCATTTAATAAAACTTTTACAATGGTTTTCAATCATCTTTATAGCCCTTTGCTAAGAATAGTTACAGCACTGATAACAACATTTGTGCCACATGTTAAATTTAGTCTTGTTATACTTTGTATAGATTCTTTTTTTTACCGATTGTTTTGTAAATGTGTGAACATTGTAGGCCTTCTAGATTTCTAGATTGTTAACATTTTATCTGTTTTACTTTTTTAATGTTTTCTTTATTTATTATATAATCTTTTTTTTTTTTAGTTTCTTACGACTTATTGTCGGGCCTGCGTTGTGCCCCCAAAAGACAAAAGACAAAAGATATTTATTTCAATTAGGCCACTAACGGCCGAATACTGAAACGCCACTCAAATATTTAAGGGCTGCTTAAACGTTTGAGCAGCCCTTAAACTTTGTTTTCGTATTCTCAAACGTCAATTTTAAGTATCTGTTAAATTTAAGTGCACCTTAAATTAAGTTGGGCTCAAAGACCACTTAGTTTAAAAGTCGTATACAGGAACGCTACTCAACGCTATTTAATTGTCAAATGAACTGTCAAACTGATTTGAGCAGCCCTTAGATTTAAGACAGGTCGCGAGGTCCCTCAAATCAAGACAAATCTATTAAAACTTGGATTCCTAGTGTACAAAAGTGTTAAAATGTCTTTATCGTCATTGTCTTCGCTTTCGGATCACGAAAGACCAACTGTAAACCGCCGAAATGAAGAAAAGTTGAACGCTTTTGAAAAGTACCACGACATGGAGTTTGTTTCACGGTTTCGCCTCTCGAAAGAAACAGTATTATATTTGGACTCTGTTTTCGGTAGTACCATTAATTTATTTTGTAACTGAGAACATGCTGAGTACAATTTTTCTAGCAGGATGTTGCCAATATGTAAACATTTGAGGACTGCTTGCCTAATCATGGTTACAAATTGCTTGAGTGGCGTTTGTGTATAGCAGTTAAATTTAAGGGATGCTTAACTTTAAGTAGCATTTAGATGAGTTTGATATTTGAGTAGCGTTTCAGTATTCGGCCGTAAGCGGCACTTTAGAATGTCACAATTTAAATTTACATGGAATAAAAGTTGATTCTACCGTGCATTCGGAAAGTAGCTTGTTATGGAGAAGAATGCACAAGAAACTCCATACTTACTCTTTTAAAAAAATAATGTGTTTTACAATATTTAGGTACATAAGTACATACTTTAATAAATTCACTTATGTCAGGACAATGCACCCAGAATAGCACTACACACTATACTACGTAAAGGTATAAAGTATTAAAAGTACTCACACATGTAAGTACTGCTGTAACATGGAAATATTGTAAAACCAAACAATTTTTTAAAAGAGTAACCATGGAGTTTCTTGCCGGTTCTTCTCCATAGGAATCGACCAACCTATGTGAAATAAAAATAATTGATTTGATTTGAGCAACAAATGCTTCCCAGCGAGCCCAGCATTCGTGTTTGAGCAAAACTATGAACGCTCGAGTCGAACATTCCCTTGCGAGCTTGGAGCATTCGAATACGATCTCGTTAAATTTCATTCATTTCAAAATGTCGGATAGACGGTTGTGGCTGCAGCATTTTTGTTTTTTTTTATTTACCTCGAAGGTCACAAACGCTTAAGATCAAGAAACTGTTTCATGCTTTACAAGTGGCCATTAATATTCCTACATACATACTCATTCATTTCATCATCTGAGTACTCGCTTTCGAGCGTTTTATTTGCGTGAACATTCGAATGCGAGTCGTTTCCGCGAAAATCTTGAAGTTCGCGCTTGCGTGTAAGCTTTGTAACGGTCGACTCAACGTCCACACCTCTCGAATATCGACGTTGAATGCTCATTACAAGTGAATGCTCTCAGTGACAACGCTCCTCAATGGATTGGTGACCTGCCCGGCGAGCACGGCCTAGTGTGACATGGCTTGAGTCACACTTTTTATCACAGTTTGGGCGATAAAGCCATTTTGTCTTAAATGCTAACACGGCGGCGTGAGATAATTTCTTCACTTGTGACATAACTTCATGACGTTTATTTTGTACTCATTATGTCATATTTGCTAATACGGGGGCGGCTGGTTGGGACGGTTGGTCACTAATCTCACATTTCGACAGATGATTAAGAAAAAATTATCACGTTCATTTCGTTCACGTTAAATTTCCACGATCGTTGATAAAATTTGGTAGTTGAAAAAAAAATATTTTCCTGCTAATTACTGCACCAAAAGGCAATAAATTATTATAATTTTAATTAACCTTGTGTGTGTGGTAATTAATTCTCGTGCAGTGTGTCAGTTACAGGATTGTTAATTAATTTATATTATTATTCTTATTTTTTAATTATTATTATTTTAAGGGCCTATTTTTCTTATATTATATTTTCTTCCATATTAAACTCTTAAATAAAACCCGAAAAATAAAATTTATAAATATACAAATAAAATAGGGGCCCATCGGTATCGAGTGTACGTTACCCCAACAGGAAAGTGACTCCTAGAGAGATATGTAGTGTAGTGGAACGTATAATTCGTGCGTAATCTGCTGTGAATGTGCGCCACTTAAAAATAAGTGTGTGTCGTCGTTTTTGAAAAACGGAAAAATAGGTTCCTGCTAGGGTAACGTTGTTCCAGCAGGAAAATTCTAAACGAATGATTGGAATGTGAAATATTGTGCATGGGCAGAGAGCTTATATTTGTGCAAAAATGTGCGCCGAAAATATAACTGGTGCGTCATCAGGTTTTCGAGATATTGCATTTCCTGCTGGGGTAACGTTTTGCAGAATCGTGTATCTCTAAAACAATTTTACGTGCGTCTGTAGAATAAACATACACGAGTAGCTCTTGATTTGTGCGTATTTGTGCCGGAATTAGATTTAAGAAAATATTTATAATTTTCAAGTAATTGCGATTTTTCGAAAACCCGAAAAAAAACACAGCGCCTAAATGAGAATACGTATAAGCTCGCTGAAAACTGTAATCAGTCCATCTTGACGCTTGTAATAACCATACAAAGTTTCAAAAGCATACATGCTTGCGTTATCGAATAATATTGCTAAAAGTCAAAACGAGAGTGTAATAACTTTGACGGCAAAATACAAGAAACCGACTCAATATAACAACTCAATATAATATAGGTAGGTGTAAACCACAAGTATGTGCGTTAAGTGAAAAATATATAGTGAAAATATTAAACTTGGAATGTTTCGCATTAAGTAGATTTAAATAAAAAACTAAACATGTAAACAAAGGCTGGTTATCCGACCAAATTCGAATGACTACAAAAAAGCGATGGCTTCATACATAACGATGACCTTCTTAACTTTACTCACGAACCGGTTGTAGCGTGTTGTGCCTGAGTACACTGAGGTTGAAAAGTTATAAAAAAAAATAACTTGTTATTGGATTATACGTATTCTACTAGCTGTTTCCATGACTTGCACTTGATTAGGTAAGTACATTAGAAAAAGTATTGGCAAGGTATAACCTATCTTCTTTATTCCAAACTAGCTGACCCAGCAAACTTTGTTTTGCCATAAAAAGACCAAACATTTATCTACCCTACCTACCCGACCCTACACTACCCTACCCTACCCGACCCTACACTACCCTACCCTACCCTACACTACCCTACCCTACCCTACCCTACACTACCCTACCCGACCCTACACTACCCTACCCTACCCTACCCTACCCTACCCTACACTACCCTACTCTACCCTACCCTACCCTACACTACCCTACCCTACCCTACCCTAACCTACCCGACCCTACACTACCCTACGCTACCCTACGCTACCCTACCCTACCCTACACTACCCTACCCTACCCGACCCTACACTACCCTACACTACCCTACCCTACACTACCCTACACTACCCTACCCTACACTACACTACCCTACACTACACTACACTACCCTACACTACCCTACACTACCTGCCGGAATTATATTTAAGAAAATTATAAAAAATTTCTTAAATATAATTCCGGCACAAATACGCACAAATCAAGAGCTACTAGTGTATTTTTATTCTACAGGCGCACGTACAATGGTTTTAGAGATACACGATTCTGCAAAACGTTACCCCAGCAGGAAATGCAATATCTCGAAAACCTGATGACGCACCAGTTATATTTTCGGCGCACATTTTTGCACAAATATAAGCTCTCTGCCTATGCACAATATTTCTCATTCCGATCATTCGTTTAGAATTTTCCTGCTGGAACAACGTTACCCCAGCAGCCACCTATTTTGCCGTTTTTTTTTAAAAACGACGACACGCTCTTATTTTTATGTGGCGCACATTCACAGCAGATTACGCACGAATTATACGTTCCCCTCATATCTCTCTAGGAGTCACTTTCCTGTTAGGGTAACGTACACCGGTATCGAGAACAGGGTACAAGCTATTATTATTTTTAGAAAATATTTTTTTTTTAAAGTATTTATTAAAATATCACTATTAATTGTATAATATTTTTATAACCAACACTGACTATGTTATCAAACGAACAAAGAAAACGAAATTCCGCGTCGTATGTCAAAAATTAATAAGTTCCCAACAAAATAAAAAAAATTGTTTAACTGTATGAACTATGCCTATTCAGATTATGTCGCACTATAAAGTCAGCAAAAGAATTTCATGTCCCGCCTTTAAAATATGTCACATGTTTGACCCGTGCTAGCATTTATGACAAATTGTAAGACATGTCATAATTTATCATGTCTTGTCACACTAGGAATTTCTTCCTGTATCGTGGGTGCGTTTACAAATATATAAACTCACATACACAACACCCAGAGCCGGAACAATTATCTGTAGGTCATACAAATATTTGTTCCGTGCGGGAATTGAACCTGCGATACGCAGCGCAGCAGTCAATCGCTCAACCACTGCGCCAACCGTGCGCCCAAGCTCTATGTACTCTATATGTAAAAATCACTATATATTATAGTAACCGTTTTTATTGTTAATTTTCTTTAATTTCACTTCGTTTCAATGTAAACTCAAATTAACTTTATCAAGTAGAGCAACACAACATTTGGTGGATCAGATCAGCAGTATGCGAAAAATGTCATTTTGACAATGACATTCGATTGACGTGTCGTCGTAAAATCTGCGTTATAAAACCAACACGAGTTTAATTGCAACAGAGAAGTAATCAATCAATATCCGTAGTAGCAAACTGGGTTGCAAAACTAAAACTATCACTAAAAACTCCGCAACATATCCGATTCAAAGCCAAAGCAAAGAAAGACTCAAAGACGTCACTTCTTAAAACTGTCAAAGTCGTCGAACGTCATGTCAAACACAACTGTCATGGCTGCCCTAAAAATAGGGTTATCATATTAAAAAAAATAATTAAATGATCATTTTTACTCCTGTACCCTTCTTCAAATTAATTTGTTAGTATATTTATGGAAGTTCTTTATTTTTTTCCTATTCATCTATGTAGTGTACATAATGGTGGCCTAAAATCGAACATCTCCTTTGATATGGAGATAGTTTGAGAACATGGGAAGGAAATAGGAGTTTTTATCCCGGAAATCATGCTTTAGAGGGTGGAAGTTTGTATGGTGAACTAATAATTTCTCGAGTAAGGCCGCCTACTCACCTACAATATAATCGTGCGATATAAAAAATATGCTATTCGAAGTACTAATACTCCACAGACGAAGTCGCGGGCAACAGCTAGTTTTTTAAATAATCATCGAGTTTTTCGAGATATAAATAAACGTTTAGTCGGTTCTTCACGTGACCAGAAGACTGGGCTTTTCTTTGCCTAGAGAAACTGCATTTGCTATCCTACATGGCAATGCTGCCAGCGTTTTGGCCACGTTTCCCGTTGACAACGATGTGGACGAATTTTTTGACGGCCAATGAGCACTCTCCTTTTTATAAGCGTTTGTATTTAAGTAAATTATATATAAGTTTACAATTTTATTTTTGTTGCAATTTGTTGAAAATAATAAATGTTGTATCTCCATAAAATATTGCTTGATAATGTATAATAAAAAAATAAAAAAATCTAACTTAATAATGCGATTATTTCCATTGTTTCCAGGCATACCTTACAGCGAACACTCGAGCTTCTCGGAGCTGATTCGCTTCGTGAAGTACTTGAACCCAAAGCAAGTGGTCCCTACTGTCGACATCACCGGCGGAGTGCGCGCCGTGCAGGTAATGTGTAGTGAAGCTTTCTTCGATCAAAAATACATTGTATTGATCAGCTACTTAAATATGTCGCGAGTTCCACGTTTACACACACGCACATATGTAAATGTCCAAACTAATATTATCATAAAGAGTAATGATTAGATTGTTTGTAATGGATAAATTCAAAAGCTATTTAACTATTTTTTAAATTCTTTCGCCTATGGAAAGCTACACTAGTGGCTTCGTGATTGGAGACATCGCGTTTGTCTTTTTGTTTTCGGCAAGAAAAATCCATATAATTATCAAAAACTGCTCAAAATTTTACGAGAATCGGTTGAGAAATACAATCTGTAGAGTAGACCAGCCGGACATACGAAAGCATTTCTGCCCAAATTGAATCGGAGACGTTTCGTGCTTGCTCGGAATTAATATTAGTATTGTTCCGGAGTAACATAGGTTACTTTTTGTCGCGAAAATATAACGGGTCCTTCGGGGTGGGCCACAGAAGCCGCGGGAAAAAAAAGCTAGTATTTATTATTACACATACATACATAGCTCAAACAATTGCGAAACTTAGTGGCAGTGGGCAGGGCACATCGCTGGCATAACGAATCGTCGGTTGGGTAGAAAAGTGGCGACTGCGTACCGGCAGAAAATGCGTTGGAGAGTCTTCCACTAGGTGGACCGATGACCTGGTGAAGGTTGCGGGAATCGGCTAGATCCGAGACACTTGGGGGAGACCTATGTCCAGCAGTGGCGATGGCAGCTCAAACAAATATTTATATGGCCTACAAATAGTGTTGTGCCGGATCTGGGTGTTTGTGTATGTGAGTTTAAATGTTTTTTTAAACGCACCCTTTTTTATCTGTTGTTCTAGACGAGTCTTCGTTGCTTTATTTTTAGAATTAAAACTTTTATTATTAATGCAAAAGTAAATCTGTGATATAATCTATGTATATATAATCTTGTATCATCTTCATCTATCATTATGTATAATCTTGTTTTTGCCCTTAGACCACTCGACCCATTTTGATATTTTTTTTAACTTTCAACCTTTGACCAGAAACTAGTAAAATAAATGAAAAAAAGAAACATCTTTATCAACCAGCATCAATGATCTTGCCACCTCAAAAAACCAAGAGCTTTAACCATATTCACCTATTAAACAAAAAAAAAATATTATCAATTACAGAAATTCTTCCCGTGTCCGCTGGTCCACAAGGAGGAGATCCAGTGCCAGAGCAAAGTGACGGACTTCTTCAGCATACAGAACCAACAGCAAGTCCCCGCCGTCACCTGAACTTGAGGTAAGCATTCAATAATACCAGCCTGTGCAGTGGTGGCTCAGTGGTAACGGCGCAACTTACGTGTCATAGGTTGTTGGTTCGAACTCAGGCAGGCGCTTTCAACATTCATCATTTCTGCCAAAAGACGTACACTGTTTCTCTCTCTCTCTCTCTTAAAAAAAACGTTGCCCCACACTAGGAATTTCTTCCTGTATCGTGGGTGCGTTTACAAACATATAAACTCACGTACACAAACACCCAGAGCCGGAACAACTATCTGTATTAATTCTGTATTCTGTATCTTCAGAAAATGATGTACTACTCTTTGATATTTTTTTTGCCAATTCATGAAATTTTGGTACGACTTTTCATAATGTTTTCTCGACTTTTCTGGTAATAATTGGTTAGAAATGTCCTTTTATCCTATTAGAAATATCTGGTGGTGTGTTATCAAAGCTTGTATCACTCATTTTTGTAAACAACGAAATTTTTTTTTTTCAATACTATTATTGAACAAAAATGGCGGGATACGACGTCAATTCAAAAATTCCAATAAGTTTTATTTAAATTACGGCGCTATGGTAGTGAAACGCGTGTGCATGACAATGTTCTTTTTTTGAAATTCATAAAGATGACATGAGAATGTGGCTGTTCGATGAGTAAAAAAGGAGTTGCATTATGAAATTTAGTACAACATTATAACACCCGTTTGGATGATATTATGGTTACTATGACACTGGCTGTTTTAATGTTGGCAATAAGCTAACTGTTTCAAGAACTTTTATAGAGGATTAATAGCATGGGTGTAGATAAACAATATAACATCACCCCTATAAATCCGGAAGGGTTAGGCTGAAATAATGATAATGGTGCCACACATGTGTTGCGACAACGCGGCATCGCAAAGCTAGAGGGCGACGCGTCTCATTGTGGCTTTCAGATTCGCCAATGGATCGGAACAAACACTGTCCGTCGTCGCACCGGAGCTCCGACAGCGCAGCTCATAACCCTCCTCCGCTTCGTCTCTCGTCCGTCGATCTGTTGAAATGTCGCGTGCGACGACGCAACGCATAATGTGGTATATCACTAAATAGTACATTTCGTGTCGAGCATAAAAAGTCGAGATTTAAGAAAAAACGATGTAGCCAATTTCGAAAGCTACATGCGTAAAATAAATCTTTGCGAGACACGAACGATTATTTTTGCACAACCTGATGAGCTTACTTATTTAAATGCAAATAAATTCCAACAACAATTTATTAGAAACGTTCAGACTAAAAACCACAGACTATACACACACAATCAACGCGCGCTTTTTCGAGAGGTAACAGGTTCAGTATCATTCTGCCACACCTCCACACAGTCATTTCGTAACTGTTATTACGTTTTTTTTTTTTCTTTTGTCTAGATATTCATATTTCGAAACGAATTTCATAGGCAATGTGTTACATATTAGACAAGGTAGTGGAAAAAATATATATATGTAATACGGACCAGCCTCAGGCCTCAGCCTTAGGCCCTTGCGTGAAAACTTAACTCGAAGAAGGTTGGACAGTATTTCATTGTCAATTTAACACTGTGTGAGCAACTAACTCTGATCTCTGTTTTTCACGCAAGTGGACTTAGTTTTAATTGCCTCATTGGTTAAGAGGTCACAAAAGCAACTGCTCAGCATGCTCTTAATAGTACAATAATAATAAAATGAAATTTTCTCTCTTTTCAGATGTGTTCTTGATGATATTCCAGTAAGCTGCCATTTATTTCACCAGTCTGTGATTTTTGATATGATATTATTGTATACTAGGTTACTATTTATAAAACGTTGATTGATTTATAATAAAAAAATTTATTAAAGTGTGAATCTTTCATTATACAGTAGTGGCGAGTGCGAGTTTTTACTCACGCTCAATCGCGTTAACTTGAACGTTAATTTGTATTGAAATTGGATAAGCGCCATCTGGTGAAGGTAAGGAGAAACCTTTTTTTTTCTACGCATTTCGACATCAGTGGCCTTAGTGCGAGTTTTTACTCAAGCGTGACTCACGCTCACTCGTGTTACGTAAACGATCTCTTATGTCAAAATGTATACAAAAAAAGAGGTTTCTCCTTACCGTACCCAGACGGCGCTTATCCAGTTTCCATACAAATTGACGTTTACGTTAACGCGATTGACCGTGAGTAAAAACTCGCACTAAGGCCTAAGATATCGTTTACGTTATCACGAGTGAGTGAGTACGTTAAAAAACTCTGCATAAGCACATAGATATTAATTTTCATGTGAGTATTTCAGTAAAAACTGCCAATGCTGAATTTTTTTTTTTGCTAAAGGTGACTATCTAAAGTGTTCTTAGCTATGTTTGATAAAAATCGGTTCAGCCGTTCAAAAGTTATGGGCGTTTTACTGATTGAATAAGGGTATTTTCGCAAGATATTGTGTCATAATTACATGCTCGATAGATTGTCGATCGAAGCGTGTTTATTAGTAGATAAATTATGTAGTTCTAAAAGCATGAAATAAAAATGTGTAGGGCGGCTTTTTAAAATTTTATTAGTCGAACATTGTAAACCCTACTAACTATAATGCTAAATAGTTTGATAAGGATTCAGTGGAGTTTGACAAAAAAACTCAAGTTCAAATTCATAATAATAAAAAAGTTAGGCTCGCGAATGACCACTATCTCATCTGAAGCACAATTATAGTAACCTATAATTATTTAGAAATCGGGTCTGAGCGGATGGTCGCAGCTCTCTACGCCGACACAGACTCGCATACGAGCCAGGTGGAGACTGTACCAAAGCTTGAGAGCTGGTAGGAGCGTGTCCACTGAATTTGACAGCTCGTACGGGTCGCGAGCTAGGTTGTACGCCTCTACAAAGTTCTGAAAAAGAACATAGGAATTTATTAATTTAAAAAAAAAAAAAAAAATTATTAACATATATACAATTGAAAATTCTAAAAACAAAAACAAACCTATATACAAATACAAATGGGAGACGGAAAAGACCTCATTGTGCATCAAAAAATTCGTCCACATCGATGTCAATGGGAAACGTGCCCAGAACGCTGGCAGCATTGCCACGTTGGATGGCAATGCTGATTCTCTGGCCGAAGAAAAGGCCAGCCCTCTGGTCACGTGAAGAGTCGACGAGCTTTGTACTAATTTCTCGAAAAATTCGATGCGCACTCGGACCCCATGGACCAAAAAAAATTGGTACACATTATCCTGTTATAATACTCACAACGGATTTTTGTGTCTCTGAATTGGCTGCAAGAGGCTGCGCAGTAGCTATTTTTGTGTCAATATTGAAAGTGAAAATAACATGTATAACTGTCTCTTTCACTCGCATACATTCGTCGCATCATACTATCTCGCTTACTCTATGCAGTTAATCTGTTTCGTGCGCAATAGTTGACAGAGCCAACTTCAGAGACACAAAGATCCGCTGTGAATATTATATGCATATTCAATTATAGGTAACCACAGCTTATTATACAATCAATCTGCCTACCCTTTGCCCAACTATATTATACCGGATTAAGCTGAGTACCAGTGTTTTACATGGAGCGACTGCCTATCTGACCTCCACAACCCAGTAACTGGGTAACACGGTACACCTTGGCAAGACTGGTGTCAGATCTCAAGCTTCTGACTACCCGAAACGACTGTCAAAGATCTTCAAATGACAGCCGGGACCAACGACTTAACGTGTTTTCCGAGGCACGGAGGAAACTCGGTATGTTGAAATGGTCACCTATCCACGGAACGACCTCGTCAAGCGTTGCTTTACCTTGATGATCAACCAGTGCGGCTGTTATTATTTAGCCAAGAGCTCCTCACACAGCTTAGTATACATTACTAAGTTTAAATGCTCTACATTTTTTTTTTTTTTTTAAAAAAAAACGTTGCCCCTCTAGGAATTTCTTCATGTATCGTGGGTGCGTTTACAAACATATAAACTCACATACACAACACCCAGAGCCGGAACAACTATCTGTAGGTCATACAAATATTTGTTCCGTGCGGGAATCGAACCCGCGACACGCAGCGCAGCAGTCAACCGCTCAACCACTGCGCCAACCGTGCGCCCGTGCGCAAATTGAATTAATAAATTATCAAAGCGACTTATGACTCCCGGGAGTGAGTGTACGACTAAACGCCGACAGACTGAACACCGACAAGACTCGGTCTCGCTGCAACAAATATTTTGTATCTACTTAGTCGACCCTTGATCAGTTACTGTAATGGGGTGGTGATATGAGGGTTAGCCTTCTGATATACGGACTTGTCAAAGGTGGAAAAAAAATGTACCTATGAGGAATGCTCTCAGTACCTAGTCAGTATACTTTAATTGTGATTTTTATTTACGTAGACTAAACTGACAGCTGCCAATGACCTTATTTTGACCTTTTAAATGTTGCAAGCGCGGTGCATAGTGTTGTAGGTAAGGCCCAATCATAAGTCATTCATCGAATCGATGTGACATGACTCCTCAATTTAATTTTACTAATTCGTGTATATAAATGTATTATATTGTTATTTTATTGTATTATTATTATTATAAACGTAATATATCTAAAAATAACAGTATTAAAACACAATCTTAGTACATAAACTTATATTGTAATAAATAAAAAAATCAACAAGAAAACAAATGCGATCGAAAGAGTGAAATCTGACATAAATGAGCAGAAATTAATTAAGAACCGCTAGTTTCTTAACAAATGTAATTTTTTGCCGTGCGCGTCCATTTTCGATCTACTTCGATTTTCGATCAACTTTAGATCACTCATGATACGACACTATTTTTATGTAACGATAAAGTGGCAACCCATCAAATGTCAGTTTAGTCTACGAAATAAAAAATCTAAGATTACGTCTACTGTTTGTAATAGTTTGTAAGGCCATACAAAAATTTAATCCATGCGGGAATCGAACCCACAACACTAATAACAGTAGACGATCGCTTAGCCAAGCGTGCTGTCCTATTTCGGATTGACTCCTAAGTTCGACCACCAAGATGGGAAAAGTATTATTGAGATTTTCCATGAGGCACAAACATACATGAGCACTAAAAGCTTGCCGCCTATCAAGTACAGTACAACTATTTTCTAATTGTCCTTCGGGAATCATCGCATTTCCGAATACAAACGAATGCTAATTTCCATGTCCATCAATTATTAGATTTATCGTGTATAAAAATTTGAATTCAGAACTAAGTACTTAATTGTTGTTTTGTTTTGATTGTCGTGTGAACTATATAGAGCTGTAAAACTATTTTCCTTTAGCAGCTTTGCTCCTATTTAAAAAAATACATTATTTTAAAAGAGTATTAACAACTCTATATACTTGCAAGTTGACTGAGATCGTCCGGCCTTCACCGAGTGCAAAGGGTAACTGATAGGTTCTTATATATAATGTTCTCTGTGACTGATAGAAATCCGACGACTGACGAAACACGAAGTTTGCTGAGGGTCGTTAATAAAATAGTTGTACTGTACCTCTCTTTAGACAAGTAATCTTTACCTCTTTATCAGAAAACTCGCAGTATTTCATGTTGATCCTGGGCGCGAAGTAGCGCAGACACGCGTATGTGTTGTTGCGGGAGTCCTGACACTTGCAGTCGTATTGAGGGTAGCACTCCTGGAAATTATAAAATTCTTGGTAAATATATGAAAACTAAGATTTTTTTTTATTTTATTAAAAGCAAGCTTTTAAAAAAATACTTTGTCACGAGAAACTTGTGTGCAAAATGTCAGCTCACTCGAGCACCTGGTTGTACCGATATTCGTGTCAGTCAATAGCTTAATAGCCCGAGCCTAGAGGAAGCTCTCGTAAGGCGGCTGGGTCAAGGGCTTGATTCAGAAAGCCGTACTGCTGGACCCGGCTCGGTCTGACTGGTGGACTCGAGCTCTGACTGGTAGCTTGGATTCTGCTCCCGATACCGAATAGGCCTCTATTTTTTACCCGACTACGGCGGAACCAAAAGGAAGGGTTATGATTTTAGCAGTCTATGTATGTATGTTTCTCCATATCGCATAAAGTATTCATCCGATTTTGATGAATTATTCGATATTATGGCCCGGGTAACATAGGATAAAAACCCGTAGCCGGGTTACAGTTATTTTTTTGTTTAAAAGTAATTTTATATATTTAAAATGGTTTTAAAAAACATTAAATAAGATAATAAGATAATAAGAAACAGAAACTCTCCCTTTTAACTAGACTGGGGTGGACATCTTAAGAGTGCAATGCTTTTGCAATTCGTATAAGAACTTATTTTAACATGGACTAAGGACAGGCAGATTATAATGAAGAGCTGATTTTATTAGCGCCATCTTTATCCAGTGTTGATATTCTTTCCATCCAAAAATTGTCAGAAGTGACAGTGCGTTTGTTGAATGTGTTGTTGTTGTTTAAATAAAATTGACAGATTTTATTCCTCGGATAAAATCTGACGGGGATAAAATCAGCTCTTAGAAAAAGAAAACGAGTTATTCAGAACTGCACAACACTTTTATTCTTGTGACTTTCTCTAAACCTCTATCGGGTTAATGCCAATTTCTACATCATCCATCCCATCCAAGTCTTTTATCCTCAGCTCCTCATGGACTTATTTTTGTGTATATAATAAAATAAACATATAAATCTGTCTATACTCACAGCAAGCTGTTGGCCGTCATACTTCCACGGACAATTCTCGTCCACGGAACCATTCCTTCCTTCACCGTGGTACTCCACTAACATGTACCTAGACAGAAAATATTGATAGCCAGAGAAAAGAGGATGATCATTTCGTTATTTTTATTTTAATATTACATTTTTAGTTCCAATGTATTATAATTGTAACTTATGGTGTACAATAAAGTATATAATAAACTTGCAGATCCCCGCGGCTTCGCTCCCGTCAACTCGCTACCTACCTACCATAACTACCCTACCTACCCCACCTAAAGAAAAAAAAAAGAAACATAAACCATCTACTAAATAGTCCGAACAAAGCCTAAACATTTGGTTTGGATAGGTGAGCCCGTTCTTGAGTTATAACATTACAACAAAAAGTGGCATTGATTTTTATATATATAGATAAATAAATAATTTATGTTCTTCAATCATTTGTAACATCATCATCATCATCATTATTTCAGTATAAAGGCGTCCATTGCTGGTTATAGGCCTCCCCCAAATGTCGCTACATGGACCGGTCCCGTAGGTCTCGCTTCCAGCGAATTCCCGCAACCTTAACAAAGTCATCGACCTATACATACATACATACATAAACTCACGCCTTTTTCCCATGGGGGTAGGCAGAAACTACAGAACGCCACCTGCTACGATCCTTACATACTTCTTTTGCTTCACACACATTCATACATCTAGTCATACACACACGTCGGTCATGGGTACTGCGCACTTGGCCTTTCTGAAGAACATCACCTATAAGGTCTATGTATGTCTTTCTAGGGCGTCCCCTCCCGGCGTTTCCATTCACGTCTGCCTTGTAAATACCTTTCGTAAGTCGACTTTCATTCATCCTCTCAACATGGCCAAACCATCTTAACATACCCTTTTCAATTTTAGTCACTCCATCTCTGTCATCTCATCGACCTATAATTTGTAACAAATATTCACTATAATAAACACCTAGACTCGTGACAGTCGCGGTCATAAAACGTGCGAGTAGGACAGTAAATATTTAGTGCCCACGTGATTTAAACAAATTCTGAGTCGTGTGTCCTTGTCTACAGTGTTTAATGACCAAGAACCACAAGTCGCGACCGTTGGTAAAGTAATTTTGCATTTCAAATTGTAAACAGAAAAATATAATTACTGCTTCTGTTTGCTGTCTAAATAGTCTTAGTCGACGGCACGAACTATTTTGTGCGCGGGGTTAAAATGCATGCTATCTCATCCGATAACACGTGCGAAAGAGATAGATGCTGTGATGAGCAGCATTAGCACTTTTGCAAGTTTGTAGCGAAATGGATGATGATTTAGGACGAAAACGAGCGCGCGAAATTTTATAAACAGACCTTTGGGAGTCTAGATATCATGAAAAAACAACTAAATGTATATTTTCAAAATAAAATGATTTGCATTGTTGAAATTCTAATCTATCCCTGTATGGAGGCTGTTTTGCAATTTTCCTTCTTCTTATGGTATTTATTTCCGCCCAAAGATGCGTTAAAATTAGTGTTGAAATATGGGACTTTTTATATTTATTTTTTTGTTTTCATACAGGGCTAGATAATGATGAGACAAATTGATATCATCACCTCATCTAGTTTAAAAAAAATATGTTAGACATGTAAAAGCTTTTGTACAAACCAACTTACAGAAATAAAATCATTTATCAAATTGAAAATGTACCGATTTCAGAGGGACGGAGTTCGGATACAGTGCGTACTTGTAGTGAAACAAGTACTACGGCTACTTCGAACCGAAATTTCTCGAATTTGGATCGGATGCAGTAGCCGCTCTTACAGTCTTTTTTAACTTTAAACTAGGCTAGACTGTCCCACTTTTTGGCAAAGATCTCCTCCAAATCAGCTTACTTATTTACAAAAAAAAAACAATATCAAACCTTTCTTCAACTTCTCCAATTTCACTACCACTCTCATCTTCCTTCATCAAATCCAATGCCCTCCCATCCATATGCACGGGCGGTTCCAAGCCTGCCAACTTTATGATGGTGGGAGCCAGGTCTATGTTCAGTACTGGCTGCGAACTTGAGGAGTTGGGTTTGATGCCGGGACCCTTGATGAGGAGAGGCACCTTGATGTCTGACTCGTAAGGCTGGCGTTTGTCGTACATTTGAGAGAATTGACCTGGAGATGGAGAAAGGGGAATTTTAGTTGTGGAATATGGCAAGATTGATGTGGCAAAAACAATTGAACCTAATGGAGAGAGAGAGATAATGGTCTACCAAACTTATGTTGGAGTCAGCAGCTCGCAGTCTAACCTGATGACCTCTATTTAATATGGAGTGACTACTTTCCTATTAGATTCCCAAAACTTAGTTACGGTGGTCAAGCTATTTGTTTCTAACCAAGGGCGGATTTAGGGGGGGGGTTGCCCCCCACTCCCAAATGGTATTTTTGTGTACAGTGGAGATTCCATCAGAGTACATACTTAGAAGCAAATCAAATTAACAGAGTTGTTAAAATATATGAATTAAATACCAGAAAGAACATGAGTGAAACTCTTGTCTATTTCCTGCTGGAATTGCGTTTTCAGTGACTATTAGCACTGCTGAGCGATCTTTTTCCACTTTACGCCGATTAAAATCATATCTTCGTAACAGGATGAAAGAAGAGCGTTTGAATGGATTGGCTTTATTGATATCCATCACGACGCTGCGGCAAAAATGGACGCAAATGAAGTGGTGGGACATCTTTAGCAGGAAACATAAAAGAAAACTATCTCTAATAAACATTTAATTATTCTATTGTTTTGACACCTTCATATACCTTCCTATAGATACTTGAACTTGTAGAAATAATCTTGAAGTATGATACTTCAAGTTTATTTCAAATCTTTGCCCGTCCGCCCCTTGTGCCCCTTCCAGATTCTAACTACCCGTACCGATGTCAAAGATCTTCGAAAAGATCATAAGACTCAAATTATTTACAAAAACATACATACACATAAGAAATTTGGCACACGTGTTTAGAAGCCAATACAGAGTAATATTTGTGCAATTCCAACACAATGCGTGTCGAATTGACTACCATTTTGAAGTCGGTAAAAACGAGTTAGACACAGGTGCTGACACACGTAACGTGCGCTTAGGAGGCGTGTGTCTTCTGAACGCGCTCTAAGACTGGAAACCTAACTCACTTGGAAAAATACTCACCGAATGCACTACGTCTTCCTTTTTTGAAGTATATTAAAAATGCTAGGCAGTTGATGACTTACCGACATGATATCCGTTGTCAGACGTAAACAATATATACGTATTCTCCAACAAGGCCTGCCTCTCTAGGGACCCCACTATATCGGCCACCATTTCGTCGACTGCTAGCAGGCTCTCCCAGCGGGAGCGGTACACGCGGTCTAGTTCGGGCAACATTGTTGCGGGGAGCGGGGAGGGAGGCATGCGCATTAGCCAGTGTTTGTTCTGAAAACGGTAAACGAAACGGTCTTAAAAGGCGATCTCCTTAAGGCCCAGTTTTCTTTATCCGTAGTTAACTAATGGTTAAATATGCTAAACAATGTTTGTAAATTTCTAGCTTTACTGTGTTTTTCGATCTATTATTAATGCATCTTTATATACCTACGATGAGATTTTCAGGAAGGTCGAAAGGCGAAAATATCATGTGCAAACACGATAATTTGCTTGGCAATTTTGTTCTGAGTGTCGTATGGCGAGGAACTCGTGGCTAAATAATAACAGCCGCACGGGTCAAACATCAAGGTTAAGCAACGCTTGACGAGGTCGGTCCGTGGATGGGTGACCATTTTCAACATTAGAGTTTCCTCCGTGCCTCGGAAAGCACGTTAATCCGTTGATCCCGGCTGTCATTTGAATATCTTTGACAGTCGTTACGAGTAGTCAGAAGCTTGAGATCTGACACCAGTCTTACCAAGGGGTACCGTGTTACCTAGTTACTGGGTTGTGGAGGTCAGATAGGCAGTCGCTCCATGTAAAACACTGGTACTCCGACCCCAAAATAGTTGGGAAAAGGCTAGGCAGATTGATTGTCGTATGGAACATTATCTCAAGCCCGTCCCAACATTCCCAATCACCGCAACTCCTAAAAGCCAGAATCAACAATGGCGACCACCAGAAAACCGTTGAGTTAGTGAATCTCGACGAGTCTCGGAGAAACGTTTCGCCTCACTCGACGGCGAATAAATCATCTAACGCCAGGTCCTAGGGGCTTGAATTATCTTCATCATCATATCAGCCAAAAGACGTCCGCTGCTGGACATAGGCCTCCCCCAAGCGTCGCCACATCAATCGGTCCTGTGGGTCTCGGATCCAGCGGATTCTTGCAGCCTTAACCAGGTCATAGGTCCTGGACACATGAATAATTACTATCATATTTCATATCTTTATATTATTTATCTTCATTCGTAAATATTACATTTTTAAATAATTAAAAAGAGAAAACTAAAAAAATTCATTTAAGAATATAATAAAACCCGACTGCTTCAAAAGCGAATTAAAAAGACGTAAACGAGGCGAAAATCATTCTGTGCAGTCGGAAGATACATATTCGCGAGCTGGCTGTCCAAAATCTGGTGTATCCTCCGCCTGCACAGCATGATTTTCTCCTTGTTTACGTCTTTTTAGTTCGCTTTTGAAGCAGTCGGGTTTTTTGATACTTTGATTTATTTTTTTTTATTTATAACTATTTAGTTAGTTTTTTTTTCGAATTAGGTGCATTTTACCACATAAGTATTATATATTTTTGAAATCACCTCTTAAAACCCTTTATTTTGATACCCTACACGGTAAGCTTGGAAGAAAAAAAAATTTAGGCCGCCACAATATGGCGCCCAAAATTCGACATTTTTCTATTGTCCAATTTTAATGTAGCCAGTGACACTCACAGGGTTAAGACGAATCGATTGACGTACGAATCATCAAAATCGGCCAACGCGTTTGGTCTCTGGAACGCCATATAGGAACAAACATACATACATACATAGACTGATAAACATATTACCCTCCTTGGGCAGTCGGGTAAATAGAGGCCCACCGGTATCCGGAACAGGTTAGGGCTCCAGTCCAGAGACAGGAACCTCCTCACAATGCGAGCCGTATTAAGGAGTTCTGCCTTCTGTATCAGGCCCTTGATCCAACCACGCAATGACAGCCTCGACAGATGGTCATCGAGGCTATTGGCCTTTAGGCCGTTGGCCGTAACGACAATCGGCACAATGATCACCAAGTTCCACATGTCGACAACCTCGTGTGCTAAGTCGAGATACTTGATTTGTTTCTCTTTCTCAGCTTGCACGAGGTTCTCGTCATGTGGGATGGTGACATCGATTATCATTGTGCGGCGCGCTAATCGTTTTTTTTTTTGTCAATCTCGAGACTGGTCCCGGTCCTTTGAAAGGCGTGCGAGGGGTTGAAGCCAACTCGCAGATGCCTTATTAGGCATGTATCAGGCAATTTGACAAAATGCATTGGGCTATGGGTTTGGTAGGTTTAGTAGATCGATTGCCTAAAACTATAGAAGGACTACTGGGCCCTGCTTGACCACTGTTGAACTACACGGCTATAAAATGGCAGGGGGTGACTGGCCCCCATAAAGGGTCGCTTGCACTTTAGTGACGAAGCGCCTTATTTTTTTATATTTTTTTTAGGGTTCCGTACCCAAAGGGTAAAAACGGGACCCTATTACTGAGACTCCGCGGTCCGTCTGTCTGTCTGTCTGTCGGTCTGTCTGTCTGTCTGTCACCAGGCTGTATCTCATGAACCGTGATAGCTAGACAGTTGAAATTTTCACAGGTGGTGTATATCTGTTGCCGCTACAACAACAAATACTAAAAACAAAATAAAATAAATATTTAAGGGGGGCTCCCATACAACAATTGTGATTTCTTTGCCGTTTTTAGGGTTCCGTACCCAAAGGGTAAAAACGGGACCCTATTACTAAGACTCCGCGGTCCGTCTGTCTGTCTGTCTGTCTGTCTGTCTGTCACCAGGCTGTATCTCATGAACCGTGATAGCTAGACAGTTGAAATTTTCACAGATGATGTATTTCTGTTGCCGCTATAACAACAAATACTAAAAACAGAATAAAATTAATATTTAAGGGGGCTCCCATACAACAAACGTGATCTTTTTGTCGTTTTTTTGCGATAATGGTACGGAACCCTTCGTGCGCGAGTCTGACTCGCACTTGGCCGGTTTTTTTTACGAAAATGGTACGGAACTCTTCGTGCGCGAGTCCGACTCGCACTTGGCCGGTTTTTTACTTAGTTATCATATTTCTAAAAGTCTTATTATTAATTTACGTACCTCAGCAGCAACATTAAAGTTAGGATTTCTGACAGCCGTCACATTACTGAACTTGCCCTCATGTCTTGGAGCCGGAGTGAAAGGCTGATGAGGTGCCGGTGGAGCTAACACCATCAGGAATGGCTCCTGTTCCGTCTGATTCTCTATATAGCTTACTCCTAGTTCACGCTGAAACATGCCAATTTGAAATTTATTGCAATGAAGATACAGTTTGAAATTGAATGTATGGGTAAGTTCTGTGTTGAGGAGGGTATACGATTATAATCTTTATTTTGATCAGCAAAAGGTACAATATTCTACGATAAGTGGAGTTGATGTGGTGCCGGTGAAGCTAACGCCATCAGGAATGGGTCTTGGTCAGTCTGGTTCTCTATGTAGCTTACACCTGGCTCACGCATGAAGTTTTAAATTCCATCTTAATACATATTATGAATTTGAGTTTTATTCAAAGAGGCCTAAGGTTTAAAATTGTTTCATTCACTTGTAATATGTATTGATATTTTGGTTGCTGATAAACTTATCGCTATTAAAATGAATAGGTAATGTGTTTAACCTATTTTATATTATTTATTTGCATAACGTTCAAAATGAAGATAACGAAAAGTTGAGTAAACTCGTTTAATTTTCAACTGGACGGTAGAGGTTATCACAATAGATTATTGTTTATTTGTATTATTATTTTTGTTGTACAGAGCTATACAAAAAACTTTTTGACAAAAATGACAACCGACTTCTAAACAAAAACACTACCAAGTGAAAAATAACTTCAATTTCGGAAGTCGGTGTTCCTGTTTTCGTTTCTTCGTTTTTTGACACCAAGTTCCAAAATTGAAGATATTTTTGTTTTTGTTTGGAAGTCGGTTGTAATTTTTGTAAAAAAAGGTTTTTTAGTTGTGGTACATAATGGACCAGTTCTAAAGGCTAGCTACCTGTAATGCCCAAAGTGAAGCCAGAATAGATTAACCCAATAACATGAAACTTACTGTGGAATGAGAGTATACCAGGGTGAACTGTTCACACCTGCAGCCTAACTGTGGAAAAGAAACAGATTGTTTCCTTTGCCGAATTTACTTACACAATTAGGCTGCTGGTAACCCCTTAGAGCGTACCAGTGTGATGTTATGTTATGAAATGGTGTAAACAATAAACAGACATGCAATTGCAGCTATCCCGAGTCAGCCCGAGTGTTTTGCCGTCACTTATTGAAGAGTTCTGATGTACATCGCCGAAGTTCTTCATCAGCAGCCTAATTGTGTAAGTGAATTCGGCAAAGGAAACAATCTGGTTCTTTCCCAAAAACACACACATACACAAAAAAGTTGAATCTTTATTCAATTTTTTTGTGTATGTGTGTGTTTTTGAACCAGATTGTTTCCGTTGCCGAATTTACTTACGCAATTAGGCTGCAGATCTTGATAAAAATTAATCATGAAAATCGGTTCACGCAATAAAAAGTTCTGAGGTAACACACATAAAAAAAGGAAAAATACAGTCGAGTTGATAAGCTCTTCCTTTTCGCAAAGTCGGTTAAAAATAAACTTACAATAACATCGGTAAGGTACTGGTCGGTGGAGGCAGTGGGCACTCCGTTGTTTGAGATAGTATAGTTGTAATACACCGAGTTTCCAACAAGCCCGTGCCACTCCGTCCAGCCGGGGGGCACCACTTCGGGACCACCTGCGTCTTTGGATCCGTACTGGAAATTTAACACAACATTATCAGGTTAAGATGTTAAGATGGTTTGGCCATGTTGAGAGGATGAATGAAAGGCGACTAACGAAAGGTATTTACAAGGCAGACGTGAATGGAAACGCCGGGAGGGGACGCCCTAGAAAGACATACATAGACCTTATAGGTGATGGTCAGGCCAAGTGCGCAGTACTCATAACCGGCGTGTGTGTATGACTAGATTTATGAACGTGAGTGAAGCAAAAGAAGTATGTAAGGATCGTAGCAGATGGCGTTCTGTAGTTTCTGCCTAACCCCATGGAAAAAAGGCGTGAGTTTATGTATGTATGTATTATCAGGGTTTCCACCGATATCAATACCGCGTATTGTTGGGAAACAATGTCATCGAAGCAACCACACAGCAGAATGGCCTTCAGAATTCTGGAAGAGGACATTAATAATACCATACTTGGAATCCAATATTACATCTATTGAAGTACGCTTTGCTTAAAAAGACTCCATCATTCGCATTACATTAAACATAAATTACACCTGGCGTAAAGGCAAAAGATTTCAGTCGCAAATCTCACAGAAATTTGCGAAACTATCGCCCAGTTTTATGAGTTACCGGCCATTAAAATTAAATCGAACTGTGGCAGCGATTTTGATATGATAAACCCAACCCAAAAAATCTAACCGTTGTTGATGTCCTAAAAGAAACAATAAACTTCTTTCCAAGGGCGTCGCCAGCCGATGGACCAGGGGGGGGGGACAAAATAATTTAAAGGAGGATGGGAAGATAAAAATTCATAGGTACTGAATTTTAAATACGGTACAGTGAAAAGCATATGAAGCTTTAAGACGACGACTAACGCCAACGACCTTGAGGGAACAAAACGCGCACTCGTTTCACACCCGCGCGACCCGAAATTTAGTAGTTTTTTGTACTTTTCTTATTATTCTATGACTTTAAAAAAAAAAGCTTCAGATCAAAATGTAGATAATTAAATTGTCTTTGATATGGTGTCGATTTAATTAAAATACGCCCAGCAGTTTTGTTGTGTTCGCTGGGGCGTGTTGTCGCCTTAAGGCGCCGAATCCCTTGAGTAGCTGATTTTAAAATGAGAATCACGTCTAAATGGCTAGTCGTAATTTTTTGGAAAAGTATATGTTATATAAGACCATTTTCTTAATAATTTCATCTGAGCACATTTCGAGTTTTATTCGTACAACATAGTGTAATTAATTTGTAAAGTTATGTCTAAAACGGACAAAAACACGACAATCGCACCAAAACCGCTTGGCGTATTTTAATGAAATCGACACCATCTCAAAGACAATTTAATTATCTACTTGATCTGAAGCTTTTTTTTTTAAAGTCATAGAATAAGAAGGCAAGTATAAAAAACTACAAAATTTTGGGTCGCGCGGGTGTGAAACGAGTGCGCGTTTTGTTCCTTCAAGGTCGTTGGCGTTAGTCGTCGTCTTAACCACCTTGTTAGTCTCCTGACGCTGCATAACGATTGATTTTGGTAGCCGACCAAAATTTTCAACGCTTTTATCTAGTACTCTTTTAGAACATCAACAAATGGCTAACCTAAATGGCTAAACTAATATTGCTATAGGCAATGGCTAGGCTAAACTAATATTTGTTGGGTTGGGTTAATGTTGACTTAGGACTTTCATTTCTCTCCATTTGGCTACTTATTTATTAATTTCTAGAGGGGGGCGGCAACTGCCCCCTCTTGGCGACGCCCTTGCTTCTTTCCCGAAACGAAAAAATAAGAAAATGTGTTGTTCGGATATCGTACACAACGCGTACATAACTACCGGTAGACCGAACGTTTAGCAGTCTCAGGAGGTCTCAGTCGTTTAGGAGTCTTTAATGGTCAAGGACCCAAAAACTTGCAAGATTTTCGTAGTAAAGTTGTCGAGAAGTTTACAAAAAATCCCGAAGATTGTGTTTTAACTAAGTAAATTAATAATAAACCGGCGAAGTGCGAGTCGGACTCGCACACGAAGGGTTCCGTACTTGGTAAATAGCGGTTTACGATTTATGACTTATTAAAAAAAAACTACTTAGATACTAGATCTCGTTCAAACCAATTTTCGGTGAAAGTTTACATGGTAATGTACATCATATATTTTTTTTAGTTTTATCATTCTCTTATTTTAGAAGTTACAGGGGGGCGGGGGGACACATTTTACCACTTTGGAAGTGTCTCTCGCGTAAACTATTCAGTTTAGAAAATAATGATATTAGAAACCTCAATATCATTTTTGAAGACCTATCCATAGATACCCCACACGTATGTGTTTGATGAAACATTTTTATTTTAAGTTTCAGTTTCAATTATGGGGACCCCAAAAATTTATTGTTTTTTTCTATTTTTGTGTGAAAATCTTAATGCGGTTCACAGAATACATCTACTTACCAAGTTTCAACAGCATAGTTCTTATAGTTTCGGAAAAAAATGGCTGTGACATACGGACGGACAGACAGACAGACATGACGAATCTATAAGGGTTTCGTTTTTGCCATTTGGCTACGGAACCCTAAAAAGTATCTCGCTCGACTATTTTACTATTTATTGTAGGCACAGTCAAGAGCTTGTGGACCATTACATATAGGACTTTGTACCGTTCTTATAACAATCGCCGTAGGGTTAAGACTTGCACTACCGGTGTTAACCTCCATGTGATTTTGAGTGTATTTAAAATTTAAACTCTTGCCATCCTTCATAAATAAACTTGCCTGAAGGGGGGAAGTGCTCCCTGTGCCATCGGCTGGCGATGCCCTTGCCTCTGCTAACCACACCATTAAAGTCTTAAGGCGGTACCCCGAGCAAAACGCCGCGCAAGCCGTTTTTCGTGCTGTTTTTAGGAGCTATCTACTCGTTATTTAAAAAGAAATATCAAATAACAAAAATATATTAAATTTCTACATACTATTGATTCTAAAATGGTAGAATTAGTTTTTTTTTTAATGTTGTTTAAATTTCACTAATCTCCTTCCAAAGAAAACATAAAAATGAGAAATAATTATTGATAGCATGCATCTCCTCGTAAAGTGTTCATTAATTATTTTTTGTACCTACTAACACTAATGGATAGACAATTTAATAACAAACATTTTTGTAGATTTTTTTTTTCAAAAGACCAAAATTCGATTTTATAAAGATTTTATTCTAAAATCTGGGCGTATTCACTATTGTAATTCATGCGCCACCAGTGCCGCTAGACCAATAGGAATGCTCATATCTCATGCTGATTTTTTGGTCAGGGTACCGTCTTAAGCCGTGATGACATATATGTTCACATTACTCACCTCATTCAAATATTTCCCAGCATAGAAAGTCTTGTACCCAGCATCCTTCAAGGCCGTCGCGAAGGTGTTATTCTGCAGAGTTTGCCGCCAGTGCGTTCCATAGCAGCCACCCCGTAAGCTGTTATTGATAGTGTAGTGGTTGTGCTGGTACAGACCCGTGAGGAGGCTGGCTCGGCTTGGGCAGCATATTGGGGAGGTTACGTACTGAAAAGGAGGGTTACGTTGAGATTATGTGGCCCGTGTTTATGGTGTCGGCATCTTTTTTTATGGGAGGGAAAGAAATAATTGGTGTCCTGAGTGTCGAGTTTGCAAAAGCTCTAACTAGGTTGTTATCAGACGCATTATCAGATTTACACTTGGACTGCAAAGCCGCACTTAAAAGAGTCTGCCCGCTACACAGTATAATTGACGGGCATTGGATGCCCTGCAGCCGAATCGCGCAAGTGAATTCGGCAAGGCGAAGGGTTGCCTCTGCAGCAGAAGGACAGATAAGCAAAATCCCGGAATAGCAAAATCCCAGATTCGCAGAAGGACAGATTTGCATAATGGCAGATAATGTACTGTCGCCGCCAAAAAAGTTACAATTCCTAGTAACCTTATTATCAATTTGTGACCTATTTGCATTATATATCTGAATGGCCACTTTTAATTGTTATAAATGGTTAAGAAAATCTATTTAAATAAGTCAATGTGACATGCATTTGCAGTTTGATTAATGACAAAATTTCTGCAATAGAATGTTTGATACGTTTGGCCAAAGTTACAAAAACGAATTAATTCGTCTTATTTATTTTTTTTTATTTATGATGGGTTTGCTCTTGACTCTAGTCTAGGTCAGAGGTGACAGAGACAGAGTCTACGATGGAGTGAGCTTACCCAGAAGAAGCCTGTTCACTCTAACTGAATTGTGACTAATCAATTTTATTTTTGTTTTCTGTGTGGGTCTGTACTTCTGCCATTATGCAAATCTGTCCTTCTGCGAATCTGGGTTTGGCCGCTACCAAATCGACCAATCACATGCGAGATGAATGACGCGATGTGGATTCCCGTCTGTGTGATTGGCCGATTGATAGCGGTGAAATCCTTTGCGTTGTCGCTGTATTCACTAACGCAATAAAGCTGTCGGTCACTAAAACACGGGTATGATTTCTCTGTTGATGCATTCTAGTGGGCAAATAGTCCCGAGTCCGTGCCACGTTTCTTTCTGTGCCGTGTGCAATGTAATGAGCAGACTCCTTAAAGGCGTAACTAGGTTTAGATAGGTTACCTGCCTAGCCTACTGTAAGTAGGTCGTATGTTGACTGTTTCATTCTGTTACCCAGAAATTCAACTGCGTTCGATTAAATAAGAAAGCTGTGTCCGTTTCAATGGCGCGGCCACGGCGTTTTTTTTTAAAAATAACTATTCCAAGATTATGTAAAAATTTGTAGAAGATGATTCCCAAAACCATAAATTTGTCAAAGTTATGGTTAAAAAGTTATAAGGGTTTTAACGTGGCCGCGCCATTGAAACGCGGCGAACCGCGCGGCCACGGAGATCTTTAAAACTGAGCGTTGCAGAGACCTGAAATGTAGGTTAAATAACAGATTGAATTTGTAAAAAATTTGTAAAAATATACAAAAAATGCCTAGGTTTATATTTTAGGAGCTGTAAGACGAAAACCCCATGGCCGCGCCATTGAAACGGTGAAAAAATACATTATCACCGATATCTCGCTGAAAAAGCATCGCAGAGGTCTGAAGTTTTTTGTAAAACCTAGATTTGAATTTGTCAAAATATTTAAAAATACATAAAAAAATCCTAGGTTTATATTTCAGGATTTGTAGTACGGTAACACGTAGAAATTAGTTATGATTATCTATCGAAGAAAGTAAGGATTAGCGAGATCTCTTTTTGTAAATACCACTTATTAACATGTAGAATTACCGTTAATAGGCAAAAAGTATTTTTTTTTTCATAATATAAAGACTTTAATACGTTTTGAATGTTTCGATAGGGTGACCATGGCTTATCATTTACAGAAAACTTTCCACCTGTAAGTAGGTATTACAAATTATATTTCAAGGATTCTAAATTAAATTAAAATGAAACGTTATGATACAAAAACATATAATTTCTTCTTTAAAATCACATAAACCACTGATTGTTTACGTACACTAAGATATAGGTACTTATCATTTCTTTCAAAATCACAAAACATAGATTGTTTACTTACACTAAGATATAGGTACATACTTATCATTTCTTTCAAAATTACAAATCACAGAGTGTTTACCTATTTACGCTAAGATATAGGTACTTATCATTTCTTTCAAAATTACAAATCACAAATTGTTTACTTACACTCAGATGTAGGTACTTATCATTTGATTTGTGATTTTGAAAGAAATGATAAGTATGTACCTATATCTTAGTGTAAGTAAACAATCTATGTTTTGTGATTTTGAAAGAAATGATAAGTACCTATATCTTAGTGTACGTAAACAATCAGTGGTTTATGTGATTTTAAAGAAGAAATTATATGTTTTTGTATCATAACGTTTCATTTTAATTTAATTTAGAATCCTTGAAATATAATTTGTAATACCTACTTACAGGTGGAAAGTTTTCTGTAAATGATAAGCCATGGTCACCCTATCGAAACATTCAAAACGTATTAAAGTCTTTATATTATGAAAAAAAAAATACTTTTTGCCTATTAACGGTAATTCTACATGTTAATAAGTGGTATTTACAAAAAGAGATCTCGCTAATCCTTACTTTCTTCGATAGATAATCATAACTAATTTCTACGTGTTACCGTACTACAAATCCTGAAATATAAACCTAGGATTTTTTTATGTATTTTTAAATATTTTGACAAATTCAAATCTAGGTTTTACAAAAAACTTCAGACCTCTGCGATGCTTTTTCAGCGAGATATCGATGATAATGTATTTTTTCACCGTTTCAATGGCGCGGCCATGGGGTTTTAGTCTTACAGCACGTAAAATATGAACCTAGGTTTTTTTTGTGTATTTTTACATAATTTGACAAATTCAAATCTAGGTTTTACAAAAAACTTCAGACCTCTGCGATGCTTTTTCAGCGAGATATCAGTGATAATGTGTTTTTTCACCGTTTCAATGGCGCGGCCATGGAGTTTTAGTCTTACAGCTCGTAAAATATGAACCTAGGATTTATTTGTGTATTTTTACATAATTTGACAAATTCAAATCTAGGTTTTACAACAAACTTCAGACCTCTGCGATGCTTTTTCAGCGAGATATCGGCGATAACGTGTTTTTCACCGTTTCAATGGCGCGGCCATGGGGTTTTCGTCTTACAGCTCCTAAAATATAAACCTAGGAATTTTTTGTATATTTTTACAAATTTTTTACAAATTCAATCTGTTATTTAACCTAAATTTCAGGTCTCTGCAACGCTCAGTTTTAAAGATCTCCGTGGCCGCGCGGTTCGCCGCGTTTCAATGGCGCGGCCACGTTAAAACCCTTATAACTTTTTAACCATAACTTTGACAAATTTATGGTTTTGGGAATCATCTTCTACAAATTTTTACATAATCTTGGAATAGTTATTATTAAAAAAAACGCCGTGGCCGCGCCATTGAAACGGACACAGAAAGCTTTCTGTAAATAGTGTGCTTAATTTATGGCCATTCTCTCTATTCGTTACGGAAACAGATTCAGGTAAGACCACGCTTATATAGGTGATTCGTTATTTCGTATATAGGTCGATTCAAACTTAATGATGATTGTGAAGTTCGCTTTTTCCTGCGGATAGTACCTATAGTTCTCGCCAAACTTCTTGGCCGCCCTGAATTAGGGCCGATTTCACCAATGAAACTAATCGTGATTAGTTTAACTAAACTCAGTTTATGCAAATACAGCGTTTTGATTGGTAGTTTCTCAGCGGTCTCAATCAATCAGAACGCTGTATTTGCATAAACTGAGTTTAGTTGTACTAATCGCGATTAGCTTCATTGGTGAAATCGGCCCTTAGGCTACAATGGCTGCGCTGTAGTAAATCTCATACAAAAACTGCACCGACCTGTGCCTTGCGCATCGGCAAAAGCCAACTTCAAGGCGGCCAAGAAGTTTGGCGAGAACTATACTCCATTCCTCATAAGAATTCGCTACTGCGCAGCAACTCAGGGAGTGTTCCATGCCGCCATTAGGTTTAATTCTACCTGTAGGTACCTATCTACCTGGCTTGCCAAATCAGTTGCCGAAATATGGCAATTATTTAATTTTATGGTCAATCAAGGCTCGGCCTTGAGAATCCGACCATTATAAAGATTTATAATGGCTCTGGTTTTGTCGTGAGATAAAATTAAAAGAATCATGGCAGGTAGCGGATTCTCACAGACAAAGGCACAACACCTGTTCAATGTCTGCATCAGAGTAGGTATGCACCGACACAGTCATTGAAAGGTGTTCAATGTCTATTCAGAGAATGTCTTTGGCTGTAAGGTATGTGTTGATAAAATTTCTGTTACTTGCAGATGTATGTAGAATCTCTGATAGAAGTTATTTTGTTGGCGTTTTAAAACGCCAATAGTAGGACCAAAACGTATCACCCATTTCTAGACGAGCCTGTTATTTGAACTGCGCTGAAATTGAACCCGTGACGTTAGCATGAAGAAACAAGGTACCTAGTAGTAGTAGGTATTACAACAGTGGATACTACCTACATAATTAAAATGTGTCATTATTTCATTAAGCATGTAGTCCACACATGAATTGAAAGATAATAAGCTACTAGTATACGCTATTTAAACATTGTGAGTAGGTAATTGGATATAAATAAAATGTAATGTACCCAACATCCGTTATCCTTAATTCATTAGGTAACTACTTTGCGTATATTTACTCGATAAACGCATAACTGTGTAGGTATGCTAATAATAACTGTAGGTAATATGAGTAACACACAACAACAGTCTATTGTTCCAAGTGCCTATGATGTATGTAGGTATGTGTACCATTCGCAACGCGCACATTGGAAAACACACATTTATGAATAAACGCATTAAAGTGGAGTGGTGCAGTTTATTCTATAATTTATCACCAAAACTCACCGAATTAGTGAAAGTGATGCCTTCATTCCCAATAAACCGTTGCACACTCTTCATTGGCGTCTGAAATAGAAAACGAAATAAAACACCACTATGTTCCTAATACATTTATTTTCACATCACTATTACTGTACTAACCATTCCGCCCAACACTACATCTTGATCGTCTGTCAATATCAACACGATATTGGGCTTCTTTTGTTGACAAACACTGACTCCGAAGAGCGAAAACAACAATAAATAATTTAACATGTTTATAACTTATGAGAATATTATATTTATTGGAATAATTATGACGTGTTTTATTGCGGCATCGCGGGCATTATCTCGAGGCCGGAGCACTCGCTCGCGATCACTACGCCGACTGCGAATATACCCACGCTCTTCACTAGTGACCTGCAGATTAAAAAAAGTAAACATTAGGTACAGATAAAAAATAAAGTTACCATAACCTGACTTTTTTTTATTGGGCTGTGATCTGTGTTGTCACCTTATAAAATAGGTACACCAAATATTACCATTATTGGTTTTGATGCTTCTTTTTCTGTGTTTATTTTGAATAAATTAAAATCGACATCTACTATCTCAAGCAGTGCCATGGCAACATTAATAGTAGATTAGTAGCCAAGGGCTGTAAGGCATCAATTGCAGCCCGAGATATGTAGGCGCACGAGCGCAGCGAGGGCGCCTATAGTTCGAGGGTGCAATTGATGATTACACCCGAGCTAACTATTCTGCTTTACATCTCGATTGCGAGTCAAGTAGAAAAAAACCGGCATTACAAGAATAAAACATTTTAAAAAATATTTATTTTTCAAGAACGAAATTGAGCTTCGCCGTTCGATATTTAAAATTGATGACAATTTTTTTTTTTTTTTGTTCTCCCTTCTCGGGCAGGCTAAGGTCTTGCACCATACCGCCTAATCTTCAGTGCAATTTTAATATTCTTTAGTATGCATTAGAATACGGGTGTAACAGATTCTAATAGTTTTTGGAGTATTTGGCAGCAAATTGTATCGAGTCAGCCTTCCCAGTAAGTTTTGCGGCGGTAGTCAATACTACAATAAAATTCTCCGCTCCACTATCCTGAAATCGCTTCTGTCAATGATTTCACATATTGTCCAGTTGCGTAGACAGTTGAGACACAAAACTGCACCAATTTTATATCACAATATCCACTAGGAATCAATTTGCAAATAATATTAACAACCGCTGAACTTCACTCGAAAAAATCCTTTCAAAAACTCCTTGATGACTATTATACTCACACGAAGACAAGGCTGAATAGCAAAGCGACCTCTTTGGTCATTGGGCTGAATGCATGATGTCTATTGCCAGTATGATGGTTAGATGTACGAGAACTTTTTGAAAGAAAGAAGTGTTTTTTTTTTTAATTACTTACCGCCCTAGGGCTTTTCTAGCTACATTATTACCCTAGAGCGCTAATTAATCACCTACAAGCCCCATTTGGAGGTATTATGAACCTACTTACCGAACATGAGAGATGTAAAATCTTCTGCTTTCTTGTAGGTATTTGAAAATGAGAGTTTTATTATAACAAAATAAGTGTTTGGTGCCCATGTAAATGAACTTCTACTAGATTCTGAATTTGTTTTGCTATCACTATCTACAAGTGTAACATACTTTTTGCTTGTATTTGTTTATATAACACTTTCAGATAAATGTGTTAATAAATGATAAACTTTGCTGGTTAGAGTAAGATTAATTTTGTATATTATAACAAAGAAATATTTTATTAATTAACACACAATGTTTATTTAGGACTGATTGGTCTTGATTGGTCCTAAATAAACATTAGTATAATATTCACAGCAGATCTTTGTGTGTCTGAAGTTGGCTCTGTCAACTATTGTGCAAGAAACAGTTTAACTGCATAGAGTAAGCGATAAAGGATGATGAGGCAAACGTAAGCGAGTGAAAGAGACAGTTATACAATACTATCTTCACATTCAATATTGACACAAAATTAGCTACTGCGCAGGCTCTTACAGCAAGTTAAGAGACACAAAGATCTGTTGTGAACATTATAAATCATTGTTGCCCAATTGCATTCATAAACCATACTGGAGTGAGAAGCACTTGTACATTTTTGGAAGAAAAAGATTTATCAGGGGAAAAATACACCACACAGACTTTTCACAATACTCTAGGCACACGGATGGAGTTTTCCATTCATAGGAAAAATATCAGAACTAGTATTCTGCCTTCAAAATAGAAAGGGGTGCGTCTGCTCTTTCGGGCCAGATTGAGTTATTTACATATTCATAATCTCATTTATACTCTATTCACTAGAGCAAAAATTAAAAAGTAAACAAACAAAAGTCAAACGGTTATAATATTAAACTAATTTAAAAAAATACAACCTTAAAAGGCAAAAGGTTACTTTTGTAGCACTCTTTAATTTATTATCATAATATTTCTGAACTCCAGGCTTTTGAGATACTTTTTAGTATCGGCTATTGGTTTTGGTTTTAATAATACCAACTTTATTGTTAATACATTAAAATTATTGATATTGTTATAAAATACAATTAAGAAAATAATATTTAAAATGTTTGGCATGTATGTTTTTAATTGTTGTATGAAATAAACATCTCATGATATTTTTGTTTTTAATGATAGCAAAGGAGACACTGTAAAAACCTTTTCTATGGTTTGTTTACCTTTTATTTTTTGCTCTAGCAAAAAGGGTACTTTTAGTAATAGTTTTTACATTGAACACTTTTCCTTATGGTGGCAGTATTGGTCTTCAGGAGTGTGCAGTGAATGAACAAGACAAGGGTCAATGCTAACCAATCTTATATAGAGAAACTAGTGAGATTTTTTAGTAATAATTTTTATTCTGGTAGTTATAGTTCTCGCCAAACTTCTTGGCCGCCCTGAAGTTGCCTACAATGGCTGCGCAGTAGGAAATCTCATACAAAAACAGCACCGTTTTGCGCCTCGCGCATCCGGTAAACCAACTCAGGGCGGCCAAGAAGTTTGGCGAGGGCTATATATCATATAAGAAGTCCAATATTTTTACCTACCAATTGAAACAAGATAACCTTTAATTAATGAAGATGTCACATGCTTAGGCTCAAGAATATTGATACAACTACAGAATACAATTTTGACCTTGTGCAGGCAATGGCGAATTATTTTTACATAACCAACATTTCCAAAACAAATGATCATTGTTTTAATTGGAAACACTTTTATGGCTGTACATAGTCTCTACCATAACAAATTAGCACCAATTCTTTACATTATTAATCATCGTTTACGTCTGCAGTACTGAATATTGAATTACTACGTCTTTGCAAGTAATACAGTCTATAATCATTGATCATGATCAAAGTGGAAACATTTAAAAAAAGATTTGAGTGAAAAATACTCACGCAAACGAACTATGTACGTCCGACAATCTTCTTTGTAAAGTTTACAGTAAAGTAATTAAACGAAATCTTCGTAGTTTAAATGATTCAGAACAAAACAGCGCGGAATACCACATTTTCAAAAGAGGTTAGAGACATGGTCTATTTTACTTACCACTTGAAAGGATCGTAGTAGAAGTCTTTCACAAATGTTACAACACCTTTTTTGCCCATTATATATTAAATGAGATTGATGGTATAATGAAATTTAACGTATTTGCGTTAAAAAATATTAGATTGAAGAAAAATCGATAACCCTTTGAAGGATTGAAAACAACGTGACAGTGACACTGTGACAGTAACAGACAGTGGCAGCTAGACGGTGTTGCAATATTTGTACATTTTTTTACTATGGTAACCTTAAAGATAAAGATATATTTATTTCTGAGTATATGGTACATTAAGATCTTAATAGTAAACAGTTTCACATACACTACCGTTGCCGGTGTAGAAATATTAAAATTAACTTACAAATTCAAAGTGTCCATGTTCTAGGCCGCAAAAATATAATTCTAGTAAGTAGTTTGTCATCGAAACGCTAAGAAGAGGCTATATTCCACTATTGCGCGTCAATAAGCAGATACAATAGAAACAACAATAGCTTACGCATACATGGCGTGCGCGCGACGTTTGAGGCGTACAATATTATAAATTAGTTTAGATAAAAAATAGTCAATTTTATACAATGTTATAATAATTATGAATGAAATGTCAAAATTTAATAATCATATAATGTCAAATGCCTAAAAAATATAAAAAAAAAATAAAACAATTCAAGTTAACAAGTGTAAATAAGTATTAATAAAATGTAATGTCAAAATTTATAATTTAAAAATTCAATAACTGAATAGAAACAATTGTCTAAAAGCCAGGCAAATATTGTTTTCCTAAATTTATTAGTGGGCAACACTCTGATGCGTGAGGGTAAATTGTTAAATATTTTGATTGCCATGCAATTGGAATTCCTGCTATACAATTGTAGTCTCTGGCTAGGTGCAAGTAATTTATTTGGGCTTCTGCTTTTCACTCTTTTAGAAATGTGCTCATACAATGGGAACATGTGCGAATACCTTTTAACAAACATACAAATCTCAAAAATATATAGGCAAGGAAGTGGAAGAATTTTCAGTGCTTTAAATAATGGCTTACAATGATCTAAATATTCTGCTCCATACACAGCTCTGACGCATTTTTTTTGTGCCTTATTTTTTCACATCGCTACAGTGCGCCCAGTATCAATAAAACCACTCAACCAATATTTATTCTATCAAGTTGTTTCATTACACACATGCCTTATATCGTTCCTTTTATGTTTCCTATTTCTATTCAGATATAATACGGACAGCAAAGTGTGATAGAGTTATGTCAGTACTTCATGACTTGAAGTGCTACAGAAAAGAGAAAAGTGGTGGCCATTACAGAATACTATTTATTAGATTTGGCCACACAGCTACTTTTCTCAGTCCAATCTCTATGTTACTACATTAGGCTGAATCAGGAAATCACGAGTATTTTAACTAAATTCATTAATGGGTCATCACATCATCAGCCATTTAATGTTCCCACTGCTGGTACACAGGCCTCCTCTCATATAGGGAGTGGGCTATAATCCACCACGCTGGCCCAGTGCGGATTGGTAGATGTCACATGTCTTTGAATTTTTTTTTGGTTCTAGGACATGATGATTTCCTCACGATGTTTTCCTTCACCGTTTTGAGAGCAGTGGTGATGGATTAATTTACACAAAGTAAAGCGCCTGCTCGGGTTCGAACCCTTGACCTACAACTCGTAAGTCGGGACCGTAACCACTGCTCTCAGTCGGTCATTAATAGGTAAAAAAACAAAATTATAACAATATTTATTTATTAGTTTGAACAGTCTTCAAAACCCAGTTAGTGTAATGCGACACTTTCGTGTAAACGCCAGGAAAATAGCGATGTCCACAGGAATACCCAAAAGACACGATGCCTACGACTAGGCCTTTGTATAATAGTGGTCCTCCAGAATCACCGAAGCATCCATCTGGGCCCCCGGCATCTACTCGTCCCGCACACATCATAGAGTCTTGAATGACTGCACCGATGGTGTTGTATCGCATGGCGCATATCTTCTGGTCTATTGTGTATAGATTTGTGTGTTGTAGTTGTTCGGGCTGTGGGCCGTCGGGCTATAACAAATAATATTTTGATCCATTAATATAGTTTTTTTTAAAGGGTTGGGCTGAATTCTAAGCACTTGATTTGTAGTAAGACCACTATAATTATATGTTTTTTTTTCTAAGTTGAGTTCAAGATTCAGTTAATTCAGGTAAACGCATTTATTACAAAATATTTTGAGAGTCATTGGTATTTTTTGCCCATGATCAATTGCAAAGAAGCATGTTTACCCAACGGCGGTGGAGCCTAAAATAAGGGTAACTACAGCCGTATCATTTTTAAATAAAAAACTTAATGAATGCAAAAAGTCTAGTTTAGGCTTAATTGACCTCGTTAACACACCTGAAGCTCGGGACCCACTCGGGATGTGTCCGTACCGTTGCTGCTACTTGGTTTCGGTAAACTAGTTCCCTATAGTGTAGAAATTATAATTAAAGATAGACTTCCAAGCAATGCGGCGTTACAGACGCGGGCGCGGGCACAGTTCGATCGCAGCGATACTGTCGCGGCGACCAGTGTCACTGCATTCGAATGGTAAGTACCTTTTAATTATATATCCATAGTGCATAATACTATCGCTTTTTCACTGCAGTAAACTTCGTAAAAGATTACTTGATCTCTGTGACATATGTCAAACTGACGTTAACCTGTCAAGCGCTATTAATACTGTACCTATTAAAACTGACAACTGTCGCAGAGATCAAGCTATCTTTTAAGAAGTATAGTTTCACAGGAGCAGCTCTGTCCAGAAGTTAAGGCCGAAACACACATGCATAAGCTTAAGTAAGTAAGTGGAAACCACGTGTGGACACCGCACGGAGTAAATACAAAAGGACACCGTATCCATACCTGGTTTCTGCTTAATTACTTACAAGTGTGCTTCGGCCTTAAGCGTTAAACAGCATGAAATCGATCAGACGATTCCTTAATGGATTCATGGTAAAATAAACCGGCACTCTTCGGTGGGTGTCGTAACAGGATAGATATCTACTGTTAGGCTGGACTCACACATTCTGAATTCCTCTCTGAATTCAGAGTTGTAATTCACAGAATCATTCTAATCGCAATGAGTAAATCATAATCTGAAAAAATCAGAATGAGTGTGGGGCTGTTTGTAAATTGTATGCATTGCCGGGCTTTCTATAATAATAATATGAATTACGAGTCTGGATTCAGACAGGAATTCAGAATGTGTGTGAGAGGCCTTACAATTTATCAAAATGAGGGCAGCCTTGCTTTAGTTGAAAAGTGGGGACCAGTAGGGAATGTTACAGTGAAACTCAAATGTTATTTCCAGAAGGTGTTTTTAGACTGTTAACCTTCATACAGCCTGTATCTAAGTAGAAATTTAATATTTTAGGGCAAGAAAAAGTGAAACTATACGAACCTGTAAAACGCCCCATCCCACCAGGGTACACAGAGAATCATCCTTAATTTCTACACCTTGCTTTATAATCGTCCCCTGTCTCACATTATTGTTGAAAGAAAATTGTCTTGAAACCACGACAATAGCAATGTCGTGCGTGTAGAAATAATTGTCGAAGCTTTTATGCGGTATTATCGTCTTCAAATTGTGGAGCACCCCTCCTCCAGTGCGGTATGTCGATCCAACGCGAATCTTCCAATACTTTGGATGAGAGTAACTGGGAACCAAAGATATGCAATTTATTCAACCAAGTGACAAATAAGTAGGTCAAAACAGTGAGTGTAGGTAATAGCTATAATTTAAAAAAACCTATAATGGCGAAAGGCGTAAGACGTAAACAAGAAGAAAATCGTGCTGTGCAGTCGGAGGATATATATTCGTGAGCTGGCTGAACAAAACCATGTATCCTCCGACTGCACAGCATGATTTTCTTCTTGTTATGATTATTTAGTTAGCTTCTTATGCGGTCGAGTTTTTTGATATTTTGAATTAACTTTTTTATTTAATAACTTTTTAGGTAACAGTATTTTTTTGCGAATATGGTACATTTAAATAAATAAGAGTTATATATTTTTGCAAAAACCTTTATTTTGATACCCCACACGATAGGTATGGATGAAAAGAAATCCCCACAATATGGCTCCCAAAAGCCACCATTTTTCAATTTTTATTTAGCTAGTGACACCCGCAAGACGAAGAAGACGAATCGATTGACGTAAGAATCATCAAAATCAGCCAACGCGTTTCGTCTCTAGAACGCCACATACGAACAAACATACATAGACTGATAAACAAAATACCCTCCTTCGGCAGTCGGGTAAAAATCCTTTAATGGCGCAAATATTTGTCAGCTAAAATACCTAATAATTGACACCGTCAGTTCCTGTCAAGGAATACTTACAAAATATAAGTAAAACTTACTTTCTGCCAGTATTCTCGTTGTATTGAAAGCAGTGCGCCGCCGATAGCACATGTCTTGACGTCAGAATCACTCCTGCGCAGTGTTGCACGAAGTCCTGACTCCCCCACGCGTCCAGCAGGAGTTGAGCGAGTATGGGGTAGCGATCTATGTTCGTTGGAATGCCTTGGATGACTCGTGTTAAAATGTTGTAGTTGTAGTATTGGGCGTTTGCTGAAAAAAGGAGATGAAGATAGATTTAAAGTATAGTTGCGCCGTGCCTGTAAGGTACAAGTGGGGAGGTAGAGCGCTGGGGACATAAAAAAAAATTGTCCGTCCAGACCAAATTTTAGCCACGGCGGCCAATACCAACGGCTGGCTTGGGCTGGAGACCTTTTTTAACTTTTCCCAACACTAGGAATTTCTTGAGTGCGTTTACAAACATTTAAACTCACATACACAAGCACCCAGATCCGGAACAACTATCTGTAGGCCATACAAATATTTTTTCTGTGCGGGAATCGTACCCGCGACACGCAGCGCAGCAGCCGATCGCTCAACCACTGCGCCAACCGTGTCATCTATATATTATAGTGCAAGTACAATTACAAGTGTGTCCGCAAATACAGGTGCACTCTCTGTTCCTTCACTCTCATAATCCGATTGGACGGCAATTCCACACGACCGGCAGCCTAATTGTTAAACGTTGAATCTTTATTCAACTTTTTTGTGTATGTGTGTGTTTTTGGGAAAGAACCAGATTGTTTCCGTTGCCGAATTCACTTACACAATTAGGCTGCGGAAAGATATCAGGCGCAGTTCCAGCAGCTTTACATGCTTGCCGAGACTAAGGGGGTATCCCACTGCTAGCTACCAAACTCCGAGCTGCCACTGCGAAAATCTTAATCGAAAAACCCATAGACAATGTGCCGACCTGCAGCCTTATTTTGCAATAAATTCGGCAAGGCAAAGGGCAAAGAGTATGAAAAGTCGAACAAACATATGTGTTGGGAATTCTACCCAACACTTCGGGCGGCCGGAGCGCGCAGTCTACGCTGCACACACATCTGCGTGAGACACACGGCATCGGTGTGTGGGTGCACAGCGCGGCGGCGACGCGGCACGGCTCGGCGGCCACTCGTCACCACGGACTCCACCGCGACGGTCGACACCTCTGCTCACATTGGTCCTTCAAGGATCTCGCCGTCTATTTGAAAATTAACGGTCGCCGGGAGAAACACCTTCTACCTCGAAGCAGCGGTCTACAGTTGCGGTCTACAGCAGCGGCAGTTCCAGCAGGAGTCAACATCTTGCTCAGGAGACTTCGCCGAGCACCCGCACACGCCCAGAGGAGAAGAAACCGTCAAGAGGTCGACCAACGACGGACTTCGGACCCGTGGAACGTTCGAGTCACGGACAAAGAACTTGCCGATCATCGTATTTGTATTTTTGTGTTACTTATATGGGTCAAGGACCTGAAATAAACGAATTTTATTTATTATTTTTTATTTTATTTATTTATCGTCAATCCAGTGGATGGTTTAGACATTCAGTGAGTTCGTTCCAATTTGTCCCTTATTTATTCCTTTCTTCATCATATTTCCTATGTTTAGATAGCTTTAGTTAAGTGAGTGCAATCATAATAACTTCATTTAAGTTTCACAGTGACAATTATCTCATTTCATAGCCTTATATTTCTTTAAAATCATATTTCATGCTTAAAAAGCAATAACCAGTCATTTTCATAACACATTATATTTGTTTACTTCCTATCTATAACAGCTGATCGCTCGGCGACAAACAACGTACCTACCTGTGCGCAGCTGACCTTTTTTGTGTCAATTATTTCATAGTTATGTTTAATGCTTCGCTTGAACTGGTTTTAATACATTTACTAGTTTGCACATTAATTTCGATTCCAATGGCTGACGAAAAAGTTCAAAGACTCGTTACAAAACGCAGCCGTTTGAGATCAAAACTCAATTATTATTATTTTTTCAACTACCCGCGACATTTTTATAAATTTTCTTAGCGATAGAACTGACTTACTAGGAACTTACAAGAACGTAATATAGTAATAATGTACAAAAACCAGACATAAGTAATTATTAAAATGTACATACATTGACGTTATCAAATTTAAATATCTAAATGACAAATGAAGGAATAAATAAAACTTCTATCAACAACTATAAAATCAATCCACTCTTTATGACTTTTTTCCCGGTTTCAGATACCGTCGTCGCAGGTCTCAGCCAAGCGCTCTCTGTCTCTTGAGAAGCAGAGATTTAGGAGACGCTGCATTCAGGACGACTGACACTTGTGGTTACCATGCCGCTGAAGGAACGCCAAAGTTGCCTTCAGTCACAGGCGGTACACTCAATGCAAGTTGTCAGTTCAAGTCTTGTGAGCGTTGTCCTAAAGCTTCTGTCTTCAAAAACAGGGAGTCTTCACCTGTCCTCATTTAAATTCATATTTTTAGGGTTCCGTACCCGAAGGGTCCAAACGGTGCCCTATTGCTGTTTTATAAAACGCACCACTATATTATCCGAGTGTGTACCCTCCTTTACAACACATATTCTACGTCAACATATTTACCCGACTAAGGGAAAAGGGTTATTTACATCATTTATTTATAACTTTTTTTGGAATTCATCGGTAACAAATACCGTCGCAGGTCGCAGCCAAGCGCTCTCTGTCTCTCGAGAAGCTGAGTTTTGGGAGACGCTGCATTCAGGACGACTGACACTTGTGGTTACCATGCCGCTGAAGGAACGCCAAAGTTACCTTCAGTCACAGGCGGTACACTCAATGCAAGTTGTCAGTTCAAGTCATATGAGCGTTGTCCTAAAGCTTCTGTCTTCAAAGACAGGGAGCCTTCGATTGGCTGTCTACTTTGAATTACCTTTTATTTATTTTTGACACACATATATATTAACTATATACCCTCATTTACTTACAAGTTATATTATTATTGAACATTTTTTATTTATACCTTCACGCATATCTACCTACAGTCGACCGACAATACGGCGGATCTTGTCTCCCGCGGGCTGAAGGCTGATTCCATCAGTCTTTCTTCCTAGTGGGGGGCTATTCATTATGAGAAATGGCTAGCTGGCTCACTCTAGTAAAGTTAGTTTAAACTCCCATCCTATTTCTTATTCCTCTAATCCCCACAACTCTTTACTCCTATTCCTTCTGTTTCCATTGGACGGCCACTTAATTCTACTCTCATCCACAGGTCTCTAATGGCGACGAGAAGCCTTATTTTGAAGAGCTCTAAAGCGACGGGAGTCACCAAGGTGACTAAAGAGGAGCATCATTTTGAGGGGCATGTTCTCATATCTGCCCCCTTCCAGATTTCTTGAAGCCATCGCTTCAACCCGGGCAGCATGTTGGGAATTCTACCCAACACTTCGGGCGGCCGGAGCGCGCAGTCTACGCTGCACACACATCTGCGTGAGACACACGGCATCGGTGTGTGGGTGCACAGCGCGGCGGCGACGCGGCACGGCTCGGCGGCCACTCGCTACCACGGACACTCGCTACCACGGACACCGCCACGACAGTCAGCTGCTGCACACCTCCACGCACGGCTGCGCTCACGCATAATATCATTTCCCTTTGTTTACCTTTTAACCGACCGTTGTTTTATAATTTCTTCTTCTCTATTTCAATATACTTCATCTTGTTATACAGTCCACTCTCTTTCATTTCCTCTACCACGACCTATCGTCGCGACCAATATGCGAGATGAATAACGCGATGTGGCTTGCCGTCTATGTGATTGATCGATTTTTCAGACTCTTTGCCCTTTGATCTTTCCGAATTCATTACGCAATTAGGCTGCTGGGCACCGAACCCGAGACCTCTCATTGAGCACACGCACGCACTTGCAAACGCGAGACCAACGAGGGTGTTCTGCTGACGGATTCATAATCTGCTGAACGCCCTAATTGCTCAGGAACTTGGCGGTGACATATTTATGTACAAGGATAAATCTATACTATAATATCATCATCATCATCATCATTTCAGCCGAAAGACGTCCACTGCTGGACATAGGCCTCCCCCAGGCGTCGCCACATTGACCGATCCCGTGCGTCTCGCATCCAGCGCCTTCCCGCAACCTTAACCAGGTCATCGGTCCACCTAGTGGGAGGCCTTCCAACGTATCGTCTTCCAGTTCGCGGTCGCCATTCCAGAACTTTTCGGCCCCATCGGCCATCCGTTCTGCGAGCAATGTGCCCTGCCCACTGCCACTTAAGTTTGGCAATTCTTCGGGCTATGTCGGTAACTTTGGTTCTCCTGCGGTTCTCCTGCTACTATAATATATAATATTATAAAGCTGACGAGTTTGTTTGTTTGTTTGAACGCGCTAATCTCAGGAACTACTGGTTGGAATTGAAAAAATCTTTTTGTGTTGGATAGTCCATTTATCGAGGAAGGCTATAGGCTATATAACATCACGCTGCGACCAATAGGAGCTGAGCATAAATGAAAAGTATTGCAAAAACGGGCACAAATATTCCTTTGCGTGCGCTGAATCATGTATGTGGGGTAGGTAGAGTAGGATAGGTAGGGTAGGGTAGGGTAGGGTAGGTAGTGTAAGGTAGGGTAGGTAGGGTAGGTAGGGTAGGTAGGGTAGGTAGGGTAGATAAATGTTTGGTCTTTTTATGGCAAAACAAATTTTGCTGGGTCAGCTAGTCTAACATAAAGTTCTTTAGTCTATAAGTGCTTTTGGCTTGTTGTACCTACGCTTTGGTGCAAACTGTTAGTACAGCGAGCAATTGTTATTAAATAAATAATTACGAGTATCTACTGTTGTTCACCAACAGTTTGCACTGAGTAGAGAGCAAGAGACTTGTAAATCCTAATTATAATATCTTAGTGGGTATCCAAGCTAATTTATGATGAACTACTTATCTAGAGTTGTGCAGTTAGGTTAATTCTGCTCTAATTACAAAGCCGACGAGACGACGTAGACTGCTAAGCCATAACTTAGGTGATAAAATTACATACACACGAGTTTTCAAGTCGTTAATAACATTGAGAGGTCGTTAATTTCTGTAGATATGCTTTAGCAGTAAATCGCGAACATCGTAAGCTTTCTTAAGAAAGTAAAAGCCTTTGAGCATAACTGCGTTTGTTTTTCCATAACCCAACGGATGAGAAGGGATTAGTATAGGATACAAAATAACAGTGGGTATACTTACCAAATGCTAATCAGACTAAGAAACTACATAAGTTTTTTTTTTCAAAAAGAACAGATTGAATCGTTTCTGCAAAGCACTACCCTGTAGGTATCTTGTTTTATAACTTAAACACTGATACATATAATCCTCTACAACCTAGTATTTAGGTACCTAAATGTAGCATACAATTATGTTTTTTGTGGGAATCGAACCCACTACTCGCAATGGATCGCTAAGTGGCAGCAATGGTATAAGACATTCTTAAAACCGTAATATGTTATACTTAGAGAAAAGCTTTGGTTTTCTTACTCACCTTGTAAAAAGCACAGACCGCCTAATACGAAAAAACAGCAACGCATTTTGTAAATATGTTGATACTTTAGGCACAGTGTCACTTTACTCACATAGAGCCACTATTTGATACTGATCCGATGCAAACACGAGACGATGTGATACTCTCCGGAGGCACTGAACATGAATTATGGCAAGCTTATTGTATACTACGATCGGTAGTCTTGATACTTGAATAAAAAGTTAAGACCGCGAAACTTTCCACTTTGGAGGAAACATCGATTACTCTTAACAACATCACGAATGTTCTATTTGGTACGTACCTACTGCATTTTTGTTTGTGAAGCGTTGGATTGGAGTTCCCGTCAAACTTGGCGTCGCACCGTGTTGCTGAGTGACGAGCATCGGAATGACATGGACCGAGGTGAAGCGTGAAGCTCAAGAACAATCGTAATGGAGGACTTCCTATTGTGGACGCCCTCTGCCCCGTTCAGAGAAGGCATAGGACATTAAGACGTCAAGTCAAATCACTGCATTTTTAAGTACCTTTAGGTTTGAAATTGTTCCTATAGAGCTCTTCTCTAAGAGCCCAGATATTATGACCCTTTTTACCCATGACAGCCACTCATTTATCATCATAATTTCAGTCGAGCAATGTCCACGGCTGGGCACAGTCCAAGGGCTAACATAAAGCACTCCTGTGGTTCTCCTGTCAATCAGTCCCACGGTCCCATCAGACCCACTAGTCGGACGCTTTCTAAGGAGCTGACCAGCAGCCTAATTGTGTAAGTAAATTCGGCAACGGAAACAATCTGGTTCTTTCCCAAAAACACACACATACACAAAAAAGTTGAATCTTTATTCAGGCTGCTGGTCGGGATTAAAATTCGCAAAAACCTACCAACAAACGTTCAGAAAAGAAAGCCAAGTATCAAGATCGTTTCGCGTTACATGTGAAATGCAAATACTGTCTCGGGGTACCGATATTATGAACATCAATCATTTGGAGAGCAGTCGGTAGAAACTCTAGAAAATTAATCATTATACGATTTGTTTTAGACGCTTAGAGGACCACAGTGGAATCCTAGCAAAAAGTGATACGAACATAACATTGTTATTATATTTTAGTTAATTGATTTTTAAATGGTAGTTAAACATAGCGGACGGTTTTTTGTTAATTATTTTGTGATGAGTTGAGGTAGGTGCCAGCTTTTTATACAGCAAAGTAACTATGAGGATATGTTTCTATTGTATGTAATTGGTTTGTGAATTATAAACTGAAATACTTAAGAAGATACTTAATTAATTTGAATTATTACTGCAGGTGGGGAGATACAAAAATAAGTTGGTTTATACTTGGTCAAGTATAAAATATTTCAGCATTGTTCACACACCACACACACACTATCTTCATACTCACATGCACACTACTACTACTTACTTTAGCACCGCACCACACTTAATGGCAGCTCGAACACGGTGGTGACGGAAGTAACTAGTGCTTATAGCACAGGAATCCTCCTAGTTTAAGCCCAGTTGCACACATTTTGTATCTTGCCACTAACTTAATGATTCTAATTTAAGGTACAATCATTGTAATTAGGTTTAAGCCTTGAACAAATAAATATTGTTTATTGTTTAAGTATCCCGTATCCGTTTAAGTTTATGTACACTGTCGTGCCGCGTTTTCGTTAGCTTAATTTTGCCACAGCTTCGATTCCGGTATGAAAAACTATATTTTAACTAAGTAGGTACATATTAGAATACCTATTTCGTAGCAGGCAGGTCGTAATCTGTGATTTCAAGAAAGAAAAATTTCACATAAAATTTCTTGAAGGGCTGGGACATAAGAGCTGCATCAGATGTATGATGTGCAGGGAAAAGTGATAAAAGCATTATTTCGAGACTAATAGCATTCAGGAGTCTGGAATTCTGGATACACGGGACTTACCTCCTCAGGACCTCAAGCCCTGCGGATAGGATAGGATAGATAGATCTCTTTTCCGCATTTAGACTCGCTTTTGGTCAGTTGTGCGTGCAGGTCTCCTCCCTGTGAGAGGGAATGGGCCATAATCCACTACGCGGGCCCAGTGCATGTTTGTGGATGTCACAAATTTACGAATTTTTGGTTCTTAGACATGTCGGTTTCCTCACGATGTTTTCCTTCACCGTTTTGAGAGATGAAATAATTTACACAAAGTAAAGCGCCTGTCTGAGTTCGAACCCACGACCTACAACTTGTAAGTGACCGCCTTTACCACTGGGCCAACACTGCTCTTTTTTTGCCCTGCGGAGAATTTAGGCATGATCTCAGATTAGAGAATCTCTAATCTAAGGTCGTGATGTCATCTATACTTATATACTTATAATATTATAAAGCTGATGAGTTTGTTTGTTTGAACGCGCTTATCTCAGGAACTACTGGTTGGAATTGAAAAATTATTTTTGTGTTGGATAGTCCATTTATCGAGGAAGGTTATAGGCTATATAACATCACGCGACGAATACGACCAATAGGAGCGGAGCATAAATGAAAAATGCTGCAAAAAAAATTTGAGAGCTTCCGTTGCGTGCGCTGCGTAAACGGTTTAAGTTCCACAAATATCATGTATGATGGAAATTAAGGAATGAGGAATGTTGTTCCTCTTTAAAAGTTCTTAAAAAAGTTCGCGGCAGCATATATAAATCTTTTAAGATTGACTCACAAGAGCAGCTTGTATGCTCTAAATATTAATTAGATCGCCGCCGCCGGTAGAAACAAAAGTTGGTTACATTCGTATACTCGTAGTAGCATTATTTCTTATTCAATTTTATAGTTCAACAAATTGGTAGGTGGGTAGAGTAGGTAGGGTAGGGTAGGGTAGGTAGGGTAGGGTAGGGTAGGTAGGGTAGGGTAGGGTAGGTAGGGTAGGGTAGGGTAGGTAGGGTAGGGTAGGGTAGGGTAGGGTAGGGTAGGGCAGGGTAGGTAGGGTAGGGTAGGGTAGGTAGGGTAGGTAGGGTAGGGTAGGTAGGCTAGGGTAGGTAGGGTAGGGTAGGGTAGGGTAGGTAGGTTAGAGTAGGTAGGGTAGGGTAGGTACGGTAGGGTAAGTAGAGTAGAGTAGATAGGGTAGGTAGGGTAGGGTAGGTAGGCTAGGGTAGGTAGGGTAGGGTAGGTAGGTTAGAGTAGGTAGGGTAGGGTAGGTACGGTAGGGTAAGTAGAGTAGAGTAGATAGGGTAGGTGGGTAGGGTAGTTATTGTAGGTAGGGTACCTACCCTACTATACCTACCTAGGTAGGATAGGTGGTCAGTTGACGGGAGCGAAGCCGCGGGGGTGAGCTATTATCTATATATATAAAAGAAAGTCGTGTTAGTTACACTATTTATAACTCAAGAACGGTTGAATCGATTTGGCTGAAAATTGGTGGGGAGGTAGCTTAGAACTAGGAGATGGACATAGGGTAGGGTAGGGTAGGGTAGGAAGGGTAGATGAATGTTTGGTGTTTTTATGGCAAAACAAAGTTTGCCGAGTCAGCTAGTATAATATTATAAAGCTGAAGAGTTTGTTTGTTTGAACGCGCTAATCTTAAGATCTACTGGTTAGAATTGAAAAAATATTTTTGTGTTGGATAGTCCATCTATCGAGAATGGTTATAGGCTATATAACATCACGCTACGACCAATAGGAGCGGAGCATAAATGAAAAATGTTGCAAAAACGGGAAAAATATACCTTTTTCAGAGCTTCCTTGCGTGCGCTGTGTAATGTATGTAGGGTAGATGGGTAGGATGGTAGGTGAGGACGGGAGCGAAGCCACGTGGGACAGCTAGTGTTAAATAAAGGAGCCTAAATAGTTATTTATTATAAGGTGAAAAATTAACTCTAAAATCAAACCATCGTAAAGATTGCAATAACAAATTGTATAATTATCTCACATCTCTTAATCTTCAACAGTATTGTCTTAATTAATAACAAAAACTATTTACAAACAAACATAAATAATCCCAGGCACGTAAGTTGGCAAGAGTGGTTAGCTGCGCAGAAGTCGTTTTTTAGGTATCTTTGGTAGTGAAGCAGGGTGCGTCGAACGTTCCGAGCGCGCGATTGGTTGGTAAGTTGACACAAGGATCGACTGACCAATCGCGTGGCGTCCACGTTCCGTTCGGTCTATGTGGTGGTTGGTCAGTCCGCGCAATAATTGCGCGAACTTATCCCCACTACACCAAATTCTTGCTAACTTACATGCCGGGGACTATACCTACTATTATTTTGAAAGTCTACAGTGGGTCCAATGACCATTATATCTTGACAGGTGGTCGAAAACTATTTTTTTTTTTCCTTCTTTTGCAACTGAGCCGATGCCGACTATTCTGCCAGTGTCATGTAGAGGCGACAGCGCGGTGAGATGAGCCGACGAACTTTGTCCTTTTTGGTAGATAACAAAGATAGATATTGATAATAAAAAAAACAATGTACTAAATTTGACATTTCGATGACAGTTCTCTATGGTCGCGGCGCCACCCTGATAGTTCAAGATATACTGGGCAAACTGTACCCTAACGTATGATGCCTTTGCTTCGTATCGACGATTGTATTTGGGCGTCTATGCTTGCGTAATATTTCATGATACCTAGTAATTTTATTACTCTCTTCATATCTCCATCAAAAAACGCTATAGAAACTTGTTTCTGTAAACTTTTTATATGAGCTCTGTTCTCTGCATTTAATTCCATTATATCTTTCTCTGTTTCTGCATTTTCTACTTCTTCATTCTTCTCCATTATTTTAATCAGGAACTCTTGGTCTACTTCTGTTTTTTCTGGGATATCCTTGCCTCTTAGACGCAACATGTAGATGCCTGAAAAAAGGTTGAATATATTTTAATGTATGTTCCACGGCAGAACAAAGATTGAATATTGATAATATGTTTTTTTCTCAAGATAACTCAATGAGGCTTGATAAATAATCTATAGACTATGCTCTATCTGCTGGTACTTAAGTATAAGATAAAAGGATATAGATACATTAACATTACTTTCCTAATACAACATATCACTGATAACTATTTGCCCCTTGTTTCTGGATTGAGAACCTTTCAAACTCTACTTTATCCTGAGATGTTGTCAAAGTTTAGAATAAACATAGAGTTAACAAGTTCTTAAGCCCAAATTCTCAATTGAAAACAGTTTAGGAGATTTCTCTATTTGGGGTTTTTCTATATCCTTTTTGTAACTTTTACATTTACACCATCCTCCAATTTAGGTTTTCTGTTCAGCTGACCATTGAGGGCCCCTAGGATATTGATATAAAATGGCTAGGTCTCATAAAGATTATTGCATAATTAAAAATTTGTCAAATGTGTGTTAAGGCAGAAACATACTTAAGTGGCGTGGTGCCTTATGATGCATTTGACTGGCTACAAGAATCGTTGTGATATGACGTATGCTTGATCAGATTTGTATCACACCATGCCATGACACGTACAGGGTGTGCCACGAAAGATGTGACATGACACATCACATGGTTTGACTTGCGTAATAGACGATTATAAGTTCCTTTAGCGATATAAGGTTTGAATGCGGGGCAGGGGGCGGGGCAGGGGGCGGGGCGGGGCGGCGGAAAGAGTCAAGTCTCATCTTTCGTGGCACGCACTGTAAGTGTGTAAGCTGCATTAGCTTCTGATTGGTTGAATTGAATTCCACAGCTAATTGGACCACCTGACTTCCATTATGTTAAGCATTGATTTTTTTTAATGGGGGACAGTGTATTAGATATTGTATTAATATCGTTTTTAGTTCTTACCTCTTGTTAATGGTTCCAATAATGTTTTGTAAGCTTCATTCACCAAGGACGAGTATTTTGCCGAGATTTCTTGTTCCTTCTTTTCTCTGAAACATTTACATGAAGAACATATCAACTACAATCAAGAAATGCAGCAAATAAAATGTCTTAAAATATTGGAATAGGTTTATGAACACTGGAGTTTTATTGACAGTAGGGCTTTTATACGTTAAAAACTTAATCAGCAATACAGGTCTGTCTACCAGAAGATTATAATAACAGAGAAATGTAAAAAACAAAATGTATATTCACCTGTTAGCAAACTTATCAGGGTGTAAGTACTTCTGTAATTCCTTATACTTTTTCGCCAGTTCCGCCTCGTCCAAGTCATAAGATTCTGTAACTCCCATGACTTTAAAATAGTTATCCCCCTTGGTTGGCTGTTGTAAGGCATTGCAACTTCCACAGAATAGACCAGGCCCCGTCGTTTGAACATCTTTGCCGCAAGACCAACATGATGCAAGACGAATTTGCCTAAAGAAACTTTGTTTTATCGTATGGTTTAAAAATAAACTTCTTACACTCATAATTTTGGGGTTAATTTATGTTATTACGATTGAAAAGGCCTTGAAGTGCTAACGGTACTAACGTGGAAAATTCAGTGAGGTCACGATATGTACACAGTCGCTATCGTGTAATGATTTTGGCCAATTTTTCTGTCAACAAAATATCTTTGATCTACGCTTTGTTGTACAGTTTTTCATCTCGATATGTCTGTCTTGGCATAACTGATTTTTTTTTTTCTTTTTGTTCGCCCTTTCGGGCAGGCTAAGGTCTTGGACCATACCGCCTCGTCTTCAGTGCAATTTTAACATTCTTTATGCATTAGAATACGGGTGTAACAGATTCTAATGGTTTTTGGAGTATTTGGCAGCAAATTGTATCGAGTCAGCCTTCCCAGTAAGCTTTGCGGAGGTAGTCAATACTACAATAAAATTCTCCGCTCCACTATCCTGAGATCGCTTCTGTCAATGATTTCACATATTGTCCAGTTGCGTAGACAGTTGAGACACAAAACTACACCAATTTTATATCACAATATCCACTAGGAATCAATTTGCAAATAATATTAACAGCCGCTGAACTTCACTCGAAAAAATCCCGCCAAAAACCTCTGGCATAACTGATGACATTAACACTTGACAGGTAATATCAGCTGATAAGAAAACGTTTAGTTAGTGGTGTGCTGGAATCTAGTTGAACGGAAATACATTCAAAATATATTTTATATAGGTGTGCTATTGATAACAAATAATTAAAAGTAATATATTACCATTTATTTTCAACAAACTAAAGATTATTGATGAATACATTTGTGGTTTTAATTAGAAAAATAATCATTTCAAAAGAAAACTAAACGGTGAGAAGGAAATATCAAAGACCTTATACGTATTTCGAAGTATAAGGTCTTTGGGAAATATTGATTGGACACCAAACTTAAGTTATTCAGCTCGTGGTCAGTAGAGTGGAAAGCAAGCTCGAAACTCAAAGGGGCTTATTATGCCAACATTCAACCTGACATACAGCGGAAACCTTGGTTTTTCAAATGCCCTAAACTGTCTAGAAGAGCTGTTTCATCCTTGTGTAGGCTAAGACTTGGTCACTGCTGTAGTCCAGTATTCCTAAATAAGATCCGTGTTCGTGACACTTCCTTGTGCGAGTGCGGCCTTGATGATGGTACATTAGACCATATCTTTTTTTCATGTCCTTCGTATTCCCACTCCTTTGACTTGTATCATATGCTTCCCAACATTAAAATTCCCCTTCCTATCAACTTCCATTCCCTTTTGACAAATTTCTCTCCTAAAGTTATCAAACTCCTTTCAAAATTTATAAATGACAATGACATCAAAATGTATTTTTTTTTTTATTTTTTTTTTATCAATATGTATCTTTGTTATTTACCACAAAGGACAAAGTTCGTCAGCTCATCTCAACGCTCTATCGCCTCTACATGACACTGGAAGAATAGACAAAGTTCGGCGGCTCGCCTCATTACGCTGTCGTCTCTACATGACACCGAAAGAATAAGCACATTTCGACGGCTCGCCTCAATGCGCTGTCGTCTCTACATGACACTGGCAGAATAGTCGGCATCGGCTCAGTTGCCAAAGAAGAAAAAAAAAAAAAAAAAAAAAAAAATTGATTGAAATGACATATATGGCCGCCTGTCATCTGTCATAAATTGACAGTTGGTAAACAGCTTTGGTTTCTCGACTCAAGTTTGATTGATACCTTTATTTATTTTCATTTTGTGAAGTCAGAAAGAAAATTTAACCATGGTGAATTACTTCAACATGGATGGCACAGAAACGACAAACTTTCAGAAGGAGATATCTGGCATGATGCACGGTTTTGGCGACAATCCGAACCCAAACGCGGCCACAGTTGTTTTGGTCGAAAACATTGTTCAACAACAACTCAAGTTTATGATACAAGAAGCACATCAGAATTGCATCGCAAGAGCTGGCAGGGCTATAACTAACTACGATATTATTTTCTTAATGAGAAAGAATATCAAGAAACTAAAACGTTTGCACGACTATCAATTAAAATTAGATCAAATTGACAAAAAGTGTATCCTGAACATCGGTACGACCTCCGAGGCATTGATAACAGGGCTGATGGAAGAAGAAAAAGATCTTACATCCAGGAAGCGAAGGACCCACATTGACTGCATCAAGGAATTTGATGAGTTTAACGAAGTCAGTCAAATTAAGTTTGATTCCATAGACTACATCCGGAAAGTACGAGCTGCTAAAATTACCGAGTCTATGACATTTGAAAAGTATGAAGCATACCATAAAGCCAGATGCGCATCATTCCGTTCTGGTTACGGTATTGGCAAGGGCTTTGTCAAGCTTGAACGCTGGCTGAATCCCGTGAAAGAATTCAAGATTAGCCAAGCAGCTCTAGAAGTTTTATGTTTCATTGCTTACGAAACTGTTGCGGAGATTGTCGATGGTGTCTTCTTAGTACGACAGGACGGTAAGAAGAAGAGTGGAGACCCATTCAGCAAGTTTGAAGGAGGCCATTTCTGCAACCCGGTTAGTCTAAACAACGCTGTCTACATCAAGTCTGGGTATGAAGGTGTACAAGCTATAATGGTGGCAGAAGTGAGAGAAGTACTCCGCAGATATTATACACCAAGAGTTGGTATGAATGGGTTATTCTATAGAAATATGAGCTTAGATATGCCAATCAGATACTTAGCATTCTGATCTTTACAATGATAAATCTTTAATGTTATAAAATCTTTTTACTTTGTACTAGCTGCTCGCACAGCTTTGTGTCGCTGTACTAATGAAGAAAATGTTTTTTTTTCTTACGTACAAACATATCCTGTCAATTACAAACAACAAAAAAGAATAAGTCAAATATGTATGGCCATTCAGAAGTGCCCGAACATATATTCAGCAATTAATTTTATTTATATAGAAGATCACTTAGTCATCATTTAAGATGAAAAAGTGGAGGAAACAGATATCCTTAATAAAGCCAATGATTAACATAAGAAATTAAGTTTGGCTTAAAGGAATGAAAGGTAGAAGTTGAAACATATTAAGAGTTAAGATGGATATTTAATGACAGCAATGTCTAGAAGGCTTAAACTTCATAAAAGATGGCTTGATCTCTGCGACAGCTGTCAGTAAAAATACAGTAATGATAGCACTTGACAAGTTAACAATAACATATATGTCAGTTTGACATATGTTGCAGAGATCAAGCTATCTTTTATGAAGTATAGGAAACAATTTGTGATGAAAAATGATCTTAATTTGTCTAGTTATAAGTTTACTAACTTCTTCATGGGATTATGAGTTCTCTTAATAGTATGAAATAAGTTATATTAATCTTATAAAAAAAAAGATATTTTGTATTGCTTAATAGTTCATTATAATTAAAATTACTTGGTACAGAACTGATGTCCTAATCCAACATCTTCATTATGAAAACAAAAGTTCTTGATGATTTTACTTAAGTTATTTGCCTGTACCTCAGTACATACTTTTAAAAACCACGATGATATTTTAGCATATTTTAGCTTTTTTTTAATTGTTTTATTTATTTATCGATTGACTTGCGTTTGACCACTATCTCGCCTGATGGTAAGTGATAAAGTGGTTGACGGTGAGGCATGCTAGCCTAGAAGTAACCTATTCACTCTTGACTTAAAAACCCCAAGGTTTTAGCTATCAGGAAACAAAGACTCCGGCAGGGAATGCCACTCCTTAGCTGTTTGTACAATGAAAGTACCTATTCGCAAAACGCTTTGTACGTATGGGTTGGATGTCCACTATGTACCAGTGGCGCATTGCCGTACGTCTTGTTGTCTGGTGATGGAAAGGGCTAGGCGGAATCAAATTGTGCAGTTCCATCGCACACTCCCCGAAATGTAACCGATAAAAAACCGACAGACTGGCCACTTGGCGTCGATGTTCAAGGCTCTGGAGCTTTGAGTCGACCATCGAACATTTGTGTACTTACTTTCTCATTTGGTGAATAGGGTATGTTAGGGCGCGATCCCATTGAATGCTATTTATTAGTTTTCCATACTTCTATACAATTAGGTACCTCATCATCATCATCATTATTTCAGCCGAAAGACGTCCACTGCTGGACATAGGCCTCCCCCAGGCGTCGCCACATTGACCGATCCCGTTTGTCTCGCATCCAGCGCCTTCCCGCAACCTTAACCAGGTCATCGGTCCACCTAGTGGGAGGCCTTCCAACGTATCGTCTTCCGGTTCGCGGTCGTCATTCCAGAACTTTTCGGCCCCATCGGCCATCCGTTTGGCAATTCTTCGGGCTATGTCGGTAACTTTGGTTCTCCTGCGCATATCATCATTTCTGACGTGATCACGCAAGAAAATTCCGAGCATAGCCCTCTCCATTGCCCTTTGGGTGACTAAGCTTTCTAAAAAGGCCCGTTGTGAGCAACCACGTCTCGGTCCATAGGTGATCACTGGCATTGATACGCACTGGTCATAGACTTTTGTCTTGAGACACTGCGGTAAATTGGACGAGAAGTTACCACGCAACTTCCCGAACGCCGCCCAGCCGAGTCGGATTCGACGGTTGATCCCTTTTTCGAAGTTGGACCTACCCAACTGAACCATTTGTCCCAGGTAGACATAATCGCCCTACAACTTCGAGTGTATTCTCCGATCTTCATAGGAGTGGGTGTTACATGGGTATTCACCATGACCTTGGTTTTGTCCATGTTCATTTTAAGACCCACTCTTTCGGAAGCTCTACTGAGGTCATCGAGCATTTTACTGAGGCTCTACTGAGGTCATCGAGCATTTTACTGAGGCTCTACACGGTCTCAGCCATGACCACTATGTTGTCGGCAAACCGAAGGTGAGTGATGTACTCGCCATTAACGTTGATGCCAAGGCCCCTCCAGTCCGGAACCTTGAAGACATTCTCCAGCGCAGCAGTGAGCTGTTTCGGAGAAATGACGTCTCCCTGTCTCACGCCCTGGAGAAGGATTGGTTTCGTGGTCTGATCCTGAAGACGGACTGACATGGTGGCGTTTTTGTACAAACACTTCAACACCTCAATGTACTGGTAGTCGATCTGGCACCATTGGAGAGACTGCAGTACAGCCCAAGTCTCGATCCAATCGAAGGCTTTCTCGTAGTCCACAAACGCTAAACAGAGAGGCAGTTTATACTCTTCGGTCTTCCTGCCGCATCGTAAGTATGTGGTCTACGGTGCTAAAGCCTTTTCGGAATCCGGCTTGTTCGGGAGGCTGGAAATCGTCAAACCTGCGCGCGAGACGATTCGTGATAACTCTTGCACCATGCCTGTGACGTTTTGCCCTCGAGTATGCCGGAATCAAACAGATTCTGAAGGGCCTTAAGGACCGGTTTTCCACCCGCCTTCAGGAGTTCAGCCGTGATTCCGTCATCACCCGGCGCCTTGTTCTTGTTAAGCTGTTTCAGACCCATCCTAATCTCGTACAGGCTGACGTCCGGGATATCTTCGGTATAGTGTCGGGTCAATCTAGCTCTTGGGTCGTTTGCTAGACTCGCGACGGGCTTGCTGATTGATGTGTACAACCCATGTGCCCATCTCTCGAATGTCTCGATCTCCCTCAAAAGCTCCGGTTTGGCGGATACGATCCTGCCATTATCGGTCTTCAGTTTCGTGAGCTGGCTCTGCCCAATAGCCAGATCCCTTGAAAAAACCTTGGCGCCGATATTCCGCTCAATCGCGTCTTTAATACGCTCGGTATTAAAGCGCCGGAGGTCTCTTTTCAAGGATTTAGAGATCTGTCTATTGAGCTGACGGTATTTGCACGCCTCATCTGAAGACTGCAGGATCATCTCGCGCCTCTCCTTCTTAAGCTTGAGGGTAGGGTCAGAGAACTTTTTGTTTTTATATGTGCGATGGGTCTTGAAAAACTTAGACCCGACCGTATAGACAGCTTCCACGAACCCGTCGCTATATTTGTCCACGGAGCTCCCTAGGCACTCGAAACGATTCTGGAGTTCGAGCTGAAAGCTCACGGGGTTTTGGGCCTGGATCTGTGCTGGACGGAGCGTGGACTTCGTCAGTCGAGACCTTTCAAGCTTAATATTAATGTTCAATGTGCCTCTTACCATGCGGTGATCGCTCCCGGTTTTTACCGAATTGATCACACATACGTCATTGAACATTTGCTTCTTGGTTGACATGATGAAGTTGATCTCATTTTTTGTTGCACCATCAGGGCTCTACCAGGTCCACTTCCTGTGTTCACGCTTTTTGAAGAAGGAGTTCATCATTCAGAGACCTTCCTTCTCCATAAAACTGGCCAGTAAGTGACCTCGGTGGTTCCCTCGTCCAACTCCAAATCACCTCATCCTCGTCTCGTTTGCCTAGTTTCGCGTTGGAGTCCCCCATGACAACGGTGAAGTGAGTTTTGAAACCATACATGGCTCTGGAGATATCCTCATACATGGTCTCTACCTCGTCATCGGGGTGTGCCAAAGTTGGGCGTAGACCTGTATGACCTTCAGCGAATATCTTGAGGATATACTGAGTATAAGGTACGCCCTGGTCGACACGCTCTCGATCTTCACCACGTTATTCACAAGTGACTTGTGGACGATATACTCGACACCACCCTGGGACTGCCGGTCACCCTCTGGGAAATATGGTGATCTTCTCGTCGGTCCGAAGTGTGCGCGTGTTGTACGTTGCCAGGTCCAGTCGTCGGTGATTGTTTGGGTAGCCGGATCTCGTCCGGGGATTCTTAGCACCCCTTGCCATGCCGTAACCTTGACCGCTACCGTAGTAGAGGGTAGGCAGGCTGCCGGGCACTAGGGGCTATTTTTTTATTTGTGCTATTCATGGGTGGTTTTGCTATAATCGCCACGCTTGGCAGGCGGATTGGCGATCGCAGTATGGTTGTTATATAAGCTCAGAGAACGCTACTGCGCATTCTCTGGTTTGTCCCTTAGTCGCCTCTTACGACACCCACGGGAAGACATGGGATGGTGAAATTCTTTACGAAATACGGAAATAAATAAATACGGAACCTAAACCTAATATATAGTATAGTAGGTACCTAAACTATTATATTTCCATTTCTGTCTAACCTTGTAGATCTAATTGCAGTATAGCTCTTTTTTACCCGACTGCGCGACGCAAAGGAATGGGTTTATCAGTGTATGTATGTTTATTCCTATGTGGCATTCTAGAGAACAAACGCATAGGCCGTTTTTTTTCTTCAATTTACATCTGTGATTACAGACAGCCTCTTTTATCAGATTGGTAGGTTCTTGAACTAAAAAACTTGTAGTTAATACATATTTAGCTTTCAATGGAATCTCGTCCTTATGCTTTTAGTCAGAAATATGCTGAATAGAGGTGCAGTTTCTGTGACAACTGTATCATAATATTAAAATTTAATTGTAAAACTCGTTACAGATAAGTAGGACTGGTTATTCATTAATCAGACATTTTTAATCTGAAGAATAAATATGGCGGTCTTGTCAAACCGCCATCGCCATTTTATTCTTCAGATAAGTTATCTGGCGATTGAAAAATCGGCTCTTGTCCCTTAGTATCTAAGCATAGATTTAAAACAATATCTAAGTATAATTTGTAAGTTTTTAATCAAATAAATCAGAGATGATTATGAAAAAGTGTCTTTCTATTTTGAATTAAAATTTACATTAAGTACCCACTAAAATTAATTAAAGTAGTCGATTTTTTCAAGCTAAGAAACATCATCTGCCTAGCCTTTGCCCAATTATGTTGGGGTCGGCTTCCAGTCTTACCGGATTCAGCTGAGAACCAGTGTTTTACATGGAGCGACTGCCTGTCTGACCTCCACAACCCAGTAACTGGGTAACACGATACCCCTTGGCAAGACTAGTGTCAGATCTCAGGCTTCTGACTACCCGTAACGACTGTCAAAGATCTATAAATGACAGCCGGGACGAAGAAACTCGGTATGTTGAAAAGGTCACCCATCCACGGACTGACCTCGTCAAGCGTTGCTTAACCTTGAAGATCGACCTGTGCGGCTGTTATTATTTAGCCACGAGCTAAGAAACAATGGGTAATATAAATTATTTACTTTCACAATTTTGATTCTGAATGAGATGAATTGCGCATTTGCGCATTTGGGTTGCAGTTTTGATTAAGTACAATGATTACCTTCAACCATTTATGATTTCGGAAACCAATATTACTGTGATACCTACATAGTAGTTAAAATATTAATTACTTACTCTATTCATCAGTGAGGGTTACCTACTCGTTTTGTATTAATTCATATTTACTGTATGTATGGAACATAATCGGGGCCATTTTAGCGCCGAATTCATAGAATTTCAAATTACTTACGAATAGTAGCAGCTAAGTACCTACCTAGGTTTATATTAGTGTTGATACAATTTCAATATTTTCATGTCGGTGACCGCCGTGTTAAATGCAATGTAATTTGTTTGGCTTTTAGTTAATAAAATGGCTGGTTTTGTCCATTAATGAAAAACCACAGGACTGCCTTAGTGTCCACTTAGTTGTAGCCTGTAGGTCGGATGTCGGTGTTAATTTCCGGTATGAAAAGTAAGTAGTTCAGTATTCTGTGTCCTCTGTGTTCAAGGACTACTAAGCGTTTTTGTGTACCTACAGTCGGTGTGTTTGTACCTACCCGCCTAGAAAGCAAGAAAAGAAAAGAGTTTATGTACCTATCTATGACTTTTAGGTAGGTGCCTAAATACCTGGCGGTTTGACACATACGTACCTAAGGAAGTGAAAAAAAACCTTACCCCCAATTTCTGAATTATAATCGTGACAATCTAAGAAGTTCGATTTCACTTTTCTCCTTTTAACCTTTTTATGGTAAGATAAATCACCCTTTTTTGTGCTTAGCTGTCTTTGCTACGGAAATAACTTCTAAAGTCAATTCTGTCTACGACTATCAATGTGTACACAAACTATTTATAAAGCTGTCAAATCCAACTTCAATTGTCACGATTGTATGCATTTGAATTTGAGTATTTGTCAAACTGTGCTAGCCTGGAAACATGTCAAAATTTGGCACTGAAGTAACCAGGGTGTGGTACACTCCTAAATAAATGTAGTCATCACTTTAATGTTTACGTCTTATATTCATTATTAGATTGCACTATTGGTGTCTGGGCGTGCCATTCAGTGCTGGCTACTGACTGATAAATCTGGTTGTTTTATTATAAAACCGTTATTACCCGGCTGACAAGTAACTAAATGACATGTTTTTACCCGGCTGCAAGTAAAGGGTAATTAACTTCAAAACTGAAACTGGCAGAATAGTTGTCATCGGCTCAGTTGGCAAAGAAGAAGAAGAAAAAAACTCCAAATACTCGATTCAGAAATCGGCCCTTAGTACCTACTGTATTTCTACCCGACTGCCGAAGGAGTAAAAAAGTAAAAATAGAAAGAGATATAAAAGTAAAAAGTGGCGTCAGAATAGATTCATTGAAATAGAATTGTACCTATCCGAGGCGGGATGCTAAAACAGTCGAGCTCGCTACGCTCGTTCTTTCATCCTCAGTTCTTTCTATTTTATGCCTAGGAAACTTGACTTCTATGTCAGTTTTTTTGTTTTTTTTGTTTTGGCTTCGCACGTTTTGTGCATTTAGCCAGTGTCAAGTTTAGAAGTTCTAGTTCCTTTAGTTTTTAGTCCAATGTCCGAGTCATAGACTAATATATAATAGTTACGCCCCAGTAAAATGGCGGTAACTTTATTGGAAGCCTCCACGAAATTTTGTCGACAACATGAACAAACTCATGTTCTACCGCTGTGTTTCACTTTCCCACACTCGTGCACGTTTACTAATATTATTAGAACAAAACACTACCATTTTTACACTATTAATATTCAGTTAAACACAATTTTAGGAAAATAAAACAGAGAAGCAACATAGACGCCATCACGTTCCCGCCAAAACTCCTTCTATGTCAGTCGGTATGAATGGTAAAAATAATCTTACCAATCAGAGGCAAGTTTTTTTTTTTTACGTTTGGTTGTTTCATTTTAGGGGTGTTCAATAGAAAACTGCCTCGGGTGCCAACCCATGCTACGCCTCCACTATTTAAAGCATTACTCGATAATACTGCTCGTCTTCTACGAGATAGGTCACGAGTCCCTCTTTGTGTCGTTCTACGAATCCATTTTTTTAGGTGTAACGATTCTACGGAACTTTTACTTTACTTTGGTACCTACCTATTTACCAAGGGCTTATGTTTAACTAACCACCAGATCTAGTAAAATGTAATGGCAAAAAATCACTTTATATTGCCAAAAATATTAAATGATCACCAAAATTAAATCCATTTTAGCGTGAAAGTAGAACCAAAAATTTACAACTTGTGATCCAACTTAAAACAACCAACTCCAAATTATGATTGTTTAATCCAAAAAACTTTTTTGCAAAAAAATACTACCGACTTCCAAATGAAAAACTACAAAGTGAAAAATAACATTATTTTTGGAAGTCGGTGTCTTTCGTAGATACCAATTATTTGCGATATGGACACCGACTTCCAAAAATAAAGTTATTTTTCACTTTATAGTTTTTCATTTGGAAGTCGGTAGTATTTTTTTTCAAAAAAGTTTTTTATTTTTCACTTTTTAGTTTTACCTACCTAATAGGCAAGTTGTTTAGTAAGTACCTATTACGCCAGAACAGATTACCCGAAAAACATGAAACTTGAACATAACCGGTGAAATTAGAGTTCTGCGTACCCCTTTCAGTATACTGGCGTGATGTTATGTTATGAAATGGTATAAACAATAAACAGACATGCGATTGAAGCAATCCCGAATGATTTGCCGTTATTTATTGAAGAGTTCTGTTGTATATCTCCGAAGTTCTTCATTAGATCTTTAACAAATTAAAATGGGACCAATTTCGGAACATGTTCTATCAAACAAAAAAAGAATTTTCAAAATCGGTCCACAATTGGCGGAGATATCGGTGAACATACATAAAAAAAAAAAAAAAAAAAAAAAAACATACAAGAAGTCGAACATAGAACCTCCTCCTTTTTGGTAAGTCGGTTAAAAATAGTTAAGGAACACAAAAAAATAAAAGTTTCTGCGAGCAACTTGAAAGTAGCGCTCACCGGCCGCTGCCGCGGCACCGCTCGCTACGCTCGCTCAGCTCACGCGCGGTTGGTCACAGTTCTAACCTTTTTTTTTTTTTTTTAGCGTGGAGAAATGCTCATGCATACTGCGCTACCACGGGGAGATAGCGCAGTTATGTGGGACTCTAACCCACTAAAACTCCACGGTGTCCTCCTGTGCCGCTTACGGCGGGAACACGGGAACGCGTTAGCATACATGCGCGAACCCGCCGCGGCTGTCCGTCTTCGGACCCTCCTCTGGTGTTTACCCCCATCATCACCGGCGCACCAGAACACACTGTACGCCGTGACCACCCCGGGGACCAAACCAGCACATGGGCGCCAGACGACCCCCCGTATGGCACCCTTGGTCCCCCTGTGACGGGTCAGGACAGTGGCCCCGCCACCCACCACTTTTCGGCCGCAGGGGATAGGGAGAGCGGCCAACGCTATACCGACACTCCTCCTCCCCCCACCGCGTCCGCCATCAGACGGTGGCGACCCCGTGCAGGCCGCGGAGGGTAGGGCGAGCGGCGCACCGCAATACCGGCACTCCTCTCCCGCCGCGGCCTCCAACCCTCAGCCGCGATGCCTTCCATACCACATCGCGGCCCGCCTCAGTTGCGATGTCGCCTAGGCAACACCGCAACCTACATGTTGGCCGCTACGTCGTCGGCTTATCGGCAAAAGCCCTGACGAGCGGCCCCTCCTCGATTTCCTCTTCGCTTCACCGTGGTTGTCCAAGCCACGGCTACTGAGCCCCCCCGCAACGACAATGCGGGAACCCACAGTTCTAACCTAACCTATTTCACAACCAATAATTACCTGTTAAAATTTGGTGACCAATTTTCTAAATTTGGTTATCATAGTACAATTTTGGTAGAGGTTAAGGTCACAAGGTTATTTTTGGTGTTCATTATATTTATACCCTTTACCTAGTACTTATTTACTAGTTATTGAACAAAACATATCTAAGTAGGTTCCTAATTTTAGGTATACTCAGTCAGTAGCTGTATAGGAAGCGCTACGAAAAAAGTTAATAAAAAAAAATCAAAAAACCCGACTGCTTAAAAAGCGAACTAAAAATACGTTAACAAGAAGAAAATCGTGCTGTGCAGTCGGACTTCGCACATTTAGGGTTCCGTACCAAACCACAAAATCCAGCTAGTTGTAATAGAAATAAAAAAACTTTTACAAAAAAATACTACCGACTTCCAAATAACAAACCTACAAAGAAATAATTTTATTTTGAAAATTAATATAATTAATAATAATAATAAGTTACAAGTTTATACATTAAAATTAGATGTCAAAGTCACAACGACACGTCAAAAATCTGTCTTATAACTAGTCAAATAACCCGCCCCTAACTGTTCCCGGGGCAAAGGTGCCCATAACGCTTGCTGCATTGCCACGTTGGATGGCAATGGCTAACCTTTGCACCAAGAACGAGCCGGAGCGTGAGTCACCCGTTTTATCACGGAGCTTGTGCCCTATCTCACTAATGAGCCTCTTGGCCTCAGTGCCCCAACCACCCATGGTCTCAACGGCAATGGGTACAAAATGGTAGCGGCCCTCCAACGGTGCGTACTTCACCCTCTTCCTCTCAGCGGCGTTTTCCGCCGCCGCTGACGGCGAGAGGACGGTGCGACCAAGGTGGCTGGCGGCAACAGTGCTGACGCAAGTTGCGTCCCATATTAAGCACTTGGCGTTGCCGTTTTTCCAAGGCACTAGGGTCAGTCCATCCGGCCTCTTGCCGTCAGTCCTACACAGACCCGAAGGCTCCAGCACGCAGGGGACATCTGCCGACACCAATGCCCTCCGCACAATATCATTTAGCGCATGGTGACGCGGGAACCTCCCCGAGCAACGACGACAACTCAAAGCGTGATGGCCATCGGCCTCCACCATGGAACCGCAGGTGCATCTGTGGGGTTCACACACCTTGCAGCCCAGGCGGAGGGCCACCGCCACCCGCAAAGAGTCGTCATCAAGCAACGTGCCCAGATGAGGCGAAGGAAGCGCGTGCAACCATGCCCCCGATTCTGGCTGTGACACAGCCCTGAGTCTGGCTAGATCAACCCCCGAGGAACTCATCAACATCCGTTCCTGGATCAGCCCAGACGTGACATCGTCCCACGCGCGCTGAACATGCGTTGCGTCAGGACCTGCTGCCCCCATGCTGAGGACAGACCAGGCGGACCCGGCTTCCAACATAAACGGTATGTTTGCCCCGTCACCATTTAGATCCAAAATTACAGAGACGAGGTCAGCCACCCCATGTGTCGACGCCAAGAAAGCCGGCAGACCAACATCCCCTACGCACCGCACCCCAAGACCCCCACACCGGACAGGAAGAGTCGCCTGCCTCCACTGCAAATCATTAAAGGAGACATTCAGGATCAACTCAACAGTTGATTTTAGAGCACTATCAAAAGAGCGTACCTCCTCAGGACATAGCCAGGTAGGGGTGGTCCGTAAGAGATACGTTACCTTGGGTAAGGCAAAACACATGCGCAACAACAAAATCGCAACGTGCGCGGAGAGATCCCTGAGACGCTCCCGAGCAGTAAGGAGAAGCTGCTCGCGAGAGGAAATGGCCTCTGGCACTCCGTCAAGAAAGATGGGAGATCCCAAAAGGGAAAAAGATAGAGGAGAAAGTTCCTTGAGGCCAGGTAAATGAGAACTGAAGCGTGAGAAGTGTATACGAGCTCCAACGTCACAGGGAAAAAATTCGCATTTGGAGGGATTCACCTCTAGACCCAGCTCCTTGAGTTGAGGAACGAGAACCTCCAGGTCCTGGCAAACCTCTTCCGGTGATCCACCAATAATACCATCATCTAGGTACCACAGGTTCAGAGACGACTTCAAACCAGAGATGACTTTGTGGATAGCTAAACTGAAAACAAGTGGTCCCAATGGGTCCCCCTGCTGCGCTCCCACTTGAGACGAAATGAGACTATCACTAAAGAATAGATTAGAAGGAGAGTAATAAACCTGATAGAGAAAGGGGTATAGAGAAGGAATTTTATCCTTGACCTCACTCAGAAGGACGTCTCTTTCTAGGGTGTTAAAAGCATTGCTAATATCGAGTTTCAGCACCAAGCAGCCCGAATTACAGGGTCCATGACAAATGCACGCGTCGCATGGATAGCGGCCTCGCACCCCCGACTCGTCCCGAACCCAAGCTGATGCGGCTGCAAATATTCGGACATAGCTACTCTTACGGACCGGCACGCCAGCTTAGCCGTCAATCTCCTAAACACACTTCCTATAGCTATTGGTCTCAACCCTCCGTCCTTTTTCCTTAGTGCGCAAAGAGAGGCGCCATACAAATACGGACAAACTACCGGATTGAGCTGACCACTCATTAAGAAGTTTGCGAGCCTCGTCAAACACCCCAGCAAACGCCGCCCACTTTCACCCGCTGAACCAGATGTTAGCTCTTTCAAATGCCCCGGACGAATTCCATCCATGCCTGCCGCAGAACCACTATAAAAAGACCTCAGGGCCAGCACGACGTCCTCCACTGTCGCAGTAACACTAGGAAATGACGAGTCCGGCGCCGATGGAAAATTAAGCGGACGTGACGGGCTTGGGTGCTTGGCCGCAAGGGCGCTCAGCGTCTCAGGATCGTGTTGCGCGAACGAGTCGTCTGAAACCAGCAACCGAACCGCCCCTCGGAGGTCCCCCTCGAAAACTTTAGACTCGATGGCTTTTCGAGACCCACGCGACTTTGAAAATCCTGCCACGCAACACGACTCATCCACAAGCAGGCCAGCACTAACCGACTCGATGTTTGCCTTCACCTTTGCCGTCATGTTTCCAGGAGCGTCCCTCGAAGGAACTCTCAGCGCACCGAACGCAAAAGTGAGAAGCGCGCCCCAGTCCTCTACACCGTTATCGCCAACGCACTTATCAATAATGTCGCACAGCTTGCCCGCCGCCTGGTTCCGCGCAGCCTTAGGAACGTGCCTAAGTATTGGCGTACTCACCTTCAAGGCCGAGAGCCTTTCCAGGGGGCAAGGGTGCAATACTAGCGGCACCTGGCTCACCGGCAGGGAATCGGTGACAATAGACGACGCTTGAGGAGCGGCGACAAGCCGACGCGCACTCCTGTGCATACGGCCCACATGGACTTTGAGCCCATGCGAGCTAAACGCACGTGAAGACCCAGGACAGTGAGGACAAGAAAACATTGCGGACAGGGCACTCATTCGGGCGTATACAAACGTACAATATTCGCATGAACAACAAGTAAAAAAAAAAAAAAAAAAAAACTGGTTAAACTTACAACCAATATCACACAAAGCTCTGACAATAATAAAACATTTAATATTAGTTCTAGTTATAAATGTAAAAAGTTTAAACATTTTTGATCAATAATATCCAATCAATAATAATAATATCATTAATAATTAATATAATAAGATTAGAAATGTCATGTACAATGTCAGTTAATAAAAAGGATAAAACAATAGATACAACCGTATCAATAAACGTCGTCAATGTAATGATGAGGTACTTCTCGATTTCATACATACGGGTAAATCAAGAAAAATATCGTCTTTACATAAAAATATTGCCAACATAATGAAGCATCACATTAAAAAGAAAAAAAAAAGAAAGCTAAGCGAAGCGCTCTCGCGGCTGCAAACCGCAGAAACCGTTTCTCCAAGATAGATTCTGCCGTCCATAGGAGCCGGAACAGCTTGGCTGCAATTGCGACTGTAGCGAGCCGAATACTAGCACTTCGCATATACAGCCACTCCGACTTCCATTTTTTGCTTGTTTCTTGTCGATTTTAAGCGATTCGATACTCTTCAAGTGGAGTTTGAAATATCATAGATTTGTTTTGGTACTAGTAGTGTCCTCTATTGATGAACTTACGTACTGATAGCCCAAATGGTAGTCTTGATCGATAGGTGAGCGTGGATCGGTGTTTATTGCCGTAGTAATCGCAGCTTTTAAGAGATGGCGCTGGGTACGTTCTGAAGTTGACGTCTTGTCAAGTCATGCAGGTATCGGATTTGTGTATCTAAACAATGTTTAAATTTTGCTTTATCTTCCACAAAAAATATTGATGATTAGTCCACACTTTTTTCACGGTTTCACACGGTGATTAAAGTTTCAGGGTGACATCGAGATAGCAATCGGGGCGATCTCTTACGCCCGTGTTATTTTCACTATTTAGCGTCATTCACTTGTTAAAGACCAGTGTCTACAATATATGTTATAAGTCTTTGGCTCTTCTAACACTTTTCTTCCTTTCACGAAGTATCCGTACTAGTTTTATTTTTTTAAACTTAATAAAATACGGACAACGATGTAAACAGAAACAATGGCGCCTACCCTCATCTAAATACCCTAATACCCTAATCAAAAATAACTTTATTTTTGGAAGTCGGTGTCTTTGGTGGGTACCATTTTTTTTGCGTTATGGACACCGACTTCCAAAAATAAAGTTATTTTCACTTTGTAGTTTTGTTATTTGGAAGTCGGTAGTATTTTTTAATTAATTTGTAATGTCTTTGGTGAGTACCAATTTTTTTGCGTTATCGACACCGACTTCCAAAAACAAAGTTATTTTTCACTTTGTAGTTTTGTTATTTGGAAGTCCGTAGTATTTTTTTGTAAAAAAGATTTTTTATTTTTCACTTTTTAGTTGTACTTACCTCCAATAGGCAAGTTATAGTTACGTAAGGTACCTATAATGCCAGAATAGATTACCCGAATATCATGAAACTGAACATAACCGGTGAAATGAAAGTGTACCACGGTGAACTGTACACATCTACGTACCCCTTTAGAGCGTTCTGGCCTGATGTTATGTTATGAAACAGTATAAACAATGAACAAACATGCGATTGCAGCAATCCCGAGAGATTTGCCGTTATTTATTGAAGAGTTCTGTTGTATATATCCAAAATTCTTCATCAGATCTTCACCAAATTAAAATGGGACCCATTTCGGAATACACACTCTGACGGAGATATCGGTAAACATACATAAAAAAAAAAAAAAAACTTACAAGAAGTCGAACATAGAACCTCCTTCTTTTTGGTAAGTCGGTTAAAGAATAGGGAATTGCAAAGAAAAATCTGATTGTTCAATATATTGGTATACTTATCATCAACATCATCCTTATAATTTTCCCATTGCTGGGACACAGGCATCCTCTCTGTGAGAGATAATGGGGCTTATCTATAATCCACCACGCAAGCCCAGTGCGGGTTGGTGAATGTCACATGTCTTCGAATTATTGGTTCTAGGACATGCCGGTCTCCTCACGATGTTTGTCTTCACCGTTTTAAGAGCAGTGGTGGCTAAATAATTTACACAAAGTAAAGCGCCTGCTTGGATTCGCACTCGGGTTAAAATATACGTAATAATAAACATTATCACCAAGTTTCAGGTTTATAGGTCAATGGGCATTTATAAAATTCTTCGACATAAAATTTTGTAAAATGCTGACTTTGGTGATTTCTCTTTCCTTTGTTTTCCAATATGTTTTCGACAATGCAACACTGATAGCAAGACGTTCTCCAGCATTCGCCCTGGCTTTTTGAGACAGGTTGCTTGCAAATTTAATTTTGTCGAGCTGAGTTATAGCCCTCCTTATTGGATGTAGGACGGCAGTCTGAATTAATAATGTTGGTATATGCGAGGTATTTCCTTGAACCTTGAGGCAGTCAATACTTTGCTGCCTTCCTGTAGCTAAAGTGTCACTATCTGACAAAATCATTATTTTGAGTTGAAATTAGTTTGAGAGACGAAAAACAAAATACCGCGAAATAATTAAAATCAATGCTATCTATCATCATTTATGCGAGAGTTTGCGGTGTCAAAAAATCATCATCAGCATTTGGATGTGCCCACTGCTGGGACACAGGCCTCTCTCTGTGAAAGGGCATGGGTCGTAATCCATCAAGCAGGGTCAGTGCGGGTTGGTGGATGTCACATGTCTTCGAATTTTTGATTCTAGGACATGCCGGTTGCCTCACGATGTTTTACCGTGTCAAAAATAGATCTACCTAATTGCTCACTTTCGAATATGCACATTGTTAGTTTAAATCAAAAGGGTAGTTGACAAAAATATCTATTCGCCAGTTAGTTAAATAACCTAAAAATATTGGACACGTATTTTTTTTTGCCACGAAAACAGAAAAAATACGGCGATACAATGCGTTGAAATATCGTGTGACGTCACGCCGTTAGTACAATTTAAACTGACATAGCGACGTCTCAAGCCCCCACTCCTAAACTTTGATGCGCTTTGTCTTTGTAGTTTTTTATTGATGGATTGGTAAAGCAAAAAATACGTGTCCAATATTATTTATTTGATAATCTCACTGACGGACTAAATAGAATTATCTTAATCTTATCAAAAATAGGTGTAGTAATATAATATAAACTCCTTGGTCAACATTGAACGTCTTAAAAAAAAAGAAGAAACTTTATTGTCAGGATTGATTGTGTCATTGTAAAAACATGTTGAATTTTGTTAAATAAAACCTAATTATTGCGGGTATATTCTTTTATTTCAATAGGTTTGTAAACATAGCAATTTGGGGAGTTTTTATTTTTTAACTGGAATCTATTGATAGTAGAACAATACTGCTTAGAGAGATCTATAGAGTATTGTTTGCTGATTACGGAGGTATTAAAAACTCGAAATCGGTCAAATATCATATAGTGACAGTCTAGCAATAGGACGGCAGTGAGGCAGTCAATACGTTGGCGTTACGCGCTGAGGAGGCGTTCAGGGATTTGCAAGGGTCTGTATGTTGATGGTATCTTTAGTTATAAATCAAAGGTATTGATGAAGCTTGGATGTTTTCCTGAAAAGGTTAGTGTAAATATATATTTTTTGGCTACATTGCTTAGCTAGCAATAATTTCATATATTGTCCGACAAAAACTGGTTTTTACGACCTAAACCGAAACCAAAACTTAACAAGAATCATGTTTTGAGGGCAAAATAAAGAAAACGTTATTATAATCAGTCAGTCTTTATTTTTTTATCTTCATCATCTACGCGAGGATTGTGAACGGTTGCGCTGATCGGATCTACCTCCATTTTGACAGTTTAGGCAAATTGAAAGCCAGTTTTTTTAAATATCTTTCCGAACATTGAATTCCTAGCCCTGCATTATCTCGCTGAGTGTGGCAACCATATAACTACTATTTAAATTTCTGTAATACCTAGTTTTATTTAGTTTAATTTGTTTTAATTTAGTGCAACTTGGATAGTATTGTCTACCATTTATATTGTCTTGCAAGTTACGACAACGTTTTGTGTGCATGCAGAGTTTACCTGTAAGTGATTGTTACACTTTATTCTGATTTTTTGCTTCTGTTTAATTTGCTTATACCAGTGTATACAATTGTTGGTGAAACAAATAAAAATGAATTAAAAATCAAAACAAATAAATCACACGAAACTCACAACGAATAAAACGAACTGCAAACACAAGCCAGTCACACTCACGACATGATTAGGCTCGAGTACGCGGCAAAATGTCTTCGTCGCTTACTCGCTTGGATGGAATTTAACGCGCCGAACATGACCGATCACAGCGCGAAAACTTCCGAATGTAGTTTCGATTTCGGTCGTAGTTTCGGCAGGTTTGCCGCCGAAACCGAAACTAAACGAAAAATCGTTTTTTTGCCGAAACACGTCCGAAAACGAAACCGATCTTTCAGTCGTACACTAGTATCTTATCCTTTAAGTATACTTATGGTAGGTATAGCTAAAGTTTGTTTTAGGTGGTAAACTGTGTAAGTAGTTGATTACTCGTAGCAGCCTAATTGCGCAAGTGAATTCAGCAAAGAACACGTATATGTAAGGGTGACGACATCTCTAAAATAAAGACTTTCGAAATGCTTAATACTCTCTAGGTGGAGAGGTCATCAGCGGTGGCGACCTCTCGCGTCCGGCCCTGGTTTAGGCCATGGTAAGGAGCGAGAGGGCATGGGAAACTGTCACCTCCTTCAGCGAAGCAGTAATGCTCGCGAAGGAGGAGGCGGAACGCGTGAGTGAGACACAACGGAGATGCCACGGGCGTCGGGAGTCGCAAGCCGATTCCCGGCCACCGTAATGTCAGCAAAAAATTGACGGGGTCCGATAGGGCCGATGTCTGTCTGGGTCGCAGAGCTACCGCGGTCCTGGCACAAGCAACTGAAGGAACACGGGTGGGTTTTAGTCAGTAAAAGTCTGACACGCCCTTCCACTTCACCCAGAGCGGGAGAAGTCATTGGATGATTTCCCACACAAAAAAAAGGGTGATAGGTCACTGAAAGGATATGTGAATTCAACTCATAGACAATAAGTAAGGTACTCAAGTATCCTTTCTTACTTATTTACGCAATGCCGACAACATTTAAAGAAACTGTATCGTACTTCGTACTCTTTAATGGAGTTGTTCCCTTTGGCCTGCTGAATGCACTTACGTAATTAGACTTTTTTATATTATTAGACAATTAGATAAATAAAATAACATTTTGCTGAATACGAAAATGTTATTTTATTTATTTATTTATAACAGCTTAAACTATCATTACAGGTTTTACCCTAATGCGACCGCTAAGAACTTAAAACTAATAACCTTAATTATATATGTACTTACAACTAAATTAGAAAAAATAAAATAAAAATAAAAACATTATTAAAATTAAAAAAAAAATGTACAAAACACAATTACTAACAAAAACATAGTACAAATATAAAGTTAAAATTAAGTATTATTTTGCTTGTAGCATAACATAAATAGTAATACCCTTGCGAATTCACTAAAACAACATGTAAACACATCAATCTTAGTTTGAAGTTCGTTGATGGTACGGATAGCTCTGGTAACGGTCTGGGGTGCCTTGGCAAGCAGGTTAGTTCTGGCTGTAGGTACCAGCAGCAGCGGCGGGCTGCGGCGGCTCCACACGTAGCGGTCCGGCACACACAGACTCAAGCGCTGCAATACTCCCGGGTGACTTTCCACTCCACGAAGCACCCTCACCAAGTAGGCGACCAGCGTAAACTCCCGTCGGACATGCAGTTGATTATAGCCAACCATGCCCAGGACAAACAGAGTGGGATACATCAGTGGGTAAAACGGATATACCCCATATAATTTCTTGTACAAATGGCGCGTGAACTTGTTCTGAACGCGCTCCAGCATTACAGAGTACTTAGCTTCATGTGGAGCCCATATGACCGCACTATGTTCCAGATGACTCCTGACTAGTGCATCATACAGGACCCTAACTGATGTGATGTTTGTGAAGCTTTGTGTCTGTCTCAGAACAAATCCTAAGTTTCTGTACGCCTTCTTACAGATCTTTGTTACATGCTCAAGGAATGTCAGATCGGGCGTCATGAAAACACCCAAGTCTCGCACCTCCGTGACTCGTTGCAGTGGCGCCGCGTCCACCATGTACTCATAGAGCAGAGGTGCACGAGCACGGGTGAAACTCATCAACGAGCACTTGGATACGTTGAAGTACAGTTTGTTTTCATGGCTCCATTGTACTATCCGATCGATGTCTTCCTGTAGGCGCCGGCAATCAGACTCGGACCCAATCTCAAGCAGCAACTTGAGGTCATCAGCAAATAATAAACAAGTGCCATATTATGTCTTACGACTTCCGGCAAATTGTTTATCATGATGTGTTAATTTATGTTTTCACCAATACAAAGGCAAACTGTCGTTGAGTACCGTAGGCTACTTCTTATCACGAAATCATACACTGATTCTGAAAGATAGAAAGCTAGTAAGTATTGGAATCAGTTTGGGTTGGATTTATATCTACTTAGAATATTGCATTTAGGATTAGGGATGACACTTTCAGGTTTGAACACCTAAAAAGGCGTTTAGAAGATGGTGTTCCTAACGTAAAGATGCGGCATGGCATGAAAGTTGTTCTTTAACCGACTTTCCTAAAAGGAGGAGGTTCTATGTTCGACTGCAGATTAGTTTTTTTTTTTGTATATTTTCACCGGTATCTCCGTCAATTGTGGACCGATTTTGAAAATTCTTTTTTTGGTTGAAAGAGTATATGCCGTAACCAGAGGTTTACAGTTCACCTTGGTACACTCTCATTTCATCGGTTATGTTCAAGTTTCATGATATTCGGGTAATCTATTCTGGCGTTATAGGTGCATTACTAAACACTTGCCTATTAAGTAGATACAACTAAAAAGTGAAAAATAAAAAAGCATTTTTACAAAAAAATACTCATCATCATCATATCAGCCGAAAGACGTCCACTGCTGGACATAGGCCTCCCCCAAGCGTCGCCACATTGACCGGTCCCGTGCGTCCCGCATCCAGCGGATCCCCGCAACCTTCACCAGGTAGTAAAAAAATACTACCGACTTTCAAATAAAAAAAACGAGCTACAAAGTGAATAGTAAATTTGTTTTTGAAAGTTTAGATGTCCATATCGCAAAAAAATTGTACCTACCTACGAAAGACACCGACTTCCAAAAAGAAAGTTATTTTTCACTTAGTCATTTTTTTATTTGGAAGTTACCGACTAACTAGTATCTTTTTTGTAAAAAGCTTTTTTTCAATTGTATAAGCGTATTTAAAAAAATGTACATTTGACCTCTATCTCCACAGCATATTGCCCCCATTTTAATTGAAAAGATGCGTGCATTCGAACGCGACCTTCTTCTTTTTTATAAGTTGCCCTGTTAGGGTCAAGTCGGTCGGTCAACAGCATTTGCAGTTTGTTTGCAGACAAAGCATAAAGAACATACGCTGTACTAACATAAACATATCCATCTGCAGTGTCGTAAAATGCGTCAATAAGCTTACAACACGATGTTATTAACTCAGCATCGTTAACTGTGAGTGTTCAATTCACTTTTGATCCGACTTTAAGATCTAACTTTAGGTTGTAACTTAGCGTATGAATAAGACATTGTGTAGGCGATATGGTGCAGTTATTATGATGAACTTAATAGCCGTGGAAAGAGCGTTGTTGAAGTGTGAGCGTGTCTCCATCATTCTCAGCGATTTAAGTACCTATCTTCCCCGAGGATATATTTTTCTTTAATTGATAGGTTTATAATTCTCATAATTATAAACCGACTAGATTCTGCCAGAGGCTTAGCCCGCGTTAAGAGGGGACTCTAGTGAGACTTTCTCCATACAAACACATTCTGCTGTTTTCTTCGTATGCCTCTAGAGCAATGATTTTCCATAAAATCTAGGTCTAATTAATACGTGCCTGTATCATTTCCTTTTTTTCAAAACATAATCACAAAAAGAAATATGACAATCCAAAAATCCGAAAAAAATGCCCGTTTTTACCGCCATGTTCAGAAGACTTTCAGACAAAATTTATAAGTTTAAAAAAAAAAAGGAAATGATAGGAGCATAGATATACTTTTCCTCTAAATTTTGATATAAGTTTTTTTTAGATCAGACCAGTTTTCATGAAGAAAACAGCAGAATGTCTTTTAGTCAAAGTTTTTGTAGGTAAAATCAGCCTGATCTGCAGTTGTCCCTTTCGCACTTTACGGGGTGAGGTTGGAGGTGACGCGACAGCAATAGTTTCTTCAAATACCTATTTTCCAAATTCCTGTTGACTAGAGTCCGCTCTTAATGTCGAAAATTATCACAAGCGAACATAGTATGATAAGATAAGATAAGATGAGATATGATATATTTATTTTGTAAAACATGTTACTAATGCACTAGACAAACAATAAAAATACAATATTAAAATTTCAATTAAATTGAAATTATAATGACAAAATTTAAACTCAATAAAAAATCACTAAATCAAAATTTAAATTAAATTGGAATTTCAAATTTCGCGGGATAGAAAGCTATGTGTTATTCCTGACTATAATCTAACTCTGTGCCAAATTTCATCCAGATCCGTCCAGCCGTTTGAGCGTGAAGAAGTAACAAACATACAAACACACACACTTACAAACTTTCGCCTTTATAATATTAGTGCGATTACATTTTAATAGCATTATCATTAAAATTGCAAAACGTTAAAAACTACTGAATGCGATTAGACCATTTTTGACATTTGCAATTTTAATAATACTGCGATATGAAATCACATTGAGTATTATCAAATCATTTGCCAAGCTTGTATGTTGCCGTATGTAACAAAACTTCTTTCCTCACAGGGGCTCAATAATGTTAGTAAAACATACTTACCACGAGGTCTTTCAGAATGCAGTCTGGTATCGACCTCATATAAGTTTCAGTAGTCTATGTATTCTGGTCCTTTCGTAACACCCCTCAGCACACCTCGTCTTATCCATACTTAACGGTGCTACCCCGTATATTTCGAGCTCAACATAAAATTTACGGGAGTCGGAGTGAAGTAATCAAAAGGTTTATGCTACCTATGACATTGTGAGTTTGACGATTGTAAGGTACCAGTACCAGTTTGAGACGTTTCAATTTGGAACATGATGGCAAGTTCTAAAGAATTGGTTTGGAGCTGAAGTTTTTACTGTTTGTAGTGTTTACAATCTGAGGCGAAGTGTTTGCTGACTTAAACAGTTTCAGAGATTTTTTATATAAGTACTTTACCTACTTGAGCAGTCATTCAAGCAGCTTTGGTGTGCTACGTGTTCATAGGAATAATGATATAAATATTTGATTTTTTTAAGTTACTAGAGATAGGAAACTATGCTCCGAATTTCCTTGCATGATGGAATCAGAAACGAACACATCCGCAAGAGAACCAAGGACAAACTTAAGTGGCAGTGGGCAGGGCACATTGCTCGCAGAACGGATGGCCGTTGAGGCCGAAAAGTTCTAGAGTGGCGACGGCGATCCGGATGACGTTGCATTGGAAGACCTCACACTAGGTGGAGCGACGATGCCGGTAGATGCGAGATACACAAGACTAATCAGTGTGGCGAAGCTAAGGGGTGGCCTATGTCCTACAGTGGGCGTCTATTGGTTGAAATGATGATGATGATAAGAGGTAGGAAGGTGCTTCTTTTGAATCATAGTACCTAGCGATTTGACAGGTTGGTAACGCGCCGACTAACGAGGCGCTGACGAGGAAGACAGACACGCGCGTGATCAGCGAGCGGCGCGTAGCAAAAAATCTGCCGCGCACGTTAGCGTCGCTGTGCACTGTTCCATAGGACATTATTTTTATTCGGACAACAAGACGTACGGCAATGTGCCACCGATACATGGTGGACATCCCACCGATACGTACAAAGCGTTTTGCGAATACTTTCATTGTACGCACAGCTAAGGAGTGGAATGCCCTGCCGGAGTCTTTGTTTCCTGATAGCTACAACCTTGAGGTCTTTAAGTCAAGAGTGAATAGGTTACTTCTAGGCAAGCGTGCTTCACCGTCGACCACATCAGCAACTTACCATCAGGTGAGATAGTGGTCAAACGCGAGCCTATGGATAAAAAAAAAAAAAAAATTCGTACGCTCGACCGACGTCAGCGTAGGAGGAAATCAAGCCTTAGTAAACATTTTACCATGATCTTGGCCAGAATTATAGTGTTACTTAGAGAATAGGGTCCAAAAGAAGATAGCATTATAAAAAAAAAATATGTCACCGCCTTTCCATTTTAAAATTAGAATCATTCTCCAAAGGTGAACGCGCACCTAGACGCACCGCACTCGCCGCACGCGCCGCAGTCATCGCATTTTATAAATCTTTATATGAAATCGTATGCAGCCTCGCGCACCTATCCGCGCCGCACGAGCCGCATTTCAGCAAAATGCTGTAGGTATACGGATTCCACCAGCGCGTGCGAATGACGTCATCAGACTCGGCGGGCGAAGCGGGCGGCGCGGCAACATGATCCTTATCCGTTTGAAAATATAGTTCAAGATGTACAGAAGTGGATACAATGCGTGCGGCGCGTTCGGCGCGGATAGCGCGGGGCCAAGAGAAAATGCGATGACTGCGGCGCGTGCGGCGAGTGCGGTGCGTCTAGGTGCGCGTTCACCTCAAAAGAAAACAATGGCCGCCGCCGTCTCTCCAGAGATGCAACATTCAGCTGTTTATAATTCCACGCCGTCAGTGATAATAAGTGAGAAAACGAGTTAGCGCGATCCTCGCTCACTATCCAGTTAGGGTCAGCACACACGAGATGAACTATCTGCTCGGTCAAAATAATTGTGCATTTAGCGCTGTCACTTAACCCTGTCGTTCGAGTGTCGCTATTGGCGCAAGAGCGAAAGCAGGCGCCGCGCGGGTAGAGGGGAGTGGGGTTGTTAGACACTCGATGAGCACAGTTATTTTGACCGTGTAGTAGAACTTACATACTGAGACTCTTTAGCTATTGGTCCCGGCTGTCATTTCTAGATCTTTAGCAGTAGTTACGGGTAGTCAGAAGCCAGAAAATCTGACCCCTGTCTTGTCAATAGGTATCGTGTAGTCCAGTGACTGGGTTGTGGAGGGCAGATAGGCAGGCACTCCATGTAAAATACTGGTATCCAGCTGGATCTGATTAGACTGGAAGCGGTCCCCACCATAGTAGGGAGAGTGAGTGAGAGTCTAGAACAGATTAATTGTTACAATATAGAACTTTATTTCCCACACAAAAAGATACGTATTTCAGTGAGCGAATTCGAATACACCTAGCGAAATTAAAACTTTCTCTGAAATGTATACGTATTGTGTGGTAAAAAAAAAAAATATTGTATCGTTTTATGTGTGCTGACCCTTAGTGCGATCCCAGTTTGTTCATGTACATATATTTATTACTGCTTTTAGTCTGTTTTAAATATGTAGCTCTTGGAATTTAATTACGTCATGAAACCTCGAACTTAAGAGGTGCCTGTTCTGTTCGGGATGGAATTGAAGATTTATATTAATCCCCATATTTAAGTGGAAATGCGGTCGCAGACATCTGACTGAAAAGCCTAAGTAAAAAGTCATAATTTGAGGTTTGGATCTCGCTTATTTCCTCCGCCAATATTGGACCAATTTAAAAGATAATCAATAAACTGAAAAAAAGAAGATATTTAATGTGGCTATATGGTTCCTCTGATACACATTATCTTGAGAAGCACTAGAACCCCCAAAAGATGCTCGAAATTGCGCTGTCAACAGAGGCCTAGTGTACAAATTTGACAACAATAAATGAAAAAAGAAAACATTGAAGCACAACATATTATAATATCTTTTTATTCAATTTATGGAATATCTTTTAAATTTGACCAGTATTGGAGGAGGAAAAAGGCGAGAGCCAAACCTCGAAATATGACTTTTTACTAAGGAAATTCAGTCATAACTCTCTGCCTATATTTCCTCATAAGTCTTACCAAGGGGTATTTATTACTGGTTTTTGGAGGTCATGTAGGCAGTTCCTTCATGTTAAATACTGGTATTCAGAAGCATCTAGACTGCAGATTGCAGACTGGAAGTCGATCCCAACATGCATAGTGGGAAAGCTCGGCTTTGTTTAGGTTTTAATCTAGTGTCGTGTAGTAAGTGTCAATTTGACTCAGGCTGTGGCGAGTTTTGGACTCTGGCAAAAGGCATCAGGCTTAACCTTCGTCTCCTGAATCTTCATGGTATTTTTGGTATAAGTATGAAATCGACAACCCGCTTTGAAAAAGCGTGCTCGTGCCTTGTCTGTGTGAGAATAGACCTTTGAGACAATAGCCAGTATACTAATAATTATTATTATTGAATCCAAAACAATCTGCGCTTCGTTCCACAAACTCCTTTAAAACCAAACCATTTAATTATAACTGCACTAAATATCCCGGATTCGTGCAGTAACTGAGGCGAATGAAATATGTGCTAAATAAACGTCAGGAAGGGCCATTATCACGTCACGGCGATAAACTGGGGCTGAACGCCGCGCCGGTTAGATGTCCTCCAGTATTGCTTCGAGAACTAGTAGCTAGAGACTATAAGGTATACTAAACGGTGAAGGAAAACATCGTGAGGAAACCGGCATGTCCTAGAACTAAAAATTCGAATACATGTGCCATCCACCAACTCGCATTGGGCTCGCGTGGTGGATTACGGCCCGTTCCCTCTTACAGAGAGGAGGACGAAAATAATAAAAAATAAAAAAAGTTTATTCCAAAATCAAAAACCTGCAAAAAAATACGTAAACAAGAAGAAAATCATACTGTTCTTAAGCAGTTGGGGTTTTGATTTTTTAAATCACCTCTTAAAATCTATTTTCCAATTTTTATGTAACCAGTGACACTCGCAGGGTAAAGACGAATCGATTGACGTTAGAATCATCAAAATCGGCCAACGCGTTTGGTCTCCATAACGCCACATAGGAAAAAACATACATACATACATAGACTACACAATTACACAATTGACGAATATCTGACAGACAAATTAAAGTAAAAATAATGACAACTGTTAACTAAAAAATTTTAAAATGACATTAATAAATAATTGACTTAAAATATAATATGGACATTTTAAATTTTATTATGTATTAATTTTATTCAATATAATCTATCTAAATCAAATATACTTATTGTAATATAAAAACTTAAACGAATAATTAATATTTAAGATTAATATTTAATTTGACATGAAAATAAAAAGATTTACGTATTAGTACATTAAACAAAACAAATAGAAAGGGAATAGATAGCTAAAATGTTAATAGATAAGGAAAATATTTTTATTTGTAATAATATTGAGCGCTATTCCTCTCTCCTAGACACTGACTGTATCTAGAATGTTGCTGTGCCCGACAGGGTCCATAATTGTTTCTGTAACTTATATTTACCACCTGTGTGTACATTATGGATGCAATAAATTTAATTTGAATTTGAATTTGAATTTGACTGAAAAACACATTACCCTCTTTCGGGAGTCGGGTAAAAAGGCTGATGATGATGGTAGGGTATTGACTTATTCATTGAAGTAGGTACTAAGAAAGTTATTAAATTTTTGAAATAGGTACAGCTCGGCAAGTTGAAAAACTAAAAGTCAACCAGCCGGAGCGGTTTCTAAATCGAGTATTTTGATTGAAACACGTGTCAAATACTACTTTAAAGGATGTCAGGCCAAAGTATAGTTTGACCAATAATCAATATCAAATACATAATTCAGAAATCGGGGGTATGCATGTGTAGTGTATGTAGATATCAATAAATCGCGTTACACGCCGATAACAGTATTGTATCGATGCCTCGTGCGCACACGGCGCTCGGTTATAAATACCGGTCCGAGTGGTGGGGCGATCAGTCGTTATCGGACTGTCGGCCTGTCAGTGCTGCCAACTTAGCGCTTTCAGCGCCAGATCTAGCGCTTTTTTTGTTCAATAGCGCGTTCTAGCGCCTAGCGCTAAATCTAGCGCTTTTTGAAACTTTGGATTTTCTTTAAAAAAAAAGTAACTTCGTAAACTATCAACATCTAAACGCCGTGTTGAGGCAAATTTCATACACAGTTAGTAAATTCAAGTCCAAAACTGATGAAGACCAACCTGACCAACCATATAATTCGGCAGCAGTAGCAGTTGTAGTAGAATCAGATGATGATGAATTAATGTATTTCCTTTATTTTATTGAATAATTATATTAACACGTTATTACTTTATTTTCTTATCACTAAACAAGTACTATAGGTAATGTATGTAACTATTTTAAATGACATATTTGATTCAATAAAAAATACGTTTATACGTCCCTGACTTAAATTAAATGGGCATTTTGCTTGAATTTGGCGCCGAATAAAGAGTTTTTTTTTTTACAGTGACCATTTAGCGCTTTCTAGCGCGTTTTTAAAGAGCTAACAGCGCGTTTTTGCTTAGACGAGTTGGCAGCACTGCGGCCTGTGCGGTGGTGCGTTGGCGAGTCAACTATTAATATTGATAAATGTGCATATTTTACAGCATGTATTTTTTTTTTGTTTTTTTCTTTCGCCGGTTTAGTAATAACACTATACTTCATAAAAGATAGCTTGATCTCTGCTACAGCTGTCAGTATCAATACAGTAACAATAGCGCTTGACAGGCTAACAATACCGTTACACGTATACGTCAGTTTGACATATGTGCGCGCTTGAATACTTTACACCGTCTGCGACGGTTTAGGTTCGTGCTACGTAGCTCTGAGCTTCGAACTCAAGTTGTCACAAACACTATAACTGCCTACCCATTGGGAATTGGGATCAAGGCAAAAGTTTGAAATCACAGCAGAGCTATCGAAGCCCTTGGTATGATATCGGGGAAAGAATACTGATGAATTCAATGCATCTCAGCTAATAAAGAAATGAATTATTTAGGCCGAGTTTCTCACCTCAAAGTTATCGAAGAATTAATGTGACCATTTGTCACGCACGCGTTATCTGCTGTGATTGGTTGAATGAATTTTCAACAGCCTATCACAGCAGATAACGCGTGCTTGACAATTTGTCACATTAATTCTGCGATAATTTAGAGGTGAGAAACTCGGCCATAAAAACATAAAGACTTTGCCGTAAATTCGAGTGTCAACTGTCATTCTTTGACAGCTGCATGAAATAACTAAAGTTCCATGAGTCAGCCGCGTTCCAGTATCACAAAACATTAAGAGCGGACTCTAGTCAACAGGAATTTGAAAAATAGGTATTTGAAGAAACTATTGCCGTCGCGTCACTTCCAACCTCATCCCGTAAAGTGCGAAAGGGACAACTGCAGCTCAGGCTGATTTTACCTACAAAAACTTTGACTAAAAGACGTTTCGTATTCTGCTGTTTTCTTCATGAAAACTGGTCTGATCTAAAAATATATTATTTCAAAATTTAGAGGAAAAGTATATCTGTGTGTGTGTGTGTCTTCTTTTTGTGTAACTTATAAATTTTGTCTGAAAGTCTTCTGAACATGGCGGTAAAAACGGGCATTTATTTCGGATTTTTGGATTGTCATATTTCTTTTTGTGATTATGTTTTGGAAAAAAGGAAATGATACAGGCACGTATTAATTAGACCTAGATTTTATGGAAAAAAAACATTGCTCTAGAGGCATTATCCACGAAGAAAACAGCAGAATGTGTTTTTATGGAGAAAGTCTCACTAGAGTCCCCTCTTAAACGACAGCGCTTTATATCGCTAAAATATAACCCGACCAAGTGAAATAGCTCGTTATTTTCGTATTACACGTATTTTACGTTGAGTCAATTGAAATTGGGATTATTTGTTGTTGATTAAATTGTCACTGCGTTACTTAGTAGGAATTCTTTATTTACAACATTTATAGCTTCTCGTGACGGGAACTATATAAGACGATAAGAGACTCTATACTTCATAAAAGATACCTTGATCTCTGCGACAGTCACAGGGCTTCGTCGCAAAATGTCCCTTTCGCAAAATGTCCCCTAGTCGCAAAATGTCCCTTTCGCAAAATGTCCCTTTCGCATAATGTCCCTTTCGCAAAACGTCCCTTTCGCAAAATGTCCCTTTCGCAAAATGTCCCTTTCGCAAAATGTCCCCTGGTCGCTAAATGGCCCTTTTACAGAATTTAAATTTCTATAGAAGTCGAAAAATTAAAGTCAAATAATATGTATTTGGATTTATTATTGTTTTTATGACCACAACTATACATGGTTACCTGTCCATAACTTTGTTCAATTCTTAAAATTGTTCATATTGATCAGGAAAAATCGGTAATTTTTTTATACTTGTATTTAGTACTTATTTATAAAATAAAACAGGTTTTCTTAGCAAATATGCAAGATGATGCAAGATTTATTCGCTGACAGAAATAAAACACAATTTTCTCAAACATGCATGGAACTATTGTCATTATTTTTGAAAAAAGAAACACGTGTCGATTTTACGGAAAAAGAAAATCAAATCCACTGTAGGAGCGTTTTTTTGAATTCGGAAGATTACAACGCTCCAGCAATGTTGTATGAAACGGCATGCTGGGGTTATTAAATACTCTTTGATTGGATCTCTTTTATCATTCTTGGCATACCAAAGTAAGTCTCTTTCTAGTAAAAATTGCGTTCACGTGGCTGTATAGCCATAAATGCATTTGCCTTTCGGCTCGGCACAGATGATACATAGAAAACTGGCGGCAAAGTTGAACATTGGTCTTGATTTGTGGTGTTATTTACATATTTAAGAATATATAAATTTAACTAGGTGACCCGGCAAACTTTGTTTTGCCATAAAAACACCAAACATTTATCTACCCTACCTACCCTACCTTACACTACCTACCCTACCCTACCCTACCCGACCCTACACTACCCTACCCTTCACTACCCTACACTACCTTCCCTAACCTACCCTACCCTACGCTACACTACCCCACCCTACTCTACACTACCCTACCCTACCCTACCCTACCCTACGCTACACTACCCTACGCTACACTACCCTACACTTCCCTACCCTACCCTACACTACCCTACCCTACCCTAAGTTTCATTTTTTTCATTCTCTTCACGTAAACAATCTGCTAAATAGTCCGAATAAAGCCTAAAAATTTTGTTTGGATAGGTGAGCCCGTTCTTGAGTTATAAAATAACAACGAAAAGTGGCATTGATTTTTATAAATATAGATAATTAAAATGAGTTCCAATGGTTCAGATGGTGAAATGGAGATTGATTGTCCTCCGCCAGATTTAAGATCAGAAGCCAAATTGGCAATGGCAAATCTGCTTAAAATAATAATAACAAATAACAAATAATCTTAGTCTTAAACTTAACAAACATAATATGTAAATTCTGCGAAAGGGACATTTAGCGACCAGGGGACATTTTGCGAAAGTGACATTTTGCGAAAGGGACGTTTTGCGAAAGGGACGTTTTGCGAAAGGGACGTTTTGCGAAAGGGACATTTTGCGAAAGGGACATTTTGCGACTAGGGGACATTTTGCGAAAGGGACATTTTGCGACGAAGCCAGTCACAGCTGTAATCAATACAGTAACAATAGTGCTTGACAGGCTAACAATAACGTTTACGACAGTTTGACATATTATTATTTTTTACTGTATCTATCTTTTACGAAGTGACATTCTAGTCGTGATAGCGATTGTGAAAATGTCAAAAATGTAAAGGAATGTGCCAGCTTCATCGAAATGTTACGTAATCAATCCCTTACAATTGGAATTTCGATCATCACCATCACTGATACAATAAGGATATTTCCTGGGTAGAAAAACGATAATTCTATTTAGTTCGTCAGTGAGATTATCAAATAATACTGGACCCGTATTTTTTGCTTTATCAAATAAATTAAAAAATACGAAGATAAAGTACAGTGCGTTTGGGTGCTCCCAGCGAAGCTCCACATCGTTGTCAATGTGGTGAAGCAGTCGACCGCCTCGGACACTATGGCCTATCCTGCAGTAGAAGCGCTGGTCGGTTAGCACGGCACGCCAGCATTAATGACATCATACGTCGGGCTCTTGTCACCGCCGGGGTGCCAGCTGTTTTAGAACCCAATGGCTTGGCGCAGGAAGAGACCAGATGGGATGACCATAATGCCTTGGAAGTTGGGTAGGCCTTTGGTGTGGGATGCGCCATCCCATCTTCTTAGCACGGCGTGCTGTGCTGGGGCAGCTGCTGCTGGTGCAGAAAACCTCAAACGGCGCAAATACAACAACCTTATTGGAAGTTATATATTTGAGCCATTTGGGGTTGAAACATTAGGTCCATGGGGTCCGAGTGCTCTTCGAGTATTTCGAGACGTAAGCAAACGGTTAGTCGACTCTTCACGTGACTAGAGGGCTGGGCTTTTCCTTGGCCAGAAAATCAGCATTGCCATCCAACGTGGCAATGCTGCCAGTGTTCTGGGCACATTTCACGTTGACAGCGATGTGGACGAATTTTATGACGCCTTATGACCCCTGCCCTTTTATTCGCGTTCTTAGTTTTATTTTATTTTTATTTAAGTGTATATATAGGTAGTTATTTTAATTAAGTATACTATGTACATTTTAATTTAGATAATTGAATAAAGAAGAAACTCGTAAGATAAAGTACATCAAAGTTCAGGTGTGGGGGTTTGTGAGTGTGACGTCACTTTGTCAGTTTATAGTGTAGCACACCGTGACGTCACACGATATTTCAACGCACTGTATCGTCGTAACTTTTTGTTTACGTGGCAAAAGACAAAAATACGTCTCCAATATTTTAAGTTATCTAACTGGCGGACTAAACAGATATTTTTGTCATCATCCCTCTGAGTTACAATTTTGATAAATAGTAATTCTTACCGTATAATTGAAACTCTGTCATACAAACACAGCATAGCAAGATATTTTTCCAACATCCCCACCCAATGTCCATAGTATATGGTCCTTAATAAAAGCAGCCCTGTTGAAGAGGGTTCAGAAGGGTTATTTATTTTAGATTAGCAGATAAGGGTAGTGTTATTAGTAGGATAATCGATAGTAGTAGTATAAATATGCATAGGGAATATAATAGTTGGTAGAGAGATAAAAGCAATATCAGACCCATTTTGGCTGAAAGAAAATTATTTACTAACTCGATTATAGCCAACAGTTTAGTTAGTCAAATAACCTCAATGCCTGATTGCCCTGGTTATTCGCTACGCAGATACGCGATGATGTGGTTTCGAATGAATAGAATTGGTAAGCGACTGTGGATCAAAATAAATGGAGGTTCGCTTGCACTAAGGTTTAATGCACCTTGATTAGATGGTAGATGTCCGAGAGAAGACTGTTGGCTTCCACTTGATGTGAAGAAAAGGGACTTTTTGGCGAGGAACAGGCGAATTCACTTTTTGGCCGAATTACACGTGCTCATTCGAATTTAGCGCGTGCAACTTAGTTGCAGAGATCAGACATCGCAAACGCCTGTTTTTTTTTTGTAAAAGCCAGATTTGGATTCGTATTTTTTTTTTAAATGCATCTAATAATCCTAGGTTTATATTTCAGGAGCTGTAAGACCAAAACGATATGGCCGCGCCATTGAAACGGTGACAAATACGTTATCGCCGATATCTCACTAAAAAAGCATCGCAGAGGTCTGAAGTTTTTTGTAAAACCTAAATTTGAATTTGTAAAAATATGTAAAAATATACAGAAAAAACCTAGGTTTATATTTCAGGAGCTGTAAGACCAAAACGATATGGCCGCGCCATTGAACGGTGAAAAACACACACGTCGTAGAGGTCTGCAGTTTTTTGTAAGACCTAGATTTGTTTTTTTTTTTCTTTTTATTATTGATAGGCTCGCGTTTGACCACTACCTCGCCTGACGGTAAGCGATGATGTGGCCTACGATGAAACACGCTTGCCTAGAAGTAACCTATTCACTCTTGACTTAAAGACCCCAAGGTTGTAGCTATCAGGGAACAAAGACTCGGGAATTCGAAGAGAGAGGGAATTTGTCAAAATATGTCAAAATACACAAAAAATCCTAGCTAAATTTCAGGAGCTGTAAGATTAAAACCCCATGGCCGCACCATTGAAACGGTGACAAATACATTATCGCCGCTATCTCGCTGAAAAAGCATCGCAGAGGTCTGAAGTTTTTTGTTAAACCTAGATTTGAATTTGTCAAAATATGTAAAAATACACAAAAAAATCCTCTGCTTATATAATATTTCAGGCGCTGTAGTGTGGTATGGCGTAGAAACAAGTTGTGGTAATCTATCGAAGAAAGAAAGTATTAGCGAGATCTTTTTTTGTAAACAAACACCTATTAACACCGTTTTGGAGGAGTTTTGAGGATTATCTCTTCCAGTCTAACCAGATGACCGCTGAGTACCCAGTATTTTACTTGGACCGACTGCCTATCTGACCTCCATAGCCCAGTTACTTAATAACAGTTAGTATTTTGTTTATTAATAGCAAAGACCTTATACTTCTTACTACTAGACTGTGCACCAAAAATTTTTGTTTAGCTAAAATGAAATCTATTATCATACGCCTAGGTTAGCTATTTCCTTATAAGCGGTAGCTAACCAAAAGCGGTCCTGGCGAGAGGGTTCCCGCTGGTTGTGTGTCCTTGTCTGACATCTTGCTAGCTCAACTAATCATTGGATTTGGTAGAAATGGTAGAAAATTTTATATTTTTCATTTTTATGTTATACCAAAACGAACGAATAAAAAAATATATTTAAATACGTTTCTAAGTCTATGAAACGTATTTAAATATTTTTACAGTTCCTATAATTAATCAATTCATTGTATTTAAAAAAAAAATACAGAGTAAGAGTAGTACTTTTAAATGTTTGGGCCTGGTAATACTAAATGTAGGACCACCAGGTTGGAGATTTTGGCGGGATTTTTTCGAGTGAAGATCAGCGGCTGTTAATATTATTTGCAAATTGATTCCTAGTGGATATTGTAATATAAAATTGGTGTAGTTTTGTGTCTCAACTGTCTACGCAACTGGACAATATGTGAAATGATTGACAGAAGCGATCTCAGGATAGTGGAGCGGAGAATTTTATTGTAGTATTGACTACCTCCGCAAAGCTTACTGGGAAGGCTGACTCGATACAATTTGCTGCCAAATACTCCAAAAAACATTAGAATCTGTTACACCCGTATTCTAATGCATACTAAAGAACGTGTCCAAGACCTTAGCCTGCCCGAAAAGGGCGAACAAAAAAAAAAAAAACAGACCACCAGGGCGTCTACTCCCTATCTTCATCGACGAAGTTACAGGCCGTCCGAAAGTATATATAAGAGTGAACCTATAGTTCCCTATGAACTCAACGTCGGGAAAACTTGCCAACTGGAAGTTTTGGCGCAAATGTCGTCGACGTTGCCTTCGCTCTTCCTGTAGATCTTCTGCGAGCATTAAAAAAGCTGCCATCGTTGGGCATTTATAAGTTTCGTCGACCACACGATAACTATTTTGATGTCGTAATATCTGACATAACGATCCGTTAAAACAAGTGTCAAATTAAATTTTTCGAACGGATAAAAACACATAGGGAGTAGGTACAACTGTCAAATTTTATTGTCATTCATTCTTGGTTCGGGCCCCGACCGAATCATCCGTCGGTAGGTCTTAGGGAGTAGGAAACGCCCGTAACTAAGGTCGAAACTACGGACTTCGAGCTTAGAGAATAGACGCCCAGGTTTGCGGCGTTTTTGGCGGGTTTTGTTCGAGTAAAATTCTGCGGCTGTTAATATTATTCGCAAAATGATTCCTAGTGGAATAAAATTGCTGTAGTTTTGTTTCTCAACTGTCTACTCAACTGGATAATATGTGAAATCATTGAGATCCTTTGGGGTATTTCAAAGCATCGTCTGAAGACTGCAGGATCATCTAACGCCTCTCCTTCATGAGCTTGAGAGTAAGATCAGAGAGTTTTTTTTCCTATCTATACGATGGGTCTTGAAGAATAAGACTTATGCAGACTTGGGATTTGAGGATTATCGAGTCCTCCCCGAATACACCATCGTAAACTGCACAATTCCTGTTCGAGTTCGGTCATCTTATCGTCGGTCCGGAGTCCGGAGTGTGTGCGTGTTGTACGTTGCCAGGTCCTGTCGTCGGTATTTGTTGGGGTAGCCGGATCTCGTCCGGGATGCTTTGCACCCCTTGCCATACCGTAACCTAGACCGCTACCGTATTCGAGGTTAGGCAGGCTGCCGGGCACTAGGGGCTATGTTTTATTTGTGCTATTCATGGGGAGTGCTTTGCAGTCGGGTTGGCGATCCCAGTATGGTTGTTACAAATGCACAGAGAACGCTGCTGATCATTCTCTGGTTTGTCCCTTAGTCGCCTCTTACGACACCAATGGAAAAACATGGGATGTCGAAATTCTTTTCTCTTTTCTTTAATTCTCGACACCGACTCGGTAACTGACGTAGATTCCAAAAAATATACACTCATTTTTTTTTCAATGAATTTGGTAGGTTTAGGTAGCGTAGTTAGGTAGCATAAATACATATATTGGGATACTTACACTATTGTTTTTACAATCAATTTGTCCCGTGTTATGTTTAGTCATGGTCACCTCATTAGAAAGAGACACACTACCAACGGGAGCCCTCTCGCTCGGACCGGTTTTTGCGCCATAGTGCACAGTCTAGTAGTAAGAAGTATAAGGTCTTTGATTAATAGAGATAGAGAAGGCAAATGCCCGCCCTCCCTTGATTCTCTCCTATAGAAGGCAAACATTTTCGCGCCACGGCACGTCATTATTAGACGACAAATATCTTAGGCACCAAGCACGCGACACGTTTTATGTTTCGATGGTCAAAAGGTTAATGAACTAAATAGACTATGTAAATAGGTAATAGAAGTTAGGTTACTTATAGGTAGATGATATAATAATAAGTCAAATAAATTTTGTAGTTTAAGGTATCGTCCTAATACAACGCGATTATCGCGCGAACACGCGACTGTTGCCTTCATTTGTATTGCAAACACGAACGCATCGTCACGTCTACAGAGGGCGCTTTTCGATTTTGCTATACAAATGAACGCGACAAGACGGTCGCGTGTTCGCGCGAGGATCGCGTTGTTTTAGGACAACGCCTAAAGCCAGCGTTGCGTTTTGCATGGTTTTGTGATTTTATTCGCTTTCAGGGATCCAAACGTCATAAGGAAAAATGGACCCCATGTTAAATCACTCAGTGTCCTTCTATCTGTCCGCCACAAACGTTTTCATCTCACATTATATTTACCCATTACCCAATTCAGTTACCACTCATAACAGGAACCTATTAACTAAAGATGCAACGGCATATTATCCTTAGGTTACGAGAGGTTCAGGCCACCACGAGCACCCTCCAGCCCCCTCGAGCCATCTTGAGCCACTCCAGGCCCTCAAGCAGCCCCGCCCCAATCTTTACGATTAATTGAGAGGGCTAACGAAAACCTTGGTAAATTGGCTGTAGGAATGTTATGTTTAGCACGTGTGGTTTGGGTAACTGGTTTCTGACAGTCTGGAAAATGAGGACCGTGGATTTAGTGAATTTCAATAATTGCATGGTTGTGTGTCCCTTTACTGACCCTCCTCATCCTATCAAAATAGACGAAAAGTAATGAAAAAGTTTCTATAAAGCCTATATTTTTGACCTTTGACCTTGAATATATTTTTCAGCAGACATGGGATCAATGTAGCCATTGATCCCATGTTTTCTCATATTTCATTCATTGTAGTGTGCCGAAGACTTCTATCAATTTAGAGCTCTATGCGAATAAATGCAAACCGAATGTCTTTTGTGACAGGACTGTATAGTACAAACATATTTTTGACCTTTGACCTTGAATATCTTTTTAGCAGACGTGGAATCAATGGCGTCTTCTGATATTTCATTCATAATAGTGTGCTGAATACTTCTATCAATGTACAGCTATATGCGAATGAATGCAAACCGAATGTCTATTGTGACAGGACTGTATAGTACAAACCTAAACATTTTCTTAATATTCCTCGGCAAACCTCGTGTTTCGTCAGTCGTCGGATTTCTATCAGTTGCCCTTTGCACTTGGTACATACCAGGCGCTCTTAATCAGTTTGGAAGTATATAGAGTTGTTAATACTCTTTTAACATAATGTAATATTTTTTTTAAATGGGAGGAAAGCTGCTATTTTTACAGCTCTATATACTTCACACGGCAATCTAAATAAAACCACAATAAATTACTTAGTTCTGAATTCATCTATACTATTATAAAGAGGAAAGGTAACGAAAGGTATTTACAAGGGACGTGAATGGAAACGCCGGGAGGGGACGCCCTAGAAAGACATACATAGACCTTATAGGTGATGTTCTTCAGAAAGGCCAAGTGCGCAGTACCCATAACCGGCGTGTGTGTATGACTAGATGTATGAATGTGTGTGAAGCAAAAGAAGTATGTAAGGATCGTAGCAGGTGGCGTTCTGTAGTTTCTGCCTACCCCCATGGGAAAAAGGCGTGAGTTTATGTATGTATTATACAGAGGTAAAGTTTGTGACGTTGTAGGGGGTAATCTCTGGATCGACTGAACCGATTTTGAAAATTCTTTTATTCACCAGTAGAAAGCTACATTATTCCTGAGTGTCATATGTTATAAAAAAAATAGATATCCTTATGAAAATTGCAATAATAATGTAACCCAAAGTAGCAAAATCTTGCCTGTAAAATTAATTATTTGGCCTGCGCTGAGAAAACTATTAATGATACATAAAAAAGCAGGGAAGGCAGACTAGGCAGGGTAGGCTGGGTAGGCAGGGTAGTCTGGGTAGGCAGGGTAGTCTGGGTAGGCAGGTTAGGCAGGGTAGGCAGGGTAGGCAGGGTAGGCAGGGTTGGCAGGATAGGCAGAGTAGGCTGGGTAGGCTGGGTAGGCTGGGTAGGCTGGGTAGGCTGGGTAGGCTGGGTAGGCTGGGTAGGCTGGGTAGGCTGGGTAGGCTGGGTAGGCTGGGTAGGCTGGGTAGGCTGGGTAGGCTGGGTAGGCTGGGTAGGCAGGGTAGGCTGGGTAGGCAGGGTAGGCAGGGTAGGCAGTGTAGGCAGGGTAGGCAGGGTAGGCAAGGTAGGCAGAGTAGGCTGGGTAGGCTGGGTAGGCTGGGTAGGTTGGGTAGGCTGGGTAGGCAGGGTAGGCAGGGTAGGCAGGGTAGGCAGGGTAGGCAGGGTAGGCAGGGTAGGCAGGGTAGGCAGTGTAGGCAGGGTAGGCAGGGTAGGCAGGGTAGGCAGTGTAGGCAGGGTAGGCAGGGTAGGCAGTACATATTTTTACTTACTATAGTTATCAAATAGATAACTAGACAAGAGGATATGGATTTTGTGATTTGACAAATCGTAATGGTGTATCTTTTTTATTCTTTTTATTATTGATAAAGAAAGAAAGACATCCATACTGCACACAAGCCTCCTCCATGTGCCACCATATCGAGCGGTCCTATCAACTTGTGAGTCTCGCATCTATCGAATTCACGCAATAGCAATACTGATTTCACGCTGTTCAAATTTAACTACGGTAGGTGTCTGGATTTGGTAGTAGCAACTGTCAAAGTAATGAGTTAGTTATTTACGATAAATAAAAATCATAGCACCTCGTTACAGCGGATTTTGAGACTCAATTGAACGAACCGTGTTATTGTATCCGTGGTTTAGCACTTACGAGCTAGTTCAACACTTAAACTTCGAAATAGATAGTATAGGAAACTTCTCAAATTAAAAGGTTCAGTTGAGAAACCCCCGACACATTTTTATTTCATGCTACATAATTTATCTAGTAATAGACACGTTTCGATCGACAATCTATTGAACACGTAATTATGAAAGGATATATTGCTAAAACAGCCCGATTCTAATAGTAAAACGGCCAAATCTTTAGAACAGTTGAACCAATTTTCATCAAACATAGCTAAGAACACTCTCGATAAAGACACCTTTCAAACAAAAATAATAGGTCAAAATCCGTTCATCCGTTTAGGAGGTATGATGCTACAGAAAGATACACAAACACACAGATATACACGTCAAACTTATAACATCCCTTTTTTTTACCGGGATGTGGAGCAAAAATGAGAGCTCTATCAGGCCAAAGGCACTAAAAAAAGGACTATAGTTCTTTAAGTTAGTCGGCGATCATAGGTAAATAATTACTTCCTTATCTTTGGGTTGAAGTGCTGACAGGGTGAAGTTGATTAATGTGTTTAACTTCTCTAATATAAAGTAGGTTCAGTACTGACATTTTTGAATTAAAAATGATTTTTTTATCTCATCACATCTATAATATAAAAATAAAAACTTTTTTGCAAAAAAATACAACCGACTTCCAAATGAAAAACTACAAAGAGAAAAATAACTTAACTCTTGGAAGTCGGTGTCTTACGTGGGTATTTTTTTTCGATATGGACACCGACTTCCAAGAGTTAAGTTATTTTTCTCTTTGTAGTTTTTCATTTGGAAGTCGGTTGTATTTTTTTGCAAAAAAGTTTTTATTTTTCCCTTTTTAGTTTTGCCTACCTAATAGATACGCAAGTTGTTTCCTAAGGTCCTTATAACGCCGAATAGATTACCCGAATAACATGAAACTTGAACATAACCGGTGAAATGAGAGATCTGCGTACCCCGTTAGAGCGTACTGGCGTGATGTTATGTTATGAAATGGTATAAACAATAAACAGACATGCGATTGCAGCAATCCCGAGAGTGTTGCCGTTATTTATTGAAGAGTTCTGTTGTATATCTCCGAAGTTCTTGATCAGACCTTCACCAAATTAAAATGGGACCAATTTCAAAACATACTCTTCCAAAAAAAAAAAAAATTTTCAAAATCGGTCCACAATTGACGGAAATATCGGTGAACATACACAAAAAAAAAAAAAAAAAACAAACATAAAGTCGAACATAGAACCTCCTCCTTTTTGGAAAGTCGGTTAATGAATCGCAAAATGTGTTGGTAAGCGCATAACTCAACAACGCCTGGACCAATTTGGCCAATTCTTTTTTTTAAATGTTCGTTGAAGTTCAAAGATGGTTTTTACGGGGAGAAAAAATCTAATAATTGCCGGGAAAAAAATAAAAACAGCCCTTTTCTTTTTCCAATACAAAAGTTTTCTAACTAAAACGTAGAGTAAATTTGAGCTTTATTGCTATTGTATAAACTATTTTTGCTTGGTGTAGGGTAGGGTAGCGTAGCGTAGGGTAGTGTAGGGTAGGGTAGTATGGGGTAGGGTAGTGTAGGGTTGGGTAGTGTAGGATAGGGTAGGGTAGTGTAAGGTAGGGTAGTGTAGGGTAGTGTAGGGTAGTGTAGGGTAGGGTAGTGTAGCGTAGGGTAGGGAAGGTAGTGTAGTGTAGGGTAGTGTAGGGTAGTGTAGGGTAGTGTAGGGTAGTGTAGGGTAGTGTAGGGTAGTGTAGGGTAGTGTAGGGTATTGTAGGGTAGTGTAGGGTAGTGTAGGGTAGTGTAGGGTAGTGTAGGGTAGTGTAGGGTAGTGTAGGGTAGTGTAGGGTAGTGTAGGGTAGTGTAGGGTAGTGTAGGGTAGTGTAGGGTAGTGTAGGGTACTGTTGGGTAGTGTAGGGTAGAGTAGGGTAGTGTAGGGTAGTGTAGGGTGGTGTAGGGTAGTGTAGGGAAGTGTAGGGTAGTGTAGGGTAGTGTAGGGCAGTGTAGGGTAGTGTAGGGTAGTGTAGGGTAGTGTAGGGTAGTGTAGGGTAGTGTAGGGTAGTGTAGGGTAGTGTAGGGTAGTGTAGGGTAGTGTAGGGTAGTTTAGGGTAGTGTAGGGTAGTGTAGTGTAGGGTAGTGTAGGGTAGTGTAGGGTAGTGTAGGGTAGTGTAGGGTAGGGTAGTGTAGAGTCGGGTTGGGTAGGATAGATAAATGTTTGGTGTTTTTATGGTAAAACAAAGTTTGCCGGGTCAGCTAGTATTATAATAAAAATTGTATAAGTCTATGGTGTGCCTAGTGGTAACGGCTGTGACTTACAAGTTATAGATCGTGGGTTCGAGCCAAGGCAGGCGCTTTACTTTGTGTATTCACACTTCATCACCACTGCTCTCAAAACGGCGAAGGAAAACATCGTGAGGAAACCGGCATGTTCTAGAACCAAAAATTTAACGAGATGTGACATTCAGCAACCCGCACAGAACCCGCGTGGTGGCTCACGGCCCATTCCCTCTCTTACAGGGAGAAGGCCTATGTCCCAGCAGTGGGAACATTTAAAAGACTGATCATGATAGTTTACATGATGTAGTTATTTTGTAGTTAAAAAAAATGCGTTACAGGTCACCTCCTTAAATTCTGAGTTGAGCTACACGGTTATTGACAAATGCGTGACACTGACTGGACAGGTCCACTCAATCTGGCTGGTTACAGAAGACCATTTCAGACATCAGTCTACATGGTCTTCACATGATCTAACCAAGATTTTGTCTGAACTTTAAAAGAGACTGTGACCTCTGAGTTTGTTTCGGCCTTTCTTCGTTCGTTCATCGACATGTAATAGAGTTTGCACAAATCAACTTACAGAAATAAAATAATTTATTATTTATTATTTATTATTTATTATTTATTATCTATTATCTATTATTTATTATTTATTATTTATTATTTATTATTTATTATTTATTATTTATTATTTATTATTTATTATTTATTATTTATTATTTATTATTTATTATTTATTATTTATTATTTATTATTTATTATTTATTATTTATTATTTATTATTTATTATTTATTATTTATTATTTATTATTTATTATTTATTATTTATTATTTATTATTTATTATTTATTATTTATTATTTATTATTTATTATTTATTATTTATTATTTATTATTTATTATTTATTATTTATTATTTATTATTTATTATTTATTATTTATTATTTATTATTTATTATTTATTATTTATTATTTATTATTTATCATTTATAATTCATCATTTACCATAGTTCCCAAAAAACTTATTCCGTTATTAAAATAAGCCACGGGAATGGTGGATCCCCAAACTACCTCACAGCCACGCATAAAAATACACATGAATAAAAATAATATATAAAGAGTGAACACAGATATTTCAACACTCACAGGGTTGTTGAAGCGCCAAAAAATCAATCACGAGGGCCAACCCTAATTGTACCTGTTAATTGCCAATCGTTTCACCCTGCCGGTAGAGGAGGAGCCAACATTAAAAAAATGGCTGAAAATCTCTGAGCCTCGATGTGATTAGCGCGGGTCGAGTGGGGCAAAAAGAGGTTTTATATATTAGTGTTAGATTGGGGCAATAAGGAATTTGGCTTGTTATCGGGGCTTGTTTTTGGGAAGTTTTTGCAGCAATAGACAAGTGGCATTCGATGTCAGCGAAGGCAATAGTCGAAATGTCAAAACGTAAGGGATTGATCACGTGATTGTTCAATATCGCTTGTCAATACCATACAATTTCGCCTTTTTGACCATCGCTATCGCCACGCTTTCGATGATCGAATGTCACTTGTCTATGGCCTCTAGATGTTCTATCTGTCAGCGGTAACGTTTGTCAAAAGTACAAAATATGATTTACCACGTGATAATGCGGCAGCTTAAGATAATCCAAAAAAAATACAATCGATATTTAAATGACTATTTGAATGATACTTTGACATCCTAATTGAATTTTAATATATTATAATTTAAATTACTATTTGAATGACACTTTGACATCATAATTGAATTTTAATATTTTATACTTTGACATTCTAATTTAATTGATATATCTTATACTTTGACATTCTAATTTAATTGATATATCTTATACTTTGACATCTTACTTTTTGATACTCTGGCGTGTAATGATACCTTGTGTTGACTCTTACATAGAATCAAGTAATGTTTTGGCATAAATAATAAATAAACTGTACAGGGCTTTAGGATTTAAATGAAGAATAAAAGATAGTTGTTCATGTACTTACTTATTATATTTCTCGAACCGAAACACAATACAACCAACATTATTTTTTATACACGAGTGCACAAGTTGATGTTATATTCACGACTGAGCTCGGAGCACTGGCACGACAACCAATGTTACGTTTACCCCACCATCTTGTCTACATTCCAACCAATGCGGTCTGATTGGTTAGTCGTGCCATACCCGAATACAGTTGGTACTAAAATAGTCAATACAATACTTTTAATATTAAAATCAGGTTAAATTAAACATATTCAATTGGAAAAATAGCTATATAATTTACTATTGATAACAGTCGGCCATCCAAGGTACATTACACGTCCTCGTGTTCATAAATAGAAGAAGACATACGAAACAAGATATGATTGCCCAAATGTTATCAACAATAATAACCAAATTTTTACTTACAATTTAAATATTCTAAAAAAAATGTAATCATAGTGAAATGTAGATTTTATTATTTAAATTACAAATCATAATTTTGGGTATTATTTCATACATATAAAATACTAACAGGCTAACCTGGAAGATAAATACATTTAAGGGCATTATTTCATGGCCCACGAGCATTATTTCATGGCTCGGTGTATACATATAAGGGCATTATTTCATTACCCCTGAGCATTATTTCATGGCTCAATGTACACATGATATATAAGGGCATTATTTCATGGCCCATTTTGATAACTGGCATTATTTCATGGCCAGGGTTAGAAAGAAAAAACCTGAAAATAAAACAGATTAGGTTTTACACATATAAGGGCAGTATTTCATGGCCCACAAGCATTATTTCATGGCTCGATGTACACATAATATATAAGGGCATTATTTCATGACCCATTTTGATAACTGGCATTATTTCATGGTCAGGGTTAGAAAGAAAAACCTGAAAATAAAACAGATTAGGTTTTACACATATAAGGGCAGTATTTCATGGCCCACGAGCATTATTTCATGGCTCGATGTACACATAAAAAATAAGGGCATTATTTCATGGCCCATTTTGAGTAACTGGCATTATTTCATGGCCAGGGTTAGAAAGAAAAACCTGAAAATAAAACAGATTAGGTTTTACACATATAAGGGCAGTATTTCATGGCCCACGAGCATTATTTCATGGCTCGATGTACATATAAAAAATAAGGGCATTATTTCATGGCCCATTTTGAGTAACTGGCATTATTTCATGGCCAGGGTTAGAAAGAAAGAACCTGTAAATAAAACAGATTAGGTTTTACACATATAAGGGCAGTATTTCATGGCCCTAAAGATAAAAATCTAAAATTAAAACCCGAGATTAGGTTTAATGATCACAAATAGAATATTAATGTAGACGTGTGATTGCAAAATAATTAAGTCAACCACTGTCATTGCCAGACGATTCGTCATGTGGTCTATTAAAGTTCAACCATGCCTTAATTTAGTCCCTTGCAACTAATGTTGAATAAGACCGTCCAGATTTTCGCGTGAGGGGAGTATCCTCAATTTGATATCGATCAAAATCATAGACTTTTGTAATTCTGTAGGGTCCCTGAAACTTAGGAACAAGTTTTTTTTTACTATTTCCTGTAGCTGGGACTTGACGTTCAACCCTAACAAGATCGCCTACTTTATATTTAGGAGCTGGGCAGTGCTTTGAGTCATAAACCTTCTTTTGCGACTCTTGGTATGAGCTAACATGAGAGTTAATTTCTTCTCTAATTCGTGACATGTCATGACTGTTAGAAGAAGCTGATAAGTCGTCTGTCAGTTCGGATACAATTCTACAGTCACTTGGACCCGATGGTCTAGTGCCGAAAAGAGCCTCTGATGGTGTCCGATTTATGCCCTTGTTGTTCATTCCCGACTGCACATCGGGCAGATGCTCATTCCATTTATTTTCGGGAAGCCAACACATTTTGCAGTCAAAGCATCAGCGAGAGTCCTATTATATCGTTCAATCTGACCATTAGCTCTTGGGGTACTAACGGCGTTCAACACGTGTTTAATGTTCTTATCGTTTATGAACGTTTTAAAGCCTTTGCTAGTGAAAGAGGTCCCACGATCCGTTATGACCCTCCTTGGGACGCGCAACAAACCAAAGTACTCATGGAAAACCTTTATAGAAGTAGATGTTTTTGTGTTCTTTACGGGTTTCAAATAAATATACCGAGTATATGAGTCAATCAAGGCTAGCACATACATATTAAAGGGGCCCACATGATCTGCATGAATAGTGTCAAAGGGGATCTACTTTTTAACCGACTTCATGGTATAGGGTGTAAAGTGCCAGGTTTCTTACCTCCAGAAGCCTTTGAATAAGCGCATTCCAGACAAGAACCGACGTACTTCTTGACAAAACCACGCATCTTTGCGAACCAATATTTAGCTTTGATACGTTCCAAAGTTTTGATAAGAGCGAAGTGGCCTATATCGTCGTGATTTTGTTTTACGATCTGCCATCTTACCCCCTTCGGCACGACCTACCTATCGCCCTTACTAGTTGTCCTATAGAGCCTATCATGCTTCACTTTATAATTTGATTTAATGTCAACCACGTCATCAAACTGAGGATCTTTTAAAATACCAACAATCCTTTGAATTTCACTATCCGCGCCTTGGACAGTAGCTAACCAATCACCTTCACTAACGACCATAACGTCATGAGTCTGCTGTATCGGGTTCCGACTGAGTGCATCAACATGAGCCATGCGTTGACCAGCCCTATATTCGATGCAAAAATCGTATGCCTGCATCTGTTCCCACCACCTAGCGACTCGGGGAATCATGTCTCTCTTCTGAAAGGTTGCGCAAAGAGAGTTGCAGTCAGTAACTATTTTAAATTTGATACCCACTAAATAAACGCGGCATTTCTGCAAGGATGAAACTACGGCCAAGGTTTCCAAGTCATAAGACGAGTAGTTTTGTTCCTCAGGCGTTGTCTGCCTGCTAAAGTAAGCGATAGACCTAAGAACATCATCTCCATGTTTTTGCAACAAGATACCTGCCACTCCAATCTTACAACAATATTACAAGCGTCCGTATGAAGCTGAGTATCGTCGGCCTTCGGATTGTATAAAGCCAGAGTGGGACGCTGGACGAGCTCTTTCTGTAGATAACGGAATGCGGTTTCCTGATCTACACCCCAAGACCATATAGCGTCTTTTTTAAGAGTTGTGTGAGAAGTTTTGCAATAACTGAGAAATTCCGAACAAATCTGCTGAAAAAAACTAGACAATCCAAGCAACTGACGAACATTATGTTGGTTTTGAGGTATTGGGAAGAGCTTCACAGCCTCTACCTTTCTCTCGCCTGGCCGGATGCCACTGGCAGAAATTTCAAAGCCTAAATATTCGACAGAGCTGCAGAAAAAGAAGCATTTGGGAAGCTTTAATGTAATACCAGCATCCATGAATAGACGCAGCACGGACTCTAGTCGTGACATCCCTTCATTTATATCCTTTGAAGGAATAATTACGTCATCTAAGTAAGCCAGAGCTTCCTTATAACGCAATGACCCAAGGACTTGGTTCATAATACGTTGGAACGTAGCTGGGGCGTTTGCAAGGCCGAATGGTATACGATTAAATTCGTAGTGGCCATCCGGCGTGACAAACCCAGTCTTATGTTTGTCTGCTTCTTTGATTGGTAGAGAGAGAGGTAGAGAAAGTAGTGTAATATTTATTACCAGAGAGGACATCTAGTTGATCGTCAATCAGTGGCATGGGATAGTTTTCACGGACAGTTTTTTTTATTCAGTGCACGATAATTGATAAATAAGCGAAGTTCGCCAGACTTCTATCTAACCACGACAATAGGACTCGCATAACATGACGTTGGTGGTCTTACGATATTATTTTCCAGCAATTCGGAAACCATTTCCCTAACGTTTTCCTTTTCGCTAAACGATAAACGATAGGGTCTATATACGACGGGTTCGTTATCATGGAGATCTATAGTCATGTGACCAGCCGTGGTTTTCCCTAATTCCGTCAAATTAAAAGCAAAGCAAGATCGATCTTTCTTTCTTTATTTCAAGACTTGGACACTGGACTCTTCTCGAGCTACACGACCACGAGCAATTTAAGTGCCTTCTGAAAGCACCAATGGTGATGCTGAACTGTTACTGACAACGATATGTCCTGTTCCACGTTCATCCACTTAGAACAATCCGGCAGCCACTGAATAGCGAATGCCCTTAAAAAATCGGCTACTGTCATTGACAAAGATGTCGCCTTGATGTGGTGGATACGCATACACCTCCACAATGGCAAGACCCAAAACTTTTTCAGATCCTTTACAAAATAAATTTATTTTACTATTGGGTACTGTATTTTGGTGATCAAGTTCCGAAATTTCTAAGGCATCGGCTGTTCCGTAAAGATTTATCCTACTAATAGGGGTACTTGCATGGCATCGTCTGGGACTATCAGCAACTCTAGGTCAGCTTGGACCTTATCAATGACTGCCATTCGGCCCAAGTAAACAGGACGGACGAAAAACCCTCATACCATCTCTGAGCTAATCCCTTTAATTTTGGCAATGCAAGATGTATTACTTGCTTTTCCGACCACGCATAAATGGTGGCGCACTCATTAACTTTATGGAGCCACATAGTCATTGTCTGTTCTCGTTTACTTGGGTCAAACTCTGGAATCGTATTGTTAAAGGAACCTAGTTTATGGGAATCATTATTAGACATGGATTTTAAAACATTAACAAGGTCCGAAAGACTGTATAACTCTGATAGAGAAGTGGACTCACCCGTGGTCTTCTGCTGCGTCGAGGCTGGGACATCCCTCACAGCGCAGGCCCGGGGCTGCCTCACTGAGTCCAGTAAGTAGTAGTCACGTAGTCACGTGACGGGACTTTGCAGTGCCAGGAGAGAGACGCGCTGTGGCTTGGCGGTAATCTCGGCTGGAAGCCCGGTTATCTACGCTGTGACCCTCCCGGCTGAAGGCCCGGTTGTCCACGCGGTGAACCTCCCGGCCGAAAGCCCGGTGGTCCACACGGTGAACCTCCTGGCTGGAAGCCCGGTAAAGCTCCCTGCTGGAAGCGCGATGGTTCACGTGGTGAACCTCCCGGCTGGAGGGCCGGTGGTCCACGCGGTGAACCTCTCGGCTGGAAGCCCGGTGATCCACGCGTTAACCCCCTGGCTGGCAGCCTGGTGATCTACGCGATGTACTCCCGGACTGGAAGCCCGGTGGTCCACAAGGTGAACCTCCCGGCTAGAAGCCCGGTGGTCCTCCTGACTGGCGGCCCGGCGGTCCACGCGTTGATCTTCCCGGCTGGAAGCCCTGTAAACCTCCCGGCTAGAAGCGTGGTGGTCCACGCGGTAAACCGCCCGGCTGGAAGCGCGGTGGTCCTCCTGAGTGGAGGCCCGGCGGTCCACGCGTTGATCTTCCCGGCTGGAAGCCCTGTGAACCTCCCGGCTAGAAGCGTGGTGGTCCACGCCGTGAACCGCCCGGCTTGAAGTGTGGTGGTCCACGCGGTGAACCTCCCGGCTGGAAGCCCGGTGATCCACGCGGTGAACCCTCTGGCTGGAAGCCCGGTGATCCACGCGGTGAACCCTCTGGCTGGAAGCCCGGTGATCCACGCGTTAACACCCTGGCTGGAAGCCTGGTGATCTACGCGATGTACTCCCGGACTGGAAGCCCGGTGGTCCACGAGGTGAACCTCCCGGCTAGAAGCCCGGTGGTCCTCCTGACTGGCGGCCCGGCGGTCCACGCGTTGATCTTCCCGGCTGGAAGCCCTGTGAACCTCCCGGCTAGAAGCGTGGTGGTCCACGCGGTAAAACCGCCCGGCTGGAAGCGCGGTGGTCCACGCGGTAAACCGCCCGGCTGGAAGCGCGGTGGTCCACGTGGTTAACCGCCCGGCTGGAAGCGCGGTGGTCCACGCCGTGAACCCCCTGGCTGGCAGCCCGGTGATCCACGCGATGTACCCCCGGATTGGAAGCCCGGTGATCTACGCGATGTACTCCCGGACTGGAAGCCCGGTGGTCCACGAGGTGAACCTCCCGGCTAGAAGCCCGGTGGTCCACGTGGTGGTTCTCCTGGCTGGCGGCCCGGCGATCCACGCGTTGATCCTTCCGGCTGGAAGCCCTGTGAACCTCCCGGCTAGAAGCGCGGTGGTCCACGTTGTGGTCCTTTTGGCTTCCGGTCCGGCGATCCACATGGCTGCCGCTCCTTCCTTCATTTCGCAGAGTAGCCTCTGGACAGTGCGATCGTCGTGTCACCCGGCTGCATGAGCGGCTACTATCCGGGCCTCGAGGATGCACGGCTTGGGTTGGCGAGCATCGACTAAGGCACCCTCTTGATTGAAGACCCAGCCGGCTGCGTGACCGATTCACTTCCCGGGTGACAGCAGTGCCATCTCTACACCTAACAGGGCTGCGTGTCCGATGAGGAGGAGCAGGTGATCCTGTAGGATCTGTCAGGGTGTAGAGAACACGCTCTCGATTGTCCTTCTCCATGGGGCAATTCTGGAACAGAAATTATATCCCAAAGAATTCGTTCTTAGAATAGCCATAAATCAAAAGAGCTTTATCAGCAAACACAATATGCACGTTATTTACGAAGAACTTGCAACCGAGTATGATTTAATTATCTGCCAATATTTAGCTAGTCCATGTTGAGTATGACTTAGGGGTAAGCGACTTACTAACTTTTGAATATAAATATATAGGCCACATAAAGTACCACCCATAACAACATCCACTAGTAATCATAACCCTCGGTAAATAATGGAAAAAAAAGGGAAGAAAAAAAAAGATAATAACACAACAAGCCAAATATTTTATACTAATTTCTCAATACACCTGCAGGTAATTTAAATTGGGATAGTATATAACGAATAAACTGGCCAAAATAGGATTCTTTATCTCACTTCTGAAATGTTGACTCTTACATAGAATCAAGTAATGTTTTGGCATAAATAATAAATAAACTGTACAGGGCTTTAGGATTTAAATGAAGAATAAAAGATAGTTGTTCATGTACTTACTTATTATATTTCTCGAACCGAAACACAATACAACCAACATTATTTTTTATACACGAGTGCACAAGTTGACGTTATATTCACGACTGAGCTCGGAGCACTGGCACGACAACCAATGTTACGTTTACCCCACCATCTTGTCTACATTCCAACCAATGCGGTCTGATTGGTTAGTCGTGCCATACCCGAATACAGTTGGTACTAAAATAGTCAATACAATACTTTTAATATTAAAATCAGGTTAAATTAAACATATTCAATTGGAAAAATAGCTATATAATTTACTATTGATAACACTTGACATCCTAAATCAATTGTGTGTTTATGATGTTATTTTTGAGTGACATACCTCAAATTCTATTCACATAATATGTTACTCTGTATGGGCTTCTAAACATGTGTGACAAATTTTATAAGTGTATGTATGTATGTTTATTTGTATGTATGTTTGTCCACGCACTTCTCCAAAACTAGAGCGCATGCCTATCAAAAAAAAAAAACGTCGGATCGTGATCACTGACAAATACTAAACTTAAATTTCAGAAGGTCAGGGCATTGATAAATTTCCTTATAGACGTTTTTAATATTTATTATAATAATATGAGTCTAACAATACACGAACCAAACTAAGAAGAGGTCGAAAACACCAGTCAACCTTAAAAAAAACATCAACAAAACTACAAAAGGCAGGTATTTCTAAAATAAATTATTCATAATGCTGAGTTCTAAAGCATTATTATATTTTATTTCAAGTCCCAAGGCCTTCGAAATTATATTAAATTTGTAGGTAGGTATTGTTTCCAAAGTTATTAGATTAAAGAAGCCGTATCGCTTCGGTACGTCTGGCAGGGGCGGCATTTACCGCTGCGAGGCTCGGGGAGGGTGGCAGATATTTGCGAGGCTCCTGTTCTTTTTTACAATGTATGTGATGAAGTGATGATGATAGACGAGGTATGCTAAACTTGACATTTCATCATCATCATCATCAGCCTTTTAATGTTTCCACTGCTGGGATAAAGGCCGCCTTTCTGTGAGAGGGAATGGGCTGTAATGCACCACGCGGGCCCAGTTCGGGTTGGTGGATGTCACAAGTCTTCGAATTTTTGTTTCTAGGACATGCCGGTTTCCTCACACGATGTTTTCCTTCACCGTTTTGAGAGCAGTGGTGATAAAATAATTTACCCAAAGTAAAGCGCCTGCTTGGATTCCAACCCACGACCTACAACATGTAAGTCACCGCCTTTACCACTGGGCCACTGCTCTCAATTGAAACTTATTATTGTTAAATTAATACTTTAATATGAAAGACGAAAAAAAAAACGCTTAATTAGTATTAAAACAACTTAAAAATAAAAAAATGTTAAATTGTTTTATTTATATTTCTTTTCTCTATTTGTTTTTTCACTAAGTTGCACCTGCTATATTTTATCTCTGCACCACCTTAAGGTCGACTGGTAGAAAATGCCTAAGGCATTAAGTCCGTCTTTGTACTTGTGCATAAAGTTTTATAAATAAATAAATACGGAACCATCATCATTATCATTATTTCAGCCGAAAGACGTCCACTGCTAAATACAGGCCTCACCCCAAGTGTCACTACATCGACCGGTCCCGTGCGTCTCGCATCCAAAAAAAATTGGTAAAGTATAATTAAAATCACACATCATTTATATGTTTATTATATTATTTATTGTACTCCACAAAAATATATATACAGGACAAAAAATCATAAAAACAAGTGTACAATGGGCGGTCTTATCGCACAGGACAATCTTTTACAGACAACCTTTGGATGGACTAAATGAGAGGAGAGGAATTTAGGGTGGTCAGTGTACAATATATCTTAAATAATAATACTTAGACCTAATAACATAAAATACATACATACAATAATAAATAATATACTAATAAATAACAAAAATATCACAGAGAAAGGAGAAGACTAATTGGAGTGATCATATTATCATTGTGATCTTGATGATACTTAACCAACTTAATATTATTGTTACAAATATCAGTTTTCTTAGGAGATAGTAAAACGTTTAAATTGTAAGCTTTTAGGGTTGTCGCGCGAGGTCCCTTGTAAGATTGAGGCCCCGGACAATTGGCCTTGTCGCCGCCCCCTGAGGCCGCCACTGGAGCCTGGTTTACCAAACAATATATTGTTGGAACAGTTCGGTAAATAAAAACCTGGTATTCTTAATTGTATTTTATTTGTTAGGTAAGGTATATTATGGTTTCATTATGTAATTGCAGATATACTTGGTGATAGACGGCTGTTTATCTTACACGCATAGGACAAATAAATTTTTACATTAGTGTGTGTTAAGACAAAATAGTATATAAGCTGTAAAATATTGTTAATAAATCAGATTTGAATTTATATTCTTGGTTCATTACCCCTCACTGTGACCAAGACACCTTTAGCCATCTCTGATCAGTCCTGTGAGTCTGCTGGACTGGCAGTGAGTGTACCCTTCCCGAACCTGGAATTCCTGCCCACTATCCGTCTGTAACCTTAGGTCGCATGGTGCAGAAATCCTGAACTTATCTATATATTTATTTATCACACATTAGGTATATGTTAGGTTAGGGCTGTAGGGCTTACAGGTCTTAGGGTCGTAGGGACTGTTACGCTGTAAATTCTTAGTAGGTCCTTAAACTTATCATATACTTTCATGTACTGCCACACCCTTAACATTACTGCTGTCTTACGCGACGTATGTTAGGGTGGGCGTACATTTATCAACATGGTTTGGTAGTAGTACTAGTGGGCTCCATTTTTAACCCCCGCCGGAAAAAGAGGGGTGTTATAAGTTTCAGGTGTGTATCCGTTTATCTGTGTGTCTGTCTGTGGCATCATAGCGCCTAAACGGATGACCCGATTTTGATTTAGTATTTTTTTGTATGAAAGGTGATTTTATCGAGAGTGTTCTTAGCTATGTTTGAATAAAATCGGTTCAGCCGTTCAAAAGTTATGGGCGTTTTACTGTTTCAATCGGGGTGTTTTTGCAAGTTAAATGTGTCGGGGGTTTTGAAATTTTGAAATTTTACTTGTTACGTACTTAGACTCTCAATTGATCCGTGGTTTGGTGGTAATAGAAGTGTTTGTAAATTAAGTCGTCGAGAGAGTTTATTTCACTCAATGTCTAATAATTTGACTATGTATTCTTCGAAACAATATTGCTTTATTCAGGTGTTAAGGATGGCGGTGTGATTACAGACACGGTTATTGTACTTTGTCCTATAGAAAGCAGTGCAACTTGGAAGCCCTTGGTAGATATTCAGATCACTACAGGCAGCAGTGATAATCTACTAATGTCTAATAAAATCTTCTTGATCAAATGATACAAATTTGATCAAGAAGATTTTATTAGACATTAGTAGATTATAAACAAAATCGCTTTTGTGTGCGAGTAATAACATCAGCATCATCATCAGCCTTTTAACACTGGGAACACCCACTGCTGGGACACAGGCCTCTTCTCTTTAAGAGAGGAAATGCGAGTAACATAACTGACAAAATTTAGGTGTGAAATAAATACACCTCCACCTACTCCTTCGGGGAACACAAGCGTGAAGTAATATTATCCGGGAACCTAATATACAACTCGTAGCGCAAAAGCTAAGGATTAACTGCCTCAATCAAGCAAACCCCATGAAAGAAAATAACCATTTCTATATTTTATGTTACGTTTACCATCATAACCAGTCCAAATGCGGAAACATTTGGACCCAAATACGGCCATTGACACACTGACCCCAGGAAAAAAAGTAAACAAACATACATAAATAAATAATACACACAATACCCTATCGGCATCTGTTATAAAACAGAACGCAGAGAACATTCCTGGTTCAATACTGACAACCTTACCAAACCAGTCGAGACAAGGGAAAATGAACCTTATATACTCGCAAAAGATGCAGCTTTTTTTCGGGACGCACCATGATGCTGGTAAACACGCAACGCGCGGATAAAGTAAAAAATATTACAGTTTCTGGAAACAGATTGCGGCTGAAGCGATCCCTTATAAATATATTAAAATGGGAATTATGAGAAGCTGAAGGGGTGGCTGGTTAAATGGTTAAGGGCGCAAAGAACGTACGGGCTTGTCGAATCCGGAGCATGGAAAACTTATTTTTTTTGTCTCTTTTGTGTGTTTTAATATGGTTTTTTAGGATTCCATACCCAAAGGGTAAAAACGGGACTCTATAACTAAGACTCCGCGGTCCGTCTGTTTGCCTGTCTGTCTATCTATCTGTCTGTCACCAGGCTGTATCTCATAAACTGTGATAGCTAGACAGTTGAAATTTTCGCAGATGATGTATTTCTGTTGCCGCTATAACAACAAATACTAAAAACATAATAAAATAAATATTTAAGGTGGGCTCCCATACAACAAACGTGATTTTTTTGCCGTTTTTTGTGATAATGGTACGGAACCCTTCATGCGCGAGTCCGACTCGCACTTGGCCGGTTTCTTAAAATTGTGTAAGCTTAAAAGTGTACCGACGTGCTATTTAACCCCCGACGGAAAAATAGAGGTGTTATAAGATTTACGTGTGTATTTGTGTATCTGTTTGAGGCATTATAGCTCCTAAACGGACATCCGATTTGAATTGTAATTTAGAATTTAATGACTATTTGAATGATACTTTGACATCTTAATTGAACTTTAATATTTTATACTTTGACATCATAATTTAATTTTAATCTTTTATATTTAGACATCTGAATTGAATTGTAATTTAGAGTTTAATGACTATTTGAATGATACTTTGACATCTTAATTGAATTTTAATATTTTATACTTTGACATTCTAATTTAATTGTTACATAAGATCTCATCTCTTTGATACTCTGGCGTTAAATGATACCTTAACATTCTAAATAAATTGTGTGTGTTTACGATATTTTATATTTTTTTTGATTGGCATATCTCAAATTCTAATGTGTTGGATTGTATTGTGTATTATTTATTCGTGATTATGCAATTAATGATGTTAATTCTATCCTAATAATCAATGTTCTATAATGTATGTACCTATATTTGCACGCCACACTTGGCAGAATGTGATGATACCATTTATTAATTTTTAAGACCATAATGTACCATATTCAGACAAATAAATGATTGATTTGATTTGATTTGATAAACCGATTTTGGATTCCGTTTTTTGTTGTTGTTTGAAATGTTACTTTATCCAGAGTGTTCCTCTATGTTTGATGAAAATCGGTTCAGCCATCCAAAAGTTATGGGCGTTTTACTGATTGAATCGGGGTGTCTTCGCAAGATATCGTGTCATAATTACGTGTTCAATAGATTGTCGATCGAAGCGTGTCTACTACTACATAAATTATGCAGCATGAAATAAAAATGTGTCGGGGGTTTTTAAATTTTACTTGTTTAAGTTGAAAGTTGAACTACTAACTACATTTAATTACGACAATCCTTTCTTTAATATACTTTATCCAAAGCTGCAGAATCACTGCCAGATCACGCAGAAGGAAATAGTTCAATACCGAGTCGGTAAAGTGCCCCAACCTATGTAAGTCCTAACTATAGACACAGGTGATTTAATTACGGCATTCAAACTACGAAGCCAAAATACCCTTGTTAGAATAGGTTAGGTTGGTTTCCGCATAACCTGTCCTACCAAGGGAAAAGTATGAATGTATCCATTGTTATGGACCAAGTTATTAATATAGCATTATTCATAATGCCCAGACCAGACAATTTGAAAAATGTCCATCACTTATTGTGCAGGTTAATAAAAAGTGTGTTTTATTAAATTATATTAATATAGACATTGATTATTATTATAACATCAGTATAGTAGGTAAGTACGATTACTATTTGAGTAACAAAGTCGACGGAACCTTCCAGCGGGCTCTTATTTCTGTTTGCAGAGCCTAAAGTAAACTCCATGAATGAATTGACAGGAGCTTAGTTCGCTCACTTCAGTTCCCGTAATCCCGAGCTCGCTTCGCTCGCTCTTGGAATAATTATTTGCAGCTAGAGCAAATATATGATAAATATGATAGCAGTGGTGGCCCAGTGGTATCGGCCGCGACTTACAAGTTGTAGGTCGTGGGTTCGAGCCCAGGCAGGCGCTTTACTTTGTGTAAATTATTTCTTCACCACTGCTCTCAAAACGGTGAAGGAAACATCGTGAGGAAACCGGCATGTCCTAGAACCAAAAATTCGAAGACATGTGACATCCACCAATCCGCACTGGGCCCGCGTGGTGGATTAAGGCCCATTCCCTCTCACACAGAGGAGGCCTGTGTCCCAGCAGTGGGAACATTAATAGGCTGATGATGTGATGTGATGTGATGTGATGATGAGCAAATATTAATATCCTCAATAAGTGGCACCGCTTACAAATATTATTAGATGCGAACCGATTGTATCTTGCTGACCAAATAATATAATTTTGCTGTGAAAATAACTTTTTCGCACATTTTTGTTTCGCTTAACGAATGTTTTAAATAAAATCCATACTAATATACATAATTATTAAATTGCCCTACCGTTACGTAGCAATATTCATAATGACCAGACAATGTGACAATTAATAATGAAGTTTAAATCAGTATTCATTTCGTAGCGAAATTTGACTTTGCATTGTTCATATTGCCCGGGCATTACACATATTGCCCTGATTAATCAATTGGTCCATGACATATGCACTGCTCCAAACATGCTGTGAAAACAACTGTCACTTACATCTTTACGAAAAAGTATATAGGTGTCGGAAAGCCAATACCTTAATCGCTTCTTACAACACCTATCGACAAAAATAAGTCGGCTAATCTCAGCTCGGCCCCGCACTGTAACATCAATAGATGCGGACACGACATATTTCCCGACTCCAGCCAGAATGGTAGCGATAGCAATAATATTTTATGCATTATCCTCTCGCGACAGACGTCGTACGGAAAATAAAACATATCCACTCGCTACTCCAGGGATGGCGAACCTATGGGACAGGAGGAACGATTTCAGCCTTTGAATGACATTGAGGAAACAACATGGTATATTAAAAATTAATTAAAAATCGTTGCTCTTAGCTAAAGAGCTCGTGGCTAAATAATAACAGCCGCACGGGTCGATCTTCAAGGTTAAGCAACGCTTGACGACGTCAGTCCGTGGATGGATGACCATTTTCAACATACCGATTTTCCTCCGTGCCTCGGAAAAGCACGTTAAGCCGTTGGTCCCGGCTGACATTAGAAGATCTTTGACAGTCGTTACGAGTAGTCCCAAGCTTGAGATCTGACACCAGGCTAGCCAAGGGGTACCGTGTTACGAAGTTACTGGGTTGTGGAGGTCAGATAGGCAGTCGCTCCATGTAAAACACTGGTACTCAGCTGAATCCGGTTAGACTGGAAGCCGACCCCAACATAGTTGGGAAAAGGCTAGGCAGATGATGCTCTTAGCCAAATAACAACAGCGGCAGGGGTCAATATTTTAGATTAAGCTACGCTTGCCAAGGTCGCTTACCGAGGATGGATGACCAAACCGTTGGTCCCGGCTCTCATTTGAAATTTATTGACAGTGGTTAAGGGCACTCAAACGACAAAAGTCAGACAATCAGTCTTGCCACTACACGACAACCAGACGTGCCGAATTATATCGGGTTGCCACAAACCAACTCCCCTCAACAAACTATACCCGTTGGCTGGGACTGCACCACCAATAGTACGAAGGGATGTCGCATGCGCGCTTGAGAAAAATACTAGGCATCCGATGCCCGAGATCCTCTCTATGATCACACTACAACCCCGGATAGACTTAAGAGTCGCAAGAGTTTTCTTCGATGCATACGGGCCATCCAAGACCCACCGCCTATAGTGAGAAGCAAGTTGTGGAGAGACGCTCACCTACCACCACCCGATTTGAAACCCCAGTAACACCTGCCACCTGGACGTGAACTGCAGTGGCCTACATGGAAAGCACTCAATCGTTTGCGCTCCCAAGTAGGCTGCTGTAAACACAATTTGGCAAAATGGGGTTTTATAGACCTGTCTGATACCCAGTGTGAGTGCGGTGGCCCTTTGCAAAATATGGCACACATGTTGGAGTGTCCCAAGTGCCCATACATCTGGCCCAAAATTTATAAAGAGTTTCCTATCGATTCGAAAAGAAGAAGACGAAGTCTTGCCAAGAGGTATCGTCATATGGACATTCGCTCCATGTAAAATATCTATTGGGGCATCCGGTAAGGCTTGAAGCTGATCCCAACCTCGTTAAGAAAAGGTTGATCCGATTAATTGATTTGAAATCGTCACCGTCTTGCTACAGACTAAAACATCAATAGACGCAGACACGACATATTTCTCTTTCTGACTCAGGCCGGAATGGTAGCCATAGAAATAACATTTTATGCATTATCCTCTCACGACAGACGTCCTACGAAGAAATAAAACATATCTACGCACTACTCCAGGGATGGTGAACCCGTGGGTCATGGCACTGAAATTGTTTGCACGTGATGTTAAGGTAAAGTACATTATCTAATCAAAGTAATAAAAAAAAACCGGCCAAGTGCGAGTCAGACTCGCGCACGAAGGGTTCCGTACCATTATCGCAAAACACGGCAAAAAAGTCACGTTTGTTGTATGGGAGCCCCACTTAAATATTTACTTTATTCTGTTTTTAGTATTTGTTGTTATAGCGGCAACAGAAATGCATCATCTGTGAAAATTTCAACTATCTAGCTATCACGGTTCATGAGATACAGCCTGGTGACAGACAGACAGACAGACCGACAGACAGACAGACAGACGGACCCCGGAGTCTCAGTAATAGGGTCCCGTTTTTACCCTTTGGGTACGGAACCCTAAAAATAAAAACCGGCCAAGTGCGAGTCAGACTCGCGCACGAAGGGTTCCGTACCATTATCGCAAAACACGGCAAAAAAGTCACGTTTGTTGTATGGGAGCCCCACTTAAATATTTACTTTATTCTGTTTTTAGTATTTGTTGTTATAGCGGCAACAGAAATGCATCATCTGTGAAAATTTCAACTATCTAGCTATCACGGTTCATGAGATACAGCCTGGTGACAGACAGACAGACAGACCGACAGACAGACAGACAGACGGACCCCGGAGTCTCAGTAATAGGGTCCCGTTTTTACCCTTTGGGTACGGAACCCTAAAAATGAGGTAAAATTTACTCCTTATAAACTGGGATAAGAAAAAGAAGAGGATGATGATACATATATTTTTCACGGCTTTGTTCTATTGACCGCTTCTTCCTCGTGGTCAAACTATTTTGTCAAACTGATTTGACCAAGCGGAATAAAATACCCGTTGGTCAAACTTCTAAGATAGATAAATCTTTTTTTTTCCATTTGACTTATCTTGTTGCGTACAGTGAATGGGGACCATTAATTTTATTGGTATTCTATTATTAGGCAAAATTTGGTATCCAGCACCCTAATTTCGTAACTTTAAAGAATGGTACAAGCATGCCGTGCTTGAATTTATTGCTAACATATGATGTTATAAAATCCATCTTCTCGACCGCGTAAAACACGTTAAGAGTTGTTAAAAACGCATTGTGCTTTTATAACATTTGCGCAATTAGGGTACTGATTAGTACTTCCAGATATCATCATCAGCCTTATAATGTTCCCACTGCTGGGACACAGGCATCCTTTCTTTGAGAGAGGTAATGGGCCGTAATCCACCGCACGGGCCCAGTGCGGCTTGGTGAATGTCAAACGTCTTCGAATTGTTGCTTCTAGGACATGCCGGTTTCCTCACGATGTTTTCCTTCACCGTTTTAAGAGCAGCGGTGATGAAGTAATTTACACAAAGTAAAGCGCCTGCCTGGATTTGAACTCACGACCTACGAAACGCAAGTCGGGGCTCTTACCACTGCTCTGCTCTTCCAGATATTACCTTTTATAAACTTACGATTTTTCGTCTGCATAATATTGGTAAAGATAAATAAAAAAACCTGTTTAAAAAAATGATTCTCATATATAAAAGGTTGGCGATCCCTGCACCAAATGATAAATGTGATGACTCCAGCACTTCATGGATGCGACGCAAAACGGGCCAAGTTCGAGTCGAGTCATTATCTGATATTATATTATATTTTATTGTACTTCTTTATGCTCATGCCTTCTATCATGTTGTGATATTTATGGTATACTTAAACGTTGTGTCATGATGAGTTGTTACTGTAGTATCTATGGACCTGTACTTGGTGTACTGTTGAACGTGTAAGGAAAAATTTGTCAATATTATTCTTCTTCCTTTCGTGTCGATTGACTACTGAATGAAATTTTATCTGAAAAGTATTTAGCCTCTCTGAGACTCTAGACAAAAGTATCATGCTATCAGCAGTAACGATTGCTGAAACTTCTATGACGTATTTGTTTTTATTGTTGATAGGCTTGCGCTCGTAGCTCGGAGCTCGTGGCTAAATAATAACAGCCACACTGGTCGATCATCAAGGTTAAGCTACGCTTGACGAGGTTGGTCTGTGGATGGGTGACCATTTCAACATACCGAGTTTCCTCCGTGCCTCGGAAGGCACGTTAAGCCGTTGGTCTCGGCTGTCATTTGAAGATCTTTGACAGTCGCTGCGGGAAGTCAGAAGCACCAGATCTTATCTGATCTTAGATCTGACACCATTCTAGCCAAGAGGGATCGTGTTATCCAGTTACAGGGTTGTGGAGGTCAGATAGGCAGTCGCTCCATGTAAAACACTGGTACTTAGCTGAATCCGGTTAGACTGGAAGCCGACCCCAATGAAGTTGGGAAAAGGCTAGGAAGATTGATTGTTGATAGGTTTGCGCTTGACCACTATCTTACCTGATGGTAAGCGATGATGTGGTCGACGATGAAGTAAGCTTGCCTAGAAGAAACCTATTCACTCTTGACCTAAAGACCCCTAGGTTGTAGTTATCAGGAAATACAGACTCCGGCAGGGAATTCCACTCCTTAGTTGTACGCATACTCGTAATAAAAGTATTCCCAAAAAGTTTTGGTGCGTGTGGGTGGGATGTCCACTATGAACCGATGACTTATCCCTGTACGTCTTGTAGTCCGGTGATGGAATGTGCTAGGAGACCTGCTATCAAAATTCTTCTTCTTCGTCGTATCGATATAATTATATTTAAAATATCGATAGTTTAATCGAAATTATATTTTGTCACTTAGTTAGGCAGGGGTCCAGGGAGAGCCTCTGGCCAGCTCTATCATCGGCATCGGAGGAGCGGGTGGTTGGCAATATCTAATACATTCATTTTGAGACATGCGGTTTGTACGATGAAAAGATGTCTACCTATCTAGTCTGATCTCTTAAAATACAAATAAAACCTTGTTCCTTGTGGAAACTAGAACAAAATACCGTGCGTTCAGCATTTTTTCCATAGCTATTATTGGAATCAAACATAAATCTCACAATGTTAGGACCCATATGTTAATTTTCATCCGTGTTGCTAGGCAACTGGGCTTATCCCAGTTGTAAACGACCCGTTGTGCCTATTGGCCTGGCCTGTTTGTTCTGTCTTCTGCTAGATATGGAGGGAAGTGGAAATTTTTGTTTACCTACTCCTCCTTTATTCTTTTCTGGTTAATTTCGTTGCGGGATCCAAGACAGTTAAACTCATTATCCAGGACTTCATCGAGCTTCATTGCCTCGGTGTTTTTCTGGTAGTCGCCACTGTTGATTCTGGCTTTCAGGAGTTGCAGTGGTTTGGGAATAGTGCGATGGGATTGTCCCAAAAATAAAATACAAATACAAGGCACTCTAAATAACCCCTGAATTTAAAAGCTTGTGTATACAGTCTCCTCTACATTTAATGGCCGACTAACCAGACAAACCACACGTCAATTATAACGCGCATAAATATGTATTTATTATTACCAGCGTGTGGTTAGCGCAGCGTTAAAACACATTAATTAAACAAACAGTAGGTATCTAAGTATTGGGCACGCCACAATTGCGGCGGTAAGGCCCCTGTTTGAGGAGTAGTTCTAGAGGCGTCCCGGCATCCTCACCTTCCACCTTACGCACCTCTCACGTCCGGCCCTGGTTCAGGCCATGGAATGGATCGTGAGGGCATGGGAAGCTGTCTCCTCCTTTTGCGAAGCAGTAATGCTCGCAAAGGAGGAGGCGGAACGCGTAAGGGAGACGCAAAGGGGAAGCACTGAAGCCCCTAGCCATCGCAGGAGACGCCCCGGGAGTCGGGAGTCGCAAGCCGATTCGCAGCCATCGTAGGCAAGGGCTTGCGGACATGGGTAGCTTGCCGTCCGATAAGGACCAGGCCTGAGTTTACGGCGTGTAGTGTTTCAAAAGTGACGGGGTCCGCTAGGGCCGATGCCTGTCTGGGTCGCGGATTTTGAAAGAGAGTTACCGCGGCCCTGGCACAAGCAACTAAAGGAACACTGGTGGGTTTAGTCAGTAAAAGTCTGACACGCCCTCTCGCTTCATCCAGAACGGGAGAAGTCATTGGATGAAAAACACTCAAAACAAAAAAAAACAATAAAGTACCTACAGGTCTAGCGCCTAACTGTGTCAGTTCCTGAGGTATGGGAGCGGTACGGGAGGGGTGTGTTTACGAAACGTCAAACGACACGTAACTTCAGTTGGGCGTCAGGCTTGCTGTCGTCAACACGTGTTAATTGGACAGGTCGCTTCAAGTAAAACGCACACGGTATTCGCAACCAAAGATGAGTCCTCCAATAAGGTCTCAAACTAAACCAGTTGTTTATAAAGTGTACGAATATTTTAAAACAAAAAAAAAATATCGCAATTCTGCTGAGTTTAAAGATTACATCTCTCGATTCCTGAACTACCTATTTATGATATTTACCTACAAATTTGTACCCTTGGTAGGCGAGTCCGACTCGCACTTGTCCGTTTTTTTTTAAATTGTCACACGCCGAAATATTAATCAATTTGACTTAGGTACACTCTCGTAAATATCATAAACATATCGTAACAGATATCTGCATTAAAATGTATCACGTGTATAGCGAGACAGTTAGGACACGTCATGTCACGTCACTTGACACCCCTCCCGTACCGCTCCCATACCTCAGGAACTGACACAGTTAGGCGCTAGACCTGTAGCTATAGACGATGCATTTTAAAAATAGGCTCTGAGGCTCTAGACTAGTGTTATTGAATATCAGAGATGGCAATGGCTGAAATGCCAAATGAAAGGGTTTGATCACACATTTCTTTAGCGCTTGACAACCACATGCATTTTGATATTTTGCAATTGCTATAACGACGCTTTCGTTGATATTTAACATGTGTCTGGAGCCTCTGATCAGTATTTAGCTACCAGAGGCTCTGTGAGAATACCAAACATTTTGACATTGTCACTTTGGCAAGGGTCTAGTCTAGGGAATCTGGACAGCTGTATCATTGGCTTTGTTTGTATCCTGGAAGAGCAGTTGGTTGATATAACACATTGATTTGTGAGTGCAAAACGAGAGGCTGATGAAAATATGTCTATTCTATTCTATGTAAACAGTACAGACTTAGCTTCTAAATTGACATTAGGAAGGTCGATCTATTAGCGGCAGCGGTGAATATGAATTTGCATTTGAATTTGAATTTGACATGGACAGATGACAATGTTATTATCGAGAATAGAAACTAGATGATACTGACAAAGGAACATGGGCTGCACAATCAAAGAAAAACCTTTGTAGATGATGTTGATGATAAGCTTCTAATATTTTAAATTTCATAATAAGCCAACTCTTGATCTCGATCTTGCCAAATAGAAAGCGATGGATGAGGTCAACGAAAGAATGAGTATGCTTAGAAGGCGTTAACAGTAGGATTTCATTTATTAACTATTTCTTACCTTCTAAAACACGAATCTATCACAAGCACTACTTTTAAAAAGCTTGATAGTCTCCAAGCGACGATATTCTCACCAGTTCGACTGCCAAAGGTAGTAGAGTGTCCATAATTTATGTGGAAGGCGTCGCCACGTCACGGGGACGTGACGGACTCCTACTATTTTCACAGTCGCACTACTATGACGCTATAGACATGCAAAAGTGGGTAAGGCTGTGAACACGGTGTTAGACAATATTGCTTCAAGATTATTTCGGATATTTCGATTTTTACCGCGTATAGAGGTATGCGGAACAGTGTGTTGCGGAACCCGCGATCTTCATTTAAAAGGAAGGAGCCTCCGACCAGACGGGTGTTGTGTCTGTTCCGGGCAATTGGCCAATGGCAACGGTTGTTGTCGGACTGATGTATGTTGTGAAATCACTTCGACCTCTGCAGGATTTTGTGTGGCGTCAGATCATTAGTGTAGAGTAGCAATAATCTAATTTTTTTTGTTTTATATGTTTAGAATAACGTGCGCTTACGTAACGTGCGCTTGCTTTTTAAGAGAGTAAGTGTGGAGTTTCTTGTCAGTTCTTCTCCATAACAAGCTACATTTCCAAATTCGCACGGTTGGCGCAGTGGTTGAGCGATTGACTGCAGCGCTGCGTGTCGCGGGTTCGATTCCCGCACGGAACAAATATTTGAATGACCTAGATATAGTTGTTCCGGCTCTGGGTGTTTGTGTATGTGAGTTTATATGTTTGTAAACGCACCCACGATACAGGAATAAATTCCTAGCGTGGGGCAACGTTTTTAAAAAAAAAAAAAAAAAACTAGGTCAGATGTGACAGAGACAGGGTGTACGATGGAGTGAGCTTACCCAGAAGGAGCCTGTTCACTCTAACTTTGAAGAGATTCGGGTTGAATGCGTCCGGAAACACAGACGCAGTTAGTGAGATTCATTCGCTGTGCGCATTATGAAGGATTTTTGGAAGCGTTAGGTGCGAATTGTTGGAATGGCAACAAGGTAAGGATGGTAACTTGCACTGCGTCTAGATGTCCGATGGTAGAAGGGGGCTGGTAGTATGAGGTCGTGGAGCTCTTTTATTATTAATTTTAAATTTTTGACGTTCAAAAGTGTCCCTTAGTGGCCTAATTGAATAAATAAAATTTTGATTTTGATTGATTTTCGTCGTTTTGCACACCAACGCCAATTTGTGTTAGCATAGCGATTTTAGAATGAAAAAATGTGTACTAATTTAACGGTGGAACCAGTAAGTGAAGTTTCTGTGAGGTCTTTTTCACTGAAGCTAAAAAAACTGAACTGAGGTTCTAGACAAGGGACAGGTTCATGTCAGCGATGGCGATGATATGCGGATATGAAATGCCAAAATGACAATTCTATACATTTTTATAAGCTTTTATTTAACTTACATTGTATTTATGAAGTGTGTTCGGGTAAAATCTTGCAACTGAATTTTAAAGCAGTTATCCTCCACCGATTAAGATGATATTTTGCATACACGTTTAGTTTGGATGACAATGTATGGTTAGCTAAGTGACGTCATTCTAAATCCAATATGGCGGACGGCCCAAGATGGCGGACTAGTTATTTGTTGTGCACTGCCATGATATGGGTATCACTAGTTTAAGTAATTTAATGTTATATACACACACCATATCATCATCCCGTATTTCTTCTCGCTCTTGGGAATATGTTCGAGTTTAAACCGAACACGCAGCGAAAATGCATAATTGCATCAAACGCAAATATGCACATTCGCTCGGTTACCAAAATGTGGGCCAGTTCGCGTTTAGATCTCGTCAGAGACACCACGTACTCGTAACCAAACCATAACCATTTTACCATACCTTTTACCATTAGTTTAGTCACATAGTTTATAGTTTACCATAATTTACCATTTCGTGTATCTAAGTGTTATATAGTGTTTCAATATAGTTGTTTCCCTTATAATCCAAGACTTTAACTTTTACCATTTCCTATCATTACAAGAAAGGTGTGTTAGCACCAAGCACTACTTTCTACAAAATGAAAAGGTTTGCTGAGCAGAATACGAAAAAAGCTGGTTTTAATCATATTTATATTATTCCTTTCGTTGGTATCATGGCATTCGTCTAGAGGTTTATTTTAAATTATTATTTATAGGCTTGCACTTGACCACTATCTCATCTGGTGGTAAGATGATGTAGTCGACGATGAAGCACGCTTGCCTAGAAGAAACCTATTCACTCTTGACTTAAAGACTCCCAGGTTTTAGCTATCAGGTTACGGTCATTTAATATTTTACACTTATCAGTGACAGATACTTCCTTCACCGTTTAAAACTATTTTCAAGCAGGCGGTGTTAAACTGTTTAGTTTAGAATGCTTTTGCCTTCGTCTTTTATAATTAAAATTAATCATCTATGTGGACACTAGCTTAGAAACGCCACCGGGCCGTAAGAAGCATCTAAGTTATGACATACATGGACGTTCAGAACATCTAATTTTCTATGTACATTTGTGCAAGCATCACTTCTTAACACAACGCGGTGTGTAATTATTACAAATTTTGGTCTTAGATGGCAGTATCTTAGAAATAAAATTACTTTGTTTATTTAGTTCCTACTAGCTTTTCCGAGCCTACTAGTTTTGAGGATATCGAGCGGGAACGTAGGGCGCTGTCGGTGCGCTGTAACATGTTGGCACGTAGATTTTCACGCTGTACTGAACAAGTTAAGGTGACCTTATTTAAAGCTTACTGTCAGTCTTTTTATACGTGCAGCCTATGGGCCAACATGCAGCGAGTATACAGTGCTATGCGTGTACAGTATAACAATGCGTTTAGGGTACTGTTGGGGCTGCCGCGGTTTTGCAGCGCTTCTACGATGTTCGCGCAGGCGCAAACCGATGACTTTTATGCTATTATTAGGAAGCGAAGCGCCTCGCTGCTAAGTCGCTTCCGACGCAGCTCTAACAGTATCCTGAGCGTATTGTCCGAGCGCTGGGACTCGGTGTTTTTGGAAAGGTGGATGCACCTGCATGCCAGTTCGTCACCATTTATTAAGTGACATTTGCTTTATAATTATGATTATGTTTATTATTAGATTATGATTATTATTTTATTAAATGAATTATTAAATATTAAATGCTATTAAATTAATTTTAACTACTTTTCAATAAATTTTAAATACTTCATGCAATGTTATTAATGTGTTAATTATTGTTTATTCAATGTAATTTGTAGTGTGTTTGTATATGGGAAAAACTTCCTGAAATAAATGATTTTTATTTATTTATTTATTTATTTTCCCCACAGTTTAGCTCCCATGGCCTATTCAGGAGCTGAAACGTGCATATTTTTAGGAAAAAGTAGCTTATTTTTCGCTAAAGCAAAACGTAGTGTTTGCTTTAGCGAAAAATAACTTTGTTTTCGGGTGTCGAAAAACGAAAAACTATATGAACCAAAGACACCGACTTCCGAAAACAAAGTTATTTTTCGTTTTGTAGTGTTTCGCTTTAAAAGTCGGTTATTTTTTTTATTCAGTACATGTAGCGTTTCCTCTTTAACAGAATCAGCAAAAAACAACTGACATTTTCAGCGCGTGTTTGTTTTTCCACATCAAATCAACAATTTAATTAATATTATATGCTCGCGTACATGCGTCGTAAAACACGAATAACTGTTGTTTTACACTGGCAAAACATCAACATGTTGTAAACACTGTTGAGCCGTGCCTTTGCATCAAAAACATGTTGCATAATTAATACTACAACATTACATGATGTTTATGGTGACGAGAGCTTGTCAGGGATGTAAAACAGCGTTTGTCAGCTAAAGTTTTAAATGTAAACAAAATGCGATCGCCGAACTGTTTACCAAGGCCGCAATATTTTGTAGTAAAGTGTTTTTCTTTACTTGTTAACCGACTTTCTAACAAGTAAAATTTCAAAATTTAAAACACTCCAATTCAAACAGTTAAACGCGCATAACTTTTGAACGGCTGAACCGATTTAATTCAAACATAGCTAAGAACACTCTCGACAAAATCACCTTTCAAACAAAAAAAACTAAATCAAAATCGGTTCATCCGTTGAGGCGCTATGGTGCCACAGACAGACACACAGATACACAGATACACAGCAACACACGTCAAACTTATAACACCCCTTTTTTTCCGGCGGGGTTTAAAAATCAAAATCGGTTCATCCGTTGAAGCGCTATGGTGCCACAGACAGACACACAGATACACAGATACACACGTCAAACTTATAACACCCCTTTTTTCCGGCGGGGGTTAAATAACACCCCTTTTATTCCGGCGGGGGTTAAAAACGAGGAGGTTCTATGTTCGACTTTATGTGTGTTTTTTTTCAATTATGGACCGATTTTGAAATTTCTTTTACAATGCATGTCCTCGAAAAGAGCGTTTTCCAAGCAGCCAAACTGTGCGGAAAGTGTCACTTTTTGTCACTAGTGCTTTTTACTTTCCTGTATTTTTTTACTTAATTACTCTAGATTTATGTTTTGATCAATACATTAATTTTAAATATTCATTAAATATGTTTGGCAGAACGTATATTTTGCTCGTGCCTTTTTGCTTTACGATGTGACAGCTAGTTGCACATGCGCAGTAGATATTCCCGAGGAACTTTTAGTTAATCTGTGGATATGCTGAGCGCGCTTAATTAAGCCCGCCATTTTATTAATTTCATTTAATTAAATTATATTTTTTTTTATTTCCTCGCACAATGCATAGTAAAATGTTGTATGATATAGGTGTACCAGAATCTCATGGCATTTTTTATTTTTTTTTGATTGAAAATTGTGATTTTCATATGGCAATGTCAATTGTCACCTGTCGAATCAAAGTACTTGATGTGTCAACCGCTGCTGAAATTTTTTGATATTATCTGGAAAGTTTGTTATTTTTGTGAAAATGTCGAAAAACCCACTTCGATCTCATGCGAGACATATTGTTTTCAATGTGTATCATAAAATAAGGGAAGAAGAAGGCGTAAATCAAACTCAATCTTTGATTTTAAAGTGCGTCGTAGAGTGGACCGGTAAGTTGGACTGACTTGTTTTGATACTTTTAATTTAATTTATATTTTTCTTACTTAATTTTAATTTATTTCCATTACTATTATATGGTAAATCGTAGGTCAGGGCACATCGAATGATGGCCGGAAGGAAATGGCAACAGTAATGTAACTGTTACTAATTCTTCGACAAGATATTGATTTTAACGGAGATTGAGAATCTTTAACGTAAGAAAAATATTAAGTAATAATCTGCGCCCTGCAGTGGGACGTGTATATAGACGGGAGTTTTTGGCGGGATTTTGTCGAGTGAAGTTCAGTGGCTGTTATATTATTTGCAAATTGATTCCTAGTGGATATTGTGATATATTATTGGTGTAGTTTTGTATCTCAACTGTCTCCGCAACTGGACAATTTGTAAAATCATTGACAAAAGCGATCTCGGGATAGTGGAGCGGTGTATTTTATTGTAGTATTGACTGCGTCTGCAAAGCTTACTGGGAAGACTGACTCGATACAATTTGCTGCCAAATACTCCAAAAAACATTAGAACCTGTTACATCCGCATTCTAATGCATACTAAAGAATAAATATAAGATCCAAAACTCTTTCCAAAGACGTGGCTAAAAGGTCCTAGCAACCAGGCCATAAAACTTACATAAAAAAAAAAAAAAATAGACTGATGATGATGAATGACTTTAAGTAACATGATACATTTTATTATTTTTTACAGACTTTATACATAAAGAGATTGGTTTTGAATATGTTAAATGCCAATGAAAAAGAACCATTTTGATGGAGAGAGATGACATAAAACTACAAAGATACAAGTTTTTGAAATGCCAGTGGATTTCATGGAATCGTATTCTAGTTTTCTAGTTCTGAATGAGGTTTTAGGTTATTAGTATGATTTAAATGCTAAATAATAAATTAGTACATAAATTAATATTCAATTGTTTTTTTTCCTATGTTAAGAACACGATGTATAACAACATTATTCATACACATACCTTTAATACTCACAGTGGATCTTTGTGTCTCTGAATTGGTTGCAAGACCCCGCGCAGTAGCTGTGCTTTTGTGTCAATGTTGAAGGTGAAGATAGCATTGTATAACTGTCTCTTTCACTCGCTTATGTATGTCACATAAGCTTACGGAGTTTCTTGTGCATTCTTCTCCATAACAAGCTACTTTCCGAATGCACGGTAGAATCAACTTTTATTCCATGTAAATTTAAATTGTGACATTCAAAAGTGCCGCTTGGTGGCCCAGTTAAAATAAATATCTTTTGTCTTTTTTGTCATCGTCCTATCTCGCTTACTCTATGCAGTATACTCGATGACTAACTGTTTCTTACGCAATGGTTGGCAGGACCAAGTTCAAAGACACAAAGATCCGTTGTGACTACTATAATATAGTTACCTCATGTTCATTAATACTAAAGACATAAATAAAAATTAAACAGTATCAAGATCGTTTGATCCAATTTCCCCAGTATTGCATACAACAAATTTTTATTTCCCTTTTTGCCATGAGATTCTGGTAGACCTATACACGTACGTAAGATGATTTCCGACTTGTGTCGATTTATCCACTCACTCGCTTTGCTCGCTCGTGAATAAAAATGCCACTCATCGGAAATCATCTACTTTCCGCACTTGTAGCATAAATAACTATTTTTGTTTGTAAGTGTATGTTCCAAAATTGGTCTCATTATAATTTGGTGAAGATCTGATGAAGAACTTCGGAGATATACACTCTCAGAGAACTCTTCAATAAATAACGGCAAATCTATCGGGATTGCTGCAATCTCATGTCTGTTTATTGTTTATACCATTTCATGTTACCCAGTTACTGGTTTTATAGGAAACCGCTTCATGTACAATACTACCCATATACTACCAGTATTGTACATAGAGCTCAGCAACATTTGGTTAGACTGATAGCTGACCCTATATTTTTATTCAATATAATATTTTTGATTTCAGTTTGATGTGAACCAAAAAATATAACGAAGGCTTCTTTGAACCCAAAGTATAGGAAAATGGTGTGAACTCGGGGTTATAATGTTATAATGGAACATAGTTTTTGTTTACGTTCAGTGTTCTCCATAGCCCAGTTGGTATTTGGACGATGGAAACATGTCATTTTCCCCATAGACCAATTGGTCAAATTTGAATTGGTCTACGGAGCACCGACGCAATTTTACAATGTTAGTAATTTCAATAAAAAAGAAATCCCAGTATACCGTATTTGTGCCTTTGGTAGGTACCATTTGTTTTGCGGTAGGGACACCGACTTCCAAAAAGAAAGTTATTTTTCACTTTGTAGTTTTTTATTTGGAAGTCGGTAGTATTTTTATGTAAAAAAGTCTTTTTTATTTTTCGCTTTTAGTTGTACCTACCTAATATGCAAGTTGTTTAATAAGGTACATTTCATGCCAGAATAGATTACCCGAATACCATGAAACTTGAACATAACCGGTGAAATGAGAGTGTACCAAGGTGAACTGTACACATCTGCATACCCCTTTAGAGCGTACTGGCGTGATGTTACGTTATCAAATGGTATAAAAAATGAACAGACATGCGATTGCAGCAATCCCGAGAGATAAGCCGTTATTTATTGAAGAGTTCTGTTGTATATCTTCGAAATTCTTCATATGAACTTCACCAAATTAAAATGGAACCAATTTTGAAACATATTCTTTCAAACAATAAAATAATTTTCAAAATCGGTCCACAATTGACGGAGATATCGATGAACAAACACAAACAAAAAACATACGTAAAGTCGAACATAGAATCTCCTCCTTTTTGGTAAGTCGGTTAATAAAACTGATTAAATAAGAAGGAACGAAATCATAAAATTTCAGCTGATTCATTCAATATCCAACTAGTCGGCACTGAAAACTATTGTCAGTTCAAACTTTTATGAGTCGATCAATTCGCTCAATACGTGTCAAAAGCTAAAATAAATTCCATATTTTTACAACTAGTATTTCGATTCCAAATTACAGTTTTAGCGGTGACGTTTGGACGTCACAAGACAGCGATTTAGTGAAAGTTAGCTTATAGTACGAGATCCCACCGCAAAAATGATAAAACATATTTTTATCTTGGGGCACGGCAGTGCCCCCAACAAGTCGACCAGCCAAAGGCACAGCCTTGTCATCCTTTTCTCAAATTATGAATATATATTTAACATAACCAGGCATATTCTATTGACTTGAAGTTTAAGTCACCGATCATCAAAATTCTAAGGTAATTTTAGTAGACCCACAAGCTTCAAAGGAGTATGCCCAAAATTAGTATCGCTTTATAATAAAACAGTATAGCCACAAAACAATACTCATAAATTATACAATATTTTTTTAAGTTTTCTAAGTTAACTTGATCAAAATCGTAAGTGGGGTTAATATTTTGTGTTTAATTAGTTATTTATTCGATTTTATTGTTAGTGAAAGCAGTGTTGCCATTTTCTGAACCGCCCAATAATCAGTGTAACAGATAGTGTAAGGCGCTGAGTTTTAAAAATAAGTTCAACTATGACATTTCCCGCTTTATTAACATTTTTATATAACATAATTAATATGATATTACTTTATTAATTAAAAATCTTTCTCTAATTAACAAATCGCTTATGGTCAGGGTGAATTAGATTAACTGTTGATAGCACTACCACGGGCGATGTAAAAGAAAGGTGAACTGTCAAAAATTTCACTGTCAGGGTCAAGTCAAACAAAGTATCGTGTCGGCGCGGCAGCGAACTTTTGTTTTTGCGTTGATAGTTGTTGTTGTTGAGTTTGTTGTGGTAATGAAAAAAAGAGTTAGTGTTCAGTAGAGTCTTCTGATTCAAAATTGAAAACAGAACAGAACAAAAAAAAAAACTGAAAATTAAAAAAAAACACAAACTGAACAGAAAATCAAAAAACAAACAAAAACCCCACAAAATAAATGTATAATTTTTATTTCCTTTGAAAGTACGACCTCTCCCCTCTTTTATATCCAATTTATGCTATCATACAAAAAAAAATGTGCAACTGCGGTCCATAGAAGAATGGGCAATCTCCTTTTGAACACAAGTAGTGTTTAGCTTATAAAGCAAGGAAAACCTAAAACATCCCACACCTGCATAATTTATTATCCTATAAGAATAGACATACAATTACAAATTAACTTTTACAGTTCATACAATTTTTCGTCGCTTATACTGCCAAGATATGTAGGTAGATAAATAGTGGATATAGATAGGTACAGTAAGTCACATACGATATCTATTTTAATATATCTATACAATACTTATGAGTCAGCATAGTGTGTCGAAGGCATGCGATGGTATTGAGATCTTATAGCAGACTAAATTGAGTTAGGTATTTGAATATTGTAAACAATTTGTAAAATTATTAAAGTATCTACTGAATAAATTAGCCTACTTGGTTTTACATTTAATCTCACAACTTTTTGCGGAAGAAGACTTAAATTGCGAGACTTGCCTTTTTTACATGTTGTTTTTGGTGGGATGAATTTATCTTAATGGTACTCGTAAAATACATTACTGCAGGGTTGCCTAGCAATATCTAGTCACAATAATTAAATTGTAATTAAACTTTGTTAATTAACCCTTAATACCATTTTTTTTAAATTAATCTAACTTCATTTGGAATAAATTGCTGTAGAAAAAGGATAGCGAGTGCTATCAGCCTTTTTTTTCCTTTTCCTTTTTTTGACTGAGTAGTCAGCCACAATACATAGGTAACAGCAGGTATTTTAAGATTGTAAAATAACTCTTATTATTAAAAACGATAGTAAAAAAACGCTTTTTAAAAATATAAAATTATAAAATAAAATACAAACGATATAAAAATGATAATAAAAAGGTTTTAGCGGCGGCATCTTAGGCTATGAGGAATTGTGGGATGGATGAAATTACCGTCGATTTGGTATGTAGACGTGACAATGTGGGGCGTGCCAATCATAGTAAAATCTAAGTTATTTTTGTACGTGAAAACGCGGTTCTAAAGGTTCGCGAACCTTTCAATGTTATGTTGAAGGAACACGTTCGGAGAAGTTCTTTAGCTGTTGTGTTTTAGCATGTCAATAGTGGCTATTGACCCATTTATTTTTATTGACGTTATTTATTTAAAAAAAACGGTACTGGCTGAATTGGCCTATTTCGTGATTCTCAACATTTTTCACTTTTAAAAACGTTACATTATTTTATTGTTTGGGTTCAAAGGAACCTGCGATGTTTCTGGTAGGTATTGCTAAATTCAAGTCATTACTTGCTCTACCGCAGCCTTATTACCTAAGAAACAGCAATCAGCAATCGTGATCAAACGGTTTATGTCATAAAACTCGGTGTTACCTACAGTGTAGGTATGGTAAGTCCCACCCAGTCGTTTGCTAATAGCTCGCTGTTTGTCAAATGCACTTATATCTAACTAGCGGATGCCTCGCGGTTTCACCCGCGTAGTTACCGTTCCCATGGGAATACTGGGATAAAAAAGTAGCCTATTTTACCCAGGGATAGTGGAGCTTCCCAAAGATTTTTTGAAATCGGTCCAGTAGTTATGAAGGTTATTCGTAATACAAATATAAATACAAAAATACAAATCTTTCCTCTTTATAAGTATAAGTATATAGAAAAAACCGCCAAAAGCTTCTGTATTGAAGAGCAATTATTGCGCAAAAATAGAATAGAATAGAATAGAATAGAATAGAATAGAACAGAATAGAATAGAATAGAATATAATTTCATTTTGCAAATATGGGTAATATACAATAGTTGTTATGATATCAAAGCTCAGCCATATTTTACCATTCGGCATGCAAACATTTACATTATTTATGCAACATGAACAAACATTTTAAAACCAGATAAATAAATAAATTATCATTACAATTATCATTCAATGGATCAATTAATATACATATTATCATTACAATTATCATTCAATAGGTCAATTAATAAAATATAATAACAATTATCATTCAGTAGATCATTAATAAATTATCATTATGCTTACAATTTCAATTCAATAGATCACATTTATGTCACGTTTATTAACTACATTAATGCGGCTAACTTCGGTTATTTGTGTTCTATTTTCTAAATAAGATTTCATAAGTTCGAGCACGTTACCTCTAATGCCATAGATTTCTAATTTATTAAGTAAGGTATTATAATGGACATAATCGAACTCCTGAGTCATATCGCAAAATATAGCACATATGGGGGAACGTTTATCCATTTTTCTAATAATAGTGTATAAAAAGTCATAAATTGCCATATTAATGATTCTGTGCTGTCTGAATCCTTTTTGTTCTTCACAAAGTATATTATTTTTCTCCACGTAATTATACAGGGTGTTTGGAAGGGAGCTGTACATACGCCTAGGGTAGAAACTAGGGATAGTCTGCTACCTACCCCCGCCCATTATATTGACCTTGGCCTCAAGGTTTTTTTTTAATTTATTATTATTTTTTATTTGACTTTTTTATGATTTTTTGACTAAAACTACCTGTAGCTCAAAATCTATCCATGGGACCGGTCGGCTAATGGTCTTGTTTTAATCGTTAGAGTCTTAGGGTCCTGCAAAAAATTATTTTACACCAGAAAATTGTGGAGAAGAAAAGTTATGGGGCCTGAAGTACCGTAGTAAGGTAAAGAAATAATTTTAAGGGCAACTTTCTATGGGGTTTAAAAAAAAACTAACAGGGTTGGAGTTCTTCTGATTTTTTTAAAACATCCTCAGTCCATGCCCTTTCTAACGATATGCTAAAAGTGTAATTATCACTTTTAGTTTTAAAGTTATTAATTAATTTCCGCAACTAGGGCACTTCAAGCAAAAATTTCAACTAATGAAAATTAAATGTGTTCGATCGTAAAAGGATGGCAAATGAAACAAAAAATTTGGTAATGACTAATGTCATTAAATTACAAATTTTAATTAATTACTAATTTTAATTAATTACAAATTTTGTTCAAATTGATGACCATTGACCTGTAAACATGCTCGGCACCTCTTCCTCATCTCCACGGTCACCGTTCTAAGCAGCAGTTCCTCGCGCATTGTATCGAATGCGGCGTGGATCCTGTTAATTAGAACCTCCCTTGTTGGTACTTCTTCTGCGTACACCAACTCTTTCGCCCTTCCCCAGACGTAGAAGTCGAGTGGGGTAAGGTCAGGCGACCTTGGGGGCCAGGGAATTGGCCCACCCCGACCAATCCAAGAATTAGGAAAGCAGTTGTCCAGAAGCTCCCTCACTGCTAGGCTCCAATGAGCAGGACAGCCGTCGTGCTGGAAGACTATGGGCCGATCTTCGTCAAACACTTCTTCCGCTCCAGCCATTTTGCCAACAACAAGGTAACAAATAACAAAACTTAACAAAAACGAAGTAATAACAAACTCAACAAAATTAACGAAAACAGTGGAGCGTCGTAACGGCAAGTACGTAAGTTAGCTAAGATGGGTAAATCTCGACTGACTAACAAAGACCCCAACGAGTTACCTGCCCGGCCCCGTCGACCCAAGAGCGAAAGAGACATGACATGACATGTTTTGTCTCTTACATGTTGCTCTCGTGTAAGAGTGAGACAACAAATTTGCCAACTGTAGGCCAAACTGGTTTAAATTCTGGAAATTACATTTGTCTTACAAATGTCGACTCGTGGTGGTAAAAGTGCCCTAGTTGCGGAAATTAATTAATAACTTTAAAACTAATTTTTTGTTTCATTTGCCATCCTTTTACGATCGAACACATTTAATTTTCATTAGTTGAAATTTTTGCTTGAAGTGCCCTAGTTGCGGAAATTAATTAATAACTTTAAAACTAAAAGTGATAATTACACTTTTAGCATATCGTTAGAAAGGGCATGGACTGAGGATGTTTTAAAAAAATCAGAAGAACTCCAACCCTGTTAGTTTTTTTTTAAACCCCATAGAAAGTTGCCCTTAAAATTATTTCTTTACCTTACTACGGTACTTCAGGCCCCATAACTTTTCTTCTCCACAATTTTCTGGTGTAAAATAATTTTTTGCAGGACCCTAAGACTCTAACGATTAAAACAAGACCATTAGCCGACCGGTCCCATGGATAGATTTTGAGCTACAGGTAGTTTTAGTCAAAAAATCATAAAAAAGTCAAATAAAAAATAATAATAAATTAAAAAAAAACCTTGAGGCCAAGGTCAATATAATGGGCGGGGGTAGGTAGCAGACTATCCCTAGTTTCTACCCTAGGCGTATGTACAGCTCCCTTCCAAACACCCTGTATAATTCTCTGTAGATGTATTTCTCAAATATTTTTGAAATAACCGGTATGAGTGCAATTGGTCTATAATATTCCATCAACTCCTTATCTTCTTTCTTAAATAAGGGTTTAATTATAGATGTTTTTAAAGCATCTGGATATATACCTGCACAAATAACGAGGTCGCAATCGCAATAGTTTTGCTCTTGCAAGATACGTAATAGCCTGCCGAGTTTCGAATCCAGGAACTTAAACTCAGCAGTCGTGCTTGCATCTATTAGAGTAACGAGGCAGCTCTCTTCTTACTTTTTTTATTTTAGGTTTTATTTAAAAAAAATGCCGTACAATAGAAAAATCTTCCTGTGTCGTGGGTGCGTTTAAAAACATATAAACTCACATACACAACACCCAGAGCTGGAACAACTATCTGTAGGTCATACAAATATTTGTTCCATGCGGGAATCGAACCTGCGACACGCAGCGTCAATCGCTCAACCGCTGCGTCAACCGTGCCCGTGCGCATCTTTCTCTGTATCTTTTTTTATGTAGTTGTCAATATATAGTTATACACTCCTCCTAATCGATTTTGATAACGGCGACCCCATGAAATTAACTCTTATCATGTTTTATTGACGATTTGAGTTGTCAACAAAAGTACCATGCTGTCTAGTATTTAAAAGCTCCTACATGGTTTATATATTTCTTCTATACCAGGCCCCTCAGAAAGTATTGCGAAAAAAAGTTTTTATATATGGGAGACTGGCCAGTTATAATGTTTTTCGAAAATATGATTATTTATAAGTAAAAATAAGTAAGTTCCAATTTCAAAATTTCCCTCCACATTTTTTGCGAGTTAATTCAAAGTATTGTGTCTCACTGAAATATGGATCTGCGCCGGGAACATTTTAGAGCTATGATTTTATACGATTTCAAGTGTTGCCTGAAACCGGATGAATCGTACGATAGACTTCAAATGGCATTCATGGATGAAGGCCCTTCCAAGGCAACCGTGTATCGTTGGTATAACGAATTCAAGCGCGGTCGACCAACTTTGGGGGATGACGAAAGAAGCGGTCGCCCTTTGACGGCTGTTACCGAAGAAAACGTGCTAGCAGTGAAAAATTTAATCCAAGACAATAGGCGAATTACATATCAGGAGATTCAACACATATTGAAGATTGGATCGGGAAGCGTTCACGAGATTCTACACAGCCATCTTCGCGTGAGGAGGATAGTATCACGCTGGGTGCCGCACAACCTCACCGATGCTCAGAAGCAGGCCCGGGTGGAATGGTGCCGTGATATGCTTAACAAATTTGAAGCAGGCTCGTCTCGGCGTGTTTACGACATCGTTACAGGTGATGAGTCCTGGATTTATCAATACGACCCAGAAACCAAGCGCCAGTCGACTGTTTGGGTGTTTCAAAATGAGCCAACGCCTACCAAAGTGAAGCGATCTAGAAGCGGGGGTAAGATTTTGATCGCTAGCTTTTTTAATTTGACTGGCCACTTGGTATCAATTCCCTTACGGGATCAAAGAAGCATTAATGCCGAATGGTATACTACCAAATGTTTGCCAGAAGTTTTCTCTGTTATAAGCAACAAGCGACCAAACACAGGGCTCCGCGGGCTACTGCTCCACCACGACAATGCACCTGCGCACACCGCACTCAAAACGAGGGACTTCCTGGACAGCACGCCAGTCAAACTCCTGGGTCACCCTCCTTACAGCCCTGATCTAGCACCGTGTGACTTCTTTTTATTCCCAAAAATAAAAAATCAGCTCAAAGGGATACAATTTTCGTCGCCGGAAGATGCGCTGGCTGCGTTCGAGCAGGCTGTAAACGAGGTGTCTGCGGCGGACTGGAAAAAGTGTTTTGAAAACTGGTTTAGGCGCATGAATCTTTGTATAGAGGCTGGTGGAAAGTACTTTGAAAAGATTTAATAAAAATATATGTACGTATAGAACAATTTTTTTAGTTTCGCAAAACTTTCTGAGTGTCCCACGTATATATGAGAAGACAATGTCCCAACTGACATATCAATTCCCAGCCTTTACCACTAATGATAGAAGTTTGAAATTTTGAGAGGATATTGATTTTATAATGTAGGTGAAAATAAAGGTGTAAATATGTACATACTTAAACACTAAACAAAAGTAAACTATCCAAAAAAAAACTAAACCTAACTACTTACACTATATACAAAAGAAAAGTACACTTAGGCGTCGAAGTACTCCTCCACATCGCTGTCATCCGGGAACGTGCCCAGAAGACTGGCAGCATTGCCATGTAGGTGTCATTTAAGAATGGACTTTTCGAAATTCATTCCTTATTGGGATGAATTAGGGGTTGAAAGTTTGTATGGTTAGTTTTATTTACTCTTCGACCGTCTGGGAGCTCAGCAAGAATTTACACAACTGACCAGGTGAACTGAATACTGAAATAAAAAATATATACAACAATCTAAAACCCGTCTGCTTAAAAAGCGAACTAAAAAGACGTCAACAAGGAGAAAATCATGCTGTGCAGTCGGAGGATACATATTCACTGATCAAAACCAGGTGTAACCTCCGCCTGCACAGCATGATTTTCTCCTTGTTTAAGTCTTTTTAGTTCGCTTTTTAAGCAGTCGGGTTTTTGATTTTTGAATTAAGTTTTCTATTTATAATATTTTAGTGTTTTTTTATCGAAATAGGTTCATTTAAACCTATTAGTACTATATATTTTTGAAATCACCTCTTAAAACCCTTTATTTTTATACCTCACAAGACGGAACTGGAAAAAATAAAATTTGGGCCTCCACAGTATGGCGCCCTAAATCCGCCAGTGACACTCGCAGGGTTAATACGAATCGATTGACGTAAGAACCATCAAAATTGGACAACGTTTGGTCTCTAGAACGCCACATAGGGACAAACATACATACATACATAGACTGATAAACACATGACACTCTCCCTCGGCAGTCGGGTAAAAAGAAACCGGGGCATCATGAGGGAAAGAATTATATCCGGGGATGAAATCATGTGTGGTAAAGACTCTCAAACTACCAGGCAACCAGAATTATGAAGAAACCGAAAATCACAAAATCTATATTAACCAGAGTGAAGCCGTGGCGGGTAGCAAGTTAATACGTAAAAAAATAACTCTGAACACCAGCAAAACAGCAACGTTAGAACATCACACACAAACACACATGTAAACAGCATCAATAAAAAAACATGCATCAAATGTAAGCACTCAGATTTTAAGTAACTTAGCTTGTCGCCGCGGATTATTCAAATCGCATGCGTTCTCGAACGGGCAACACTCTCGCTGGGATGATCTAACGTGGTAAGACTTTGTCTATACAATGGTATAAGCTGGCCAAAGGGAGATTTTTATGAATGCATTGATGGTAGCAGGATGTGTTTAATGCTTGTTTTTAAACGGCTTTAAAAAAAAAGAGGAGGCTCTGAATATTCGTCGGAATATTTTTTTATGTATTTTCTCCGATTACTCAAAGACGCCTGGATCGATTTGGAAAATTCTTCAAAACAGGATCTGATGATGAGATCCAATAGAAATGTGAAAGTGGGGAGTATGTATGAGTGTATGTGTGTGATACTTGAAATGAGGGAAGATCTATCTCAGTTGTACGGGAAGAGAATAATAAGTATTTGATTCATCAAAGTCGGTTATTAACCGAATTCAAAAAAAGGAGGAGGTTCTCAATTCGTCAGAATTTTTATTTTATTTATGTTACCCGATATCTACCTGTCTAAGCGGTTATTATCAAAGCAGGAGATATTTTTTTTGATTTATTTAATCATCCAATGACTCTCCAGCTCTGGCTGAAGCGTGAGGGCGTGTCAGACTTTTACTGACTAAAACCCACCGTGTTCCTTCAGTTGCTTGAGGCAGGGCCGCGGTAACTCTTTATTTCACATTTATCCGCGACCCAGACAGGCATCGGCCTTAGCGGACCCCGTCAGTTTTGCTGACATCTCTCTGAAGCGCGCGTGGAACACAACGCGCCGTCGACTCGGGCTTGGTCCTTATCGGACGGCGAGCTACTCGTTGCTCGCCGTCCGCAAGCTCGCGCCTACGGTAGACGGGAATCGTCTTGCGATGCCCGGGACGTCTCCTGCGGTGGCTAGGGGCGTGAGGGCGTCTTTGTTGCGTCTCCCTCATGCGTACCGCCTCCTCCTTCGCAAACATTACTGCTTCGCAGAAGGACGTGACAGCTTCCCATGCCCTCTGCCGCTCCGTGCCATAGCCTTGATCAGGGTCGGACGCGAGAGGCCAAATTAGCATTTAAACATAAATCACTTACCACAAGTCAAGACTACAGTTACTACACTGTTTCCCCGATGCGTAATGCTTAGACACCTCTATAAGGTTATCTGGCAACAGGTCTTTACAAATAATGACCTACACTGAAAAAACAAAATCACATAAAAAGTGGACAGTGTGTACATTTCCGACACTAGACTTCGACTTACGAGTTGCTTATTGAAAACTGAATAGTGAAACAATTGAGTGAATTAATACTACAGTGTCTCAAGACGAAAGTCTACGCAGAGGCGGATTAAAAGTCAAGAACGCCCTAGGCAAGCACCTCATCGGCGCCCCTCTATGGTCCATAAACATAATCACGCGCCCCTAGGCAAGTGCCTAGTTTGCCTTAGGGGTAATCCGCCTCTGAGTCTATGACTAGTGTGTGTTGCCAGTTATGACCTATGACTCAGAGACGTGTTCGCTCACAATGGGCCTCATCAAAAAGCTAACAGTCACCCAAAGGGCAATGGAGAGGGCCATGCTCAGAGTATCCTTGCGGTATCGAATTAGACACGTAAAAATCCGCAAGAGAACCAGGGTTACCGACATAGCCCGAAGCATTGCCAAACTTAAGTGGCAGTGGGCAAGGCACATTGCTCGCAGAACGGATGGCCGATGGGGCAGAAAAGTTCTGGAGTGGCGAACGCGAACCGGAAGACGTTGCGTTGGAAGGCCTCCTACCAGGTGGACCGATGCAGGTCATCAGGTGAAGGTTGCGGGGATCTGCTGGAGACGGGGTGCACGGGACCGGTCAATGTGGCGATGCTTGGGGGAGGCCTATGTCCAGCAGTGGACGTCTTTCGGCTTATATGATGATGATGACCTAATACTAGTTGACGTTGCTTTTCTTAACTTTTAAGTGATTAACAGGCATATTATGTTTCAAGTAATAATAGGTTTTCTTTTGGTATTCAATGTACTCCATAATCGTTTACTTGTAGATGAGAGAGAAGCCGTTGGCACTTTTTTTTGATAAAACTTAATTCTCCAACTCTTTTATTGGCTGAAAAACTAAATCTGCAAGTAATCTTTAAAAACAACATAGTGATTAATAGATATTATTTCGAAACAAAAAATTTGTCCAAGCACTTTAATAAATTACATCGCACTTAAAGATGTCGATAAGTTCTTTATTTTTTACATGTGAGTAAACTAATAACAAGATATATTGTTTTACTTGATACTAGAGATGGACCAACTATGGACTAGCTAGATCGACTTGCAGACTACTAGGCGCTCAAATGGGCGAATAGTCGCAGACTGTAAATGTGGCCGGATAGTCGAAAACCTAGTCGGTCCATTCCTATTTTTAGGGTTCCGTACCAGAAGGGTGAAAACGGGACCCTATTACTAAGACTCCGCGGTCCGTCAGTTTGTCTGTCTGTCTGTCACCAGGCTGTATCTCATGAATCGTGATAGCTAGACAGTTGAAATGTTACTCCCATATGATAATGGTATTCTGACTTGACATTTCTATCTCAATTATTATTGTATTACGAAATTGTGACTAGTTACTATCTATTTGTATAAACAAATTGTGACATCTACTGACTCATTTTTTTTTTGTTAATGTGACATTCGATTACCTTTATATGCCGAATATTTTGTATGCCTTCTGGCGGGACATAGTATGGACCAATATTTTTTATTTATTACATCTGTAATTTTACCCTATGTTCACAAAATTAATAAATGTATTTCTGCTGCCGCTATAACAACAAATACTAAAAACAGAATGAAATAAGTATGTAAGTGGGGCTCCCATACAACAAACTTATTATTATTTTTTGCCGTTTTTTTGCTATAATGGTACGGAATCCTTCGTGCGCGAGTCCGACCCGCGCTTGGCCGGTTATTTTTTGAGTTGTTCTTTGTTCGAAACCAGACAGATTCTTCAGTTTGTGTAAATTATTTCATTACCACTATTCTCAAAGCGGTGAAGGAAAACATTGCGAGGAAACCAGTATCTCCTAGCTAGATTAAAGTTCGAAAACACATCAACAGGACATCCATCAACCCGCACTACTTAACCCTTTCTGACCTGGCGTCCACAATTGAGGACATTAAATATAATTAACTATAAAAGTATTACTTTCGTTCATTCGTACAGAAAAACGGTTGTACTCATTTGTTCACATAAAAAGTCAACAGAAACACTACAAGTAGCGTCATCTAGTATCGTGTTTCAACATATTTTTGTCAAGTTTCATTCGGTGATCGTACAAGTTTCGAATCGGTCAGGTAACCTGCTATTTTTATTCCTAAATTCAAAGATATTGCGAAAAATTTGCATGCACATAAATATGTATCAGTAAGTGATATTACTAAGATTATGTATGATGTATTTTATGCGTCATTTATTGTTTTTTTATACCAAAATAATAGGTTTTTCGATTTGTCCTCAAATGTGCCCATCAGGTGTCAATTGTCTTTTCTGCGTACTATTCCAATAGTGTAACGATCTTTGAAAAGAAATATATTTACTTTTATGATTACAATTTTACGTTGTTTTCGCAAGATATTTATACGAGGCAAACATTATCTAACATATTTTTCAGAATAAGTCTTCAACGAATAATGTTTAGACGAAATGCCTTGGATCTTCTACGTGATGGAAATCTCTCAGACTTGGAGTTATCTTCTGATGATGACGATGGGAATGAAGGTAGTTTTGCTCGAGTATCGCGGTCTGTTTGATTCTGTGCAGATGCAGTTAGCCAAAATCTTCCCCCCAGACTCTGATGAAGATGAAACGGATGATATTTCCCTCGACAACATGTTTGTCCCACCAGCTCCTGTAAACAAAGTGCCTGACAATTCTGATGGAGTATTTGAGAGTCAACCAGGTGTAGCTTCTCCAAATGAAGATATTTTTGGGTAACTGACATCAAAGGCGAGAATTAGGTGGAGTAACACAGAACTGGAAGACACTAACCCATCAGACTGGTGTACACCAAATAGCTATTGACCCCAAAGTTGAAGCTCCAGCCAACCAACAAGAAACCGAGGGGTTTTGCACAAGAAATAATTAGTCGTAATGGCGATGGTACAGTAGTCAAGTGGTTGGATACCAAGATTACCCACCTAGTTTCCAATTTAATTGGTATTTGGGAAAAGGATTTAGTAGAAGATGGTGTAAAAGGAGAGGCAATTTGTTGAAGTTGAATGACCAGAAATAAAAAAGAAGCACAATCATAATTATGATGGGAGGATGTGACTTGCTTGATCAACTCATGAGCTATTACAGGACACTCATAAAATCAAAAAAACTGGCCTCTACGCATGATATTCCATGCATCAGATCTTGCAGTTGTTCAGGCTTTCCGGTAATACCAAACTGACAACGAATTACGCGGAGTCCCGATAAACAAACGACTCTTTGCGAAATAAACAGATTGGAGTCGCTAAAATAGGCCGTCCAAGTGGTAGTAGCCTGACGCCACCCGTAATTATTCCTCGAAGACCAGGAGGCTTTACTATTTCTAGTAATTATTGTTTTCCAAAATTTTTAAACTTAGATTTATAAAATAACAGTGCCAAAGGAAGATCCAATTTAATTTTTATTTACTTTACTGCTTATTTCTTATAAAAATAGAGCACAATAACAGTGTATATTACTCTAGAAAAATCCCCTAAATATGAATCGTAATTATAATTACCGCCGGATGACCACATTTGTGCACATAAAGAAAAACAAGTTTTTCTCAAAAGCTGGACCCCCAGGATTTTTTTGATATTTTTTTTCCTAGTTCTCAATGCCTATAATAACACTGAAAATTTTCTTAAATAGGTACGCGAAAATAAAAAAAGTCAGGTCTGAAAGGGTTAACGTTGATGCCAAGGCCCCTCCAGTCCAGAACCTTGAAGACATTCTTCAGCGCAGCAGTGAACTGTTTCGGAGAAATGATGTCTCCCTGTCTCACGCCCTAGAGAAGGATTGGTTTCGTGGTTTGATCCTGAAGACGGACTGACATGGTGGCGTTTTTGTACAAACACTTCAACACCTCAATGTACCGCTAGTCGATCTGGCACCGTTGGAGAGACTGCAGTACAGCCCGTCTCGATCCAATCGAAGGCTTTCTTGTAGTCCACAAACGCTAAACAGACAGGCAGGTTATACTCTTCGGTCTTCTGTATAACCTGCCGCAGCGTATGTATGTGGTCTACGGTGCTAAAGCCTTTTCGGAATCCGGCTTGTTCGGGAGGCTGGAAATCATCAAATCTGCGCGCGAGAAGATTCGTGATAACTCTTGAAAACAACTTGTAGACATGGCTAAGAAGTGAGATGGGCCTATAGTTCTTCAGCCGGGCATTGTCGCCCTACTTGAAGAAGAGTACCACCAGACCCCTGCACCATGCCTGTGGCGTTTTGCCCTCGAGTATGACGGAATCAAACAGCTTCTGAAGGGCCTTAAGGACCGGTTTCCCACCCGCCTTCAGGAGTTCAGCCGTGATTCCGTCATCACCCGACGCCTTGTTCTTGTTAAGCTGTTTCAGACCCATTTCCCATTGATGTGTACTGTACAACCCATGTGCCCATAGAATGTCTCGATCTCCCTCAAAAGCTCCGGTTTGGCGGATACGATCCTGCTATTATCGGTCTTCAGTTTCGTGAGCTGGCTCTGCCCAATAGCCAGATCCCTTGAAAAAACCTTGGAGCCCATATTCCGCTCAATCGCGTCTTTAATACGCTCGGTATTAAAGCGCCGGAGGTCTTTAGGATTTAGAGATCTGTCTATTGAGCTGCCGGTATTTGCACGCCTCATCTGAAGACTGCAGGATCATCTCATGCCTCTCCTTCTTAAGCTTGAGGGTAGGATCAGAGAACTTTTTGTTTTTATATGTGCGATGGGTCTTGAAAAACTTAGACCCTACCGTATGAACAGCTTCCACGAACCCGTCGCTATATTCGTCCACGGAGCTCCCTAGGCACTCGAAACGATTCTGGAGTTCGAGCTGAAAGCTCACGGGGTTTTGGACCTGGATCTGTGCTGGACGGAGCGTGGACTTCGTCAGTCGAGACCTTTCAAGCTTAATATTAATGTTCAATGTGCCTCTTACCATGCGGTGATCGCTCCCGGTATTTACCGAATTGATCACACAGACATCATTGAACATTCGCTTCTTGGTTGACATGATGAAGTCGATCTCATTTTTTGTTGAACCATCAGGGCTCTGCCAGTCCACTTCCTGTGTTCACGCTTTTTGAAGAAGGAATTCATTATACAGAGGCCCTCCTTCTCCATAAAACTGACCAGTAAGTGACCCCGGTGGTTCCCTCGTCCAACTCCAAATTGCCACACTTGCAGCTCATCCTCGTCTCGTTTGCCCAGTTTTGCGTTGGATTCCCCACGACAATGGTGAAGTGACTTTTGAAACCATGCATGGCTTTGGAGATATCCTCATACATGGTCTCTACCTCGTCTTCGGGGTGTGCCGAGGTTGGGGCGTAGACCTGTATGACCTTCAGCGAATATCTTGAGGATATTCTTAGTATAAGGTACGCCACCCTGGTCGACACGCTCTCGATCTTCACCACGTTATTCACAAGTGACTTATGGACGATATAATCGACACCACCCTGGGACTGCCGGTCACCCTCTGGGAAATATGGTGATCTTCTCGTCGGTCCGAGTGCGCGTGTTGTACGTTCCAGGTCCAGTCGTCGGTGATTGTTGGGGTAGCCGGATCTCGTCCGGAGATTCTTAGTACCCCTTGCCTTTCCGTAACCTCGACCGCTACCGTAGTCGAGGGTAGGCAGGCTGCCGGGCACTAGAGGCCAATTTTATTTGTGCTATTCATGGGGGTTTTGTTTGCTATAATCGCCACGCTTGGCAGGCGGGTTGGCGATCACAGTATGGTTGTTATAGCAGCACAGAGAACGCTACTGCCCATTCTCTGGTTTGTCCCTTAGTCGCCTCTTACGACACCCACAGGAAGACATGGGATGGTGTAATTCTTTACGAAATACGGATAAATTAATACGGAACCCCAAACCTAGTAGTATATAGTATAGTAACTAGGTACATAAACTATTATATTTCCATTTCTGTCTAACCTTGTAGATCTAATTGCAGTATAGCTCTTTTTTACTCGACTGCGCGACGCAAGGGAATGGGTTTATCAGTGTATGTATGTTTATGCCTATGTGGCATTCTATAAAACAAACGCATGGGCCGATATTTTTTCTTCAATTTACAACTGTGATTACAGACAGCCTCTTTTATCAGATTGGTTGTTTCTTCATTTATCAGTTTGTGGTGTAGCTCTTCTTGAACTACAAAAGTTGTAGTTAGTAAATATTTAGCTTTCAATGGAACCTCGTCCTTATGCTTTTAGCCAGAAATATGCTGAATAGAGGTGCAGTTTCTGTGACAACTGTATTATAATATTAAAATTTAATTGTAAAACTCGTTACAGATAAGTAGGACTGGTTTTTCAATAATTAGATATTTTTCATCTGAAGAATAAATTTGGCGGTCTAAACCTGTCCAGCCGCCATTTTATTCTTCGGATAAAAGTTGTGGCGATTGAAAAATCGGCTTTTGTCCCTTAGGTATGTATCTAAGCATAGATTTAAAACAATATCTAAGTATAATTTGTAAGTTTTTAATCAAATAAATCAGAGATGATTATGAAAAAGTGTCTTTCTATTTTGAATTAAAATTTCCATTAAGTACGAGTACCTACTAAAATTAATTAAAGTAGTCGAATTTTTCAAGCTAAGAAACATCATCTGCTTAGCCTTTTCCCAATTATGTTGGGGTCGGCTAATCGGCTTCCAGTCTTACCGGATTCAGCTGAGTACCAGTGTTTTACATTGAGCGACTGCCTATCTGACCTCCACAACCCAGTAACTGGGTAACACGATACCCCTTGGCAAGACTGGTGTCAGATCTCAGGCTCCTGACTACCCGTAACGCCTGTCAAAGATCTATAAATGACAGCCGGGACCAACGGCTTAACGTACTTGCCGAGGCACGGAAGAAACTCGGTATGTTGAAATTTGTTGAATTTGGTATGTTGATGGTTTTAATTTAAGGAAAAATCAAAAATTGTATGTCGTTTTTGTGGCGAATAAACACTTTTTCTTTCTTTCTTTCTTTCTAAATGGTCACCCATCCACGGACCGACCTCGTCAAGCGTTGCTTAACCTTGAAGATCGACCCGTGCGGCTGTTATAATGAAGTCACGAGCTAAGAAACAATGGGTAATATAAATTATTTACTTTCACAATTTTGATTCTGAATGAGATGAATTGCGAATTTGGGTTGCAGTTTTGATTAAGTACAATGATTACCTTCAACCATTTATGATTTCGGAAACCAATATTACTGTGATACCTACATAGTAGTTAAAATATTAATTACTTACTCTATTCATCAGTGAGGGTTACCTACTCGTTTTGTATTAATTCATATGTACTGTATGTATGGAACATAATCGGGGCCATTTTAGCGCCGAATTCATAGAATTTCAAATTACTTACGAATAGTAGCAGCTAAGTACCTACCTAGGTTTATATTATTGTTGATACAATTTCAATATTTTCATGTCGGTGACCGCCGTGTTAAATGCAATGTAATTTGTTTGGCTTTTAGTTAATAAAATGGCTGGTTTTGTCCATTAATGAAAAACCACAGGACTGCCTTAGTGTCCACTTAGTTGTAGCCTGTAGGTCGGATGTCGGTGTTAATTTCCGGTATGAAAAGTAAGTAGTTCAGTATTCTGTGTCCTCTGTGTTCAAGGACTACTAAGCGTTTTTGTGTACCTACAGTCGGTGTGTTTGTACCTACCCGCCTAGAAAGCAAGAAAAGAAAAGAGTTTATGTACCTACCTATCTATGACTTTTAGGTAGGTGCCTAAATACCTGGCGGTTTGACACATACGTACCTAAGGAAGTGGAAAAAAACCTTACCTCCAATTTCTGAATTATAATCGTGACAATCTAAGAAGTTCGATTTCACTTTTCTCCTTTTAACCTTTTTATGGTAAGATAAATCACCCTTTTTTGTGCTTAGCTGTCTTTGCTACGGAAATAACTTCTAAAGTCAATTCTGTCTACGACTATCAATGTGTACACAAACTATTTATAAAGCTGTCAAATCCAACTTCAATTGTCACGATTGTATGCCTTTGAATTTGAGTATTTGTCAAACTGTGCTAGCCTGGAAACATGTCAAAATTTGGCACTGAAGTAACCAGGGTGTGGTACACTCCTAAATAAATGTAGTCATCACTTTAATGTTTACGTCTTATTCATTATTAGATTGCACTATTGGTGTCTGGGCGTGCCATTCAGTGCTGGCAACTTACTGATAAATCTGGTTGTTTTATTATAAAACCGTTATTACCCGGCTGACAAGTAACTAAATGACATGTTTTTACCCGGCTGCAAGTAAAGGGTAATTAACTTCAAAACTGAAACTGGCAGAATAGTTGTCATCGGCTCAGTTGGCAAAGAAGAAGAAGAAAAAAACTCCAAATACTCGATTCAGAAATCGGCCCTTAGTACCTACTGTATTTCTACCCGACTGCCGAAGGAGTAAAAAAGTAAAAATAGAAAGAGATATAAAAGTAAAAAGTGGCATCAGAATAGATTCATTGAAATAGAATTGTACCTATCCGAGGCGGGATGCTAAAACAGTCGAGCTCGCTACGCTCGTTCTTTCATCCTCAGTTCTTTCTATTTTATGCCTAGGAAACTTGACTTCTATGTCAGTATGAGGAAGAGGTATGAATGGTAAAAAAATCTTACCTACCAATCAGAGGCAAGTTTTTTTTTTTTACTTTTGTTTGTTTTATTTTTGGGGGTGTTCAATAGAAAACTGCCTCGGGTGCCAACCCATGCTACGCCTCCACAATTTAAAGCATTACTCGATAATACTGCTTGTCTTCTACGAGATAGGTCACGAGTCTCTTTGTGTCGTTCTACGAATCCATTATTTTAGGTGTAACGATTCTACGTAACTTTTACTTTGGTACCTACCTATTTACCTAGGGCTTATGTTTAACTAACCATCAGATCTAGTAAAATGTAACGGCAAAAAATCACTTTATATTGCCAAAAATATTAAATGGTCACCAAAATTAAATCCAATTTAGCGTGAAAGTAGAACCAAAAATTTACAACTTGTTATCCAACTTAAAACAACCAACTCCAAATTATCATTGTTTAATCCAAAAATAGTTAAGGTAAACAAAAAAAATAAAAATTTCTGCGAGCAACTTGGAAGTAGCGCTCGCCGGCCGCTGCCGCGGCACCGCTCGCTTCGCTCGCTCGGCTCGCGCGCGGTTGGTCACATTTCTAACCTAACCTAACCTATTTCACAAGCAATAATTTACTATTAAAATTTGGTGACCAATTTACTAAATTTGGTTATCATAGTACAATTTTAGGTAATAGAGGTTAAGGTCACAAGGTTATTTTTGGTGGTCATTATATTTATACCCTTTACATAGTAATAAATAATACTCAGTCAGTAGCTGTAGGAAGCGGTACGAAAAAAGTTAATAATAAAAAATCAAAAAACCCGACTGCTTAAAAAGCGAACTAAAAAGACGTAAACAAGAAGCAAATCGTGCTGTGCAGTCGGACTTCGCACCTTTAGGGTTCCGTACCAAACCACAAAATCAAGTTAGTTGTAATAGAAAAAAAATGGGGAATTGCAAAGAAAAATCTGATTGATCAATATATTGGTATACTTATCATCAACATCATCCTTATAATTTTCCCATTGCTGGAACACAGGCATCCTCTCTGTGAGAGGTAATGGGACTTATCTATAATCCACCACGCGGGCTCAGTGCCGATTTGGTGAATAATAATAATAAAAAAATCCTTTATTTTAACTATTCACAAAGGTTCACATCAGTATATACTTACATACTAAATTTATATAAAACCTAGCATAAAAATATGACCCTTTGTGAGAGACTGGAGTCCATACTAGGATACCCTGTGTGACGGATCACCAGGCTCTCACCCCGAATCAGCGTCTATGTCAATTAATGCTATACTTATTTGAATGAATGATGAATGTCACATGTCTTCGAATTTATGGTTCTAGGGCATGCCGGTTTCCTCACGATGTTTTCCTTCAACGTTTTAAGAGCAGTGGTGGCGAAATAATTTACACAAAGTAAAGCGCCTGCTTAGGTTCGAACTCGGGTTAAAATATACGTAATAATAAACATTATCACCAAATTTCAGGTTTATAGGTCAATGGACATTTATAAAATTCTTCGACACAAAATTTTGTAAAAATGCTGACTTTGGTGATTTCTCATTCCTTTGTTTTCCAATATGTTTTCGACAATGCAACACTGATAGCAAGACGTTCTCCAGCATTCGCCCTGGCTTTTTGAGACAGGTTGCTTGCAAATTTAATTTCGTCTAGCTGAGTTATAGCCCTCCTTATTGGATGTAGGACGGCAGTCTGAATTAATAATGTTGGTATATGCGAGGTATTTCCTTGAACCTTGAGGCAGTCAATACTTTGCTGCCTTCCTGTAGCTAAAGTGTCACTATCTGACAAAATCATTATTTTGAGTTGACATTAGTTTGAGAGACGAAAAACAAAATACCGCGATATAATTAAACTCAATGCTGTCTATCATCATTTATGCGAGAGTTTGCGGTGTCAAAAAATCATCATCATCATCAGCATTTGAATGTGCCCACTGCTGGGACACAGGCCTCTCTCTGTGAAAGGGCATGGGCCGTAATCCGTCAAGCAGGCTTAGTGCGGGTTGGTGGATGTCACATGACTTCGAATTTTTGATTCTAGGACATGCCGGTTGCCTCACGATGTTTCCCTTCACCGTGTCAAAAAATAGATCTACCTAATTGCTCACTTTCGAATTAGCTCATTGTTAGTTTAAATCAATAGGGTAGTTAACAAAAAATATATATTTAGTCCGTCAGTTAAATAACCTAAAAATATTGGACACGTATTTAAAAATACGGCGGTACAGTGCGTTGAAAGAGTAGACTAGAGTCAAGAGCAAACCCATAACAAATAAAAAATATATATATCGTGTGAAGTCACTCCGTTAGTACACTTTATATTGACATAGTGACGTCTCATGCCCCCACTCCTAAACTTTGATGCGCTTTGTCTTTGTAGTTATTTATTGATGGATTGGTAAAGCAAAAAAAACGTGTCCAATATTATTTATTTGATAATCTCACTGACGGGCTAAATAGAATTATCTTATTGTTATCAAAAATAGGTTTGTAAACATAGCAATTTGGGGAGTTTTTATTTTTTAACTGGAATCTATTGATAGTAGAACAATACTGCTTAGAGAGATCGATAGAGTATTGTTTGCTGATTACGGAGGTATTAAAAACTCGAAATCGGTCAAATATCATATAGTGACAGTCTAGCAATAGGACGGCAGTGAGGCTGTCAATACGCTGGCGTTACGCGCTGAGGAGGCGTTCAGGGATTTGCAAGGGTCTGTATGTTGATGGTATCTTTAGTTATAAATCAAAGGTATTGATGAAGCTTGGATATGTTTTCTTGAAAAGGTTAGGGGTTTTTTTTGGGCTAAATTGCTTAGCTATCAAAAATATGTTATAGTGTCCGACCGAAACTGGTTTTTACGACTAAAACCGAAACGGAATTTCGAATTTTTTATTTTAATTTCGGAAAGAAAACGTTATTATAATCAGTCAGTCTTTATTTTTTTATCTTCATCATCTACGCGAGGTTTTGCAGGATTGTGAACGGTTGCGCTGATCGGATCGACCTCCATTTTGACAGTTTGTTTTTTTAAATATCTTTCCGAACATTGAATTCCTAGCCCTGCATTATCTCGCTGAGTGTGGCAACCATATAACTACTATTTTAATTTCTGTAATACCTAGTTTTATTTAGTTTAATTTGTTTTAATTTAGTGCAACTTGGATAGTATTGTCTACCATTTCTATTGTCTTGCAAGTTACGACAACGTTTTGTGTGCATGCAGAGTTTACCGGTAAGTGATTGTTAAACATTATTCTGATTTTTTGCTTCTGTTTAATTTGCTTATACCAGTATAGACAATTGTTGGAGAAACAAAAAAAAAAAAAAACTGCAAACAAGCCAGTCACGACATGATTAGGCACGTGGACGCGTCAAAATGTCTTCGTCGCTTACTCGCTTGGATGGAATTTAACGCGCCGAACATGACCGATCACAGCGCGAAAACTCCCGAATGTAGTTTCGATTTCGGTCGTAGTTTCGGCAGGTATGCCGCCGAAACCGAAACTAAACGAAAAATCGTTTTTTTGCCGAAACACGTCCGAAAACGAAACCGATCTTTCAGTCGTACACTAGTAGCTTATCTTTAAGTATACTTATGGTATAGCTAAAGTTTGTTTTAGGTGGAAAACTGTGTAGGTAGTTGATTACTCGTAGCAGCCTAATTGCGCAATTGAATTCAGCAAAGAACACGTATATGTAAGAGTGACGAAATCTCTAAAATAAAGGCTTTCGAAATGCTTAATACTCTCTAGGGGGAAAGGTCATCAGCGGTGCCGACCTCTCGCGTCCGGCCCTGGTTCAGGCCATGGTAAGGAGCGAGAGGGCGGAACGCATGTGGGAGACACAACGGAGCCCTCACGCCCCTAGCCACCGCAGGAGACGCTCCGGGCGTCGGGAGTCGCAAGCCGATACCCGGCTACCGTAATGTCAGCAAAAAATTGACGGGCTCCGCTAGGGCCAATGCCTGTCTGGGTCGCGGATAAATTTGAAAGAGATTTAACGTGGCCCTGGCCCAAACAACTGAAGGAACCCGGGTGGGTTTTAATCAGTAAAAGTCTGACACGCCCTCCCGCTTCACCCAGAGCGGAAAAAGTCATTGGATGATTTCTCACACAAAAATAAAAGGAGATAGAGGACACGGAAAGGATATGTGAATTCAACTCATAGGGACGTATCCTTTCTAACTTATTTACGCAATACCGACAACATCATCTGCCTAGCCTTTTCCTAACTATGTTGGGGTCGGCTTCCAGTCTAACCGGATTTAGCTGAGTACCAGTGTTTTACATGGAGCGACTGCCTATCTGACCTCCACAACCCAGTAACTGGGTAACACGATACCTCTTGGCTAGACTGGTGTCAGATCTCAAGCGTCTGACTATTCGTAACGACTGTCAAAGATCTTCAAATGACAGCCGGGACCAACGGGCTTAACGTGCTTTCCGAGGCACGGAGGAAACTCGGTATGTTGAAATGGTCACCCATCCACGGACCGACCTCGTCAAGCGTTGCTTAACCTTAAAGATCGACCCGTGCGGCTGTTATTATTTAACCACGAGCTCCTCGCAATACCGACAACATTAAAAGAAAATGTATCGTACTTCGTACTCTTTCATGGAGTTGTTCCCTTTGCCCTGCTGAATGCACTTACGTAATTAGACAGCTGATTACGAAAACTTTTTCACTAATACAAAGCAAGACTATAGTTGAGTACCGTAGGCTACTTCTTATCTCGAAATCATACACGGTTTCTGAGAGATAGAAAGCTTGTAGGTATTGGAATCAGTTTGGGTTGGATTTACATGTACTTAGAATATTGCATTTAGGATTAGGGATGACACTTTCAGGTTTGACCACCTAAAAAGGCGTTTAGAAGATGGTGTTCCTAACGTAAAGATGCGGCATGGCATAAAAGTTTTCCTAAAAGAAGGAGGTTATATGTTCGACTGCAGATGAGTTTTTTTTTTGTGTACTTTCACCGATATCTCCGTCAATTCGCACCCCTAGATAAAAACCCCACTAACTCAAAAAGTACGAGTTTTGAGTTAGTGGCCTTATCGAATTCCTGACTCGAAGACCTATGCATCAATATAACTCGCGTAACGATACCTTCAACCATTGTTAAAAGATGGCGCTAAACGCTGCTTTACTTAAATGACCTTGCCCCGACAGGCGCGAGTACTAGTCCGCCATTTTTAGTTGTCTTCGGATTGGCGTAAGTGACACACGTTTGAATAGTGGCAGATTTTGAGTTGCTGGAGTTTACACGAAATTTATTGAGTAAGTTTCTTATTTATTTTGAGTTGATTGAGTTTTGCTGAAATTTCATTGTAAAAAGTAATAGTTAATTTTGATTTACGGGGGTTTTGATGATTTTATGTTGCAATATTTTTTTAAATATTTCGAGTTCCTCAGGTTTACATGAAAGTAAAAGTAAATTTCGATTTACCGTAGTTTTGTTGAATCTAACTTTAACTTTGTTTATTTTTGCCTGTTCAATGAAATTTGTAATTTTTAAAGAGAAAATAGGTTGTTTATGAAAGGTTCAATTTTTTTATTTTATTTGTTATACAGTAACTAAACACAGTACGTGCTTTTGAGGGTTTTTTGAGTTGGTTGACTTTACTTGATTCATTATTGAATTTGAATATTATTTATTTTTAGGATGATGACGGGGCGAGGAAAACTCATGGTACAAATGATTAACGAAGAAAAAGAGGATCCTGAACAACCAGCAGCAACAGATGATTCAAGACCTATTACATCTCCTGGTATAGTAACGCTCAATAGTATTAACGAGCCTGTATTACGAGAATTCTGTGCCATTAACAAATTTAATTGATTAGAGAGTACTTATTAAGAATAATAGACCAATAAATAAACTGTGATTTGCAATTTTAAGACTGTGGTAGGTACTATTACTTAAGTAAGTAAAACTAAGATGAAAATAGAGACTGCCTGAGAATTTTATAATGACTGGTTGATTTTATAGTTTTTGGCTTTTATTAATGTTTGTTCAGAGGCTGTACTTATTTTAAGATTGTTCTGATAGTGCGTAAAGAGATAAGAATACTCAAATTTATATTTTTTTATGGGAGATAAGAGTTTTTTTTTAAGGTATTATTGCTGTGATTATTTAAAAACGCATAATTATTCATTATTGTACGTGTACGATCTCAATTTCATGAAAATGTCTAGTATTTAAGTAATAACTGTTATAAAAAGGACTTACCTAATATTTTATAACACTAATTATTGTATTTAGTTTTCTTTGTTATTCATTTAGTACTTAAATAAATAACTTTCTATTTGAGGACACATTTTATTTATTTCAACTATTTTAGATCTATAAAAACTAAAGCTTGCGTTCCTAAGATTAGCACGTTGCAATCACCCGTTCATAGCATAAGTAACTCAAAACCCCCGACAAAAAGTTATCTTATTTTTAGGGTGAAAAGTAACGTAACTCAATTTTATTTCAGATAAAGTAAAGTAACTTGACTTAGTACACAAAAAATTTGCTTACTCCCGCTGCAAAACTAGAGTAACTAGAAAAACCCGTTATTTTCCACGTTTTTAACTGATAAAATACAAATAAGCTAATTAAACAGCTTCAGAAAACGTTACCTTTACGAATCTCTCATTAGATCTTTGATATCTTTCTTATATACCCTAAAAACAGTTTTTCGTCATTTCTGAAAAATGAGGTTTTTTGAGTTGCCGGAGTCTTCATCTAGGGGTGCGAATTGTGGACCGATTTTGAAAATTCTTTTTTTGGTTGAAAGAGTATATTCCGAAATTAGTTCCATTTTAATTTGGTGATTAATAAATTCGAAGATATACAACAGAACTCTTCAATAAATAACAGCAAATCTCTCGGGCTTTCTGCAATCGCATGTCTGTCTATTGTTTATACTATTTCACAACATAACATCACGCCAGTACGCTCTAAAGGGGTATGCAGATGTGTACAGTTCACCTTGGTACACTCTTATTTCACCGGTTACTTTCAAGTTGCATGATATTCGGGTAATATATTCTGGCATTATAGGTACCTTACTAAACAACTTGCCTACTATGTAGATACAACTAAAAAGTAAAAAATAAAAAGCATTTTTACAAAAAAATACTACCGACTTTCAAATAAAAAAAACGAGCTACAAAGTGAATAGTAAATTTGTTTTTGGAATTCTAGATGTCCATATCGCAAAAAATTGGCCACTACCTACGAAAGACACCGACTTCCAAAAAGAAAGTTATTTTTCACTTAGTAATTTTTTTATTTGGAAGTTACCGACTAACTAGTATCTTTTTTGTAAAACGCCTTTTTTCAATTGTATAAGCGTATTTAAAAAAATGTACATTTGACCTCTATATCCACAGCACATTGCCCACATTTCAATTGAAACAAAAAGATGCGTGCATTCGAACGCGGCCTTCTTTTTACCCGACTGCCGAAGGAGGGTAATGTGTTTATCAGTCTATGTATGTATGTATATATGTATGTATGTTTGTTCCTATATGGCGTTCCAGAGACCAAACGCGTTGGCCGATTTTGATGATTCATACGTCAATCGATTCGTCTTAATCCTGCGAGTGTCATAGGCTACATTAAAATTGGACAATAGAAAAATGGCGGATTTTGGGCGCCATATTGTGAGGGCCCAATTTTTTTTTTCTTCCAAACAAAAAGGGTTTTAAGAGGTGATTTCAAAAATATATAACACTTATATGTTTAAATTAAACTTTTAGTTAAGTTTTTAACTTTTAGTTGCTGTGCAGGAGGAGGATACATCTGGTTTTGGTCAGCCAGCTCGCGCGTATGTATCCTCTGACTGCACAGCATGATATTTTCCTTGTTTACGACTTTTTAGTTCGCTTTTGAAGCAGTCGGGTTTTTTGATTTTTTAAATTTAACTTTTTTTTTATAATGTGCCCTATGAGGGTCAAGTCGGTCGGTCAACAGCATTTGCAGTTTGTTTGCAGACAAAGACACTGGCATAAAGGACATAAGCAAGGTACTAACATAAACATAATATCCATCTGCAGTGTCGTAAAATGCGTCAATAAGCTTACAACACGATGTTATTAACTCAGCATCGTTAACTGTGAGTGTTCAATTCACTTTTGATCCGACTTTAAGATCTAACTTTAAGTTGTAACTTAGCGTATGAATAAGACATTGTATAGGCGATAATATGGTGGAGTTTTTATAATGAACTTAATAGCCATGGAAAGAGCGTTGTTGATGTGTGAGCGTGTTTTGGTCATAACCCTGGATGACGATGGTCTGCATCATTCTCAGCGATTTAAATACCTATCTTCCCCGAGGATATATTTTTCTTTAATTGATAGGTTTAATATTCTCATAATTATAAATTGACTAGCTTCTGCCAGAGGCTTAGCCCGCGTTAAGAGGGGACTCTAGTGAGACTTTCTCCATACAATCTGCTGTTTTCTTCGTGGATAATGCCTCTAGAGCAATGATTTTTTTCCATAAAATCTAGGTCTAATTAATACGTGCCTGTCATTTCCTTTTTTCCAAAACATAATCACAAAAAGAAATATGACAATCCAAAAATCCGAAAAAAATGCCCGTTTTTACCGCCATGTTCAGAAGACTTTTAGACAAAATTTATAAGTTTTTAACAAAAAAGGATATAGGATCATAGATATACTTTTCCTCTAAATTTTCATATAAGAACTTTTTAGATCAGACCAGTTTTCATGAAGAAAACAGTAGAATACGAAACATATTTTAGTCAAAGTTTTTGTAGGTAAAATCAGCCTGAGCTGCAGTTGTCCCTTTCGCACTTTACGGGGTGAGGTTGGAGGTGACGCGACGGCAATAGTTTCTTCAAATACCTATTTTCCAAATTCCTGTTGACTAGAGTCCGCTCTTAATGTCGAAAATTATCACAAGCGAACATAGTATGATAAGATAAGATAAGATAAGATGAGATATGATATATTTATTTTGTAAAACATGTTACTAATGCACTAGACAAACAATAAAAAATACAATAATAAAATTTCAATTAAATAGAAATTATAATGACAAAATTTAAACTCAATAAAAAAATCACTAAATCAACATTTAAATTAAATTGGAATTTCAAATTTCGCGGGATAGAAAGCTATGTGTTATTCCTGACTATAATCTAACTCTGTGCCAAATTTCATCCAGATCCGTCCAGCCGTTTGAGCGTGAAGAAGTAACAAACATACAAACACACACACTCACAAACTTTCGCCTTTATAATATTAGTGCGATTACATTTTAATAGCATTATCATTAAAATTGCAAAACGTTAAAAACTACTGAATGCAATTAGACCATTTTTGACATTTGCAATTTTAATAATACTGCGATATGAAATCACATTGAGTATTATCAAATCATTTGCCAAGCTTGTATGTTGCCGTATGTAACAAAACTTCTTTCCTCACAGGGGCTCAATAATGTTAGTAAAACATACTTACCTCGAGGTCTTTCAGAATGCAGTCTGTTATAGACCTCATATAAGTTTCAGTAGTCTGTGTATTCTGGTCCTTTCGTAAGACCCCTCAGCACACCTCGTCTTATTCATACTTAATGGTGCTACCCCGTATATTTTGAGCTCAACATAAAATTTACGGGAGCCGGAGTGAAGTAATCAAAAGGTTTATGCTACCTATGACATTGTGAGTTTGACGATTGTAAGGTACCAGTACCAGTTTGAGACGTTTCAATTTGGAACATGATGGCAAGTTCTAAAGAATTGGTTTGGAGCTGAAGTTTTTACTGTTTGTAGTGTTTACAATCTGAGGCGAAGTGTTTGCTGACATAAACAGTCGTAGAAACTTTTTATATAAGTAGTTTACCTACTTGAGCACTACTACTACTTGAGCAGTCATTAAAGCAGCTTTGGTGTGCTACGTGTTCAAAGAAATAATGATATAAATATTTGATTTTTAAGTTACTAGAGATAGAAAACTATGCTCCGAATTTCCTTGCATGATGGAATCAGAAACGAACACATCCGCAAGAGAACCAAGGACAAACTTAAGGGGGAATTTTTAACTGCACCTCTATTTAGAAATTTAAGCAAACAAAATATCTCCACTAATAACCTACTGCAAAACAATATTACTCACCGTAAAACAAAAATACTGATTTGCACACAAATTATTCAATTAAATATAAAATAAATGTGAATTAGTCCAAGAGCGAGCGAAGCGAGCTCGGGAGCTTAGGGCACCCCGACACGGATAGGTTAGGTTCGAAGGAGATGACGGGAGCTGAAGTGAGCGAGCAAAGCGAGCGAACTCAGCTCCCGTCATCTCCTTCATGTTAGGTTACTTTAGACCCTGCAGACAGAAATAGGAGCCCTGCGCAGCGGGGCTCCGTCGACTTTGTTTCGTTTCCCCCCCTCCCTTAAAACTTAAATATTTTGTTGCACTCGAAGAATTATTAGATTTACTTTTAGTTAACAGATAGTTATTCAGTAAAACAGTTAAGCTTTAAAGATCTAGCAGTATAGTATAATTCATTTATTTGATGAGCAAATTTAGTGTGCAATTCAGTATTTTTGGTAGTAATTTCGAATATTTTGATTGAAAAAAGGGGAATTACAGTTAAAGTATTAAATAACACCCAAACTTAAGTGGCAGTGGGCAGGGCACATTGCTCTCAGAACGGATGGCCGTTGAGGCCGAAAAGTTCTAGAGTGGCGACGGCGATCCAGAAGACGTTGCATTGGAAGACCTCACACTAGGTGGAGCGACGACCTGGTCATGCCGGTGGATGCGAGATACACAAGACTAATAAGTGTGGCGAAGCTTGGGGGTGGCCTATGTCCTACAGTGGGCGTCTTTTGGTTGAAATGATGATGATGATAAAAGGTAGGTAGGTACTTCTTTTGAATCATAGTACCTAGCGATTTGACAGATTGGTAACGCGCCGACTAACGAGGCGCTGACGAGGAAGACCGACACGCGCGTGATCAGCGAGTGGCGCGTAGCAAAAAAACTGCCCGTTGACTTTGAAAATTTGAATTGACTGCGACGCTAACGTGCAAAAAAATTGCACGTTAGCGTCGCTGTGCACTGTTCCATAGGACATTATTTATATATATCTCGGAATATTATAATATCTCGGAATACAAGTAGACGATCAGCTAAACTTCCACCACCACGTAAAAACACTAAGCTCTAGAGTTAGAAAGTTAATAACAGTTTTTAAGAAGTTACGTAGGGTGTGCGACTCGAGCCTGTTGAAAACAATCTATCTATCCCTGTGCCAGTCAGTACTGGAATACTGTATCTCTGTCTGGGGAAGTACACACAAAACTCATATATTAAACCTAGAAAGAGCCCAGAGAGCAGTTCTCAAGGTAATACACAAAAAATACTTTCAGTATCCAACGGAGCAGCTATACAAGGATTGTGTGGTTTTAACGGTTCGACAACTTTATATCTGGAGGGTTCTGCTTATAAGCCATAAAGGCTCAACGTATGACCCAGAAAAACTGAAAAACAAACGTAGGAAGGACATAGTATTTGAACTGAAACCGTATAAAACAGACTTCTTCAGGAGACAACCGTGCTACATGGGTCCATACCTATATAATAAAATAAGTAAAATTACACAGTTACATAACTTACCGACAAAAAAACTAAAACTTACCATAGATAACTTCCTTCTCTCTCAAAATTATGAAAACACTGAAAATTTACTAAAACGTATTTAAAGTATAAAATAAAACAAATAAAATAATAATAATAAAACCAGTCAAGCCCATGCACGCTAACACATACACATCCACACATACACAACACATCACACACCAGAATACCACACACACACTATCTTCTTAATCACATGCACACTACTACTACTTACTTTAGCACCGCACCACACTTGTAATGGCAGCTCGAACACGGTGGTGACGGAAGTAACTGGTGCTTATAGCACAGGAATCCTCCTAGTTTAAGCCCAGTTGCACACATTTTGTATCTTGCCACTAACTTAATGATTCTAATTTAAGGTACAATCATTGTAATTAGGTTTAAGCCTTGAAAAAATATTGTTTATTGTTTATTTATTTCTATTCGGACAACAAGACGTACGGCAATGTGCCACCGATACATGGTGGACATCCCACCCATACGTACAAAGCGTTTTGCGAATACTTTCATTGTACGCACAGCTAAGGAGTGGAATGCCCTGCCGGAGTCTTTGTTTCCTGATAGCTACAACCTTGAGGTCTTTAAGTCAAGAGTGAATAGGTTACTTCTAGGCAAGCGTGCTTCACCGTCGACCACATCATCACTTACCATCAGGTGAGATAGTGGTCAAACGCGAGACTATCGATAAAAAAAAAAAAAAAAAATTCGGACGCTCGACCGACGTCAGCGTAGGAGGAAATCAAGCCTTAGTAAACATTGTACCATGATCTTGGCCAGAATTATAGTGTTACTTAGAGAATAGGGTCCAAAAGTAGATAGAATTATAAAAAAAAAACATGTCACCGCCTCTGCATTTTAAAATTAGAATCTTTCTCCAAAATAAAACAATGGCCGCCGCCGTCTCTCCAGAGATGCAACATTCAGCTGTTTATAATTCCACGCCGTCAGTGATAATAAGTGAGAAAACGAGTTAGCGCGATCCTCGCTCACTATCCAGTTAGGGTCAGCACACACGAGATGAACTATCTGCTCGGTTAAAATGACTGTGCATTTGGCGCTGTCACTGAACACTCTGACGTTCGAGTGTCGCTATTGGCGCAAGAGCGAAAGCTGGGCGCCGCGCGGGTAGAGGGGAGTGGGGTTGTTAGACACTCGATGTGCACAGTTATTTTCACCGTGTAGTAGAACTAACATACTGAGACTCCTCAGCTATTGGACCCGGCTGCCATTTGTAGATCTTTAGCAGTAGTTTCGAGTAGTCAGAAAATCTGACCCCAGCTTTGTCAAAAGGTATCCTGTTGTGTTACAGGGTTGTGGAGGGCAGATAGGCAGACGATCCAAGTAAAATACTGGTATCCAGCTGGATCTGATTAGACTAGGGCAGATAAATCGATACAATATGGAACTTTATTTACCACACAAAAAGATACGTTTTTCTGTGTGAGAATTCGAATACACCTAGCGAAATTAAAACTTTCTCTAAAATGTATACGTATTGTGTGGTAAATAAAGTTCAATATTGTTTCGCAATTTTTAAAATTTCTCACCTTGTCGCTAGCCCTTAGTAAGACCCGCTCACGATCCCAGTTTGTTCCTGTACATATATTTATTACCGCTTTTAGTCTGTTTTAAATATGTAGCTCTTGGAATTTAATTACGTAATGAAACCTCGAACTTAAGAGGTGCCTGTTCTGTTCGGGAGGGAATTGAAGATTTATAGTAATCCCCATATTTAAGTGGAAATGCGGTCGCAGACATCTGACTGAATACCCTAAGTAAAAAGTCATAATTTGAGGTTTGGCTCTCGCCTATTTCCCCCGGAACTGAAAAAAATATATATACTGTGCCACTGTGTTTACAAATTTGACAAATCTAAATGAAAAAGAAAACATATTCTAGAAGCACAACATATAACAATATCTTTTTATTCAATATAAGGAATATCTTTTAAATTTGACCAGTATCGTAGGAGAAAAGGGCGAGAGCCCAACCTCGAAATATGATTTTTGCTAAGGACATTCAGTCGGAGCTCTCTGCCTATATTTCCTCATAAGTCTTACCAAGGGATATTTATTACTGGTTTGTGGAGGTCAGATAGGCAGTCCCTTCATGTTAAATACTAGTATGCAGAAGCATCTAGACTGCAGATTGCAGACTGAAAGTCACCCTAACATGTATAGTTGGAAAGCTCGCATTTCTTTAGATTCCAATCTAAAAGTGTCAATTTGAGTCAGTCTGTGGCGAGTTTTGGACACTGGCATGCTTAATCTTCATCTTCTCAATCTTCATGATATTATTGATTGTAAAGTATTCACTCAACCCATTAAACATCAAAATAGGCAAACACAATAATAAAAACAATAGCTTAAGCACACCTGCCGGGCGAGCACGGCCTCTGTGATAAGCATTTTATCACGGTTTTTGCTCCCAAACTGTGATATTAATGGGTGACTCAAGCCTGTCACAGTAGGCCGTGCTCGCCCGCCAGGTGTGCGATCGACGTTTGAGGGGTAGGGATCGAAAGAAAACGGGTTTGTTTTTTTTGTTTGTTTGTTTTAGGGTTTTGCGTTTATGGTCACTTTTTTTTTCTGGCAACATAATATAATTAAGGAAATTCAAGCTTTCTAAGTTTATTTTAGACATCGCTGACATCGATGAGGGAAAAACATCGTGATCATCATCAATCTTATAATGTGCCCACTGCTGGGAAACAGGCATACCGTCTGAAAATAGGTATAATAATGGTTCTTAGTCCACTACGTGGGCCCAGTGCAGATTGGTGGATGTCAAATGTACTTGAATTATTGGTTCTATGACATCTCGGTTTCCTCTCGATGTTTTTCTTCACCGTTTAGTATAGTAATAGCTAGCTACTAGTTCTCGCCTGCCCAGGTTCGAATTCACGACCTACGACTCGTAAGTTGGTGCCGTTACCACTGGACCACAAATGCTCTTAAAGGAAGGAAAAGCGTCGTGATCCACTGGTTTCCTGGGGGGTGACCACAAGCTCTTAGAGTATGGTTATTTGAGATCGAGTAAGTGACAGATGTATACACGTCATATACATCTGTCCCTTACACACACTCAAAATAACCTTACTCTAAGAGCTTGTGGTCACCCCCCTGATCACTATCAGGAAACCTGGATTAAAAGTTAATATAAGTATGAAATCGACAACCCACCTTGAACAAGCGTGCTCGTGCCTTTTCTGTGTGAGAAGAGACCTTTATTATTATTATTATTCTTTATTGTACACAAAACACACATAAACAAATACAGGACAGCTTATGTACAAAGGCGAGCTTAACCCATAATTGGGTTCTCTTACAGCAAACCTCATTGTCATAGAGATTTTTTATTAAATGAGGACAGCATACTCAAGTGCACAATAAAACTAAACATTTAAATTCTTACTAACTATATAAACTAAACAAATACGTGTACAGCTCACAATGCATAAACATAATACATACTATATAATATAACTAAAATCCTTAATTAATAAATATATACGTATACATAATCATCTATGCGTCATGTTGAAAGGAAATTTTCCCTTGTTCTTTTCTTGAAAATGCCCAACGAAGGGCTATCCCGTTTGGAGTGAGGGAGATTATTCCAGAGGCGGACAGCACGAACAGTAAATGATCCAGCGTAACGACTTGATGAGTGGGAACAATAGCCAGTATACTAATATTATTATTATAACCAAAACAATCTGCGCTTCGTTCCACAAACTCCTTTAAAACAAAACCATTTAATTATAACTGCACTAAATATCCCGGATTCGTGCAGTAACTGAGGCGAATGAAATATGTACTAAATAAACGTCAGGAAGGGCCATTATCACGTCACGGCGATAAACTGGGTCTGAACGCCGCGCCGGTTAGATGTCCTCCAGTATTGCCTCGAGAACTAGTAGCTAGAGACTATAAGGTATACTAAACGGTGAAGGAAAACATAGTGAGGAAACCGGCATGTCCTAGAACTAAAAATTCATGTGACATCCACCAACCCGCACTGGGCCCGCGTGGTGGGTTACCGCCCATTCCCTTTTACAGAGAGGAGTCATGTACCAAAATAATAAAAATTAAAAAAAGTTTATTCCAAAATCAAAAACCAGTAAAAAATACGTAAACAAGAAGAAAATCATACTGTGCAGTCGGAGGATACATATTCGCGAGCTGGCTGACCAAAATCAAATATATCCTCCGACTGCACAGCATGATTTTCTTCTTGTTTACGTCTTTTTAGTTCGATTCTTATGCAGTTGGGGATTTGATTTTTGAAATCACCTCTTAAAACCCTTTATTTTGATATCCCACACGATAGGTTTGGAAGAAAAAATGGGACCCCACAATATGTTGTCTGTAAGAGATTGCCCTGTCCGATAAGACCGCCCATTGTACACTTTGTTTTTAAAAATGTTTGTTTTGTATGTTTTTTTTTATTATGTGGTGTACAATAAAGTATATAATAATAATAATATGGCGCTCAAAACCCGCCATTTTTCTATTTTCCAATTTTAAAGTGACACTCGCAGGGTATAGATGAATCGATTGACGTTAGATTCACCAAAATCAGCCAACGCGTTTGGTCTCCATAACACCACATAGGAACAAACATTACCCTCTTTCGGGAGTCGGGTAAAAAGGCTGATGATGATGGTAGGGTATTGACTTATTCATTGAAGTAGGTACTAAGGAAGTAATTAAATTTTTGAAATAGATACAGCTCGGCAAGTTGAAAAACTAAAAGTCAACCAGCCGGAGCGATTTCTAAATCGAGTATTTTGATTGAAACACGTGTCAAATACTACTTTAAAGGATGTCAGGCCAAAGTATAGTTTGACCAATAATCAATATCAAATACATAATTCAGAAATCGGGGGTATGCATGTGTAGTGTATGTAGATATCAATAAATCGCGTTACACGCCGATAACAGTATTGTATCGATGCCTCGTGCGCACACGGCGCTCGGTTATAAATACCGGTCCGAGTGGTGGGGCGATCAGTCGTTATCGGACTGTCGGCCTGTCAGTGCTGCCAACTTAGCGCTTTCAGCGCCAGATCTAGCGCTTTTTTTGTTCAATAGCGCGTTCTAGCGCCTAGCGCTAAATCTAGCGCTTTTTGAAACTTTGGATTTTCTTTAAAAAAAAGTAACTTCGTAAACTATCAACATCTAAACGCCGTGTTGAGGCCAATTTCATACACAGTTAGTAAATTCAAGTCCAAAACTGATGAAGACCAACCTGACCAACCATATAATTCGGCAGCAGTAGCAGTTATAGTAGAATCAGATGATGACGAATTAATGTATTTCCTTTATTTTATTGAATAATTATATTAACACGTTATTACTTTATTTTCTTATCACTAAACAAGTACTATAGGTAATGTATGTAACTATTTTAAATGACATATATGATTCAATAAAAAATACGTTTATACGTCCCTGACTTAAATTAAATGGGCATTTTGCTTGAATTTGGCGCCGAATAAAGAGTTTTTTTTTTACAGTGACCATTTAGCGCTTTCTAGCGCGTTTTTAAAGAGCTAACAGCGCGTTTTTGCTTAGACGAGTTGGCAGCACTGCGGCCTGTGCGGTGGTGCGTTGGCGAGTCAACTATTAATATTGATAAATGTGCATATTTTACAGCATGTATTTTTTTTTTGTTTTTTTCTTTCGCCGGTTTAGTAATAACACTATACTTCATAAAAGATAGCTTGATCTCTGCTACAGCTGTCAGTATCAATACAGTAACAATAGCGCTTGACAGGCTAACAATACCGTTACACGTATACGTCAGTTTGACATATGTGCGCGCTTGAATGCTTTACACCGTCTGCGACGGTTTAGGTTCGTGCTACGTAGCTCTGAGCTTCGAACTCAAGTTGTCACAAACACTATAACTGCCTACCCATTGGGCATTGGGATCAACGCAAAAGTTTGAAATAACAGCACAGCTATCGAAGACCTTGGCATGATATCGGGGAAAAATACTGATGAATTCAATGCATCTCAGCTAATAAAGAAATGAATTATTTAGGCCGAGTTTCTCACCTCAAAGTTATCGAAGAATTAATGTGACAAATTGTCACGCACGCGTTATTGTTAGAATAAAAAGAGTATTTAGTTTTGATACAGATCTTTTTGTTCTACATAAGTTTATTTTTCTACCGGTCTATTATTTTTACTTGTCACTGTTTTTCAAAAAATTGTGTTCTCGTGTCATCATGAATAAAAGCAATATATGTTTTATCTAAACTTTATTTATTCTACTACCAGTAAACCATATTCCCTGTAATTTCTACTGGCTACGCACTCTGCACGTTAGTGGGACTCGAGTTACCCCACTAACAGTTATATGCTGTGATTGGTTGAATGGATTTTCAACAGCCTATCACAGCAGATAACGCGTGCTTGACAATTTGTCACATTAATTAATTTAGAGGTGAGAAACTCGGCCTTAGAAACATAAAGACTTTGCCGTAAATTCGAGTGACAACTGTCATTCTTTGACAGCTGCATGAAATAACTTAAGTCCCATGAGTCAGCCGCGTTCCAGTACCACAAAACATTAAACGACAGCGTTTTATATCGCTAAAATATAACCCGACCAAGTGAAATAGCTCGTTATTTTCGTATTACACGTATTTTACGTTGAGTCAATTGAAATTGGGATTATTTGTTGTTGATTAAATTGTCACTGCGTTACTTAGTAGGAATTCTTTATTTACAACATTTATAGCTTCTCGTGACGGGAACTATATATGACGATAAGAGACTCTATACTTCTTTAAAAGATACCTTGATCTCTGCGACAGTCACAGCTGTAATCAATACAGTAACAATAGCGTTTGACAGGCTAACAATAACATATACGACAGTTTGACATATTATTATTTATTAGTTTATCTATCTTTTACGAATTATAGACAAGTGACATTCTAGTCGTGATAGCGATTGTGAAAATGTCAAAAATGTAAAGGAATGTGCCAGCTTCAGCGAAATGTCACGTCATCAATCCCTTACAATTGGAATTTCGATCGACCATCACCATCACTGATACAATTTCGCTTACTCTACGATCTATGTTTTCCTAAGCAATTAATTAATGTAAAATATAATAAAAAAGTAAAATGGATTTCGCGAGGAATAAGGTTATGTAGCAAAAAACAAAGAAACCTGCTTTGGAAATACAGAAAAGCACCTACAGGCGAAAATAAAAATACTTTCAAAAACTATTCACAGAGACTTAAAAGAATAGTAAACCTCACTCAAAAAGCTCAAAATAATTACCTGATTGATAGCTCACAAAACAAATCCAAGGCATCGTGGCAGTTGATTAATAATTGTAATCAAATAAAAGAACCTATTTTGCAAATAAATAATGAAAACAAAATCATAAAAAATCCTAAGCTGATTGCGGACTCGTTTAATGATTTCTTCGTGGATCAGGTGCAAGATGTTACTGTTAACGCTCGGGAAAAAATGGGTGGCATTACCATTATCCCAAATTCTTTGTTCATGCCCCCTGTAGTGCCTCAAGATATCATACGGGTAATAAAAAACTTAAAAAATAAAAAAAGTTTTGGTTGTGATGGCGTTTCTACCGTTGTTGTAAAATTTGTTGCTGATATAATAGCAAATCCTCTAAGTCATATTATGAATGCATCTATAAGCGCAGGTATATTTCCGTATAAACTAAAGACAACTATCATAAAACCATTACTTAAAAAAAGCATCAAGGAAGATATGGCAAATTATAGACCGGTAGCTTTAATTTCGGTATTTTCTAAAATATTTGAAAAGATAATTTATGAGTCTACCTATAAATTTGTTACAAAACATAATATATTATGCGAAGAGCAAAAAGGCTTTCGAAAAAATAAAAACATCAATATGGCTATATTTGAGCTAATTAAGGTGATTATGACTAATGTGGATATTAAAAACCCTGTTTGTGCTATATTTACAGACATGACGAAAGCATTTGACTACGTAAAACATGACACGCTCCTAAAAAAGCTAAACGATTATGGTATAAGAGGCAACGTATTAAACCTAATAAAATCATACCTTACTGATCGAAATCAATACACAGAGATATCAAGAGTATGCACCAAAACTAAACGTGAATTCAAATATCGATCTACATGTAGAACAACCAAATTTGGGGTGCCGCAAGGTAGTGTACTTGGGCCACTGTTATTTCTACTTTATATCAACGACCTGCCGCGCCAAATTCGTCATCCAATGACATTATTTGCGGATGACAGCACAGCCATAATTGCAAGCGTAGACAAAACAGAATACGACAAAGACATAAACAGCACACTTAAAGCAATAATTGATTGGCTCAATAAAAATAACCTAGTCATAAATCTACATAAAACCAAAGTGATGCATTATTATCAGCGGCTACAGCCAGATGACATAATTACTAAATATAAAGACCAAAACGTAGATACAACCTCAGTGGCAAAATTCCTAGGAGTACATATCGACAGTCAACTGACGTGGAAACCCCATGCTGAATACGTTTGCCAAAAACTAAGTAAATCTGCCTATCTACTTTACATTCTTTCCAAAAAAGTAAATTTAAAAACACTAGTGACAGCATACCATGGCTTAGTTGCGTCAATGTTAAGATACGGAGTCATATTTTGGGGTAATTGTAGTGAAAGGGAAAGAATATTTAGGGCTCAAAAACGTTGCCTTAGATCGATGACCGGTCTGAAGTCTACAGAAAGCTGTGTACCAGTATTTAAATCACTAAAAATTCTCACATTACCATCTTTATATATTCTTGAAATTGCCCTATTCGTTAAAACTAATAAACAGTTATTTACCTCATTGATTGATATAAGAAAACGCACAGGACCCATAAGGTCTATATATAAACATCAACTTTATACAGGTGGTCACAAAACAGCCCTATTAAGAAAAAATATTTTATCCATGGGTCCTCTTATTTATAATAAGCTACCCAATACTCTAATAGAATCACCCACCAATGTATTTAAAAAACAGTTAACAAAAATTTTATTGGACAAGTGTTACTACACTATTACTGATTTTTTAAATGATAAAACTTTCGCTTGAACATTGTAATTATTTTGTTGACATTTATTATTTTCTATTTAATTCCGATTTTATGGTAAATTCTTTTGTTTTGACATTTGTATTTTACTATGTTTGACATTTGACAAATTTTAAAGAGGCATGACGTAATTATATTGATTTTATTTGACATTTGATTTATATTTTAGCACGTATTGTAATTTTATAAATTGACATACTTAATTGTAGAGATTTTAACAGACATTTGATTATTATTTTGACATTACCTATTATTTATCTGAATCTTTTAACTTGCATTTATTGTGGTGAAATTTCTTTGTTATGATTTATTATTATTTTATTAATGTCTATATTGTTGATTATTGTAAATCATTTCCTAAATCATCATCTAAATAATTTTTCATTTCCAATTTCAAGCCATTTTATATGTTTTATGTTTGGACTGTTTACTGCTTTGGAGAGATGATAATTTATAAAAATATTGGTGTTTCTGTGTATTAAATTAAACAAATATAAAAATTTGCATGCCGTAAGGCAAAATGTATAGGGACTCTTTACAAAAAGAACATCTAATCTGTACACCTACATTTAGCAAATAAACGATTTCATTTCATTTCATTTCAATAGTGATTTTTCCTGGGTAGATAAACGATAATTGTATTTAGTTCATCAGTGAGATTATCAAATAATATTGGACCCGTATTTTTAACCCCCGCCGGAAAAAGAAGGGGTGTTATAAGTTTCACGTGTGTTGCTGTGTATCTGTGTATCTGTGTGTCTGTCTGTGGCATCATAGCGCCTAAACGGATGAACCGATTTCAATTTAGTTTTTTTTGTTTGAAAGGTAATTTTGTCGAGAGTGTTCTTAGCTATGTTTGAATAAAATCGGTTCAGCCGTTCAAAAGTAATGGGCATTTTACTGTTTGAATCGGGGTGTTTTCGCAAGATAAATGCGTCGGGGGTTTTTTAAATTGTGAAATTTTACTTGTTTGCTTTATCAAATATATAAAAAAATTCATCAAAGTTCAGAAGTGGGGGTTTGTGAGTGTGACGTCACTTTGTCAGTTTATAGTGTAGCACACCGTGACGTCACACGATATTTCAACGCACTGTATCGTCGTATTGTTTTGTTTACGTGGCAGAATAAATTTTTTCGTGTCCAATATTTTTTAGGTTAACTAACTGACGGACTTAATAGATATTTTCGTCATCATCCCTCTGAGTTACAATTTTGATAAATAGTAATTCTTACCGTATAATTTAAACTCTGTCATACAAACACAGCATAGCAAGATATTTTTCCAACATCCCCGCCCAACTATGTCCATAGTATATGGTCCTTAATAAAAGCAGCCCTGTTGAAGAGGGTTCAGAAGGGTTATTTATTTTAGATTAGCAGATAAGGGTAGTGTTATTTGTAGGATAATCGATAGTAGTAGTATAAATATGCATAGGGAATATAATAGTTGGTAAAGGGATGGCTAGCTAAGCAATATCAGACCCATTTTAGATAAAAATAAATTATTTACCAAATCAATTATAACAGTTTAGTTAGTCAAATAACCTAAATGCCTGATTGCGCTGGTTATTAGCAACGCAGATACGCGATGATGTGGTTTCGAATGAATAGAATTGGTAAGCGACTGTGGATCAAAATAAATGGAGGTTCGCTTGCACTAAGGTTTAAGTAATGCACCTTGATTAGATGGTAGATGTCCGAGAGAAGACTGTCGGCTACCACTTGATGTGAAGAAAAGAGACTTTTTGGCGAGGAACAGGCGAATTCACTTTTTGGCCGAATTACACGTGCTCATTCGAATTGAGCGCGTGCAACTTAGTTGCACGCGCTCAATTCGAATGAGCGCAATTCGAACGCGCTCGTTGCACACTTAAATTTAGGTAAATGACAGATTGAATTTGTAAAAAAAAATAAAAATGTAGAAAAAATCCTAGGTTAATATTTTAGGAACTTTAAAAATAAAAACCCCATGGCTGCGCCTTTAAAACATTGAAAAACACATTATCGCCGATATCTCGCTGAAAAAACATCGCAAACGCCTGTTTTTTTTTGTAAAAGCCAGATTTGGATTTGTATTTTTTTTTAAAATGCAACTAATAATCCTAGGTTTATATTTCAGGAGCTGTAAGACCAAAACGATATGGCCGCGCCATTGAAACGGTGACAAATACGTTATCGCCGATATCTCACTAAAAAAGCATCGCAGAGGTCTGAAGTTTTTTGTAAAACCTAAATTTGAATTTGTAAAAATATGTAAAAATATACAGAAAAATCCTAGGTTTATATTTCAGGAGCTGTAAGACCAAAACGATATGGCTGCGCCATTGAACAGTGAAAAACACACACGTCGTAGAGGTCTGCAGTTTTTTGTAAGACCTAGATTTGTTTTTTTTTTCTTTTTATTATTGATAGGCTCGCGTTTGACCACTACCTCGCCTGACGGTAAGCGATGATGTGGCCTACGATGAAACACGCTTGCCTAGAAGTAACCTATTCACTCTTGACTTAAAGACCCCAAGGTTGTAGCTATCAGGGAACAAAGACTCGGGAATTCGAAGAGAGAGGGAATTTGTCAAAATATGTCAAAATACACAAAAAATCCTAGCTTTATATTTCAGGAGCTGTAAGATTAAAACCCCATGGCCGCACCATTGAAACGGTGACAAATACATTATCGCCGCTATCTCGCTGAAAAAGCATCGCAGAGGTCTGAAGTTTTTTGTTAAACCTAGATTTGAATTTGTCAAAATATGTAAAAATACACAAAAAAATCCTCTGCTTATATAATATTTCAGGCGCTGTAGTGTGGTATGGCGTAGAAACAAGTTGTGGTAATCTATCGAAGAAAGAAAGTATTAGCGAGATCTTTTTTTGTAAACAAACACCTATTAACACCGTTTTGGAGGAGTTTTGAGGATTATCTCTTCCAGTCTAACCAGATGACCGCTGAGTACCCAGTATTTTACTTGGACCGACTGCCTATCTGACCTCCATAGCCCAGTTACTTAATAACAGTTAGTATTTTGTTTATTAATAGAGATAGAGAAGGCAAATGCCCGTCCTCCCTTGGATTCTCTCCTCAACGCGATTATCGCAAGAACACGCGACTGTCGCCTTCATTTGTATTGCAAACACGAACGCATCGTCACGCCTACAGAGGGCGCTTTTCGATTTTGCTATACAAATGAACGCGACACGACGGTCGCATGTTCGCGCGAGGATCGCGTTGTTTTAGGACAACGCCTAAAGCCAGCGTTGCGTTTTGCTTGGTTTTGTGATTTTATTCGCTTTCAGGGATCCATACGTCATAAGGAAATGTTAAATCACTCAGTGTCCTTCTGTCTGTCCGCTACAAACGTTTTCATCTCACATTATATTTACCCATTACCCAATTCAGTCACCACTCATAACAGGAACCTATAAACTAAAGATGCAACGGCAGATTATCCTTAGGTTACGAGAGGTTCAGGCCGCCACGAGCACCCTCCAGCCCCCTCGAGCCATCTTGAGCCACTCCAGGCCCTCAAGCAGCCCCACCCCAATCTTTACGATTAATTGAGAGGGCTAACGAAAACCTTGGTAAATTGGCTGTAGGAATGTCATGTTTAGCAAGTGTGGTTTGGGTAACTGGTTTGTGACAGTCTGGAAAAAGAGGACCGTGGATTTAGTGAATTTTAATAATCGCATGGTTTTGTGTCCCTTTACTAACCCACCTCATCCTATCAAAATAGACGAAAAATAAGGAAAAAGTTTCTATAAATCCTATTTTTTTGACCTTTGACCTTGAATATCTTTTTTAGCAGACATGGGATCAATGTAGCCATTGATCCCATGTTTTCTCATATTTCATTCATTATAGTGTGCCGAAGACTTCTATCAATTTAGAGCTCTATGCGAATAAATGCAAACCGAATGTCTTTTGTGACAGGACTATATAGTACAAACATATTTTTGACCTTTGACCTTGAATATCTTTTTAGCAGACGTGGAATCAATGGCGTCTTCTGATATTTAATTCATAATAGTGTGCTGAATACTTCTATCAATGTACAGCTATATGCGAATGAATGCAAACCGATTGTCTATTGTGACAGGACTGTATAGTACAAACATTTTCTTAATGTTCCTCCGCAAACCTCGTGTAGCCTCAGTCGTCGGATTTCTTATTCTATCAGTGGCCCTTTGCACTTGGTGCAGACCGGACGCTCTCAGTCAACTTGGAAGTATATAGAGTTGTTAATACTCATTTAACATAATGTAATTTATTTTAAAAATGGGAGAAAACTGCTGAAGCTGCTATTTTTACAGCTCTATTTACTTCACACGGAAATCAAAACAAAACAACAGTAAAGTACTTATTTCTGAATTCAAATAATTATACTCGATAAATCTAATAGTTGATGGACATGGAAATTAGCATTCGTTTGTATTCGGAAATCCGATGATTGCCGAGTTGACTTACTATAGTTACCAAGTAGATAACTAGACAAGAGCATATGAATTTTGTAATTTGACAAGTTCTAATGGTGTACCTTTTTTATTCTTTTTATTGTTCATAGGCTTCCGTTTGACCGCTATCTCACCTGATGGTAAGCGATGATGTAGTCGACGATGAAGCATGCTTGTCTAGAAGTAACCTATACACTCTTGACTTAAAGACTCCCAGGTTGTAGCTATCAGGCAATACAGACATCGGCAGGGAAATTCACTCCTTAGCTATATGCACTATAAAAGTATTCCCAAAACGCTTTGTGCGTACGGGTGGGATGTCCACCATATACCAATGCCGCATCGCCGTTCGTCTTGTAGTCCGATATGGAACGGGCTAGTTGATGCTAACCTTTGCACCAATCAAGCTAAAGTTTGGTACCTAAAACTATGTAAGTATAGATAGATAGGTCTATCATTATTATTCAGCTGAAAGATACACTGGACATAGGCATTCTCCAAGTGTTGCCAGATCTAGCAGACCTATCATACTGTGAGTCTCGCATCTATCGGATTCTCGCAATAGCAATACTGATTTCAAGCTGTTAAAATTTAACGGATAATATTTTTGGGTTCACCAAAAATCTAAAGGTACATCTAAAATACTGATCGTGCACCAAATATTAGTTGATCTACGAATAAATTATGGTCAAAGAATCAGTCCAAGAGCGAGCGAAGCGAGCTCGGGAACTTAGGGCACCCCGACACACCGGACAGGTTAGGTTCGAACGAGATGACGGGAGCTGAAGTGAGCGAGCAAAGCGAGCGAACTCAGTTCCCGTCATCTCGTTCGTGTTAGGTTACTTTTGACCCTGCAGACAGAAATAGGAGCCCCGCGTAGCGGGGCTACGTCGACTTATATGAACATATTTTGGTGCACATTCAGTATATTTGGTGGAACACAGGCAAAATTAGGTAAATGAAATGGGAATAAATTGAAGTACTTTTAAATACCATCCAAATTTAACTACGTTGGTGTCTGCATTCGGTAGAAGGCTAGCAGCAACTACAAAAATAATGAGTTAGTTTCGATAAATAAAATCATAGCTAGCACCTTTGAAACCAGAACCCAAGCACCTCGTTATAGCGGGTTTTGAGAGTCAATTGAACGAACCGTGTTATTGTATCCGTGGTCTAGCACTTACGAGCTAGTTTAACACTTAAACTTCGAAATAGATTGTAAAGGAAATATTCTCAGTAATTAAGAGGTTAAAAGTAAAATTTAAGCGAATCCAAGTGGGCCGCTGTAGGCATAACTTAGTCAGATGGGGGTACTCGAATCAGCCACAGTGTGACTGCGGAACCACCCCACAGACGATACCCCACCTCCTGTCCTGTTCCTTATGTAAAAACACCTTCACCATGCTTTGTGAGGCCAGCTCTAAGGCTATCGACGTGGCTGAATACTGGTTGAAGAAAATTATTGAAGGAATCAGCGATACGAAGAAGAAGACGAAGTAAAATTTAAAGAATCCCGACACATTTTTAATTCATGCTACATAATTTATTTAGTAGTAGACACGCTTCGATCAACAATCTATCGAACACGTAATTATGACTCGATATCTTGCGAAAACCGCCCGATTCTAACAAAAAAACGCCTATAACTTTAAAACAGCTAAACCAATCTTCATCAAAAATAGCTAAGAACACTCTCGATAAAGTCACCAATCAAAAAAATAAACTAGATCAAAACCAGTTCATCCGTTTAGGAGTTATGATGCCACAGACATATACACAAATACGCAAACACACAGACGTGTGTACAAACGTCAAACTTATAACATCCCTCTTTTTCCGTCGGGGGTTAAAAATACTAGCAAAGTGGAGCAAAAATGAGAGCTATATCAGGCCAAAGGCATTTAAAAAAGACTATAGTTCTTTTAGTTAGTCGGCGATCATAGGTAACTTCCTTATCTTTGGGTTGAAGTGCTGACAGGGTGAAGTTGATTAATGTGTTTAACTTCTCTAATAGAAAGTAGGTTCAGTACTGACATTTTTGAATTAAAAATGATTTTTTATCTCATCACATATTATAATAAAAATTGTATAAGTCTATGGTGTGCCTAGTGGTAACGGCCGCGACTTACAAGTTATAGGTCGTGGGTTCGAGCCCAGGCAGGCGCTTTACTTTGTGTATTCACACTTCATCACCACTGCTCTCAAAATGGCGAAGGAAAACATCGTGAGGAAACCGGCATGTTCTAGAACCAAAAATTTAACGAGATGTGACATTCAGCAACCCGCACAGAACCCGCGTGGTGGCTCACGGCCCATTCCCTCTCTTACAGGAAGAAGGCCTGTGTCCCAGCAGTGGGAACATTTAAAAGACTGATCATGATAGTTTACATGATGTAGTTATTTTGTAGTTAAAAAAAATGCGTTACAGGTCACCTCCTTAAATTCTGAGTTGAGCTACACGGTTATTGACAAATGCGTGACACTGACTGGACAGGTCCACTCAATCTGGCTGGTTACAGAAGACCATTTCAGACCAGTCTACATGGTCTTCACATGATCTAATCAAGATTTTGTCAGGACTTTAAAAGAAACTGTGACCTCTGAGTTTGTTTCGGCCTTTCTTCGTTCGTTCATCGACATGTAATAGAGTTTGCACAAATCAACTTACAGAAATCATTTATCATTTATCATTTATCATTTATCATTTATCATTTATCATTTATCATTTATCATTTATCATTTATCATTTATCATTTATCATTTATCATTTATCATTTATCATTCATCATTTATCATTCACCATAGTTCCCAAAAAACTTATTCCGTTATTAAAATAAGCCACGGGAATGGTGGATCCCCAAACTACCTCACAGCCACGCATAAAAATACACATGAATAAAAATAATATATAAAGAGTGAAATAATATTTCAACACTCACAGGGTTGTTGAAGCGCCAAAAAATCAATCACGAGGGCCAACCCTAATTGTACCTGTTAATTGCCAATCGTTTCACCCTGCCGGTAGAGGAGGAGCCAACATTAAAAAAATGGCTGAAAATCTCTGAGCCTCGATGTGATTAGCGCGGGTCGAGTGGGGCAAAAAGAGGTTTTATATATTAGTGTTAGATTGGGGCAATAAGGAATTTGGTTTTTGGGATGTTTTTGCAGCACTAGACAAGCGGCATTCGATGTCAGCGAAGGCAATAGTCGAAATGTCAAAACGTAAGGGATTGATCACGTGATTGTTCAATATCGCTTGTCAATACCATACAATTTCGCCTTTTTGACCATCGCTATCGCCACGCTTTCGATGATCGAATGTCACTTGTCTATGGCCTCTTGATGTTCTATCTGTCAGCGGTAACGTTTGTCAAAAGTACAAAATACGATTGAAAACGTGGTAATGCGGTAGCTTAAGATAATCCAAAAAAAAAACAACGATATTTAAATGAGTATTTGAATGATACTTTGATATCCTAATTGAATTTTAATATATAATTTAAATTACTATTTGAATGACACTTTGACATCATAATTGAATTTTAATATTTTATACTTTGACGTTCTAATTTAATTGATATATCTTATACTTTGACATCTTACTTTTTGATACTCTGGCGTGTAATGATACCTTGACATCCTAAATCAATTATGGGCTTCTAAACATGTGTTACAAAGAACAATGGCGAGATTTTAGCTGACTATAATTTGAACGTCTGAAAGTGAGTTATATACGAAAGACGTTCTATTAATTGTCTACATTTTTTAAATATATTATTGGGCTGGTTCAAAACGGATAAAAAAAAAAAACATAATAAATAAAAAGTTATTTGATTTTTTAGTTAATTTCTTTAGCTTGGTGTTGCCATTATATATTTTATCTGCTAAGTGACAAGTAGTAACTATATTAAATAATAATATAATTAATGTATTTATTGCAGTAATGAGTTCACAATACAGTTTATGTCTAAGTATAGATGTTCCTCGCAGGTAGGTAAGAATATTGTAGTGCAGTAGAAATAAATGAATTACTTTTAATTAATGATTGGCAAAAAGACTAGTATCCAAGTTTAAAAAAATATAGCTTAGTTGTTGACGAGGACGAGGACATTTTGATAAACGTCAAAGTCGCTTAGTTTAAATAAATATACTCTTTCCAAAGAGAATATTATACATTTCATGCTGAAATAACTAGGTAAGGGAAATGCTAATGCGATATTCCCCTTTTACTTCCACGAAATTGAATAATATTACCTATTAAACACATTATTCAAAGTCACCCAGACATAACCTACAAAAGTTTATGACTGAATATCTATTATTCTCGACATTCTCGAACAAAAATTCTTGCACAAACTAATTCAGAACATCACCCTGAGTTAAACCAGATATTTTTCATTTAAAGACGTAGGAATTTAATATCAGCTAAAAAAATGTATGGGCACCTGCCATTGTTCTTTTATAAGTGTATGTATGTATGTTTGCAAAACTAAAGCGCAAGCCAATCAAAAAAAAAAAAGAGGTCGGAAACACCAGTCAACCTTAAAAAAACATCAATAAAACGACAACAGACAGGTATTTCAAAGATAAATTATTCATAATGCTGAGTTCTACAGCATTATTATATTTTATTTCAAGTCCCAAAGCCTTCGAAATTATATTAAATTTGTAGGTAGGTATTGTTTCCAAAGTTATTAGATTAAAGAAGCCGTATCGCTTCGGTACGTCTGGCAGGGGCGGCATTAACCGCTGCGAGGCTCGGGGAGGGTGGCAGATATTTGCGAGGCTCTTGTCCTTTTTACAATGTATGTGATGAAGTGATGATGATAGACGAGGTGATGATGATAGACGAGGTATGCTAAACTTGGCATTTCATCATCATCATCATCAGCCTTTTAATGTTTCCACTGCTGGGATAAAGGCCGCCTTTCTGTGAGAGGGAATGGGCTGTAATGCACCACGCGGACCCAGTTCGGGTTGGTGGATGTCACAAGTCTTCGAATTTTTGCTTCTAGGACATGCCGGTTTCCTCACACGATGTTTCCCTTCACCATTTTGAGAGCAGTGGTGATAAAATAATTTACCCAAAGTAAAGAGCCTGCGTGGGTTTGAACTCACGATTTACAACTTGTAATTCGCCGCCGCTACCAATGGGCCACTGCTCTCAATTGAAACTTATTATTGTTAAATTAATACTTAAATAAGAAAGACGAAAAAAAAACGCTCAATTAGTATTAAAACAACTCAAAATAAAAATTTCTCTATTTGTTTTTTCACTAAGTTGCACCTGCTATATTTTATCTCTGCACCACCTAAAATGCCTAAGGCATTAAGTCCGCCTTTGTACTTGTGCATAAAGTTTTATAAATAAATAAATACGGAACCATCATCATTATCATTATTTCAGCCGAAAGACGTCCACTGCTAAATACAGGCCTCACCCCAAGTGTCACTACATCGACCGGTCCCGTGCGTCTCGCATCCAAAAAAAATTGGAAAAGTATAATTAAAATCACACATCATTTATATATTTATTGTATTATTTATTGTACACCACAAAAATATATATACAGGGCAAAAAATCATAAAAACAAGTGTACAATGGGCGGTCTTATCGCACAGGACAATCTCTCACAGACAACCTTTGGATTGAGTGAACGAGAGGAGAGGAATTTAGGGTTGTCAGTGTACAATATATCTTAAATCATAATACTTAGACCTAATAACATAAAATACATACATACAATAATAAATAATGTACTAATAAATAATATACTAATAAATAACAAAAATATCACTGAGAAAGGAGAAGACTAATTATAGTGATTATATTATCATTGTGATCTTAATGAACCAACTTAATATTATTGTTACGAATATCAGTTTTCTTAGGAGATCGTAAAACGTTTTAATTGTAAGCTTTTAGGGATGTCGCGCGAGGCCCCTGCAAGAGTGAGGCCCCGGACAATTGGCCTGGTCGCCACCCCCTAAGGCCACCACTGGAGCCTGGTTTACCAAATAATATATTGTTGGAACAGTTCAGTAAATAAAAACCTGGTATTCTTAATTGTATTTTATTTGTTAGGTAAGGTATATTTGGTTCCATTATGTTATTGCAGGTATACTTATTGATGGACAGTTGTTGGGTACTTTAGTGTTGTTAACTGATAAATAACGCCGAAACGGTTGAACATATTTATCAATATGGTTTGGTAATAATAATTTCCGTACTTAGACTCTCATTTGATCCATGGTTTGGTAGTAATAGAGGTGTTTGTTAAGTAACTCGTCGAGAGAGTTTATTTTACCAAACGGCTAATAATTTTTCTATGTATTCTTCGAAACCGTATTGCTTTAATCAAGTGTTAAGGATGTCGGTGTGATTACAGGCACACATAGGCGGATTATCCCTAAGGTAAACTAGGCACGTGCCTAGGGGCGCGATATTACAAGGGACTCACGCGCGGAAGAATTTTAAACAAAGAAAAAAAAATAACATGAAATTAATTGCTATAAATAATACAAGTAAGTAGTAAGTAAGTTCAAGTTCCAGTAGTAAATATTTATACAATATAAAACATTCTTTAATTCTATAGAGATGAAGAGCTTCCTAAGCGTGCTCCTTCTCGATTATTCCTACATCGCCTGATTTCATAATAGAAGTTCGTAAGATACAGCTCAAGCAGATGCTTGTAAAAGTAATTTCCAGAAATTCACTATGGTTTGCTATCAAGAGCAATACTGAGCAAAAACATTATGTTGTAAGTGTAGCTAAAGGCATAAGATCGAAATTAGAACGACTAAAGGTATAATAGATTGCATAAATCTGCTTACATGATCGTAGTTTGGGGTTTTATTTTGATTAAGTACTAGTTATAATTTATAATAATTATGTATATGGCCGCTAGAGGAGCGCCGATGAGGTTCATGCCTATGGCGTTCTCGACTTTCAATCCGCCTCCGCAGGCACATGCGTTATTCTATGTATTTTGTCCCTTGGATGATCTTGGTAGATATTCAGATCACCACACTGTGGTGATCTGAATACCTACCACAGGTAGCAGTGATTGTCTTTGTATAATTTGGTCAGTAAGCCTTTTGTAGATTATGCTCGTAATATAATTGGTTTTGTGTGCGAGTAACATAACTGACAAAATTGAGGTGTGCTATAAATACCTACACCTCCGCCTACTACTTTGGAGAACACAAGAGTGAAGTAATATTATCCGGGAACCTAATATACAACTCGTAGCCCAAAAGCCAAGGATTAACTGCCCCAATCAAGCAAACCCCATGAAAGAAAATAACCATTTCTATATTTTATGTTACCTTTACCATCATAACCAGTCCAAATGCGGAAACATTTGGATCCAAATACGGCCATTGACACACTGACCCCAGGAAAAAAAGTAAACAAACATACATAAATAAATAATACACACAATACCCTATCGGCATCTGTATATAACAGAACGCAGAGAACATTCCTGGTTCAATACTGACAACCTTACCAAAACAGTCGAGACATGGGAAAATTAACCTTATATACTTGCAAAAGATGCAGCTTTTTTTTGGGACGCACCATGATGCTGGTAAACACGTAACGCGCGGATAAAGTAAAAAATATTACAGTTTCTGGAAACAGATTGCGGCTGAAGCGATCCCTTATAAATATATTAAAATGGGAATTATGAGAAGCTGAAGGGGTGGCTGGTTAAATGGTTAAGGGCGCAAAGAACGTACGGGCTTGTCGAATCCGAAGCATGGAAAACTTTTTTTTTTGTCCCTTTTGTGTGTTTTAATATGTTTTTTTAGGGTTCCGTACCCAAAGGGTAAAAACGGGACTCTATTACTAAGACTCCGCGGTCCGTCTGTTTGCCTGTCTGTCTATCTGCCTGTCTGTCACCAGGCTGTATCTCATAAACTGTGCTGGCTAGGCAGTTGAAATTTTCGCAGGTGATGTATTTCTGTTGCCGCTATAACAACAAATACTAAAAACATAATAAAATAAATATTTAAGGTGGGCTCCCATACAACAAACGTGATTTTTTGCCGTTTTTTGTGATAATGGTACGGAACCCTTCATGCGCGAGTCCGACTCGCACTTGGCCGGTTTCTTAAAATTGTGTAAGCTTAAAAGTGTACCGACGTGCTATTTAACCCCCGACGGAAAAATAGAGGTGTTATAAGTTTTACGTGTGTATTTGTGTATCTGTCTGAGGCATTATAGCTCCTAAACGGACATCCGATTTGAATTGTAATTTAGAATTTTATGACTATTTGAATGATACTTTGACATCTTAATTGAACTTTATTATTTTATACTTTGACATCATAATTTAATTTTAATCTTTTATATTTGGACATCTGAATTGAATTGTAATTTAGAGTTTTATGAATATTTGAATGATACTTTGACATCTTAATTGAATTTTAATATTTTATAGTTTGACATTCTAATTTAATTGTTACATCCTATACTATAAGATCCCATCTCTTTGATACTCTGGCGTTAAATGATACCTTAACATTCTAAATAAATTGTGTGTGTTTACGATATTTTATATATTTTTTTGATTGGCATATCTCAAATTCTAATGTGTTGGATTGTATTGTGTATTTTTTATTCGTGATTATGCAATTAATGATGTTAATTCTAGCCTAATAATCTATGTTCTAATGTATGTACCTATATTTGCACGCCACACTTGGCAGAATGTGATGATACCATTTATTAATTTTTAAGACCATAATGTACCATATTCAGACAAATAAATGATTGATTTGATTTGATTTTATAAACCGATTTTGGATTCCGTTTTTTGTTGTTGTTTGAAATGTTACTTTATCCAGAGTGTTCTTCTATGTGTGATGAAAATCGGTTCAGCCGTCCAAAAGTTATGGGCGTTTTACTGTTTGAATCGGGGTGTCTTCGCAAGATATCGTGTCATAATTACGTGTTCAATAGATTGTCGATCGAAGCGCGTCTACTACTAGATAAATTATGTAGCATGCAATAAAAATGTGTCGGAGGTTTTTAAATTTTACTTGTTTTAGTTGAAAGTTGAACTACTAACTACCTTTCATTACGACAATCCATTCTTTAATATACTTTATCCAAAGCTGCAGAATCACAGCCAGATCACGCAGAAGGAAATAGTTCAATATCGAGTCGGTAAAGTGTCCCAACCTATGTAAGTCCTAACTATAGACACAGGTGATTTAATTACGGTATTCAAACTACGCAGCCAAATTACCCTTGTTAGAATAGGTTAGGTTGGTTTCTGAATAACCTGTCTTACCAAGGGAAATGTTGTAAATGTATTCATGTGTTATGGACCAATAAGTTATTAAAATATCATTATTCATAATGCCCAGACCAGACAATTTGAAAAATGTCCATCACTTATTGGGCAGGTTAATAAAAAGTGTGTTTTATTAAATTATATTAATATAGACATTGATTATTATTATAACATCAGTATGGCAGGTAAGTACGATTACTATTTGAGTAACAAATTCAGTTCCCGTAATCTCCTTCGAGCCTAACTTATCCGTGTCGGAGTGCCCTAAATTCCCGAGCTCGCTTCGCTCGCTCTTGGAATAATTATTTGCAGCTAGAGCAAATATTAATATCCTGAATAAGTGGCACCGCTTACAAATATTATTAGATGCCGATTTATCTTGCTGACCAAATAATATAATTTTGGTGGGAAAATGACTTAATGGCAGTTTTTTTTTGCTAAGCTATTTTTTTTTAATTATAACCATACTCATATCCATAATTATTGAATTGCCCAACAGTTACGTAGCGATATTCATAATGACCAGACAATGTGATAATTAATAATGAAGTTTAAATCAATTAATCATATTGTCCTGATTAATTAATTGGTCCATGACATATGCACTGCTCCAAACTTGCTGTGAAAACAACTGTCACTTACATCTTTACGAAATAGTATATAAGTGTCGGAAAGCCAATACCTTAAACGCTTCTTACAACACCTATCGACAAAAATAAGTCGGCTAATCTCAGCTCGGCCCCGCACTGTAACATCAATAGATGCGGACACGACATATTTCCCAACTCCAGCCGGAATGGTAGCGATAGCAATAATATTTTATGCATTATCCTCTCGCGACAGACGTCGTACGGAAAATAAAACATATCCACTCGCTACTCCAGGGATGGCGAACCTATGGGACAGGAGGAACGATTTCAGCCTTTGAATGACATTGAGGAAACAACATGGTATATTAAAAATTAATTAAAAATCGTTGCTCTTAGCTAAAGAGCTCGTGGCTAAATAATAACAGCCGCACGGGTCGATCTTCAAGGTTAAGCAACGCTTGACGAGGTCGGTCCGTGGATGGGTGACCATTTTATTATTTTTATTACTGCGGCCTTACGTGACGTATGTTAGGGTGGGCTTACATTTATCAACATGGTTTGGTAGTACTTAATGTTTGTTAAGTAACTCGTCGAGAGAGTTTGATTTACCCAATGTCTAATAATTTTACTATGTATTCTTCGAAATAATATTGCTTTATTCAGGTGTTAAGGATGGCGGTGTGATTGCAGACATGGTTATTCTACTTTGTCCTATAGAAAGCAGTGCAACTTGGAAGCCCTTGGTAGGTATTCAGATCACTACAGGCAGCAGTGATTGTCCTTGTATCATTTGTATTTTTTTTTTTTTTTTTTTTTTTTTTCTCGTGTCTCCTGTGCAGGTTACAAATAAATATTTTTCTTTCTTTCTTTCTTTCTTTCTTTCTTATTTGATCAAGAAGATTTGATTCAGACATTAGTAGATTATAAACAAATCGGTTTTGTGTGCTAGAATAAATAACATCAGCATCGTCATCGGTCTTTTAACACTGGGAACACCCACTGCTGGGACACAGGCCTCTTCTCTTTAAGAGAGGGAATGCGAGTAACATAACTGACAAAATTTAGGTGTGAAATAAATACACCTCCACCTACTCCTTCGGGGAACACAAGCGTGAAGTAATATTATCCGGGAACCTAATATACAACTCGTAGCGCAAAAACCAAGGATTAACTGCCTCAATCAAGCAAACCCCATGAAAGAAAACAACCATTTCTATATTTTATGTTACCTTTACCATCATAACCAGTCCAAATGCGGAAACATTTGGACCCAAATACGGCCATTGACACACTGACCCCAAGAAAAAAGTAAACAAACATACATAAATAAATAATACACACAATACCCTATCGGCATCTGTTATACAACAGAACGCAGAGAACATTCCTGGTTCAATACTGACAACCTTACCAAAACAGTCGAGACATGGGAAAATTAACCTTATTTACTTGCAAAAGATGCAGCTTTTTTTTGGGACGCACCATGATGCTGGTAAACACGCAACGCGCGGATAAAGTAAAAAATATTACAGTTTCTGGAAACAGATTGCGGCTGAAGCGATCCCTTATAAATATATTAAAATGGGAATTATGAGAAGCTGAAGGGGTGGCTGGTTAAATGGTTAAGGGCGCAAAGAACGTACGGGCTTGTCGAATCCGGAGCATGGTAAACTTATTTTTTTGTCTCTTTTGTGTGTTTTAATATGATTTTTTAGGGTTCCGTACCCAAAGGGTAAAAACGGGACTCTATTAATAAGACTCCGCGGTCCTTGCCTGTCTGTCTATCTGTCACCAGGCTGTATCTCATAAACTGTGATCGCTAGACAGTAGAAATTTTCGCAGATGATGTATTTTTGTTGCCGCTATAACAACAAATACTAAAAACCGAATAAAATAAATATTTAAGTGGGGCTCCCGTACAACAAACGTGTTTTTTTGCCGTTTTTTGTGATAATGGTACGGAACCCTTCATGCGCGAGTCCGACTCGCACTTGGCCGGTTTCTTAAAATTGTGTAAGCTTAAAAGTGTACCGACGTGCTATTTAACCCCCGACAGAAAAATAGAGGTGTTATAAGTTTTACGTGTGTATTTGTGTATCTGTCTGAGGCATTATAGCTCCTAAACGGACATCCGATTTGAATTGTAATTTAGAATTTTATGACTATTTGAATGATACTTTGACATCTTAATTGAACTTTAATATTTTATACTTTGACATCATAATTTATTTTTAATCTTTTATATTTGGACATCTGAATTGAATTGTAATTTAGAGTTTAATGACTATTTGAATGATACTTTGACATCTTAATTGAATTTTAATATTTTATAGTTTGACATTCTAATTTAATTGTTACATCCTATACTATAAGATCTCATCTCTTTGATACTCTGGCGTTAAATAATACCTTAACATTCTAAATAAATTGTGTGTGTTTACGATATTTTATATTTTTTTTGATTGGCATATCTCAAATTATAATGTGTTGAATTGTATTGTGTATTTTTTATTCGTGATTATGCAATTAATTATGTTAATTCTAGCCTAATAATCAATGTTCTATAATGTATGTACCTATATTTGCACGCCACACTTGGCAGAATGTGATGATACCATTTATTAATTTTTAAGACCATAATGTACCATATTCAGACAAATAAATGATTGATTTGATTTGATTTTATAAACCGATTTTGGATTCCGTTTTTTGTTGTTGTTTGAAATGTTACTTTATCCAGAGTGTTCTTCTATGTGTGATGAAAATCGGTTCAGCCGTCCAAAAGTTATGGGCGTTTTACTGTTTGAATCGGGGTGTCTTCGCAAGATATCGTGTCATAATTACGTGTTCAATAGATTGTCGATCGAAGCGCGTCTACTACTAGATAAATTATGTAGCATGCAATAAAAATGTGTCGGAGGTTTTTAAATTTTACTTGTTTTAGTTGAAAGTTGAACTACTAACTACCTTTCATTACGACAATCCATTCTTTAATATACTTTATCCCATGTTGCAAAATCACTGCCAGATCACGCAGAAGGAAATAGTTCAATACCGAGTCGGTAAAGTGTCCCAACCTATGTAAGTCCTAACTATAGACACAGGTGATTTAATTACGGTTCAAACTACGAAGCCAAAATACCCTTGTTAGAATAGGTAAGGTTGGTTTCTGAATAACCTGTCTTACCACGGGAAAAGTTGTAAATGTATCCATGTGTAATAGACCAAGTTATTAATATAGCATTATTCATAATGCCCAGACAATTTTAAAAAAGTGCATCATATAATGGGTACTAAAAAGTGTTTTTATTAAATTATTTTAATATAGACATTGACTTTTATGATAAAATCAGCATGGTAGGTAAGTACGATTACTATTTGAGTAACAAAGTCGACGGAGCCTTCCAATTCCTAGAATAGGTAGCCCCGCTTGAATAGGTAGCCCCGCTAGAATAGGTAGCCCCGCTAAAATAGGTAGCCCCGCTAGAATAGGTAGCCACGCCAGAATAGGTAGCCCCGCTAGAATAGGTAGCCACGCCAGAATAGGTAGCCCCGCTAGAATAGGTAGCCTCGCTAGAATAGGTAGCCCCGCTAAAATAGGTAGCCCCGCTAGAATAGGTAGCCACGCCAGAATTGGTAGCCCCGCTAGAATAGGTAGCCCCGCTAGAATAGGTTAGGTTAGTTTCTCCATAACCTGTCCTACCAAGGGAAAAGTTGTAAATGTATCCATGTGTTATGGACCAAGTTATTAAAATATCATTATTCATAATGCCCAGACCAGACAATTTGAAAAATGTCCATCACTTATTGGGCAGGTTAATAAAAAGTGTGTTTTATTAAATTATTTTAATATAGACATTGACTATTATTATAAAATCAGTATGGTAGGTAAGTACGATTACTATTTGAGTAAGAAAGTCCACGGAGCCTACCAGCGGGGCTCCTATTTCTGTCTGCAGGGTATAAAGCAGGGATGTTACGAATGTTCGCGTTCGCGTTCGCATATGCGAATGATTCGCATCATTTCAAACACTCGCATTCGCATCAAACAATTCGAATGTTTAGCGAATGCGAGTGTATGCATGTCGAGACAGGTAGGGTGGGCGATGAATAGTTGTTTAGAACTTTATTTTTTTATTATGGCGCCGGGGAAGAAAAGTGAAATATGGTGAACTTTCACACCTATTGATCGAGATTATGCGAAGTTTAATATTTGTGAAAAGGTATATTTACGCGTTGAGCGAACTACTTCGGGGCTGCAAACTCATTTGAAAGCCGTTCATGCCGAGGAGTTCGAATTGTTAATACGTGCTGAAACAGAGGTCCAGGCTTCTAAAATATATCATTCCTCCGGAAACGCCACTAAAAGTGGTAAAAAAGCAATTATCTATTGAAGAATCTATAATGAAAAAGAACCAGTGGGACGCTAAACATCCATTGTCGCAAAAAAATTATTACCGAATAAGTGAAATGATAGCTTTAGACAATCTTCTAAACATTCGCACTCACATTCGCATTCGCACATTTGCCTATCAAACAATCGCATGTCTCAAATATGACATTCGTAACATCCTGGTCTAAAGTAAACTAACATGAATGAGATGACGTGAGCTTAGTTCGCTCGCTTTGCTCGCCCACTTTAGCCCCCGTCATTCTCTTAACGTATCCCCGAGCCTAACCTATCCATGTCAGGGTACCCTAAATTCCCGAGCTCGCTTCGCTCGCTCTTGAACGAATTATTTGAAGCTAGAAAAAATATTTATATCCTCAATAAGTTGCACCGCTTACATTTATTATGCTAACCGATTGTATAATCCTGCTGACCAAATAATATAATTTACCTGTGAAAATAACATAATCGCAGTTTTTTTTGCTATGTGAATTTTTAAATAAAAACCATACTAATATATCATAATTATAAAATTGCTCAACCGTTACGTAGCGATATTCATAATTACCAGACAATGTGATAATTAATAATGAAGTTTAAATCAGTATTCATTTCGTAGCGAAATTTGACTTTGCATTGTTCATATTGCCCGGGCATTACACATATTGCCCTGATTAATCAATTGGTCCATGACATATGCACTGCTCCAAACATGCTGTGAAAACAACTGTCACTTACATCTTTACGAAAAAGTATATAAGTGTCGGAAAGCCAATACCTTAATCGCTTCTTACAACACCTATCGACAAAAATAAGTCGGCTAATCTCAGCTCGGCCCCGCACAGTAACATCAATAGATGCGGACACGACATATTTCCCGACTCCAGCCGGAATGGTAGCGATAGCAATAATATTTTATGCATTATCCTCTCGCGACAGACGTCGTACGGAAAATAAAACATATCCACTCGCTAATCCAGGGATGGCGAACCTATGGGCCAGGAGGAACGATTTCAGCCTTTGAATGACATTGAGGAAACAACATGGTATATTTAAAATTAATTAAAAATCGTTGCTCTTAGCTAAAGAGCTCGTGGCTAAATAATAACAGACGCACGAGTCAATCTTCAAGGTTAAGCAACGCTTGACGAGGTCGGTCCGTGGATGGGTAACCTTTTTCAACATACCGAGTTTCCTCCGTGCCTCGGCAAAGCACGTAAAGCCGTTGGTCTCGGCTGACATTTGAAGATCGTTGACTGTCGTTACGAGTAGTCCGAAGCTTGAGATCTGACACCAGTCTAGCCAAGGAGTAACGTGTTACCCAGTTACTGGGTTGTGGAGGTCAGATAGGCAGTCGCTCCATGTAAAACACTGGTACTCAGCTGAATCCGGTTAGACTGGAAGCCGACCCCAACATAGTTGGGAAAAGGCTAGGCAGATGATGCTCTTAACTAAATAACAACAGCGGCAGGGGTCAATATTTTAGATTAAGCTACGCTTGCCAAGGTCGCTCACCGAGGATGGATGACCAAACCGTAGGTCCCGGCTCTCATTTGAAATTTATTGACGGTGGTTAAGGGCACTCAAACGACAATAGTCAGACAATCAGTCTTGCCAAGACGTGCCGAATTATATCGGGTTGCCTAAAACCAACTCCGCTCAACAAGCTATACCCGTTGGCTGGGATTGCACCACCAATAGTAAGAAGGGATGTCGCATGCGCGCTTGAGAAAAATACTAGGCATCCGATGCCCGAGATCCTCTCTATGATCGCACTACAACCCCGGGTAGACTTAAGAGTCGGAAGAGTTTTCTTCGATGCACGCGGGCCATCCAAGACCCACCGTCTAAAGTGCGAAGCTAGTTGTGGAGAGACGTTCTTCCACCACGACCCGACTTCTTGAAACCCCAGGAACACCTGTCCCCTGGACAATAACAACAATCGTTTGCGCACCCAAGTAGGCCGCTGTAAACACAATTTGGCAAAATGGGGTTTTATAGACCTGTCTGATACCCAGTGTGAGTGCGGTGGCCCTTTGCAAAATATGGCACACATGTTTGAGTGTCCCAAGTGCCCATACATCTGGCCCAAAATTTATAAAGAGTTTCCTATCGATTCGAAAAGAAGAAGACGAAGTCTTGCCAAGAGGTATCGTCATATGGACATTCGCTCCATGTAAAATATCTATTGGGGCATCCGGTAAGGCTGGAAGCTGATCCCAACCTCGTTAAGAAAAGGTTGATCCGATTAATTGATTTGAAATCGTCACCGTCTTGCTACAGACTAAAACATCAATAGACGCAGACACGACATATTTCCCGACTGCGGCCGGAATAGTAGCGATAGCAATAATATTTTATGCATTATCCTCTCGCGACAGACGTCCTACGAAGAAATAAAACATATCTACGCACTACTCCAGGGATGGTGAACCCGTGGGACATGGCACTGAAATTGTTTGCACGTGATATTAAGGTAAAGTACATTATCTAATCAAAGTAATACAAAAATGTGGTAAAATTTACTCCTAATAAACTGGGATAAGAAAAAGAGGAGGATGATGGTACATATCTTTTTCACGGCTTTGTTCTATTGACCGCTTCTTCCTCGTGGTCAAACTATTTTGTCAAACTGATTTGACCAAGAGGAATAAAATACCCGTTGGTCAAACTTCTAGGATAGAAACTCTTTTTTCATTTGACTTATCTTGTTGCGTACAGTGAATGGGGACCATTAATTTTATTGGCATTCTATTAGTAGGCAAAATTTGGTATCCAGCACCCTAATTTCGTAACTTTAGAGAATGGTACAAGCATGCCGTGCTTGAATTTATTGCTAACATATGATGTTATAAAATCCGTCTTCTCGACCGCGTAAAACACGTTAAGAGTTGTCAAAAACAAATGTTTCGCGCGTGCTTTGTGCTGTTATAACATTTGCGCAATTAGGGTACTGATTAGTACTTCCAGATATCATCATCAGCCTTATATTGTTCCCACTGCTGGGACACAGGCATCCTTTCTTTGAGAGAGGTAATGGGCCTTAATCCACCGCACGGGCCCAGTGCAGTTTGGTGAATGTCAAACGTCTTTGAATTTTTGCTTCCAGGACATGCCGGTTTCCTCACGATGTTTTCCTTCACCGTTTTAAGAGCAGCGGTGATGAAGTAATTTACACAAAGTAAAGCGCCTGCCTGGATTCGAACTCACGACCTACGAAACGCAAGTCGGGCTGTTACCACTGGGCCACCACTGCTCTTACCACTGCTCTGCTCTTCCAGATATTACCTTTTATAAACTTACGATTTTTCGTCTGCATAATATTGGTAAAGATAAATAAAAAAACCTATTTAAAAAAATGTTTCTCAAAAAAGGTTGGCGATCCCTGCACCAAATGATAAATGGAAAGACTCCAGCACTTCATGGATGCGACGCAAAACGGGCCAAGTTCGAGTCGAGTCATTATCTGATATTATATTATATTTTATTATACTTCTTTATGCTCATGCCTTCTATCATGTTGTGATATTTATGATATACTAAAACGTTGTGTCATGATGAGTTGTTACTGTGGTATCTGTGGATCTGTACTTGGTGTACTGTTGAACGTGTAAGGCGAAATTTGCCAATATTATTCTATAATATATTATTCTTCCTTTCGTGTCGATTGACTACTAGATGAAATTTTATCTGATAAGTACTAAGCCACTCTGTGGCTCTAGATAAAAGTATCATGCTATCAGCAATAACGATGGCTGAAACTTATATGACTTTTTTTTTATTGTTGTTATGCTTGCGCTTGACCACTATCTCACCTGATGGTAAGCAATGATGTGGTCGACGATGAAGCACGCTTGCCTAGAAGAAACCTATTCACTCTTGACTTAGACTCCCAGATTGTAGCTATCAGGAAATACAGACTACGGTAGAGAATTCCACTCCTTAGTTGTACACATACTCGTAATAAAAGTATTCCCAAAAAGTTTTGGTGCGTTTGGGTGGGATGTCCACTATGAACCGATGACTTATCCCTGTACGTCTTGTAGTCCGGTGATGGAATGTGCTAGGAGACCTGCTATCGAAATTCTTCTTCTTCGTCGTATCGATATAATTATATTTAAAATATCGATAGTTTAATCGAAATTATATTTTGTCACTTAGTTAGGCAGGGGTCCAGGGAGAGCCTCTGGCCAGCTCTATCATCGGCATCGGAGGAGCGGGTCACATCACATCACATCATCAGCCTATTAATGTTCCCACTGCTGGGACACAGGCCTCCTCTACGTGAGAGGGAATGGACCGTAATCCACCACGCGGGCCCAGTGCGGATTGGTGGATGTCACATGTCTTCGAATTTTTGGTTCTAGGACATGCCGGTTTCCTTACGATGTTTTCCTTCACCGTTTCGAGAGCAGTGGTGAAGAAATAATTTACACAAAGTAAAGCGCCTGCCTGGGCTCGAACCCACGACCTACAACTTGTAAGTCGCGGCCGATACCACTGGGCCACCACTGCTGGAGGAGCGGGTGGTTGGCAATATCTAATACATTGATTTTGAGACATGCGGTTTGTACGATGAAAAGATGTCTACCTATCTAGTCTGATCTCTTAAAATACAAATAAAACCTTGTTCCTTGTGGAAACTAGAACAAAATACCGTGCGTTTAGCATTTTTGCCATACCTATTATTGGAATCAAACATAAATCTCACAATGTTAGGACCCATATGTTAATTTTCATTCGTGTTGCTGGGCAACTGGGCTTATCCCAGTTGTAAACGACCCGTTGTGCCTATTGGCCTGTCCTGTTTGTTCTGTCTTCTGCTAGATATGGAGGGAAGTGGCAATTTTTGTTTACCTACTCCTCCTTTATTCTTTTCTGGTTAATTTCGTTGCGGGATCCAAGACAGTTAAACTCATTATCCAGGACTTCGTCGAGCTTCATTGCCTCGGTGTTTTTCTGGTGGTCGCCACTGTTGATTCTGGCTTTCAGGAGTTGCAGTGGTTTGGGAATAGTGCGATGGGATTGTTCCAAAAATAAAATACAAATACAAGGCACTCTAAATAAATCCTGAATTTAAAAGCTTGTGTATACAGTCTCCTCTACATTTAATGGCCGACTAACCAGACAAACCACACGTCAATTATAAGCGCATAAATATGTATTTATTATTACCAGCGTGTGGTTAGCGCAGCGTTAAAACACATTAATTAAACAAACAGTAGGTATCTAAGTATTGGGCACGCCACAATTGCGGCGGTAAGGCCCCTGTTTGAGGAGTAGCTTGAGAGGCGTCCCGGCATCCTCACCTTCCACCTGACGCACCTCTCGCGTCCGGCCCTGGTTCAGGCCATGGTACGGATCGTGAGGGCATGGAAAGCTGTCTCCTCCTTCTGCGAAGCAGTAATGCTCGCAAAGGAGGAGGTGGAACGCGTAAGGGAGACGCAAAGGGGAAGCACTCAAGCCCCTAGCCATCGCAGGAGACGCCCCGGGTGTCGGGAGTCGCAAGCCGATTCGCAGCCATCGTAGGCGAGGGCTTGCGGACATGGGTAGCTTGCCGTCCGATAAGGACCAGGCCCGAGTTTACGGCGTGTAGTGTTTCAAAAGTGACGGGGTCCGCTAGGTCCGATGCCTGTCTGGGTCGCGGATTTTGAAAGAGAGTTACCGCGGCCCTGGCTCAAGCAACTAAAGGAACACTGGTGGGTTTAGTCAGTAAAAGTCTGACACGCCCTCTCGCTTCATCCAGAACGGGAGAAGTCATTGGATGAAAAACACCCAAAATAAAAAAAAAAAAAAAAAGTACCTAGCTATAGACGATGCATTTTGAAAATAGGCTCTGAGGCTCTAGACTAGTGTTATTCAATATCAAAGATGGCAATGGCTGAAATGCCAAATGAGAGGGTTTGATCACACATTTCTTTAGCGCTTGACAACCACATGCATTTTGACATTTTGCAATTGCTATAACGACGCTTTCGTTGATATATTAACATGTGTCTGGAGCCTCTGATCAGTATTTAGCTACCAGAGGCTCTGTGAGAATACCAAACATTTTGACATTGTCACTTTGGCAAGGGTCTAGTCTAGGGACTCTCGACAGCTGTATCATTGGCTTCGTTTATATCCTGGAAGAGCAGTTGGTTGATATAACACATTGATTTGTGAGTGCAAAACGAGAGGCTGATGAAAATATGTCTATTCTATTCTATGTAAACAGTACAGACTTAGCTTCTAAATTGACATTAGGAAGGTCGATCTACTAGCGGCCGCGGTGACTATGAATTTGCATTTGAATTTGAATTTGACATGGACAGATGACAATGTTATTATCGAGAATAGAAACTAGATGAGACTGACAAAGGAGCATGGGCTTCACAATTAAAGAAAAACCTTTGTAGATGATGTTGATGATAAGTTCTAATATTTTTAATTTAATTATAAGCCAACTCTTGATCTCGATCTTGCTAAATAGAAAGCGATGGATGAGGTCAATGAAGGATTTCATTTATTATCTAGTTCTTACTTATTAACACACGATTTTATCACAAGTACTACTTCTAAAAAGCTTGAAAGTCTCCAAGCGACGATATTCTCACCAGTTCGACTGCCGAAGGTAGTAGAGTGTCCATAATTTATGTGGAAGGCGTCGCCACGTCACGGGAACGTGACGGACTCCTACTATTTTCACAGTCGCACTACTATTACGCTACAGACATGCAAAAGTGGGTAAGGCTGTGAACACGGTGTTAGGCAATACTGCTCCAAGATTATTTCGGATTTTTCGATTTTTTCAGCGTATAAAGGTATGCGGAACAGTGTGTTGCGGAACCCGCGATCTCCATTTAAAAGGAAGGAGCCTCCGACCAGACGGGTGTTGTGTCTGGTCCGGCAAACTGGAAAATGGCAACGGTTGTTGTCGGACTGATGTATGTTGTCAAATCACTTCGACCTCTGCTTGTGCTATGCAGGATTTTGTGTTGCGTCAGATCATTCGTGTAGAGTAGCAATAATCTACAATTTGTATGTTTTTATATGTTTAGAATAACGTGCGCTTACTGTTAATTCCTTTTTAAAAGAGTAAGTGTGGAGTTTCGTGTCCATTCTTCGCCATAACAAGCTCCATTACCGAATGGACGGTACAATCTTTTATTTTTAATTTAAATTTTTTGGCGTTCAAAAGTGTCCCTTAGTAGCCTAATTGAATAAATACAATTTTGATTTTGTTTTTGATTAATTTTCGTCGATTTGCACACCAACGCCAATTTGTGTTAGCATAGTGATTTTAGAATGAAAAAATATGTACTAATTTAACGGTGGAACCAGTAAGTGAAGTTTCTGTGAGGTCTTTTTCACTGAAGCTAAAAAAACTGAACTGAGGTTCTAGACAAGGGACATTTGATGTCAGCGATGGCGATGATATGCGGATATGAAATGCCAAATGTAAGGGATTGCCCTTACATTTTGGCATTTCATATCCGCACGTGACGTTTCTATAGCGCTTGACAATTCTATACATTTTTACAAGCTTTTATTTAACTTACAATGTATGTAGGTAAGTGTGTTCGGGTAAAATCTTGCATCTCTCTCAAATGTCTCTCTGATGGTGGCGCGTGTGTTGGATCATTCGGTTCTCTTCATGATGGTTGAGCTGGGTGGTGCCGATTCATGCGTCATGTTCGTGAACGGGCGCCGTCAGTTGGGATTGGTCATAACTTAACTGCTTCGGATGTTAATGTTTTTCTAGTACCTATTATATAACTGCACAGTACATGTGTGAGTTCTTTTAATACTTTATACCTTTACGTAGTATAGTATGTAGTGCTATTCTGGGTGCATTGTCCTCACATATGTGAATTTATTAATGTATGTACTCATGTACCTAAATATTATAAAAATCATTGTTTTTTAAAAGAGTAAGTATGGAGTTTCTTGTGCATTCTTCTCCATAACAAGCTACTTTTCGAATGCACGGTAGAATCAACTTTTATTCCATGTAAATTTAAATTGTACGGAGTTTCTTGTGCATTCTTCTCCATAACAAGCTACTTGCCGAATGCACGGTAGAATCAACTTTTATTCCATGTAAATTTAAATTGTGACATTCAAAAGTGCCGCTTGGTGGCCGAGTTGAAATAAATATCTTTTATCTTTTGTCTTGTCAACTGAATTTTAAAGCAGTTATCCTCCACCGATTAAGATGATATTTTTTTGCATACACGTTTAGTTTGGATGACAATGCATGGTTAGCTAAGTGACGTCATTCTAAATCCAAAATGGCGGACGCCATGATATGGGTATCAAATGAAAAGGTTTGCTGAGCAGAATACGAAAAAAGCTGGTTTTAATCAAAGATTTTTAATGAAATATTTATTTACATTATTCCTTTCGTTGATATCATGTCACTTGTCGAGAGGCTTTTTTAAAATTATTATTTATAGGCTTGCGCTTGACCACTATCTCATCTGGTGGTAAGATGATGTGGTCGACGATTAAGCACGCTTGCCTAGAAGAAACCTATTCACTCTTGACTAAGGGCCGATTTCACCAATTATATTAAACGCGATTAGTTCAACTAAACTCAGTTCTGATTGGTTGACACCGCTGATTAACTACCAATCAGAATGCTGTATTTGCGTAAACTGAGTTTAGTTGGACTAATCGCGTTTAATATAATTGGTGAAATCGGCCGTAAGACTCCCAGGTTGTAGCTATCAGGTTACGGTCGGTTAATATTTTATTCTTATCAGTGACAGATACTTCCTTCACCGTTGAAAACTATTTTCAAGCAGGTTGTGGTAAACTGTTTAGTTTAGAATGCTTTTGCTTCGTCTTTTATAATTAAAATTAATCATCTATGTGGACACTAGCTTAGAAACGCCACCGGGCCGTAAGAAGCATCTAAGTTATGACATACATGGACGTTCAGAACATCTAATTTTCTATGTACATTTGTGCAAGTCTCACTTCTTACACGAGTCGGTGTGAAATTCATAGAAATTTAGGTCTTAGATGGCAGTGTCTTAGAAATAAAATAACTTTGTTTATTTAGTTCCTACTACCTTTTCCCCACAGTTTAGCTCACACGGCCTATTCAGGAGCTGAACCGTGCATATTTATAAGAAAAAGTAGCTTATGTTTCGCTAAAGCAAAACGTAGAGCTTGCTTTAGCGAAAAATAACTTTGTTTTCCGGTGCCGAAAAACGAAAAACTATAGGAACCAAAGACACCGACTTCCGAAAACAAAGTTATTTTTCGCTTTGTAGTGTTTTGCTTTAGAAGTCGGTTATTTTTTAATTTAGTACATGTAGCGTTTCCTCTATAACATAATCTGCAAAAACAACCGAAATTTTCAGCGCATGTTTGTTTTTCCACATCAAATCAACAATTTAATTAATATTATATCCTCGCGTACATGCGTCGTAAAACACGAATAACTGTTGTTTTACTCTGGCAAAACATCAACATGTTGTAAACACTGTTGAGCCGTGCCTTTGCATCAAAAACATGTTGCATAATTAATACTACAACATTACATGATGTTTATGGTGACGAGAGCTTGTCAGGGATGTAAAACAGCGTTTGTCAGCTAAAGTTTTAAATGTAAACAAAATGCGATCGCCGAACTGTTTACCAAGGCCCATGTGATACCCTGCACGGTGGATCAGACCGGAATAGAAAATATTATTAAAAAAAACTGATCCCCCAGGGGATCAGATCGAGGGGATCCGACCGGAACAAATCAATATTTTGTAGTAAAGTATTTCTCTTTACTTTTTAACCGACTTTCTAAAATCGAGGAGGTTCTATGTTCGAGTTTATGTGTGTTTTTTTCAATTGTGGACCGATTTTGAAATTTCTTTTACAATGCATGTCCTCGAAAAGAACGTTTTCCAAGCAGCCAAACTGTGCGGCAAGTGTCACTTTTTTTCACTAGTGCTTTTTACTTTCCTGTATTTTTGTACTTAATTAAACTAGATTTATGTTTTGATCAATAAATTAATTTTAAATATTCATTAAATATGTTTGGCAGAACGTATATTTTGCTCGTGCCTTTTTGCGTTACGATGTGACAGCTATTCGCACATGCGCAGTAGATATGCCCGAGGAACTATTAGTTAATCTGTGGATATGCTGAACGCGCTTGAATAAGCCCGCCATTTTATTAATTTATTTATTTCCTCGCACAATGCATAGTAAAATGTTGTATGATACACGTACGTAAGATGATTTCCGAATTGTGTCGATTTATCCACTCATCGGAAATCACCTACCTGCCGCACTTGTAACATAAATAACTATTACAATGCATGCCCTCGAAAAGAGCGTTTTCCAAGCAGCCAAACTGTGCGGAAAGTGTCACTTTTTGTCACTAGTGCTTTTTACTTTCCTGTATTTTTTTACTTAATTACTCTAGATTTATGTTTTGATCAATAAATTAATTTTAAATATTCATTAAATATGTTTGGCAGAACGTATATTTTGCTCGTGCCTTATTGCGTTACGATGTGACAGCTAGTTGCACATGCGCAGTAGATATTCCCGAGGAACTTTTAGTTAATCTGTGGATATGCTGAGCGCGCTTGATTAAGCCCGCTATTTTATTAATTTCATTTTATTAAATTATATAGTTTTTTATTTCCTCGCACAATGCATAGTATGATAATAAATGTTGTATGATACACGTACGTAAGATGATTCCCGACTCGTGTCGATTTATCCACTCATCAGAAATCACCTACCTTCCGCACTTGTAGCATAAATAACTATTTTTGTTTGTAAGTGTATGTTCCAAAATTGCTCTCATTATAATTAGGTAAAGATCTGATAAAGAACTTCGGAGATATACTCTCAGAGAACTCTTCAATAAATAACGGCAAATCTATTGGGATTGCTGCAATCTCATGTCTGTTTATTGTTTATACCATTTCATGTTACCCAGTTACTGGTTTTATAGGAAATCGCTCCATGTACAATACTACCCATATACTACCAGTATTGTACATAGAGCTCAGCGGCATTTGGTTAGACTGATAGCTGACCCTATATTTTTATTCCATATAATATTTTTGATTTCAGTTTGATGTGAACCAAAAAATATAACAAAGGCTTCTTTGAACCCGAAGTATAGGAAAATGGTGTGAACTCGGGGTTATAATGTTATAATAGAACATAGTTTTTGTTTACGTTCAGTGTTCTCCATGGCCCAGTTGGTATTTGGACGATGGAAACATGTCATTTTCCCAATAGACCAATTGACCAAGTTTTAAATGTAAACAAAATGCGATCGCCGAACTGTTTACCAAGGCCCATGTGATACCCTGCACGGTGGATCAGACCGGAATAGAAAATATTATAAAAAAAAACTGATCCCCCAGGGGATCAGATCGAGGGGATCCGACCGGAACAAATCAATATTTTGTAGTAAAGTATTTCTCTTTACTTTTTAACCGACTTTCTAAAATCGAGGAGGTTCTATGTTCGAGTTTATGTGTGTTTTTTTCAATTGTGGACCGATTTTGAAATTTCTTTTACAATGCATGTCCTCGAAAAGAACGTTTTCCAAGCAGCCAAACTGTGCGGCAAGTGTCACTTTTTTTCACTATTGCTTTTTACTTTCCTGTATTTTTTTACTTAATTAAACTAGATTTATGTTTTGATCAATAAATTAATTTTAAATATTCATTAAATATGTTTGGCAGAACGTATATTTTGCTCGTGCCTTTTTGCGTTACGATGTGACAGCTATTCGCACATGCGCAGTAGATATGCCCGAGGAACTATTAGTTAATCTGTGGATATGCTGAACGCGCTTGAATAAGCCCGCCATTTTATTAATTTATTTATTTCCTCGCACAATGCATAGTAAAATGTTGTATGATACACGTACGTAAGATGATTTCCGAATTGTGTCGATTTATCCACTCATCGGAAATCACCTACCTGCCGCACTTGTAACATAAATAACTATTACAATGCATGCCCTCGAAAAGAGCGTTTTCCAAGCAGCCAAACTGTGCGGAAAGTGTCACTTTTTGTCACTAGTGCTTTTTACTTTCCTGTATTTTTTTACTTAATTACTCTAGATTTATGTTTTGATCAATAAATTAATTTTAAATATTCATTAAATATGTTTGGCAGAACGTATATTTTGCTCGTGCCTTATTGCGTTACGATGTGACAGCTAGTTGCACATGCGCAGTAGATATTCCCGAGGAACTTTTAGTTAATCTGTGGATATGCTGAGCGCGCTTGATTAAGCCCGCTATTTTATTAATTTCATTTTATTAAATTATATAGTTTTTTATTTCCTCGCACAATGCATAGTATGATAATAAATGTTGTATGATACACGTACGTAAGATGATTCCCGACTCGTGTCGATTTATCCACTCATCAGAAATCACCTACCTTCCGCACTTGTAGCATAAATAACTATTTTTGTTTGTAAGTGTATGTTCCAAAATTGCTCTCATTATAATTAGGTAAAGATCTGATAAAGAACTTCGGAGATATACTCTCAGAGAACTCTTCAATAAATAACGGCAAATCTATTGGGATTGCTGCAATCTCATGTCTGTTTATTGTTTATACCATTTCATGTTACCCAGTTACTGGTTTTATAGGAAATCGCTCCATGTACAATACTACCCATATACTACCAGTATTGTACATAGAGCTCAGCGGCATTTGGTTAGACTGATAGCTGACCCTATATTTTTATTCCATATAATATTTTTGATTTCAGTTTGATGTGAACCAAAAAATATAACAAAGGCTTCTTTGAACCCGAAGTATAGGAAAATGGTGTGAACTCGGGGTTATAATGTTATAATAGAACATAGTTTTTGTTTACGTTCAGTGTTCTCCATGGCCCAGTTGGTATTTGGACGATGGAAACATGTCATTTTCCCCATAGACCAATTGGTCAAATTTGAATTGGTCTACGGAGCACCGACGCAATTTTACAATGTTAGTAATTTCAATAAAAAAGAAATATCAGTATACCGTATTTGTTTACAAAATAAAATAAAACTTTTTTACAAAAAAAACTTTTTAACAAAAAATCAAACCGACTTCCAGAACAAAAAACTACAAAGCTTAAAATTCTGGAAGTCGGTTTGATTTTTTGTTAAAAAGTTTTTATTTTTCTCTTTTTAGTTTTGGTAGGTACCTCCAATTAACATGATTATCATTTACAGCCAAAGTACATCTCATGGCGATTCAAATAAGCCCAAACACGACTAGGATACATTGTTTTATTTTAGAGTTCCAGTGCCTACCTTCCGGCTTCATCATCAGATCAGTTCGATGGTGCCATTTTCATCAGTATCATTTATTTATAAGTATTTGCTTCATAGTCGGGATATCTTATGCGTAACATACTTATCATTTTAGAGTTCCAGTGGCCATCTGTGGTCTTCTTTATTAGTTCCACTTCACCAAATGATACTTTCTGAGTGAAAATGATTGCATTGTTGATGAAAGTACCAAAATCGGTATATGTTTGCCTATAATATTTGAAGAGTTCCCTCGATTTCTCTAGGATTCCATCATCAGATCCTGACCTGATGACTATGGGACCAACTAGGAAGTATACCCTTTCAAACAAAAGAAGAATTTTTGAAATCGGTCCAGGTGTCTTTGAGTAATCGGGGAACATACATAAAAAAAAAAAAAAGACTCCGACGAATTGAGAACCTCCTTTTTTTGAAGTCGGTTAAAAATTCTACCGACTTCCAAAAAAAAAAAAAAAAAATTAAAAATTACTTTCTTTTTGGACGTCGGTGCTTTTGGTAGGTACCATTTGTTTTCGGTAGGGACACCGACTTCCAAAAAGAAAGTTATTTTTCACTTTGTAGTTTTTTTATTTGGAAGTCGGTAGTATTTTGTTGTAAAAAAAGTCTTTTTTATTTTTCGCTTTTAGTTGTACCTACTTATTAGGCAAGTTGTTTAATAAGGTACATTCCTTGCCAGAATAGATTACCCGAATATCATGAAACTTGAACATAACCGGTGAAATGAGAGTGTACCAAGGTGAACTGTACACATCTGCATACCCCTTTAAAGCGTACTGGCGTGATGTTTCGTTATCAAATGGTATAAAAAATAAACAGACATGCGATTGCAGCAATCCCGAGAGAAGCCGTTATTTATTGAAGAGTTCTGTTGTATATCTTCGAAGTTCTTCATATGAACTTCACCAAATTAAAATGGAACCAATTATGAAACATATTCTTTGAAACAATAAAATAACTTTCAAAATCGGTCCACAATTGACGGAGATATCGATGAACAAACACAAAAAAAAAACATACGTAAAGTCGAACATAGAATCTCCTCCTTTTTGGTAAGTCGGTTAATAAAACTGATTAAATAAGAAGGAACGAAATCATAAAATTTCAGCTGATTCATTCAATATCCAACTAGTCGTCAATGAAAACTATTGTCATTTCAAACTTTTATGAGTCGCTCAATTCGCTCAATACGTGTCAAAAGCTAAAATAAATTCCATATTTTTACAACTAGTATTTCGATTCCAAATTACAGTTTTATCGGTGACGTTTGGACGTCACAAGACAGCAATTTAGTGAAAGTTAACTTATAGTACGAGATCCCACCGCAAAAATGATAAAACATATTTTTATCTTGGGGCACGGCAGTGCCCCCAACAAGTCGACCGACCAAAGACAGCCGTGTCATCCTTTTGCTCGAAGTATGAATATATTATATAACATAACTAGGCATATTCTATTATCTTGTAGTTTAAGTCACCGATCATCAAAATTCTAAGGTACTTTTAGTAAACCCACAAGCTTAAAATTTTGAACACAAGAAGTGTTTAGCCTATAAAGCAAGGAAAACCTAAAACATCCCACAATTTCCCACAACTGTACACACATATCTTTGTAATCCTATATGAATAGACATACAATATATACCAGTACAAAAGTTACTTTTACAGTTCATAAAATTTTTCGTCGCTTAAAATGCCTAGATAGGCAGGTAGGTAAATAGTGGATATAGGCAGGCACAGTAAGTCACAGACGATTTCTTCTTTAATGTACATAAACTATACTTATGAGTCAGCGCAGTGTGTCGAAGGCAAGCGATGGAATAGAGATTAAATTGAGTTAGGTATTTGAATGTATAAAAATAATTTATAAAATTATTCATCAACTGCGCTAACAAAAAAACTAGTTAACCGATTTGGTTTTACATTAGACGAAAACAATAATGTCGAGTACTTATTTAAAACTAAGTCGGTTAATTTGTTTGTTTATTACCTATTTATTTAAGTATCTACTGAATAAATTAGCCTACTTGGATTTACATTTCATCTCACAACTTTTTGCGGTAGAAGACCTACATTGCGAGACTTGTCTTTTTTACATTTTATGTTTTTGATGAGATGAATTTATCGTACTCGTATAATACATTACTGCAGGGTTATTAGCAATATCTAGTCGCAATAATTAAATTGTAATTAACCCTATATACCCATTTTTTTTATGAATTCAACCTCTTTTGAAAAAACCGCCCAATTGCGTGTCGGGCCACGCGCGTTAATAGGGTTCTTTAGTTGCATAATAAAGCGGACTATGAAGAGGGGTTTTTGTTGTTAAATAAACATTAAAACGATTTCAGCGGCCCAAAACGTCTAAAAACGGGCCCACATAGGACGATGGTAACTGAAAAAGGAGTTATAAATTCCAACGTCACGAGTGAAGTAAAAATTTTTTTTATCTATTTGAGTATCCAGCTACCACCGCGGGTAAAGGCAAGCGTTTGTAATAAAGATTTATAACCAGCGTCTCTTAATATTTTGAATACTGCAGTATTGCCGTTACGGAGATAGTCTTCGTTAAAATCGCCAAATATTTAGAAACCGAAAACAAATATTTACATGGTTCATAAGAATATATATACTATCTGTTTAACACAAATAACAACGTTATTTAAGTATTTTTTCAATGACTTACTTGACTTAATGTCCTTTAACCCCTAGATGGGGCAGAGGGCGTCCACAGTTGTCCTCCATCGCGATCGGTCTTGAGCTTCACGCTTCACCTCGCTCCATGTCATTCCGATGCTCGTCGCTTCTGACAACACGGTGCGACGCCAGGTTTGACGGGGACAGCCACGTTTTCGTTTCTTTTGGGGATTCCAGTCTAAAGCTTGTTTGGGTATGTGATCGGGACCCCTTCGGAGCGTGTGGCCAATCCATCTCCACTTGCGACGCTTGATCTGGCGGTCGATCGGGCTCTCGTGGCATTTCTCCAAAAGCTCTACATTGGAGATGGTCTCGGGCCAGTAAACTCCGAGAATGCGACGAAGACAGCGGTTGACGAAGACTTGTATTTGGCGTGAGATGTCCTTTGTCACCTTCCACGTTTCGCACCCGTAGAGCAACACGGATTTGACATTGGACCCGAAGATTTTGAGTTTAATCCTTCGGGTCAGTTGCCGCGATTGCCAAACAGGTCTCAGCTGCGCGAAGGTTGCAAGTGCTTTGGCGATCCGTGAAGCGATGTCCTCTTCACTTTCTCCAGTCTCTGACACAACACTCCCGAGGTATGTAAATTTGTGGATGCGTTCCACTGCCTCTGTGCCAATCAGCAACGGTGAGTGGTTCTTCATACCAGTTCTCATTTCCTGGGTCTTCCGGATGTTTATTTTGAGCCCCGTTTAGCCGTTTCCTGACGTAGATATTTTAGCTTTGCTTGCATATCGGCGTGGGTATGACTCAGCAGGCATAGGTCATCGTCGTAATCCAAGTCTTCCAAGACGTTGGATAATCCCCACTCTATGCCGCGGCGCCTGTTATCGTAGATGCGAAGCATAATTCCATCAAGAACGACTAGGAAGAGGAGCGGTGACAGGAGACAGCCTTGGCGGACACCCGCGTGCACTGTTATGGCATCCGATATGAGGCCGTTATGAGTAACCTTACAGGCATATTTCTTGTAAATACTCTGCAACAGACGGACTATTTTCGGCGGCACTCCAATTTCCAGTAGGCGGGACCAGATACTAGACCACTTCAGCGTATCAAAGGCCTTTTCGAAGTCTACAAAGGTTAGATAAATCTCCCTCTGTCATTCATTTTTCAATAGCAATTGTAAAAAAAAATACTGTTCCAAGTACATTTTATAAGTTGGTCGACTATTACTCGTAAACTTGTAAAACCTACTTAACTGTGATAGTTTTCCTTTTAATTTAGTTATAGGTATATACTAATGCCGTGTATTTTTCGCGTATCCAAAAGCAACCATTTCGCTGGCAGGGACACTTGACTCAACAAAAATTTGCAATTTAAAGCTTAGTTTTACGCAAACGGATCTCTGAATCGAAAAATGGTTTTAACAGATCCGTATTATTTTTGAATGGCCTATCCAACGATACCTCACACCACGGGACAGACGAGAAAAAAGAACATCCACACTTTACGTCTATAGGAGGTACGCGATAAATTTTTGTTTTCATGATTTTGTTTTATCATTTTGTCGGAATTATTAATATGTATATCCATGTCAAATTAAACTTTTCTAGTACAAAGAGTCTCTGAGCTAAGCTGCGGACGGACAGAGCGAAACTTTAAGGGTTCCTTGTTGACTTCGGAACCCTAAAAAGTGCTGTAGAAAATAGGAAAAAAATTGTTGACAGCTCTCAGTCAGCCACAATATGGCCACAATACATAGATATCAGAAAGTATTTTTAAGATTGTAAAAAAATCCTTACAAAATATAAAATTATAAAAAAAAATACAAACGATATAAAAAATAAAAATTCAGCGGTGGGAGCTTAGACCATGAGGAATTGTTGGATAGATGAAATTACCGTCGATTTGGTATGTAGACGTGACAATGTGGGGCGTGCCAATCATAGTAAAATCTAAGTTATTTTTGTACGTGAAAACGCGGTTCTAAAGGTTCGCGAACCTTTCAATGTTATGTTGAAGGAACACGTTCGGAGAAGTACTTTAGCTGTTGTGTTTTAGCATGTCAATAGTGGCTATTGACCCATTTATTTTTATTGACGTTATTTATTTAAAAAAACGGTACTGCCTGAATTGGCCTATTTCGTGATTCTCAACATTTTTCACTTATAAAAACGTTACATTATTTTATTGTTCGGGTTCTAAGGAACCTGCGATATTTTTGGTAGATATTGCTAAATTCAAGTCATTACTTACTCTACCGCAGCCTTATTACCTAAGAAACAGCATTTCAGCAATCGTGATCAGGCGCTTTATGTCATAAAACTCGGCATTACCTACAGTGTATATATGTAAGTTCTACCCAGTCGTTTGCTAATCGCTCGCTGTTTGTCAAATGCACTTATATCTAACTCGCGGATGCCTCGCGGTTTCATTCGCGTAGTTCCCGTTCCCGTGGGAATACAGGGATAAAAAGTAGCCTGTGTCACCCGGGGATAGTGTAGTTTCCCAACGGTGATAGAATTTTTGAAATCAGTCCAGGGGTTTTTATGTGTATTCGTTACATATAAAAGTACAAATCTTTCTTCTTTATAACATTATAAGTATATAAGTAAGAAGTGGGGCAGTGGTTACGTTCCCGACTTACGAGTTGTAGGTTGTGGGTTCGAACCCGAGCAGGCGCTTTACTTTGTGTAATTTATTTCATCACCGGTGCTCTCTGCTCTCAAAACGGTGAAGGAAACCATCGTGAAGAAACCGGCATGTCTTAGAACCAAAAATTCATAGACATGTGACATATACCAATCCGCACTGGGCCCGCGTGGTGGATAATAGCCCACTCCCTCTATGAGAGGAAGCCTGTGTCTCAGCAGTGGGAACATTAAAAAAGGCTCATGATGAAGTAAGAAGTATAAGTATATAGAAAAACCGCCAAAAACTTCTGTATTGAAGAAAGAAAGAAAGAAAAATCGTTTATTTCTGCCAGGCACAACGCATACCAAAAAAATAACAAAAAATCTGAAGAGCAATTATTGCGCAAAAATCGCAATTGTTTTGCTCTTGCAAGATACGTTATAAGCGTGCTGAGTTTCGAATCCAGGAACTTAAACTCAGCAGTAGTGCTTGCATCAATTAGGGCAACGAAGCAGGTCTCTTCTTTTTTTTTAATTTGCCCCACACTAGGAATTTCTTCCTGTATCGTGGGTGCGTTTACAAACATATAAACTTACACACACAACACCCAGAGCCGGAACAACTATCTGTAGCTCATGCAAATATTAGTTCCGTGCGGGAATCGAACCGGCGACACGCAGCGCAGCAGTCAATCGCTCAACCACTGCACCAACCGTGCGCATCTTTCTCTGTTTCTTTTTTTCTAGTTGTCGATATATAATTATATACACTCCTCCTAATCGATTTAGATAACGGCGACCCCATGAAATTACCATGTTTTATTGAGCAGTGGTGATCCAGTGGTAACGGCCCCGACTTACATGTCGTAGGTCGTGGGTTCGAGCCCAGACAGGCACTTTACTTTGGTTAAATTATTTCATCACCACTGCTCTAAAAACGGTGAAGGAAAACATAGTGAGGAAACCAAAAATTCGAACACCAACCCGCACTGGGCCCGCGTGGTGGATTATGGCCTATTCCCTCTCACAGAGAGGAGGCCAATGTCCCAGCAGTGGGAACATTAAAAGGCTGCTGATGATGATGATGATGATGTGAGTACTATGTACCAACTGTAAATCTACCATTTTCTGTACCTTTGTGTCGTTCGTTGACTTCACTGTGCCCTGGCAGTTGATAGTGTGTCATGCTATCTCTAATGTCTCTCTGATGGTGGCACATGTGTTGGATCATTCGGTTCCCTTCATGATGGTTGAGCTGAGTGGTGCCGATCCATGTGTCATGTTCGTGAACGGGCGCCATCAGTTGGGATTGGTCATAACGTAGCTGCCTCTGCCTGTTTTTAATTACCTATTTATTGTATTTTTAATTGTTTGTTTTACTGTAGAAGCTTTTGAGTGCGTTACTTTTTTTTTTTTACATCGTTCTCACATATATGATAGCGCTGGTAAATGAAACTAGCAGCAGAGACGAAATCAAAACGTCAAAAAGGCAGATGACATAACGGAAACACGAATTATGTATTGTTATTGTAAAGATTTGTTTTTATTTGAGTAATATTTTAAAGTCAAAAATGGAAGGTAGATTCACCGACTGTTAGTTTATTTCAATAAAATAATTGGTAACTATATTCGTTCAAAATATTTGTAAAAAGTATTATTAATTACTAAACAAATAATGTACACAATTACTGTATTTTTACAAACCTAAATCTATAATTAATTGATAAAAGAATGTCACCGGATGTTGTTGCTGTGTGACGTCTTGTCATTTGTTTAAACGTATAAATAGGCTGGTTCTAGTCGAAAGAACTCAGTATTGAATTGTATTGAACTGTGCACATATCATTATAAAATTAAGTTGTGAGACTTACTGTTGGTGTGAGTAATAAAAAGTGTATATAAGGTGTCTGATCGTTATCATTTGAGAATCCTGAGTACGCCCGCTCTTACATCAGAAGAAAGGGATCAACCCGAGCCTCAACTGGACCCATCAACGCAGTCGCCTTGCCTAGCCTACCGACCACTCGACCAGGACATTCGGATGAGCTGAATTTACTTCGTTGCCAGATCAAGTTGCAGAAAAGGATGTTTTTCAAAAACAAAACACCAATACCCACAAGCTAAGTAAAATTTATTTACCTAATTATGATCTTGACCAGCATAAAATAACAATTGAGTGAACAAGTTACCTGTCTATCCACCGTGCGAGGTAGTCCAGTCTATTGCTAGGATGAAGGGATTTTCATGCTTGCTAAGACGCGCCAAGCAATTTGTAGACACTAATGCTCATTCTTTTGCACTCGTAGCACAATATTAAGTAGCTAAACTAGATATTATATTGTGTATTGGAATTGTGTGTGTATTGAATAGACTTCAAATCAAGCTAAATCTTTTTTTGAATATGGTACCAAGTCATAAAGTTTACTTTCAAGTATTTTTCCTAATGCTCCAGTGGCATAAAATCATAGTTTTACCAAGCTGAACCCCTCGGGTCAAGCATCAAGAACACAAAACAAACATGATTTGCGCGAAACTTTGACTTTGGATATCAAAATACTTCATTAGATGCCACTAAATATGATACACATACAAATAAAACTTTCGGTTATGCCCATTATTTTCATATCCCTTAATAGAGGAGCTCGTGGCTAAATAATAACTTAAGTTAAGCAACGCTTGACGATGTCGGTCCGTGGATGTGTGACCATTTCAACATACCGAGTTTCCTTCGTGCCTCGGAAAGCACGTTAAGCCGTTGGTCCCGGCTGTCATTTGAAGATCTTTGACAGTCTTTACGGGTAGTCCGAAGCTTGAGATCTGACACCAGTCTTGCCAAAGGGTACTGTGCTACCCAGTTACTGAGTTGTGGAGGTCAGATAGGCAGATTGATTGGTTTAGGTTACTACACCGGTGCACAGGTTAATTTCCATCAAAGCTGTGTATGGTTAAGATAACCGTGTGAACATTATACTCTCGTAATATTTTTCATGTTTCAGATACCATATTGTGTCACAGCCTGAAGCTTCTGCTGAAGGCTAGCGATTCAGATGCTGAGCGCGAAGGTTGACGTGTCAACATCTGAGAGGTTAAGAAGAACAGCATGCGAGCAGTTCGCTGGTCTTAGCCGAACGGTACGAACGTGCGCAAGTTTGGAATGGAATACTCGGTGAGTCGCTTCCATTTTATTTTGATAGTGAAGTCGAATATTCTCTAGTGATGAGATGCTATTTCGAGTTTTAAGTGTTCATGTTGGAACACTGAATTGGTTGGTAGTGGTTATACCTAGCACTATCACTAGGTAATTAAGACACACCTGGTAAAAAGCAAGTAGCTAATAAGTTACCTATTGGGTTGTTAGTACTTTCCTAGTTTCAACATTTGGTTCAGTACGAACTTTAGGATGAGATATCCCATAAGAAGGAGATGAAATATCCAAAATGACTGAATAACTAGTCGTTTTCAGTGGCAAAGCGAGTTAGTAATGTCGTTGGGCTATCGTAATTGTATCGAGTTAGTAACGGTACTGGTCATTTGCGTGTATTCAGGACGGATCTTGTTGCGTAACGATGTACAACCACCGTCTTCAGATCTGAATTCACTTGCTTACTTTCAAAGTAATATTATGATAACAGTAGATCACGCGATTGTTTTTCTTACATGAAAACTGAGTTAGTGACCGACAGTAAAGGGTTAATGTTGATAATCTGATATTTATGATATTGATCAGAGTTAATTCGTGAAGCTCCTTAATAGTATCAGGGTTAGTTGTTTCCCTTTTATAAGCCATCAGTATGTTCCAAAATCTTTAAGTAGAAAACGCGAATCATGTTGGAAGGATACCCGATCGCCAAGTTCTTTGAGAATTAGACGTCATAGTTGATGACTGTGGTAGTGAAACCGAATCTGATTAACATGGTCTACTCATAAGACCAATTCTGGACCGCACCTCATGCGTACCATGTGGCGATGGGTTTTTTTAAAGTGGGTTTATGAGTTGAGTATGCATTGCCTTTACTTTGTTTAGTTTAACTTGTTGATCGTAGGACCTTTTTCTAATGAATAGTGTTGTGTGGGAAACTTTAGTACGAAAACTGAAGAGGCCCGGTATTAAGTCCGCGATAGGTGATTATGACAGGATAGTGATCGTTATACACCGAAAGCTTTAAATAGATACGCTTAAACCTACAAGTATGGACACGGTAGGTTAAGGAAGATGCCAGCGGGTCATGTACCAGTCGATGTTGATGTTAAAAGGATTTTAATGATGATGAGCAAGCTCAAAATGTCGAGTAATTGAGTCTATCAGCCGTATTATGTTTGACCGTACCAGTGGATTCTGGCGGAGGTCGGGGTCTTGAGAGACCGTTGTGTGAGAGCAATATAATTGCTGTTCGGCTACAGAGCCGTGGCGTTAGAGGTTTTACTCGAGGGTTTCTGTAAGCTTGGCAGTTTTCGCTGCAGAAGAAGTTTTAAAGTTTGATTTGAGCGACTGGTGGTACATGGCCCAGGGTAATGATTTAGTTAAAGATCAAAGTTCTAAAATTTCCCTATTGTCACGAACCCAATGATCTAGTTTGGTCAGGAGTAGCCGAGCGTTGTGCGTTGGCCTGTGTGGCAACTGTTGGCCTTTATGGCAACTGTTGGCCTGTGTGGCAACTAAACGCCAGTGTGCCAACTGGAGGCCTTTATGGCAACTGTAGGCCAGTGTGGCAACTGGAGGTCTTTGTAGCAACTGTGGTCCTGTAAGTTGGTTTAAAATAAACACGTTTGTGTAAGGAACCTTACAGAGGATTCCTGTAGAGTTATGAGGTTAAAATAAAGTAAACTCGCATAGTCACGCGAGAGGTGAGGTCACCATGTTAATGTTGATGACGTTCGAATCGACAAGCCTTCGTTACGAAAATTGAAATAATTTTGGTTTTCTATTTTTTATTACTATGCGTAGATTGTGTTAGTAAGATATACAAAGCTGAAGTACCAATTGAGATTGTAGATGATGAATAGACGTAACATAGGACAGACTAAATCTCTGTGTGAACAGGTTCTGAGTTCAGAGAGTTGAGTTGACTCGACATCGTAGGGACATGCGAGTAGAGCAATTGAGAAGAGAGCTATGTGATGGCTAAAGGTCGTGAATAAGATACCTGGTGTCTTTTTCTTTTGTTTCATTTAATGTGACATTAGTGACTATCAGTGGTATTTGGACTTTGTAATCACGAAGATTAGAAGCTTTTGCGTTCCGAACTTCACCCTATTGATGATCATTGAATAAGTATAACTTTTCAATTAATCTTTTGGTACCTCATGTAGAATTATTACAAATGGGGAATCCACTACAATGGCACAGATTACAGCCATTATTATTTTCTTTTTCTTCGTACATCATGCTATTACTCGCGGTACTAGAGCTAACAGTCAAACTGAATGGGTTTGGGTTAATAAAATAGGTGAATTGTAATTGGCATTAAAATATACGAAATCTAAGGCTACTGAATGGCCCTTTTGATTAACTAGGTAAAATAGCCCCTCCCCTGCAATTGAAAATACCATATCCGTTTAGACCCTAAGCATAGAATGGCCGAAACGGAAGCAAAAAAATAAAATAAAAAAGGTTTTGGTTTTAGAAAAAGACTTTGGTCACTCAATGAACTTTGAACGACTAGACCGTGATAGCAAGAATAAATAATAATGAAAAAAAAAAGGGTTAAAACTTTTTATAACATTATTCAGAATTGAAAAGCTTAACTTATGGATAAAAAAAAAGAATGTTTTGTTTGGTTAAATAAAATTTAGTCGAAACAAGTCAAAGACTGGCCTCTGAATCTTTATGATCAAGCAACGAACTACGACCTCTGAGTTTCAGAATTAGTTGGATAAATAAAATTCTGTCAAAACAAGTCAAAGACGGGGCCTCTGAATCTTTATGATCAAGCAACGATCTGCGACCTCTGAGTTTGATAGTTAAATAAAACTCAGTCAAAACAAGTCGTAAGACTAGCCTCTGAATCTTTATGATCAAGCTACGATCTGAGACCTCTGAATTTGATTTGAGTTAGCAAAATGGATGTGTAAAAAGGGCTTGGTCATGCCTATGGTTTAAGTTGGATGATTCAATAAAATTTAAGTCAAAACAAGTCAAAGATGGGCCTCTGAACCTTAATGGACAAGCCACGATCTGCGATCTCTGAGTTTGACAGTTTCACCAGAACAAGCAATAATGTCGCCTCTGAGTCTGGTCTGAAAGGTTTTTGCATATTTTAATTTTTTTTCATGATTTTCAGAGATTTGCTGGGCCTAGCAAGGCCCGCTCGTCAGTATGGCCGTGATAGCGCTGGTAAATGAAACTAGCAGCAGAGACGAAATCAAAACGTCAAAAAGGCAGATGACATAACGGAAACACGAATTATGTATTGTTATTGTAAAGATTTGTTTTTATTTGAGTAATATTTTAAAGTCAAAAATGGAAGGTAGATTCACCGACTGTTAGTTTATTTCAATAAAATAATTGGTAACTATATTCGTTCAAAATATTTGTAAAAAGTATTATTAATTACTAAACAAATAATGTACACAATTACTGTATTTTTACAAACCTAAATCTATAATTAATTGATAAAAGAATGTCACCGGATGTTGTTGCTGTGTGACGTCTTGTCATTTGGGTGAATTTCAACAAATGCCATTTTTCTTATCATATCGGTGAACTTTTTCATTTATATTTATTTTTTATTTTTTTCATGTTTAATGTAATATTTAGGATACTAAATACTCCCTTATTGGTAACCATCAACGTATCTTTTAAGACTATGGAGAAAATTCAGTTTGAATTCTGGTTTCCACCGATGTGACAATCCGGCACCGATTATCTTTTCTGTACACCGATATGATAAATTTATTCACCGATGTGATATACATATACAGCGATATGATAATCTATCCACCTTTGAACATCAAAAAAGAAATAGTAGGCTTATACATTTTTGAAGGAGTGACTAAGAACTGAATACCTGAACTAAGGGTATTATTTTCTTAGAATAAAAAATAATGTTTTTTTTTATTATCATTGTGTTTATTTAAAAGAAGTATAAAAAACAAAAATTTCTTGTACGTTATTGTACAATACACATTTATTAATGTGGCGATCAAGCTAATTGTTTTGCCATGTGTACACTTAAAACATTGTGGCGTTCTAGGTTCAACAATACTAAGAATAGAAACTTTATATAAGAAAACTTTATATACCTAATTAATCAGCCTTTTAAGTTTAACCTTAATCATAACAACACTACAATAATCACAGCTTTAATTATCACTTAATTTAATATTTTTAAAATCTTTGTTCTCAGTGCGTAAGTATCATAGATTACATAGAGATCGCTTATATCTTACATCTAGCAAATAATCTTTACCCTTAAAAAAAAAACTTAAATTAAATCTGTCAGTATAATTTGGTTATTATGTTAATCAGCCTTTAAGTTCAACATGCGTGATTTCACTACAGAACTTGAACCGTCTTCGTACTCCACTTTTATTAAATTGCACCATAATTAGACTTTTAAGTCATAGAAGACTATGTAGTATACCTATAGTTAATCACAGCACTTAATTACGTACTTTTATAATTATTATCTGTTACAACAATTAAACCTTTTTTTTTCAATTAAAACTAAAAACAATAAAAATAAAAATTTTAAAAACAAATCAGCCCAGATCAAAATAAGTCATCATCAGTGTCACTGCAACCAAATATATAATTAAATCTCTGTTTGATGTCAGGAGTTGGTTTACGTGGCTCATTTTTTTCTTTTTTAAAGTTAATTTTAGATTTTATTCTAAATATTTCCTCATCGGTGTCACTGTCTTCCACGGTAGGACTTGAAAATCTATTAGATGCTTTTACCGTATCCTCTTTATTTACGAATTGAGTTGATTCCTCTAAACCAACTAAAATGTTCGTGTCAATTTTCTCTAAAAATGAACAGGCAGGAGTACTTTGATCAAGATCTACATAGTTCAATAGCAAATTTTCAGACATTTTTGTCGAAGAGGATGATCTGGGTGCCGCATTTTCCGAGATTTTTAATGTATTTGATGGTGTAAAATACTTTGAATGTGATGGCTGTGGGAACAAAATTAATTTGTCAGTTAACTTTACTGGTCGCATTTTAGTGATATCTATTTTCGATTTAGTTCTGGATTTTTTATTACTCGAAGTAGAAAGTTGAGGTTTAGACTTAATTTCGTGTTCGGTTGACAAATTGTGGAAGTCTAGATGTTTGCCATGTGGACATTTAACAACATATTTCATACATTCATCTTCTATACAAGAAAGTCGACGTAAAACTATACGATTTTTAGCTTCTTTAGTCCAAATGACTTGTTTGACTTGCAATGTTCCACGAAATGTGTTCAAATTTGTAGGGAGAAGCCAGTCCTTTTCTTCAACTTCATATTCTTCTACAGTACTAATTTTTACGCCTTGGACAGCAGATTTTAAATAGTTTACAAAAGAGTCTATATTATTCATATCACCATCGTGTGCAACAAATCGATCCGCCGTTCGCTTCAGTAGCCCACCTACTCCATCTGGCGCACCTTTTCCATGACCACATTCACTATAGTTCCATATTATGTTAGTCAGAGAAGAGCAGTAAATACTGAGTTGGGACATAATATAAAAAATTTTCTTATTCCGATACTGGCCTGATGGAGAATCAGAAATAATAATAAGATTCTGAACAATTGGAGCTTCCTGTTTAATTTCTTCTAATATTGGAACAAGGTGAGCCCAAACGGCGGCAGCATCATGGCGCAGTGAAGAACTAATAGTGCAGAAACATTGAGTTATTATATTCTCTTCCTTATTTTTATAGTAAATTACAGCAGTGTGTAATGTGAATTGTTGACGACTGCCACCAAAGTGCATAGATTGTATTTCGGACCCGTACTTGGAGCTATAGTTCTCACTAAAGTCAATGTGAACGACACAATCCTTTTCAGTCATGTTTTGTTTGTAGTGCTTAAAAGCTTGACTTTGATTTCGTATATTACTACAATGTGTTAAGAACGGTTTCAGATTGTTTTCAAATATTTTGATTAGTTGTAATGGTTTAACGGTTATTTTTACTTTTTCTACATTAACGGCTATTTTATCGACTCCATTTTTTTTGTAATTCTTTTTTATCTTCTTCCAATTCCAATAAATAACATCTTTGGAGTTATCAAATTCTTGATAATTTAAATGACGATTCTTACAGACAGGACATGTTCTTTGCAGGCATTCTACCTTAAAAATATCACAGCAAATACTACTTAGAATTTCAGTCGTGGTGTTTTCTTTTATGATACGATTTCTTTTTAAAGATGATATAACAAGATCCATGTTCTCATGTTTCTCACATAGGCATGTATTTCTCAAGTTTAATTTTGGCTGCGTGACCCAAAACGGCCTCATTCTTGTAAAAGTGACGTAACTGATTGGAGGGTAGCCCGAAGTCAAATACTTTTTGTGTAAATTTTTAATTGTGTCTTTCATCAGCCTTTTCTGTTTTTTTACTCCATTTTGTGTGACAGTATCCTTTTTACCTGGGCAAAGATTTGAATTTTCATCATCCTCAAAAAACTGAACAACAATCTTACGGATACGTTTTTGCAGGTCTATATTTTTTGGCTTCGTTGGGATTCGTCTCACTTCTAAATTACTCTGTTTTAATTTCTTAAATTCTTGATGTAGTCTCATGTATCTCTTTTTGTACATTAGTTTCTCTTTATTAGCCTTTGCCAATTGTTTTCTTAAATCGTGTATTTGCTGAGTTTTAACGTTTTGATATTTACGAAATTTCATTTTAATGTCTTGTTTGAATTTAACAGTATTAAAGGATGTGTCTAAGTTAGGACTATTTGGGCGTAATGTTGATTCTTCTGAATTTATAGAACTAATACTTGGCGTTCGTAAAGGAGATGCTATTGATAAATCTAGGGGACTGCTTGTACGTAAATAGTGGGAACTACTCGCTACTATGGCATCAATACGCAAATTAGGACTATTACATCGAACATTCTGTCGCAATAGCCGTGGGCTATGAGGTCCTATTAGTTCTTGAGAAATACCGGGCTCATTATCTTGATTTTTCGGTAGCGATTCTGCGTCATTGGTCTCTGAAACACTTGTTGGGTTGTTGCGGGCACCATTTGCCTTATTTTTTTTCCGCTGATAATATGCACGGGCACTGATTCGGTTTTTCTTTTGTGCATTGCGACGTGCATGTGCAGTCATTTGGCTTCGGGTTAGGATAAGTCCAGCTGCCTTTCTTTTAGCTAAGCGTTCTCTGTCTTTTCTTAAATGCTGCTCTCTTAACACAGGATCACTTTTGATTTTAGCTTTTCTTATTCTTTCCATCAACCTCTTTCTCTCTTTTTTCTCCTCCTCGTTTAGTTTTGATTTCAGCATTCTTAAACAAAATTAATCTTAAACAAAATTACTCGAACGAATTGTGTGCGGCACGAGCTGCACACAAGTTAATATTTATGAAAGTTAAAAAATATAATATGTGTATATGTATGTATATAATGTATGGTTGTAGGTATGCTCCATTGTTTTTTTGTTTACTTTAATGAAATGACACTATGTCTACCAATATGATAAAATTACACCGAGGTGATAATATGATCTACCGATGTGATAAAACAATCCACCGATGTGACAAAACTATGCGTCGATCATGAATCAAAACACCGATATGATATTTAAGACACCGATTGATTTTTCTTATCACATCGGTGTAAATTATCACATCGGTGGTAAAAAAGACCACCGATTACAGCGATATGAGAACAGCGACGTGAGAAATTATCGACTTTTTTGAAAATTATGAAAAATGTATAATATTTAGGCTAAATTCAAGTACCTATAATGATGCTAATTTACTTACTATGTCTGTTAGAACCAAACAATCGTAATAAAACTTCACATTACACTAGAAAAATGCAACCACCGATAATATAAAATAATTGCTTGGAAGTAACTGAAATGTCGTACTTACGTAATTGGCGGGAATATGCAGCGATTTGACACACGTCCGTCCTGACTGCGCACTAGCACACACTAACGAGGGAAATAAAATTGGGGTGGGGACACTGTCGGACTCATCGATGCAAAGTTAGGTTTAAATTACTTTTGTGCAGCGATATGACAAAATTTTGCGAGACAAGTACATTTATGCCTCTCAGTAATAAATATTATGAATTACGTAATAAAATATGCTACATATTAATAATAAAACTAATATTCTATGAAATAGAATAAGTTATATTCTTAAGTTACTTATTTTTATAACGATATAAGCGTTTTTGCTTGTAAAAAAAGTAGAGGGACAGCACCGATGTGACAAAAATAGACGTTTATGTATTTATTTCTACCTTTGTAAATAGACTTAGACAAATAATATTTTATGCCACAACCCAATAAATACCTAATGAATACAAAAAAAAATAGTACAGAACAATATTCCTTTTTTCAAATACTAATTTCAATGAAGACAAAAAAAAAAGTCGTTTGGGAAATTCACCCATTTGTTTAAACGTATAAATAGGCTGGTTCTAGTCGAAAGAACTCAGTATTGAATTGTATTGAACTGTGCACATATCATTATAAAATTAAGTTGTGAGACTTACTGTTGGTGTGAGTAATAAAAAGTGTATATAAGGTGTCTGATCGTTATCATTTGAGAATCCTGAGTACGCCCGCTCTTACATATATGTATTTTTTTTTCTCAACAAGATAATGTAACCAAATACTTGTAAAACACTTTTTTTTTTAAAAGAGTAAGTGTGGAGTTTCTTGTCCATTCTTCTCCACAACAAGCTACATTTCCGAATGGACGGTAGAATCAATTATTATATTATTTTTTTTTGACGTTCGGAATTGCCGCTTAATGGCCTAATTGAATAAATAAATTTTTGATTTTGATTTGATGCTTTATTGACAACTTGGGTTCTCAACAAAAGTATCTTGTAAATTTAGAAGCTCCTACATGGTTTATATCTATCTATATATATAGAAGGCAATGTCCTGACTGACATATCAATGCCAGCCTAAACCACTAATGATAGAAATTTGAAATTTTTAGAGGATATTGATTTTATAATGTAGGTGTCATTTAAGAAAGGACTTTTCGAAAATTGAGCCCTTATAGGGATTATATAGGGGATGAAAGTTTGTATGGTCAGTTTTATTTACTTTTAGACCGTCGGAGCTCAGTTAGATTTTCTAGAACTGGCCAGGTGACCAGAATCAATCTGCCTAGCCTTTTCCCAACTACATTGGGGTCGGCTTCCAGTCTTAGCGGATTCAGCTAAGTACCTGTGTTTTACATGGAGCGACTGCCTATCTGACCTTCACAACCCAGTAACTGGGTGACACGGTACTCCTTTGCAAGACTGGTGTCAGATCTCAAGCTTCTGACTACCCGAAACGACAGTCAAAGATCTTCAAATGACAGCCGGGACCAACGGCATTACGTGCTTTCCGAGGCACAGAGGAAACTGGGTATGTTGAAATGGTCACCCATCCACGGACCGACCTCGTCAAGCGTTGCTTAACCTTGACGATCGACTAGTGATGTTATTATTTAGCCACGAGCTCTAGTGGCGAGAAAACTGAAGAAAAAAGAAACCGGGGAATCATGAGGGTAAGAATTATATCCGGGGATGAAATCATGTGTGGTAAAGACTCTCAAACTACCAGGAAACCAGAATTATGAGGAAGTCGAAAATCACAAAATCTATATTAACCAGAGCGAAGCCGTGGCGGGTAGCCAGTTAATTTTATACGCGGAAACACTTTTCACACACAAAAAGTGTCGAAAAACAATGAGTATAAAAGACGTCGACTTCGGAAAAGAAAGTTATTTTTCACATTGTAGTGTTTTGCTTTGGAAGACGGTTTGATTTTTGTTAAAAAGTTTTTATTTTTCTCCTTTTAGTTTTGGTAGGTATCTCCAATTAACATGAAAATCATTTATAGTCAAAGAACATCTCATGACAATTCCAATAAATCCAAACACGACTAGGATACATTGTTTTATTTCGGAGTTCCAGTGCCTACCTTCCGGATTTATCATCAAATCAGTTCGATGGTACCATTTTCATCAGTAACATTTATTTATATGAATTTGATATATCAGAGTCGAATAACCATTCGAGATATCTTATACCCGTGAAATACTTAGCATTACATAGCATCTGGGCATACTTAGCATCTGGGCGCACGGTTGGCGCAGTGGTTGAGCGATTGACTGCTGCGCTGCGTGTCGCGGGTTCGATTCCCGCACGGAATAAATATTTGTATGACCTACAGATAGTTGTTCCGGCTCTGGGTGTTGTGTATGTGAGTTTATATGTTTGTAAACGCACCCACGATACAGGAAGAAATTCCTAGTGTGGGGCACCGTTTTCTTAATAACGTTTTCTTAAAAAGAAAAGAAAGAAAAAAAGAAAATTAAGGAGTTCCAGTGGCCATCTGTGGTCTTATTCATCAGTTCCACTTTACCAAATGATACTTTCTGAGTGAAAATGTTTGCATTGTTGATAAAAATATCAAAATTGCTATATGTATGCCTATAAATATAATATTTGAAGAGTGCCCTCAATTTCTCTAGGATCCCATCATCAGATCCTGACCTGAAGACCATGGGAGCACGTACAAAGTATACCCTTTCATACAAAAGAAGATTTTTTCCATTCGGTCTAGGGGTCTTTGAGTAATCGGGGAACATACACAAAAACGTTTCCGCAAATTGAGAACCTCCTAGAAACTACTCTAAAGAAACAGCTACGTTAGAACATCACACACAAACACATATGTAAACAGCATCAATAAAAAAACATGCATCAAATGTAAGCACTCAGATTTTAAGTAACTTAGCTTGTCGCCGCGGATTATTCAAATCGCATGCGTTCTCGAACGGGCAACACTCTCGCTGGGATGATCTAACGTGGTAAGACTTTGTCTATACAATGGTATAAGCTGGCCAAAAGGAGATTTTTATGAATGCATTAGTGGTAGCAGGAAGTTTTTAATGCTTGTTTTTAAACGGCTTCAAAAAAAAGAGGAGGCTCTGAATATTCGTCGGAATATTTTTTTATGCATTTTCTCCGATTACTCAAAGACGCCTGGATCGATTTGGAAAATTCTTCTTTCGTTTGATAGGGTATACTTTCCAGGTAGTCCTATGGTCATCAAAACAGGATGTGATGATGAGATCCAATAGAAATGTGAAAGTGGGGAGTATGTATGAGTGTATGTGTGTGATACTTGAAATGAGGGAAGATCTATCTTAGTTGTACGGGCAGAGATTAATAAGTATTTGATTCATCAAAGTCGGTTATTAACCGAATTCAAAAAAAGGAGGAAGTTCTCAATTCGTCAGAATTTTTATTTTATTTATGTTACCCGATATCTACCTGTCTAAGCGGTTATTATCAAAGCAGGGGATCTTTTTTTTTATTTATTTAATCATCCAATGACTCTACAGTTCTGGCTGAAGCCTGAGGGCGTGTCAGACTTTTACTGACTAAAACCCACCGTGTTCCTTCAGTTGCTTGAGGCAGGGCCGCGGTAACTCTTTATTTCACATTTATCCGCGACCCAGACAGGCATCGGCCTTAGCGGACCCCGTCAGTTTTGCTGACATCTCTTTGAAGCGCGCGTGGAACACAACGCGCCGTCGACTCGGGCTTGGTCCTTATCGGACGGCGAGCTACTCGTTACTCGCCGTCCGCAAGCTCGCGCCTACGGTAGACGGGAATCGTCTTGCGACTCCCGATGCCCGGGACGTCTCCTGCGGTGGCTAAGGGCGTGAGGGCGTCTCTGTTGCGTCTCCCTCATGCGTACCGCCTCCTCCTTCGCAAACATTACTGCTTCGCAGAAGGACGTGACAGCTTTCCATGCCCTCTGCCGCTCCGTGCCATAGCCTTGATCAGGGTCGGACGCGAGAGGCCAAATTAGCATTTAAACATAAATCACTTACCACAAGTCAAGACTACAGTTACTACACTGTTTCCCCGATGCGTAATGCTTAGACACCTCTATAAGGTTATCTAGCAACAGGTCTTTAACAATAATGACCTACACTGAAAAAACAAAATCACATAAAAAGACGGACAGTGTGTACATTTCCGACACTAGACTTCGACTTTCGAGTTGCTTATTGAAAACTGAATAGTGAAACAATTGAGTAGTTGTTCAGGAAATCAGTAGTTTAACATTACCTAATACTACAGTGTCTCAAGACGAAAGTCTACGCGGAGGCGGATTAAAAGTCAAGAACGCCCTAGGCAAGCACCTCATCGGCGCCCCTCTATCGGTCCTAATTATTTCTATTTATTTGACTAACTATTACTTAACCAAAATAAAACCCCAAACCATGAAAGCAATCTTGTTCTAATTTCGATCTTATGCTTTTAGCTACACTTACAACACAAAGATTTTGCTCAGTATTGGCGTTGATAGCAATCAAAGTGAATTTAATGACTTTTACAAGCATCTGCTTGAGCTGTATCTTGCGAACTTCTATTATGAAATCAGGTGATGTAGGAATAATCGAGAAGGAGCACGCTTCGGCAGCTCTTCATCTCTATAGAATTAAAGAAACTTTTATATTGTATAAGTACTTACTATTGGAATTTTAACTTACTTAGTACTTACTTGTATTATTTATATTAATTAATTTCATGTTATTTTTTCTTTGTTTAAAAACTGCAGCGCGTGCGCCCCTAGGCACGTGCCTAGTTTGCCTTAGGGGTAATCCGCCTCTGAGTCTATGACTAGTGTGTGTTGCCAGTTATGACCTATGACTCAGAGACGTGGTCGCTCACAATGGGCCTCATCAAAAAGCTAACAGTCACCCAAAGGGCAATGGAGAGGGCCATGCTCAGAGTATCCTTCCGGTATCGAATTAGAGACGTAAAAATTCGCAAGAGAACCAGGGTTACTGACATAACCCGAAGCATTGCCAAATTTAATTGGCAGTGGGCAGGGGACATAGCTCGCAGAACGGATGGCCGATGGGGCAGAAAAGTTCTGGAGTGGCGAACGCAAACCGGAAGACGTTGCGTTGGAAGGCCTCCTACCAGGTGGACCGATGCAGGTCATCAGGTGAAGGTTGCGGGGATCTGCTGGAGACGGGGTGCACGGGACCGGTCAATGTGGCGACGCTTGTGGGAGGCCTATGTCCAGCAGTGGACGTCTTTCTGCTGATATGATGATGATGATGACCTAATACTAGGTAGACGTTGCTTTTCTTAACTTTTAAGTGAATAACAGGTATATTTTATGTTTCAATTAATAATAGGTTTTCTTTTGGTATTCTATGTACTCCATAATCGTTTACTTGTAGATGAGAGAGAAGCCGTTAGAACTTTTTTTTGATAAAACTTAATTCCCCATCTCTTTTATTGGCTGAAAAACTAAATCTGCTAGTAATCTTTAAAAAAAAAAGTAGTGATTAATAGATATTATTTCGAAACAAAAGATTTGTCCAAGCACTTTAATAAATTACATCGCACTTAAAGCTGTCGATAAGTTCTTTATTTTTTATATGTGAGTAAACTGATAACAAGATATATTGTTTTACTTGATACTAGAGATGGACCAACTATGGACTAGCTAGATCGACTTGCAGACTACTAGGCGCTCAAATGGGCGAATAGTCGCAGACTGTAAATGTGGCCGGATAGTCGAAAAACTAGTCGGTCATTCCTATTTTTAGGGTTCCGTACCAGAAGGGTAAAAACGGGACCCTATTACCAAGACTCCGCGGTCCGTCTGTCTGTCTGTCACCAGGCTGTATCTCATGAACCGTGATAGCTAGACAGTTGAAATGTAATATGTTACTCCCATATGATAATGGTATTCTGACTTGACATTTCTATCTCAATTATTATTGTATTACGAAATTGTGACTAGTTACTATCTATTTGTTTATGTGCCGTCTTAATTTATTGACACATATTATTTTTTTGACATGAAATTGTGACATCTACTGACTTATTTTTTTTTGTTTTTTTTTTGTTAATGTGACATTCGATTACCTTTATACGCCGAATATTTTGTATGCCTTCTGGCGGGACATAGTATGGACCAATATTTTTTATTTATAACATCTGTAATTTTACCCTATGTTCACAAAATTTATAAATGAATCTGAATGTTCAGAGATGATGGATTTCTGCTGCCGCTATAACAATAAATACTAAAAACAGAATGAAATAGATTGGCGCAGTGGTTGAGTGATTGACTGCAGTGCTGCGTGTCGCGGGTTCGATTCCCGCACGGAACAAATATTTGTATGACCTACAGATAGTTGTTCCGGCTCTGGGTGTTTGTGTATGTGAGTTTATATGTTTGTAAACGCACCCACGATACAGGAAGAAATTCCTAGTGTGGGGCAACGTTTTAAAAAAAAAAAAAAAAAAAATTGTTGTTGGGGTCGGCTTCCAGTCTTACCGGATTCAGCTGAGTACCAGTGCTTTACATGGAGCGACTGCCTATCTGACCTCCACAACCCAGTAACTGGATAACACGATACCCCTTGGCAAGACTGGTGTCAGATCTCAAGTTTCTGACTACCCGTAACGACTGTCAAAAATCTTCAAATGACAGCCGGGACCAACGGCTTAACGTGCTTTCCGAGGCACAGAGGAAACTCGCTATGCTGAAACGGTCACCCATCCACGGACCGACCTTGGCAAGCGTTGCTTAACCTTGAAGATCGACCCGTGCGGCTGTTATTATTTAGCCACAAGTTCCTATACAAAAATCTTAATTTTTTTTGCCGTTTTTTTCGATAATGGTACGGAACCCTTCGTGCGCGAGTCCGACCCGCGCTTGGCCGGTTATTTTTTTGTTTTCCTTTGTTCGAACCCAGACAGATTCTTCAGTTTGTGTAAATTATTTCATTACCACTATTCTCAAAGCGGTGAATGAAAACATTGCGAGGAAACCAGTATCTCCTAGACTAAAAGTTCGAAAACACATCAACAGGACATCCATCAACCCGCACTGGGCCTGTGTTCTGGATTATATTCCTTATACAGAGTGGTGGCGTATGTCCCAGCTGTGGGCAAATGTTAAGGTGGTTATGTTATAAAACGTAGTACTGGTGGATGTAAATGGATGGAGAGGAAAGAAAGAAAAGATGGTGGATCTGTGTTATGAGTAATATGAAAGAAAAGGGACTCCATGAAAGCGTGACGGAGGACAGGACGGTATGGATGTAGAAAACGTATTGCGTCGACCCCAAGTAACATGGGATAAGTCAAAGTCAAAGTCAAATATATTTATTTCAACTAGGCCAATAAGCGGGATTTTTGAACGTCAAACAATTAAAAATTAAAATTTACAAGTAATAAAAATTGATTCTACCGTGAATTCTGAAAAGTAGCTTGTTATGGAGAAGAACGCACAAGAAACTCCATTCCTACTTACTCTTGTAAAAAAAATAGGTGTTTTACAATATTTACTTAAAAAAATATACATTTATAAATTCATATATGTGAGGACGATGCACCCAGAATAGCACTAAACACACTAGTATTAAAAGCATAAATTAAAAAAATAATATACAAATAGGAACATGGTTCTCACATACTTACAGGACATATATAAGGGCAGGAAGATGAGTACTGGTGTATTTACTTCCTATTTTTCTATACCTCACCAAGTGCAGACTAATCGTAAACTAGTCGCCGACTTTAAAAATAGTCGTATATCTCCATCTCTATTTAATATCAAAGTTGAAAGTCGTCGACATGTAGAGTTGACATGAAAGTCAAAGGCATTTTAAGTTATGTGGCAACTTGGTTTACGAGTTGCGTTGAACAGAACATTCACATGTTTGATGGATTTACTTAAAGATAAGTTCAATGAACTTCATGTAGTCATGTAGTAGGGTTACTATAAACCTCTATCTTCTATACTATAATATATAATATTTATAATATTATAAAGTTGAAGAGTTTGTTTGTTTGAAGCCGAACCTGGAGTCATCCGTGAACAGCACATTGGACCATTGCTCACGGCCCGAGTCCACGTGGTTCCGAACCCATTCTAATAGTCGTCCACGATTGCCTCTCCGTAAAGGTGGGACCCGGAGTGGTCTACGAGAGCGTAGATTGCTTTCATGAAGTCGCCTTCTTACAGTTTGGTCACTCACAAGCACTTGGTGTTCCACTCGCAGCCTTTGTACCAATTGAGTCGCCGTTGCATTTGGTTGAGCTCGCGCAGTAATTTGCAAAAATCGGTCTTGTCTGGGGGTAGTGATGCGACTTGGCCCCCGGTGCCTCTTCGCTACTTCACCTGTGGCACGATAGCGTGTCCACAATCTTGAAATTACATTTTGGTGGGTCCCTATGGCCTCAGCAACATTACGCTGAACAGACCCAGCTTCCAGCATTCCCACAGCTCGTAACATCTCCGCCCTCATCAAATGTTGGCGTTGCATGGCTACTATACCTCAATTTTAACTTTATCTTTCGTTTAAAAATGAAAAAAAAACTGTAACTAAACGTAATTCGTATTGTTTTCTAAATTTCGCACAAATGAAAATTCCTTCTCCTACACATCAAGACATTTTTATGCCACCGAGCTATTATTTGCTTCTAAGAGATAATGTCTGAAAAACTGATCCTACGAAAAAAATTATCTGATAAAAATATATATGTATTTATCATTATTATATTTTCTTATCTCTATTCTGTGAGTAAGGAAAATATAGTAAACAAGATACTGTCTGCCTATAATTGTCAGCAACGCAAAGACTTCTTCTTATAATAAGAAGCAGCGATTACCATGCAAACATATCGCTTGCTAAGAGTGGTTTTTTTATTGGCAACCCTAGTGAGTCTATGCATTACCAATCTAGGGATAATATCACAGCTGCTCATATTCCTTCTAAAAGTGAGCAAACCAATGCTGTTTATTGGTAACTAGCTTAACCCCGCGGCTTCGCTCTCGTTAAAATTATAGCCTATGTTACTCGGGAATAATGTAGCTTTCCATAGGTGAAAGAATTTTTTAAATCGGTCCAGTAGTTTCGGAGCCTATTTGGTAGATATTTACCTCACTTTCACAAATAGTTTCACTATCCTAATAACTTTTGTTTTACTGTTTAAAAAACTGCTTGCCATTTTAAGCAAACAAACGTAAATACTACACGAAATACTTCCACGAAAGAAGCAACAAACTATAACAAGCGTCGCTCCGTACAAACGAATACATTTCTTCCGAAAAACATACAAATAAAATAATACAAACAGCGAACAGACCCCGTTAACTCATCCCCTATCTGTATGTAACACATTCTCACTTTATCACTACGTCATATAATCGTGTTTATTAACGATTTTTAATTGCGAAATTCTTCAACCCCCCGAGTTCCTTCGCGGCAGAAAGAGACAACACAACCCCTGTCAGTCGGGAAACTTCGTGAATTTCAGCCAGTGTACCGCCTTCAGGCTGTATGAACGAACGCGTGCCGCGACGCGAATGATAATCCCGATTATTTCGAAAATCGAACGTGTTTATGTGTGTGTAGTGTAGAGTGTGCAGATTAAAAAAAAAGTGTTTGTGATTGTATTTAAACTTTTTAATTCCGTGCTTTTAGATAATTAGTAGTGAATACTTTTTGGTGGTATACTATTTTTTTTTGTGTAAAGTTTGGTGTGTGGCATCGTGTTGTTTCGGCTTTTAGCAGGTAAGGCAAGGTCGTTTTTACCGTTTAGTTATGTCAGGAATGTTAAGGTACACAGTGATTTAAATATAGAACGAAAGGTCGACATGAATGTCTGAAAACGGCATTGTTAGGCCTTTTGTTATGTTTTTTTAGGTGATATTGTTTTATTAAAGTTGTTTCTTAAATTAAACGTAGCATGGCAATGTTTTAATATTGTGGTATATGTAAGGTGAATATGGAGCCTACAATTTTTTTTAAAATTAATCTTGAACACCCTTATTTATAAAAATCCCGACACTATTTAGCAATTGCTAAGCACATTATATCTGTATTTAAATTTTCTGAGAATGTATTTATATAGAATTATTTAATCAGTTGCTAACATAATTTCTTTTATAAATTATATTCAAAGAGTGTAATAACTTACTTTGACGAATGATTATAATACGATTTATAATATCAGGTTTAAGCTCACACAATTTTGTATTTAAAATACAACATCAAGGTCCCTATTTAATTCAATAATATTTTATACTCCAATAACATTAACAATAACTTTTAAAAACCAACGATAAAAACACGAGAATAACCTTCTATTCTTTTTAAACATTTGCATAAAAATATAAAAGAAGCACTTTGATTAAAACCTTCGCGCTATCCAAAGGTTGGTAAAAAAAGGAAAAAAAAAGAAAAATAAAAAGGTTTTTTTGTGCGGGCAAGTAATTAATAGAATGTGTCAAGAGCGATGACTGGCGATCTGCGAAAATGCCAGAGCGATGTTCCTTCTCGATTAAGGCGTTATCTAGACGAAATTAGGGGCAAGTTTCGTGAGAACATTAGTTCTGTTATTAATTTATTCATTAAGATGAAATTACTTACGACATTACGAGTAACAAATGAATTTGAATGATTCTTAAGTTTGTAATTCATCTTTCTGTAAATTAAATTAATAAAAATAAATGCCGCATGTCAAAAGATAATTACTTGAGAACGATTTAGGTTTGACATCTATTCTTGACCTCTTCGTAATTGTCAGGACATGGTTTATGTTTCTAGTGGAAAATCAACTAGGAATTAAATTGAACCCGCGTGAAACCAGGGAATATATTTGTGTTGAATCCTCTTTGCTTAATTATTGACAAAATCACTTGTCAAATGTATTTACTCTAACTCTAAAATAAACATTCATTTAGTTCTATTTTTAAATCAAAATGAAACCGCCATTCATCAGCAATAAAAATAAAAAAAATACCGCGGATTTTTTACTTTTTTCGGCTGACAATGGCCAGTGCTAATGCACCTTTTCAGACGTTTTAATTGATTACAGACTACTTAGAATTAAAAGTCTTGTAAATTGACAAACTAGACGTAAAATATGTTTGAATAAAAGAAAATTAAAGTTAGAAGCGATTTTTTTTAATGTTCTTTTTAAAGAAAGGCTCTTACTTAAAAATTCTGAGCTTTTGGATTGATTGCATGAGATAGGCTTTTAGTTCGAGAAAGCTTTTTAATCAAGTTCCATTTTTTGTAAGAACTAATTGTAATTTATTTTCTTTAATTCACTGTTTGGTAGCGGGTTTTCTTTTTTTGAGGAAAACGATAAAATATTATTAAAAGCGTGTCGTCTGATATTGACAGTATACTATCAAAGGTTGGAATGTCATAAAACCTTCTAGATCCGGTTTGGCTTGTTAATTTTATTCTGGTTTTTGCTTAGACAAACACCTTAACCTAGGGTATTTCTTATTTATGTCCGAGAATTTCATCTAGGGAAGGGATTTCTCATCGGCAAAATAGAAGAACTTCCATACAAATATTCATCACTAATTAGATACTTTCAGAGGTTGAGTTTTCTCAAAACTATTCGCATGCCATGTTATATCTCCATCAATCTTGGTTGACTGGTAAAGAATGCTTATGACATTAAGTGCACAAAACAACAAAATGTTTTTGTGTTTATAGAAGTTTTAATAAATAAATAATATTAATTTTCGTCATGTATGAAATTCCTTAGCCCAGTTGTGTAGGCTGTATGATCGTCTGACAATGCATGAAAGTAAGATTTTCATATATAGATTACCATTGGGAACTGACTATGATCAGTCACCAATCGCATGCCACTGGAAATGCCTTTTTAGATAAAAAAGAAATACGTAATTGAAAATGGAATCTTCTTTAATTCTTTCTGACAAATGGAATACATAATAATAATCCTCAAAATAGTTCACATGTAAAGGCAAGCGTCCCCATATTATTATCAAATAAAAAAAAAGTTAATTTAAAAAATCTAAAAACCCGACTGCTTAAAAATCGAACTAAAAAGACGTATCTAAACAAGAAGAAAATCATGTTCTGCAGTCAGAGGATACATATTCGCGAGTTGGCTGAACAAAACCAGATGTATCCTCCGACTGCAGAACATGATTTTCCTCTTGTTTACGTCTTTTTAGTTCGATTTTTAAGCAGTCGGGTTTTTAGATTTTTTAAATTAACTTTTTTTTATTTACAACTTGTTAGTTATTTTTATTTTCGAATTTGGTACATTTAAACATATAAGTGTTATATATTTTTGAAATCACCTCTTAAAACAATTTATTTTCATACCCCACACGATGGGTTTAGAAGATTTTTTTTTCCCCCCACAAAATGACGCCCAATAGCCGCCACTTTTTTCATTTGCAATTTTGATGTAGCCAGTGACACTCGCAGGGTTAAGAAGAATCGATTGACGTAAGAATCATTAAAATCGGCCAACGCGTTTGGTCTCTAGAACGCCATATAAGAACAAATAGACATATATACAAACATACATAGGTACATAGACTGATAAACACATTACCCTCCTTCGGCAGTCGGGTAAAAAAGATCTTAATTTGAAAATGCAATCTTCTTTAATTTTATTACTGCACACAGAATTAATAATTTATTTCTCAAAAAAGTACTTATGCAAAGATGAACTTTACTCCATGTTAAGTTTTCATACTAAAAACCTAAAAGACAGATTCTGTTACCTTATACAAAATATTACTGACGAAAACGTTATCAAACCAAGTTTTCAACGAAGTAAAGTAATATCACGGAACCCTTGTATTTTGATGAGTACAATATTATTTCCTTCATAACGGGGTCACAGTTTCTCTTGTACCAACATTATTATATTTAACAATTTCTTTGGTGGGAACCTCGAAAGTTTTGTAGGTACTACTTAGGATATAAGTGTGTACGTTTTGTTGGTTTCTATAAATATAATATTTCTTTCGTTTGTGAATAGTTGAGAGACGTTTAAGTGATTGGTAGTATGTTTTCGTCTTAAATAAATGTTGAATTATCAACTGAGTATAATATAATTGTCCCTACTGGGAAAAGAAGACAAGTAAAAAGTCAAAATTTAAAAAACCCCCGACACATTTGAGGTTTGAGAAATCTTTATTCACATAAGAATACAAATAATTCACTTACATGTGAATATTAAAAATAACAGTAGGTAGATTAATTATTGTTGGGGGTTAATACAGAGGTAGGTCAATATAGGTAATTAATTAAATTTTGAGGGTATACTAAAAATACAACATTAATTGGTTTGACACTGGTTCAAACATTGAGGTAAACAAGTCACCGTCAGTTACAATTACAACACGGATAAGCGCAACTGGATGTGGCTAGAAACTATTTTAAGGAAAGTGCGTTCTTTAATATTAATGGTTTGATTAGCTTTTTAAATGTAGTCTTGGATTTGGATTCCTTAAGGTCTCTTGGTAATTTGTTAAATAATTTGGATCCTTCATACAAAATAGTTTTTCTGCCGTAATTTGTTCGGGTTGAGTGTAGTTGTAAAAAGTCCTGTTCACGTCTTAATGTCATGGTGTTTTTTTTTTGTTTTGGTGAAGGTAATTTATCTTGCGAAAACACCCCGATTAAAACAGTAAAACGCCCATAACTTTTGAACGCCTGAATCGATTTTATTCAAACATAGCTAAAAACACTCTCGACAAAATCACCTTTCAAACAAAAAAACACTGAATCAAAATCGGTTCATCCGTTCAGGCGCTATGATGCCACATACCTAGTGACCCGCTAATTAGCAGACATAATAGAAATTACCATTGTCTTCCGCCACAATGGTGAAACTTATAACACCCCTCTTTTTCCGGCGGGGGTTAATTAATAGATTATTTCCCAAACAAAATATTAATGTTTAATAACTGCAAATTAAACGTATTTTTAAAATTGGAGGTATCACACTGGCTCTCTGCGTGGTAACAATTTCAGTAAAACGATTTAGTTTAGCTTCAAACATGATATTTTTATTCCTCAAAAATACATGAAAACCTCCGCATTTTTTTTATATACATGGTATTTTCCTTCACAGAAAATCTGATTCTCGTGTTTCCCAGTTACTGGGTTGTGGAGGTCAGATAGGCAGTCGCCCCATGAAAATTACTGATATTCAGCTTAATCCGGTTAGATTGGAATTCGACCTCAATATAGTTAGGAATAGGCCCTTGTTGTTTTTTAAATGCTTTTATTAGCTTGGTATGTATGTATCTATAAATCTTTGTAACGGAATCTTTGAACGTGATTTTGAACCCTTTCAAAACGTCGGATTAATTTGAAACTTTGCAAACTTATCAAGGACAGATGACAATGCAATAATTTAAATAGTTTGTCCCATTAACCTTAACAGCATCTTCAGGATTAGCGATTGAAACAAAAAGTAAAAAAAAACAATTAATTTAAATTAAGAATAGAATGATCAACAAAAAAAAACTATAAAAAAGCTTGGGGTGCTTTGAAAGACATTTTCAAAATGACTAGTTTTACCAAAATCTGCCAATAAAATATAATAATAATTGACATGAAGCACCCCACGCTTTTTTAATATTTTTTTTATCACACTATTCTTAATTTAAATATAAAGAAAATTGTTTTCTACTTTTTAGTATAGTTTTCTATTATTTATAAATAAGGCTCATTTGCCATTTCTATAATCGAAAATATATATTATATCATCAAAGCACAATACAACACCTAACATCCCTGCACAACAAGACCACGTACTCTGCTTACCCACCCAGTACACACATGACAGTACAAATTAAGATTAATCTTCCGATATATGGCTCCTCCCTAGACGCCGTCTGGTACCTTGTATAACAGTATTACATTGTACGATAATACATGTTCATTTTGTGTTTGTGTGTTTGTTTGATGGTATTGTAGGATCTTGATCGATGTCCTTAAGATCATCATGATCATCTCCGTGGCATATGGTGGTGTTGGCTGCTAGTCTAATTGAATTTTAAGCTACTAGAGACCCACTTCGGTTTCGAAGGGGATAAATCTATATGAATCACAAAATGTGTTGGTAAGCGCATAACTCAACAACGCCTGGACCAATTCTTTTTTTTTAATGTTCGTTGAACTTCAAAGGTTTTTTTTTTTTTTTTGTTGTGTGGTAGTGTAGGGTAGGGAATGTAGTGTAGGGTACGGTACTGTAGGTTAGGGTAGTGTAGGGTAGGGTAGTGTAGGGTCGGGTAGGGTAGGGTAGTGTAGGGTAGGGTAGGGTAGGTAGTGTAAGGTAAGGTAGATAAATGTTTAGTGTTTTTATGGCAAAACAAAGTTTGCCGGGTCAGCTAGTACTTATACTTAATATTATAAACCTGAAGAGTTTGTTTGAACACGATAATCTCAGAAACTACTGCTTGGAATTGAAACACTCTTTTTGTGCTGCATAGTCCATTTATCGAGGAAGGTTATAGGCTATAAAACATTACGCTACGACCAATAGGAGCGGAGCATAAATGAAAAATGTTGCAAAAACGGCAAAATATTCCTTTTTGAGAGCTGCCGTTGCGTGCGCTGCGTAAACGGTTTAAGTTACGCAAATATCATGTATGATAGAATTGTTTCTCTTTAAAAGTTCTAAAAAAAGTCCGCAACAGCATATGTCTATCTTTTAAGAGTGACCTTTTTTATGGGAGTCAAATTTGTTCATTTGCGAAGGAGTTTTCTCAACATCTATACTAATAGTATAAAGCTGAAGAATTTGTTTGTTTGTTTGTAGGGTAGGGTAGGTAGGTAGATAGATAGCCAGTTGACGGGAGCAAAGCCGCGGGGGTCAGCTAGTTTTTTTTTTTTTTTTTTAGAACATTGGCGGCCCAGTGGTAGGTCGTGAGTTCAAATCCACGCAGGCAATTTACTCGATGTAAATTACTTCATCACCACTGCTCTCAAAACGGTGAAGGAAAACATCGTAAGGAAACTGGCATGTCCTAGAACCAAAAATTCGACGGCATGTAACAGCTCGTGGCTAAATAATAACAGTCGCACGGGTCGATCTGCAAGGTTAAGCAAGGCTTGCCGAGGTCGGTCCGTGGATGGGATCTTTACAAAGCGAGTTTTCTCCGTGCTTCGGCAAGCACGTTTAAGCCGTTGGTCCCGGCTGTCATTGCAAGATCTTTGACAGTCGTTTTGACAATAGATCACGTGACATTATCAAAGCACATTTCAATCCAATACATTTTGGATTTTTTTTACCATCGTAACCTCTACTAGAATTTCACATTGTCTATGCCCGAGGACAGGGATGGCCTTTATTAGAAAACGTGCCATTTTTTTTTATGTGACAATGAAGTGCCACCAATTTTTTTTTTAGTAGTAGTAGTAGTAGTAGGGCCTCTCTTTTTCGTACTTGGACTTCCATTTGCTCCGTTGTGCGTGGGGGGTACTGGCTAACATAGCCAACCCAGCTCCATCCAAAAGCACTGAAGCTTCCTGGGAGCTTCACAAGCTTTTTTTTTTTTTTTTTATTTATCTATAGGCTCGCGTTTGACCACTATCTCGCCTGATGGTAAGTGATGATGTGGTCGACGGTGAAGCACGCTTGCCTAGAAGTAACCTATTCACTCTTGACTTAAAGACCCCAAGGTTGTAGCTATCAGGAAACAAAGACTCCGGCAGGGAATTCCACTCCTTAGCTGTGCGTACAATGAAAGTATTCGCAAAACGCTTTGTACGTATGGGTGGGATGTCCACCATGTACCGGTGGCGCATTGCCGTACGTCTTGTTGTCCGGTGATGGAAAGGGCTAGCTTCACGGAGCGACGTCACTGTTCCGAGGATTTCTTCGCGTTGAGATGCCACGGCCTCGCCTTCCAGGATTACGTGGGCGGCTGATTCTTCGGCATCAAAACAGCCCCTGCAAAGTAAGCTATCCGTGACGCCTATGTTAAATAAATGTTTGTTGAGAAGGGTGTGGCTCGTTATTGTCCCTATAATTATTTTGAGGTTATTTCAACTCAGGTTGAGAAGTTTATTGGTTACTGTCTGTTATTGGTACTGACTTTGTATTAATTGACGAAAAATAAAACTCTAGATAGATTGAATCTAAATAACCTCATAATAGCGTGGCTGAAATATTTTGTCGTGTGCCACCACAGGCAAGCGTGCCATAGCTTCACCATCCCTGCCCTAGGACACGACATTCAACACCAGAAATTTTCAATTTTTAATACACATCACATCACATCATCGACCTATTATTGTTCCCACTGCTGGGACACAGGCCTCCTCTCTGTGAGAGTGAATGGGCCGTAATTCACCACGCAGGCCCAGTTCGGGTTGGTGGATGTATGGAAGATAAGAAGAAAGATGGAAAAGAATAAGAAAGATGGAAGAAGATGGATGGATGGAAGACATGTGTCTTCGAATTTTTGGTTCTAGTACATGCCGGTTTCCTCACGATGTTTTCCTTCACCGTTTTGAGAGCAGTGGTGATGATTTTTTAATAGCTAGACATTTAATATTCATGAAAAATCTTTCATTCTTACAATATACATTATATCTTAACTCCTGAGAGCTCAAGATAACGAGTTTTCGTAATTAATAAACGCCATGTTAGCCAATGGGAGCCAAACGCGAATTAATGTGAAGCAGTCAGCGCGGTGAATACATTAACACATCATTTGTCTCTGTTAAGTCGGGTAAGATGAGGTTAGGAAGTATAATTGTTATAATGTTTTTAAATACATTGGATAATGGGTTGAATAAGAATGCGTAAAATATAAAAACCGGCCAAGTGCGAGTTGAACTAGTACACGAAGGGTTCCGTACACAATAAACGGAAAACAATCACGTTTGTTGTATGGGAGCCCCATCTAATATTTATTTTTATTATTTATTGTTATAGCGGCAATAGAAATATATCATTTCTGACAATTTCAACGGTCTAGCTATCACGGTTCATGAGATACAGTCTGGTGACTGACGGACAGACAGACAGACAGACGGACCGCGGAGTCTTAGTAATAGGGTCCCATTTTTACCCTATGGGTACGGAAACCTACAAAGATAATGTATTTGTGAAACAGGAGCATGTAGTACAAATTGCAGTTGGTAATGCAAGGTTTTGTGAATAAAACAATGGTCTGCATGTTTTTTAGATAACGACGTGCAAAGTAAAGGGTGTTGGTAAAAGATTTAAACAAAACCTAAACTGATAATATATACATAAATCATTTATTTTCAAACACCTTAGTCCACAATAATAATTACATTCATACGCATTACATAAAATTGATCCATTAGAAATTAAAAAAAAAAAAAAAAAAAAAAAAAACTAAAATAAAATTAAAACAAAATAAAAATAGACATGCATTGTCATTAGAGTATAAAAAATACTGAAGACATTAAAATAAGAAACATCCAAGCTAAAATTTAATTGTCAGCAAAACTATCATAATAATATTAAATATGTCAATAAAAATTTCATAAAAGTATGAAAATAAAAATATACAAAATGTCAGAGAGTTATAAAAATTTATTAAATAAAATTCTTCTTCTTATTTTCTTGTAAGGATGTTGCCACCTCTGGTGTCAGAGTTAATATAGCCGCCTCTGGGAACCCCACAGGCCTCTGACTTGGCTATTTAAGACTTACATTAACTATATAAGTCCAGGTTTCCTCACGATGTTTTCCTTCACCGTTGCCTTTGATGTCCAAGATAAACTTAGAAAGTACATATGAATTTGAAAAAGTCACATTGGTACTTGCCCGGATTTTTACCCACGACCTCAAGCACGACAGGCGAGATCTTAGCCACTGGGCCACCACGACATACTATAAAAAAAATATTGTAAGCGATTAAAAATTTCTAAGAAAAATTGTTAAAAGGTGCATGTAAGGACTGCCAGTGCTGCATAAACAACAACAACTGCATAATACAAGGTGTGCTTCATCGTCGACCACTACATCGCTTACCATCAGGTGAAATAGTGGCCAAGCGTAAAGCGTAAGCTTATAGACGAAAAAAAAAAAGATTTAATAAAGATGTAAAATTGTTTGTTTGTTCATATGATGATAAAGTGTATTCAATCTTTGAAAGTAGTGATCCTCTTACGAAAATTTATTTCTTTAAAAGAAAGTTGTGTTTTTTTTTCTATTTGATTATTTCAGACAATTATCGCTGTAAACGCCGTATTTTAAACTGTCAGATCCTTATATGTATTTTTTTACACGTCTTTTAAAAACCAGATTTTAAATAGAAAATATTTAAAGTGAAAATATTTAAAATTTTCAAGCAAGTCCTACTATAATGAATTTAAAAATATATATTAAATGCATTTTAATGGCTTACTTAGGGAATTGTTATTATTTTTATAATATTTTATGTGTGTATGTGATGTCTAAATAATGTAATTATTGACTCTCTTTACGTTTTGGGTAACACTGTAAGTGCAGAGAGTAATTATAATAATAAATAAATAATAATAACCATAGCGGTATAACAAAACCGTAGACAAATGTACGTGTACCTACATATACATTTTTTAAAACATATTGAAATCTAGTAAAATATAATCTCAAAATCATAAACGTCAAAAAGAATTACCATTTTTCATTACCAAAATTGGCGAACCGATTTCAAAATCTCGTAGCAATCACTAGCTTACTAAATTGACGTAGCGATAACGTAGCGCTACGTAACTGCTACGGTTTCGTAGCACGTCTACGAAAGTGCTACGACGGGTCATTCTGTAACGGCTGTGGGTTATAATCGCTCGGAGGCAGAGAAAGGGCTATTAGTTCAGTGGTATATGCCTATTAGGCGTTTGTGAAGATATATACTATCACGCTTGTAGTTGTTATGGTGTGGGCAGAGTTATATTCGTGTTATAATGATGACTTAATAAATAAATCGCTTATGATTTTTCGATTTAATGTTATAATTATTGTGGTGAACAGAATTATTTATATCAAGATATAGATAGATGTTTATTCAATTATCGGATGGTCACAGTAAATTGTATGAGGCTAACCAGATAACTTCAACCAAAGTACATATTTTAAAGAGGAAAGTTCAAAAGAGGATCCTAAAGATGGAGCAAGTAATTTTAAACATTGTCAAGTAAAATTACCTGAAATTGTTATTCCAGTAGTTTCTGGAAAGTATACAGAACGGGTAACCTTTCGATATTAATATGGGTCCCTTATTCATAAGTTAGTTAGTGTTTTGGGCCCACCACTTTTTATTATCTATATCAATGACCTGCCAAAATCTACCACAGATCAAAATAACCTATAGAGCACTACTGCAGAGCAAAATAACCTATATCTATATCAATGACCTGCCAAAATCTACTACAGATCGTATGGTACTATTTGCTGATGACTGAATAAAAAACTGTTATAAAATTCTATATAATGTATATTTTTAACATAACCCAAGTACACGTTAAAATAATAAATCACAATTCGCACAGCTAACGTACGAACACACCTGCAAGGTTTAAGACAACTTGATTAATTGTCGCTCCAACAGCTCATTATTTATCTTTATTTAAATAACGTCTGAAGCTAAATATATGCAGGAATATTTCTAGACAAATTATTTGATGAATGGCACTTTTAAATTAGGATTTTTCGAGCACTGATTCTGTCAGTCCATAGACAAATGTAGAAGGTATTATTATATAGTATTTACAAATAGAAATCCATATTGTGAATTTCTTTGACAAAACTGACAGCTGCCAATGAACTTTTTTTTTAATGTTGCAAGCGCGGAGCATAGTGTTGTAGGTAAAGCTCAATCATTAGTGATTCATCGAATCGATGTGACATGACTCCTTAATTTAATTTTACTAATTGTTGTAAATCAATGTTTTATGGGTTTAAACATAATATATTTAAGTATAACATTGTTAATACATAAACTTTTATTGTAATAAATAAGAAATCAACAATTAAACAAATGATGTCGATAGAATGAAGTTTGACATAAATGAGTTAAAATTAAATAAGGGCCGCTAGTTTCTTAATAACTTCCATTTTCGATTGAGAGGGAGATGTCAATGTAACCATATAAACTTGTGTTCTTTTATAATAAAGGGCAGTATAGCAACAGCATTCGTTGTATCACTTACTCCTAATATCACTCATCCGTACATGGCGACCGTGACAGCGTAAACGCTAGCAGCGTATGTTTACATTTCTTTGACCAAAACGGGTGTCGCAATGTATTGTAACGAGACCAATCTCGTACTGGGACTTAGCGTGGTCACTATTCTATTTTGTGAATATTTACCACGACAATCACAAAATGGGTACAACTAATACGAAGGAAGAAGTTATAGTTCCACAAAACGCAGCAGGTGGAAGTAACAGCGCTGACATCACGCAGCTGACGATACATGCCAGCACAACAAACATCATTTTAATCGTGTTACTTCTTATAGCATCGTTGGCGTTTTTGTATGGTATCTTCAGAATCTACAAGAATTGCCATCAGAAATGGATGGGTAATGAGATCAGGAAGGACAGATTACGATGTTCTATATGGAGACGTAGAGCTGACGCAGAGGAAATGCGGACGAATGCCAGAGGCTACAAGAAGGACACTGAGGACGTCATCTGAAGAGTTAAAAACCCAGGGTTTACGAAGAAAAGTGCGCGAAAGTTGTATTCGTTACGTGTCAGTGCGTGGTTATATATAAGGTGTTGTCTATTCTCTATTAGTAGTAAACGTGTAATAGCATAAAATATACATGACATTATTTTAGTGGACTAAAATAAGTGACAAATGAAAAAAAAAATGAACGCTGGAGTGTATGCAGTATAAAATAATGGTATGTAATTCAGTACCTACTAAGAAAATAGAAATAAGTATTTATGTTAAATGGCAGAAAACTTAAAAACATTGTACGACAAGTTAATTGAAATCAGAAAATATTTGATAAAGATAGGTCCAGATAGAAGAAAAGGTAACATTATAGTCGTAAAATTAGCAGAGGCAGACAACTTACTAAAAGAGTACAACTTATTTTTAGAATATTATTCAAAATCGAAAAGCACCGTATGTGAGAGTGAATGTTCGCATATTCACGAGCTTTGCGCAAATTTTGATCATTTATATGAACAAATATTAGAATTGTGCTCACAGAAACCTAGTACGGCAGATAAAATGGCAACTACTTGTAAATTTGATTTAAAAGTTGCTTTAAGTTTATTACCAGTTTGTACAGACGATGAGGCTAGCGTAAAGCAACTTATAGATGGCATAGAGTATTACAAAACAGAGTTAGACGAAAATTCACAAGGAAAACTGTTAAATTTCGTATTAAAAAATAGACTCTCACAGACCGCAAAATTGAAATTAGCGACTTCATATGTCAATATTGACGACTTTATAGCTGACTTGAAGATTCAGTTATTGCCTAAAAAATCGGCTACAGCAATTCAACGAAAGCTGCAAAGTCTTAGGCAAAACGATTTATCAATCGATGATTTCGGCAAAAAAATTACGGAATTGTTTGTTGATTTGACGATCTCTCAATCGGGGGCCAACGAGGCCAGTTTGAAAGTTTTAAAGCCAATTAATGAGAAGCAAGCTATCAAATGTTTCTCAGATGGATTGAGAAATCGACGACTTAGTACAATAATTTCAGCCAGAAATTTTACATCATTGAAAGATGCAGTACAGGCGGCCATCGATGAAGATATAACAAGTCCATCAACATCTTCCGATATTTTAACGATGAATTATAGAGGGAGATCGTCTTATAACTGGTCACAGCGGAGAGGCCGCTTCTCATACGCAGGTAGAGGACGCGCACGTGGCAATCAACAGGTTATCCAAAACCAAGACGAACAGCAGGATCAGGTTCGGAGAGGATCGCAGGCAAGCTGGCGCCGGTCCACCCGACCATTTCATGGAAACAAAGGTAGGTCCAATTATAGCACCTCCAGGGATCAACACATACATACATTGGATGACTCAGAAACGCAGGAAAATACAGAAACAGAACAGCGGAATGAGGACCAGTTTTTTCGGGACTAAAAATATAATTTTATCATGCAATAACGTAGGCTACGTAAATATAAAATCGCATAACCATTATTCATACCAATTATTAGTAGACACCGGTGCATCCATATCTGTCATAAAGTATAAACAAATTCTCGACCAAAACATTCCAATCCATATCGAGAAGACACTTGTAAACGGCATCGGGGGCAAAGTACAGGCTATAGGATATGCTTATTTGCGCCTAGTTATTGGAAATCAGACCCTACAACATAAGTTCTATGTTTTTAAAACATTGCCTTGTAAAGGTAGTGGCATACTGGGACAAGACTTTTTAAGCAAGTATAAATCAGTATTAAATTACGGTAACCAAACTTTGTTACTATGGAATAACAACTCAAAGGTATCATTACCATTAATAATGACAAACAATCATTTTAATATACCGGCAAGATCAGAGTCTATTCACTTTATTCGAACATGTGAGATAGAAGAATGTGTAGTTAATGGAACAGAACTGCGAAAGGGGATCTTTGTTGCAAATACTTTAGTTAAGCCCACGAATGGGAAAATACCAATTAGGATTTTAAACACCACGGAGACAGATTTAGTCTTGACAACAATTAGTCCAACACTTTACAAAGCAAGCGAGTATGATGTATGTTCATTTCAAGAAACCAATAATAATGCTGATCGTGTCAGAAAGGTATTCGCTTCGCTATCACTGAAACATTTAAATAAAGAGGAGCAATTGTCCATAGAGTCCATTTGCGCAAAATATGCAGATATTTTCTTCCTACCGGGTGATAAATTAGGAACAACTAAATTATATGAACACTCAATAACATTGAAACCAAACGTGGCACCAGTGTACGTTAAGCCCTACAGAATGCCGCATTCACAGAAAGCCGAATTAAAAAAACAAGTGGACAACTTATTGGAACAAGAAATTATTGAACCTTGTTCCAGTGAGTGGTCCAGCCCAGTACTCCTAGTGCCTAAAAAATCAGACGCAAACGGGGAAAAAAAATGGCGGTTAGTTATAGATTACCGTAAGCTCAACACTTGTATTCAGGATGATAAGTTTCCACTGCCAAACATCACGGATATACTAGATTCCTTGTGTGGATGTATTTATTTCACACATTTAGATTTAAACCAAGGATTTTTTAACGTAGCGTTAAACAAACACAGTAGGAAATATACTTCATTTAGTGCAGACGGTGGTCAGTATCAAATGACAAGAATGCCTATGGGACTCAAAACTAGTCCCAGCTCATTTTCGCGTATGATGACCATGGCAATGACCGGGCTATCCTACGACAAGTGCTTAGTGTACCTAGACGATCTTATTTGTATGGGACGGAACTTAACTGACCATAACAAAAATTTAATAGAAGTATTCGAAAAGTTGCGCAGTGCCAACTTAAAATTAAATCCCACTAAATGCGATTTCCTTAAGAAAGAGATGCTTTATTTAGGCCACGTGGTGACAGGCAATGGTATATTGCCGGACCCAGATAAGATTAAAATAATTAAAGAGTATCCAGTTCCTAAAAGTACGGACGAAGTGAAACGCTTCGTTGCTTTTGCAAACTACTATAGAAAATTTATAGACCACTTTGCCGACAAAGCCTATCATTTAAACCTTTTAAGTAAGAAAAACACTAAATTCAACTGGGATAGCAACTGTCAAACGTCATTTGAAACTCTAAAACAAAGTATGATGTCACCGCCAATCCTACAGTACCCAGATTTCTCAGAACTAAATCAATTCATAGTACAAACCGATGCATCTGGGTACGCAATTGGGGCAGTACTATCAAATTCAAATGGCAGACCAATAGCTTACGCTAGTAGGAGCCTTAACAAAGCGGAAAAGAACTATCCCACCATAGAGAAAGAACTCTTAGCTGTAGTTTGGGCTGTCAAATATTTCAGACCCTATTTATACGGTCGTACATTTAAAATACTAACCGACCACAAACCCCTTGTATACTTATTTAATTTAAAAGACCCATCTAGCAGGCTCTTTAAATTTAGACTAGCTCTAGAAGAATACAATTACGAAATAGAATACGTAAAAGGGAGTGAGAACTGCGTTGCAGACGCATTATCTAGAATAAAAATTACGTCAAAAGAACTTAAAGAAATGAATGAGTGTCTGTGTGCAGTAATGACTCGCGCTCAAAAACGAAAATTAGATGCTGTCGCCCCGGCAGATGAGTTGCCCACCGACAACTTGCCAGTTCAACCACATGTAGTGGAAACTCATATCAAACCAAGAGGCGCAGTAGAGTTAAGATTTGCACCCAGTAGCAGTCTTAAGAAGTTAAAGAGCGATAGCTCAGTAGTGTTACAAACACACATAATATTATTGTATAATGCCCAAATGAAAACTATATTCATAAACTCGGCATCTCAATCACAAACTACGCGAGCCGAGTTTGCGAGAGAGCTGAGTGATCTATGTAACAAGCTAAATATAGAAGAAGTATACTTCATTAAAAATTCGAATAATAAAATTTTTGTAGAGAAATTAACTAGTGAGATAAGAAAACAAAGCAACTGGAAAGGGCCCAGATTATGTATATTAAAAGATGTCGAAAGAATAGAGGACAAAGATGATAGGAAAGTGATACTCAACGACTTTCATCTTTTGCCCACTAGTGGGCACGCGGGCATGAGAAGAATGCTGACTAATATAAAAAAATACTATTTTTGGCCAGGCTTAGAAAGTGATGTCAAAAATTATGTCAAAAAATGTGTTCAATGTCAGAAGCATAAGTATACAGTTCAGGTGAAAGAGCCAATGGCAATCACCACAACTGCTCATTCGGCTTTCGATAAAATCTTCTTAGACTTGGTAGGACCATTAGACAAAGACAGCAACAATTTTTCTTATATATTGACATTGCAATGCGAGCTGTCCAAGTATGTATGTGCGTATCCCCTCGTCACTAAAACCTCTACAGAAGTAGCACGCACCTTCGTGGATAACTTCATACTTCAACATGGCATCCCGAGGGACATAGCTACCGACAGAGGCACAGAGTTCATGTCCGAGACCGTGACACAGGTTTGTGAATTACTACATATTAAAAAGTTAAACTCAACTGCGTATCATCACCAAAGCATCGGAGCGCTAGAGAACTCGCATAAAAATCTAGGTGCATTTTTGCGAATCCAAGCAGAAGGAAAACCCGAATTATGGAGTACTTGGTTACCATTCTGGTGCTTTGCTTATAATACGACAGTTCACTCGTCAACAAAATTTACACCATTCGAACTCGTATACGGTAGAAAGTGTAACTTGCCCAATAATTTGGAAAAGTGTGTAGAGCCTCTATATAATTACGACAGTTACCCGCTTGAACTTAAGTACCGCCTACAGGTTTCTCAAACCGAAGCGCGGGAAAATTTGATAGCCAATAAAATAGGCAGAAAAAGTAGATACGACCAGCATGTAAATCCAATACGCTACAAGCCAAACGATCAAGTTTTAATTAAAAATGAAACTGGCAATAAACTTCAACAATTATATTCTGGACCTTACAAGGTGATTAGAGATTTGTCACCAAATGTTGAGGTCAATTATAAGGGAAAACCCGACATTATTCACAAAAACAGAACGAAACCGTATCATGTTTAAGATAAAAACAATAAGACAATTAATTACCAATGCTATAAGCACTTAACAATAGCTATTATACAGGTCAGCAGAAAACGGAGACGAATAATAAGCGCCAGCTGTGCGCTCATAGGTACTCAGGGATTGATTGTTATTATAAGTATGTAACTACTTATTATTGTATAACTTTGTATACCAAACATAACGAACATATGTACTACGATTATGTTATAACTATATTTTATACGTGTTAGCCTAAGAGTATCAATGTTTAATTTGTGCTTATATTGTATCCATGCAATAAAATAAAAGTAAACTTTTATTTTATTTTAGTTTTAGGGAGGAGATGAGAGGGAGATGTCAATGTAACCATATAAACTTGTGTTCTTTTATAATAAAGGGCAGTATAGCAACAGCATTCGTTGTATCACTTACTCCTAATATCACTCATCCGTACACGATCAACTTTCGATCACTCAGCAAACGACACTAGTTGTATGATAAGATAAAGTGGTATCTTCCCAAATGTCAATTTAAACTACGAAATAAAAAATATGAGATTGAGGTTCCTTGAGGACCTATATTTATATATACTTTATTGTACACCAAGATAAGACAATACAAAAATAAACATTAAAATTAAAACAAATATACAACAGGCGGCCTTATTGCGCTCTGCGATCTCTTCCAGGCAACCTTGAATGGATAGAGATAGCCTGGACACGATATGGGGTTGCACTTGGTGCCAATTTCAAATCCTACAAGTATTAGGTACTAAGTACAATTAGGTACTAAAAACAAACTACTAAAATAGATACATAAATACATACATACAACTAAATAAACAAAAAAGAAAAAAATACAGCTTAAACAAAGACAGGATCACAGAGTCAGGTAATGTTCCTTTGTAAGTTTTTTAAAGACAGTCAACGACTGAGTGGGTTTTATTGGGTCAGGCAATGCATTCCAAAAACGATCAGCCTGGACAGAAAATATATATCTATAACATCGATAATTGATTCTACCGTCCATTCGGCAAAGTAGCTTGTTATGGAGAAGAACGGATAAGAAACTCCACACTTACTCTTTTAAAAAAAGTGTTTTACAACAACATACATACATAAATTCATATACGTGAGGATGATACACTCAGCACTACTATACTACGTATAGGTATGAAGTATAACAAGCACTAACAGGTAAATTCCTACATTTGATAAATAGGAACATGGTTCTCACATACTTACAAGTATTGCAAACATAGGTAAATTACCTAATTTAACAACAACGGAATAGTAGTAATAAAAACTGGTTTTCCGAAGGAAAATTAGGTCAGTAAAAAATAAACTAAGGTTTGTCAAAATATTCAGACACTATTCTAATTACTTATTCATGAGCTTGTAAAATACTGTCCTTAAAACAGTGACTCCAACTTCTTTTCTTTTATCACATTTAAGTTTTACAATGTTGTGTTAATTAATAAATTAACAAGTAAGTCGCCATCTTGGTTTTTCTCGTTTAAAACAGAACAACACAAGTCTTTGTAGAGTTTGTCGTATAATTAGGTTATGTTTGTAACAATAGGTACTCCTTGCGTGTACTGAATACTGCTTTACCTTCATGTTTAACTGCGACAAAGAAACTAATGGTTGAAATGTTTTCATTTCATATTACATACCTACATTACAATTATGGTTGTTTTCTGAATAAAAATAACATTTTGGTTTTGTTATTTTCTTTGAGAGAAAGTCCTATTAATTGGTAGCTTAAAATAATGAAATATTGTTGTTCTTTAGATATTTGAGCAGGCGTGGCTCTGTCTCTGTCTTTTTTTGGCTTTCGCCTCGCACAGATATGAATCTAACTAAATGACGAGATTGTATGTACTTGTCCGCGTCAAAAAAGGAGATAAATTGCGATCAATGATCGTAAACAGCTCAAAAGCTTTTCATTTAGTATTATCGGCACCGGAAATCCACCACAATGAATTATTATGGAACTTCATAGACCTGCTTATGTCAAAATTAAAATTAAAGGCTGGACGGAATATAATTTTTATTATATCGATTGACAGTCGATGGTAAAATATCAACGTAAGCTCTAGACAATTAATATTCCATCAACAACAGCTACTCGATAGTAATTGCTAAAATGTCAAAAACGTATAAATAATTCCTACATTTTGGAACTTCGACAATCGCCATCGCTGAAAGAGAGACTCTTAGTCTAGAGTCTCTTAAGTTCATAATTATCATAGCAAGGGCGTCGAAATCATAATTTTCTGTACAGCTAGAATGAGGTTTCACACTCACTCTCCTAATTAACCTAGTTTAATAAAGACAGCCTCATCTTTCGTAACTCTCATAAAAGACAACTTAAACCCAAAATGGGCCTACCGACAATACATCACTTTTCCACCCCACTCAGCCCTATTATACACGCGATTCATCCCCTAAGACAACACTAGCAGCTCAAAATAGCGCGCCGCCGCTTACGTACTTGGTGCTAGCAGTACATTCTGCCATGACATTTGGCCGATTATTAGTTTTAATACCACCGTTATCACGGGGTCTCATTGCTAAGAAAGAAAATTTGGTTCAAATAAATCTCACTAGATGGCGCGACATGTACACACAATTCAACAGAATTGTGTATAAAATTATCATTTTCTGTAATTGAACATAAAAATTGTATGTTCTTGTTTAATCAACTCTCCTAAGTACAAAATTATGGAATATTGGGCTCTTAAGTCACATATTGGAACCTTTGGATCGTGGTGGAGAGGAGTTTAGGTAAATGAAAGTCTGACGTTCAAGGTGACTGTCTATTGTTGATTACCAGGAAATATTGTATACAGTGCACTCCTTATACTAAGTTATACAGACGCGAGTTAATGCCACGGCGTGGGGAGGACGACTGACTGGCCGCTAAACTGTATGCGCGGGGAACATTCTGTTTTGCCTTGTTAGCATTTCTGTTACCTGTAGTTCCTACATCACATTTCAAAGATTGAACGGATCATTTAAAATTGATGCCAATAGATGGTGCATTTTTAAATTTCTGAGGAATTTCACTCGATTGTTAAAATTTGCATTGTAACACAATTTGCTGCAAAAAAAACTGTAAAAACGTGCAAAAAAAACACTATAAAACGAACCTTCACTGTATTTAAAGAAAACAATATTCACGAACCTAGTAAAGCCTTTTACTTGCAAGTCGCTGCTAACAACAACTTGCCGTGCAACGGGATCGAACGCGATTGATGTACTTACAAAAATAACAAGATTAATCAGATGAAAAACGCTAGTTACGTCAGCACGGTTTCTTTGTATGGGATGAGGCATCTGTATGCTAGTATTATATTATCTGTGCCTCCGTAATCAGCAGACAATTCTGTATCGATCTCTTCAAGCAGTATTTATCTGTTATCAAGAGACTTAGGATAAAAAAATTAAAACGCCCCAAATATGCTATGTTTGTAAAGCGTGGACAAATAAAGGTTTTGTAAGTTTTTTCTATATTTTTGTTAGTCCCCGCTTGCAGCACTTCATAATATTTAATGTATAAATTATATCTAGTACTTCTTTTTCTCTTTTCAGTTTATAATTTTTTGCAGTCAAGCTTTTAGTTTTTATAATAATTTGTTGATAATAATTAAGTAATGATTTAAAATTACAGGATAGATATTCGAAAGTGTGCAATCAGATTTATTTTTTGACACCGGCAACTCTTCCATATGATATACAGTTGATAAACAGCATCTATTTTATTAAGTACTAGCTGACCCGGCAAACTTTGTTTTGCCATAAAAACACCAAACATTTATCTACCCTACCTTACACTACATACCCTACCCTACCCGACCCTACACTACCCTACACTACCTTCCCTACCCTACGCTACCGTACCCTACACTACCCTACCCTACCCTACACTACCCTACCCTACCCTACACTACCCTACCCTACACTACCCTACCCTACACAAAGCAAAAATAGATTATACAATAGCAATAAAGCTCAAACTGACTCTACGTTTTAGTTATTAAACTTTTGTATGGGAAAAAAAGGGCTGTTTTTTTTTTCCGCCATTTATTTGAATTTTTCTCCCCGTAAAAACCATCTTTGAACTTCAACGAACATTAAAAAAAAAAGAATTGGCCAAATTGGTCCAGGCGTTGCTGAGTTATGTGCTTACCAACACATTTTGCGATTAATTTTTATATAATAGATTTCGCGGTTTTTTGTTTTTCTTGTATAACTCAAAAATGTGTTTATATCAGATAGTGACACTCTCACTATAGGATGTTACATTGACCTCATAACGTCAACAGGTACTGTCAGGCAACGCGCAGATTACTTAAAACTAAAACTAACTTGTCTCTGAAAGCCCGTAAAGGCGAAACTTCAACATTTTGCGGGTGAGTTGACAAGCCCTGCTCCCATGTGTGAGTCTCTCGTTACAACTTCTAGGGTGATATTTTGTACAGTTTTATGTACAAAATGGTTTGAGTTTTTAATACGAATTACAGTTAGGATAGGTATTTGTTTGGGCTTTGTGTCTCAAGAGAAGGATTTGTCATTGTCTGTTTATATATTAGACGTACAGTTATTATAGGATGAATAATAACCGTACTTGGCTGTCGTGGTACCCCATTGGCAAAAGACCTCGCCACTTGTGCTTGAGGTCATAGGTTCAAATCCGGACAAGTGCCAATTTGACTTTTTCAAAATCATATGTACTTATTAGTTTTTCTTGGCCATCACATCAGAAAGAAAACATCTTAAGGAAACCAGGACTTATATAGTTAATGTACCTAAGTCTAAATAGCCAAGTGAGAGGCCTGTGGGGTTCGCAGAGGCGGGTTTATTAACTCTGACACCAGAGGTGGCAACATTCTCATACGAAAAAAATGAAGAAAATAGGATGAATGAAAACTCCTGGCAATATAATTAAATATGCTAGGTCAGTCCTAACTTTTGTTTTATTCGATTTGAGGTTGTATGACAGCCAAAATTATCAGACAACACTGAGTTGAAGTATGCGCTACTGATGACGAATGACGGAAACAGAATAACGCAGGATAAATTTATAAAATTGAAGATTGCAGGTCTAAAGTATTCTTTATCCCTTGTCCTAATCCAGGTCATGGTCTACCCGCAGCAAAGAGTTTGACTCCATCAAAGAGTATTACAAATTCTCTTTAAATAATTAGGTATTGCCAAAAAATATTGGTCGCTTTCATTGGTGAAGATACTCTTTTCGAAAGAGTCCAGTAATTTTTGGCAATACCTAATTATTTAAAGAGAATTTTTCATACTCTTTCATGGGATCAAACCCTTTGTCGTTCCGAATTCACTTACGATTACGCCATTAGGCTGCCGGTACATACATACATACATACATACATAAACTCACGCCTTTTTCCCATGGGGGTAGGCAGAAACTACAGAACGCCACCTGCTACGATCCTTACATACTTCTTTTGCTTCACACACATTCATACATCTAGTCATACACACACGCCGGTTATGGGTACTGCGCACTTGGCCTTTCTGAAGAACATCACCTATAAGGTCTTTGTATGTCTTTCTAGGGCGTCCCCTCCCGGCGTTTCCATTCACGTCTGCCTTGTAAATACCTTTCGTTAGTCGTCTTTCATTCATCCTCTCAACATGGCCAAACCATCTTAACATACCCTTTTCAATTTTAGTCACTACATCTTCTTTTAAACTACAACGTTGTCTTCGTTGTGTTCATAAAAAGATTGATTAGCAAACATACAGCCTTTCAAATTTATAATTTTGAGGAAGTTTTTATTAGCTTGGTATGTATGTATCTATGTAACGCCGACTTCATCTAGTTTTTAAAAAAATATGTTAGACATGTATAAGTGTTTGTACAAACCAACTTACAGAAATAAAATCATTTATCATTTATTATAATGGAATCTTTGAACGTGATATTCACCCCCTTCAAAACGTCGGATTGATTTGAAACTTTGCACACTTATCAAGGACCAATGACAATGCAATAATTTTAATAGTTTGTCCCATTATCCTTACCAGGATCTTCAGGATTAGTGACTTTTTAGTTCAATCAATCAATCTATCCTAGCCTTTTCCTAACTATGTTGGGGTCGGCTTCCAGTCTAACCACATTCAGCTGAGTACCAGTGTTTTACATGGAACGACCGCCTATCTGACCTCCACAACCCAGTAACTGGGTAACACGGTACCCCTTGGCTAGACTGGTGTCAGATCTCAAGTTTCTGACTACTCGTAACGACTGTCAAAGATCTTCTAATGACAGCCGGGATCAACAGCTTAACGTGCTTTCCGAGGCATGGAGGAAACTCGGTATGTTAAAAATGGTCACCCATTCACGGACCGACCTCCTCAAGCGTTGCTTAACCCTGAAGATAGACACGTGCGGCTGTTATTATTTAGCCACGAGCTCCTCTAGCGACTTTTTAGTTCAATTTACCATTAAACCGAGTTTTTTAGTATTTAGAACACATTTTTTTGTAGTACAGGATACCTAGAGTAATTCGTTCGTACTTTGACCTCGAATGCTGTAATTCCTACTCTATTAATACGGCCACCACGGCTTACCTAGAACACATAACAACAAACTATATATACACGTAAGTAATTCCCTTCATGAGTGTGCGTAGAGATAAATGAAAATAACCTATATCAAGCGGCGGCTAATTCAATTAACGGATGTTGTACATGCCGATGTTATTTATTGACGTATTAATATTGATATGAACACAATAATGTAGCATTAAGATAGGATTTCTTAGGGTATCGTAAATGGCGAACTGTTCTTTAATGACTTTTCTGCGGAGCTATGATAAGGATAGATAAAAAAAACATTTATGAGGGACGGTCGTCTTCGTCTTTGCCGAAGTATTGTAGGGCAAAATGTAGGCTACGAACCTGTGGTATTCCAGCCGGGCGAGCACGGCCTACTGTGACAGGCTTGAGTCACACATTTTTATACTGTTTGGGAGCAAAAACCGTGATATAATGCGTGACTCAAGCTTATCACAGAGGCCGTGCTCGCCCGGCTGGGATTGAAAATTTTCATAGGCAGAGATGATCCATGTGATTGTTTGCCTAGGTGGCGTAAAAATCGTGCACATTTTTGAGTTTTGTTTAAAAATACCGGCCAAGTGCGAGTCGGACTCGCGCACGTAGGGTTCCGTACCATAATCGCAATAAACGAAAAAAAAACACGTTTGTTGTTTGAGAGCCCCACTTAAATATTTATTTTATTCGGTTTTTAGTATTTGTTGTTATAGCGACAACAGAAATACATCATCTGTGAAAATTTCAACTGTCTAGCTGACACGGTTCATGAGATACAGCCTGGTGACAGACAGACAGACAGACAGACGGACCGCGGAGTCTTAGTAATAGAGTCCCGTTTTTACCCTTTGGGTACAGAACCCTAAAAAACGTACCTCAAAACTTGTGTTACTAATTTAGTTAACAAGAAAGTATATTCCATTCTCAAACAATTAGCAATCTAGTCATCATTAAAACCTCTTCAAAGATTATTCAACAATTTTGTTATCCCTTGTTTCTTTGTTGTTAGTTTCCAATCAATGATTTGTAAAGAAACAAATACTCTCAATTAGATATCAGGCCAATGTATCGACGTGGCGAAAGATTAAACTCTTGTACTAATGAGTTTCTCCCCAAGTTTCTGGCTAATACCGCAGTTTTGTTTGCTTCGTTAGTGATAAGATTAGTGGCTGAGTAGCTCAATAAGGCCGGTTGTAAGTTTGCAACTCTCTATGGCAAGAAAGAGAAACAAATCGATGTAAAATAACCAATTTAGGAACGTCCTCACTGAGAGCATTCACATGTAACGAGCATTCGACGTCGAATATTCGAGTGGTGTGGATGTTGAGCCAAGCGTTAAAAAACTTTCATGCAAGCGCAAACTTCGGCCGGTGTGGACGTCGCAACGATTTTCGCGGAAATCGCTCGCATTCGAATGTTCACGTAAATAAAATGCTCGAAAGCGAGTACTCAGTTGAAATCAATGAGTATGTATGTAGGAATATTACTGGCCTCTTGTAAAGCAAGGAACAGTTCCTTGATCTTAAGTGTCTTAATCGTATTATCGAAAGAATGAAATTTAACGAGATTGTATTTGAATGCTCCAAGCTCACAAGAGAATGTTCGACTCGAACGTTCATAGTTTTGCTCGAACGTGAATGCTGGGCTCGCTGGAAAGCATTTGTTGCTCGCCTACGACTGCTTGTTTACAAATGCTCACGAAAGAATGCTCCCAGTGAGGACGCTCCTAAATAGGTACCCATACTGGCCGCATTCCGCCAGTTATGAATAAATTATGTACCATATAATAGACCCACGAGGCAGTCATCAAAGTCTATGGTTCTCAAAATGGCGTCTGCACGCGAAATCAGCTGTCAGAATTGTAAATAACATTTTTATTCAATTGACAATATCAAATTACGTTTTTAGGTTTATTTTGAAGTCCCAGGTGATATCCAATGACATTTGGTGTGGAGCTTCGAAATGAGATTGATTCAATAATAACGGCCCGAGTGTCATCTGAATTTCATGTGAAATATTTCATAAATATAATTTATGTATTATTCAAAAGCATTTTATGTAAAACTGACTTAATGTAAATAAGGTGTAAATGGAGATATATTATGTAAAGTTATATATTATATTGTAATTAATTTATTATAATCCTATAATTTATGATTATAATTTAATTTCTCCATTCATAATTTAATTACTTTCGAAACAAAAGTTATGGAAACGGCATTTTATTACACGAGTTTACGTAAACATTTCTTGAAAAAAATACTTATTCCTTTTCAGACGTAACAAAACAGTTTTTTTTTAATTATTTCATAGTCATAAAAAGAGTTACAAAAAAAGTAAGACAAAAGATTAATCAACGGTTCAAAGATTAACTAATAGCATTTTTTTTTGTACAAAATAATGTACCCAGAAACTTGAAGAAAGAGCTTTTGACATTTCGTAGAAATTCTTGAAACAATTTTACACGAAATAATTTTCATATTCTTGGCAACTTTTTTTTACTTTTTCCTCCTGTCAAAATATAAATTCGAAATTAGAACGCTGATGAAAATGAAACTCTGTGATGATTTATTATTAAATGAAATTAGCCTAGTAGAAATCGACACCAAAAAAGGCTTAAAATCGCAAACCATGATGTAGTTCTAATTTGTTGGTATATTGTGTGAACCAGTAATGGAAAAACTTGTGCTCGCTACGCAGTACTAACACACCACGCACACCACGCTAAAACTGTGAAATTTTGAGACATTTTTCACTTTTTGTTCTAAATGTCATATACCTATTATGCGTTGTTAAACAAACACAATTTCGTCCTTTTTTAAAGTTAATTAAATTTGAAACAATTTAAGCCCAACCGCAGCCCTATAAACCCTTTAAGGACTAAACTATGACCTTCTCAAGATCATAAGTTTTGACAATCGTTATTGTCAGTAAAATGTCAGTTGGCCTCTATATAGGCACTCTCTATAACCATTGTTTTTTAATAGTTTGAATAATAATATAATACTAGCGAATAAGATTTAAACAATAAACTTAGCGGTAGCGTGCAAGTTGCGGCTGGAAACCGCCGCGTTTGTCACTTCACTGTACTTAGACAGTAGCGTCAGCAGAACAATGGTAGCATAAAAGTTATATTTTTACACAACTTCTAGGAAATGAGCTGAATTTAGAAAATAACGGATATAAAACTGAGAATAATAGGTATCAATCCAAACTACAATCAATAATATAAAAATGAATCGCAATATGTGTTGGTAAGCGCATAACTCAACAACGCCTGGACCAATGTGGCCAATTCTTTTTTTTTAATGTTTGTTGAAGTTTAAAGATGGTTTTTTTTTTTGTATGGTAGTGTAGTGTAGGGTAGGGTAGTGTAGGATAGGGTAGTGTAGGGTAGTGTAGGGTAGGGTAGTGTAGGGTAGGGTAGTGTAGGGTAGGTTAGTGTAGCGTAGGGTAGGGTAGGGTAGTGTTAGGTAGGGTAGTGTTAGGTAGGGTAGTGTCGGTTAGGGTAGTGTAGGGTAGGGTAGTGTAGGGTACGGTAGTGTAGTGTAGGGTAGGGTAGTGTAGGATAGGGTAGGGTAGTTTAGCGTAGGGTAGGGAAGGTAGTGTAGGGTACGGTAGTGTAGGGTAGGCTAGGGTAGTGTAGGGTAGTGTAGTGTAGGGTATGGCAGGGTAGGGTAGGGTAGTGTAGGGTCTCTGCTACAGTAACATTGATATCATCATCATTACAGCCAAAAGACGTCCCCTGCTGGACATAGGTCCCGTGCGTCTCGCATTCAGCAGATCCCTGCAATCTTCACCAGTTCATCGGTCCACCTAGTGGGAGGCCTTCCAACGCAACGTCTTCCGGTTGGCGGTCGCCACTCTAGAACTTTTCTGCCCCATTGGCCATCCGTTCTGCAAGCAATTTGCCCTGCCCACTGCCACTTAAGTTTGGCAATTCTTCTCTTGCGGATCTCTATATTTTAGATTCAATCACGCAAGGAAACGCCGAGCATAGGCCTCTCTATTGCCCTTTGGGTTATTGTAAGCTTTCTGATGAGGCCCATTGTGAGTAACCACGTCTCAGAGTCATAGGTTATCACTGGCAACACAAACTGGGCATAGACTTTCGTCTTGGGACACTGTGGTAAGTTCGACGAGAAGATATAGCGCAACTTCTCGAACGATCGATCATTTGTATAGGTGGTCATAGTGAGGCTACTTTTTATTCTGAAAAATTCACGGTCCCTGTGTGATACATCACAGGAGCGAAGCTACGGGAAAAAGCTAGTATCTCATATATGTATCACATATTAAGCAGTGATGGTGGTGGTGGTGGTTCGACCCCTGGCAGGCGCTTTACTTTGTGTAAATTATTTCATCACTGCTGCTCTCAAAACGGTGATGGAAAACATCGTGAGGAAACCGGCATATCTTAGAACAAAAAATTCGAAGACAAGTGACAACCACCAAAATGCACTGTGTCCGCGTGGTTGATTACGGCTCATTCCCTCTCACAGAGAGGAGGCCTGTACGCACATCGGACCAAATGGAAGTCTTGTGCGGTAAAGGGGGTCCATCTATCCTATCCTATCATATATTAAGAACTTACATAAATAAAAACAAAGTAACTTCAACTCCAACCATATACAAGTAAAATTTCAAAATTTAAAAAAACCCCGACGCATTTTTATTTCATGCTACATAATTTATCTTGTGCATAGAAGATACTCTTCAATCGGCAACCAATTGAACACGTAATTATGACATGACATATTGCGAAAACACGCCGACTCAAACAGTAAAACGCCCATAACTTTTGAACGGCTGAACCGATTTTATTCAAACACACTCTCGACAAAATCACCTTTCAAACAAAAAAAAAACTAAATCAAAATCGGTTCATCCGTTTAGGCGCTATGATGCCACAGACAGACACACAGGTACACACACAGCAACACACGTCAAACTTATAACACCCCTCTTTTTCCGGCGGGGGTTAAAAAAATATAATTCACCCAGCAACAACCTTGTGTAACCTGTAATAAATTCACTCTCTGACCCAACTAAGACTTAAAACTGTGCCAAATGATCCAGTCGACACTGAAATTGTGTTAATTAATTCTTTTTATCTTTTAAAACGTCACTTTTATCTTTTCTTATCGCACTTGTGTTAGTGCTAATTTATTTCAGCGAATAGTTTTAGCTTTTATTTAAGAAACTCTTGGAATGCTGCCTTTGGCCTGATAAGTCTGATTAAATGTTGCTGAAAGTTGTAGGAGCTTGTTAAGTGTTTATAAATGTTTAGTGGATAAAATACCTAGTTGTCTTATTGTTAAGTGTGTTTTTTTGCTGAAAGAATGAAACAGTTTATTTGTGTGTTTTTCTTATTGTTAAGCTTGCCTTTGAGCAATATCTTACCTGATTGTAAGCGATGATGACGTGTTTGACAATGGAGCACGCTTATCTTGTAGTAATCTTAATTGAGCATTAATTGTTTGTTCAGAGGTTTGAGGATTAAGGAACCTTGAGGAACTATGAATGACGGTTTTCACATTTTTACAAAATATGTTGTGAGTATAATCACATTTATTATTATTACAAAACGTTTTGGGGACACTTTCATTATGCGTACAGCTAAGGGGTGGAATTCCCTGCCGGAGTCTGTGTTTCCCGATAGCTACAATCTAGGGGTCTTTAAGTGAAGAGTGAATAGGTTTTTTCTAGGCAAGCGTGCTTCACCGTCGACCACATCATCGCTTACCATCAGGTGAGATAGTGGTAAAGCGCAAAGCGCCTATAGAGGATAAAAAATATACCTGCATATATTATATACTTTATGACGTTATTTTCATCCTCATCACCTCAAACATTTTTTATTTTACTTATTTTAATTTATTTATTCGCAATTATGTAAATAAAACCTTTACAGCTATTACGCCAATACAATGTTACTACCTCAATGAAATTAGGACTAACAGAAATACAATTTAAAATACCATTAAAATACAATTAAAAATGCAACCAAATATTACAATAAAAAAATCAATTAAAATACAATCAACATACAGTAATAAATACAATTAAAATCCAATTAACATACAAGTAAACAAATAATTAAAATACAATTCAAATACAATTCAATACAATTCAATACAATTCAATACAATTCAATACAATTCAATACAATTCAATACAATTCAATACAATTCAATACAATTCAATACAATTCAATACAATTCAATACAATTCAATACAATTCAATACAATTCAATACCATTCAATACAATGCATTACAATTCAATACAATTCAATACATTTCAATACAATTCAATATAATTCAATACAATTCAATACAATTCCAATACAATTCAATTACAATTAAAATACAATTAATAACCAACTAAAGAACCAATTAAAAACAAAACCAAATTAAAAATTACTTATTAACATTTTCAATGCATTTCAGTGCTACTCCTGTGAACTTCATCAGGCTACAGTGAAATGTACCTAATTCATAAGAAATCATATTTAAAAATCTTATGGCGCGTGACAAGGGGGCAAACTTGTTCAGATTAGTCCTAGAGGATGGCTCCAGTAGCGTTGCCGTGGGACGACGCGCGCCCCCGCAGCCGGGTGGCACAGATGAACATAGTGACATAGATGAACATAGAGTGCCATACGATAAAAAAGCAGCATTATTTCTTGTTACTGATACCTTTCATTTGCATTTTAGGTAAAATTATCTTTTTAGAGCAGTGGTGGCCCGAAGGTTTCGAACCCGACTTACGAGTTGTAGGTCAAGGGTTCGAACCTGAGCAGGCGCTTTACTATGTGTAATTTATTTCATCGCCACTGCTCTCAAAACGGTGAAGGAAAACATTGTGAGGAAACCGGCATGTCTTAGAACCAAAAATTCGAAGACATGTGACATCTACCAATACGCACTGCGCTCGCGTGGTGGATTATAGCCCAATCCCTTTATGAGAGGAGGCTAGGTCCTAGCAGTGGAATTATTGAAAGGCTGTTGAAGATGATGATGTGTTTGTTCATATTCATGTAGCGGCACCAACGCTTCCACTTACGAACTAATGACATGACATCACACAAATCCTGCATCGCGCAAGCAAAGTTTTCGGCGCGATTTGAACACATACAACAGTCCGACAGTAACCGTTTGGCAGTTGCCCGGACCAGACACAACACCCGTCTGGTCGGAGGATCCTCCCTTTTCTATGGAGGTTTGTGGGACTTTACACCCTGTCCACATACCCCCAAATTCTGATCATTTGCCCTCTCACAGAGAGGAGGCCTGTCTCCCTGCAGTGGAAACATTAAACAGGCTGATGGTGATGATGTTATGTTACAGTTATCAATAAATGTTTTCTTTTTTTCTTTCTTTCTTTCTTAAAACCCTTATTTATAGCTTCGTTGTTTGTCTAGTAGATTCATTAGTAACTGACGGGGTTGTGGCGACCAGATAGGCAGTCACTTCCAAGTAAAACATTGGAATGTAGCTGCAACCTGTAAACAAGTGCGAGCGGGACTCGCGCACGAAGGGTTCCGTACCATTATCGCGAAAAACGGCATCAAAAACAACATTTGTTGTATGGGAGCCCTACTTAAATATTTATTTTATTCTCTTTTTAGTATTTGTTGTTATAGCGGCAACAGAAATACATCATCCCGTTTTATCCCTTTGGGTACGGAACCTTAAAAAGGAAGGATTTATTTATTTATTTACTAGCTTCTGTTAGCGGGTTCGCCCGCGTGAGTGTCGAAAATTATCCCAAAGGAACATATTCCTGGGATGAAAAGTAGTCCTAAGTGCTATTCCAGACTATAATCTATCTCTGTGCCAAATTTCATCCAGATCCGTACAGTAGTTTTTGCGTGAAAGAGTAAAACACAAACACACTCACAAACTTTCACCTTTATAATATCAGTTAAGTGATACTTATCACTTATCATATCATATCACTTGATATGATCTAGTGATATGATATATTGTGATAGTGTGATGTGACTTAGGACCTCTATCGAACGATGTACACAAAAAACACAATGAATTATCAATATGAAGTAATGACAGGTTCACTCCCTCAATTGTATTGCAGGCCACAGCATGTATGTGCAGGTCACAGCATGCTTTTTAGAGTATCGACTAAATAAAAAATAAAATAGAAACTTTTATTACAAGGCAATATTAAAACATATGAGGAGCTCGTGGCTTAATAGTAACAGCCGCACGGGTCGATCTTCAAGGTTAAGCAACGCTTGTCGAGGTCGGTCTGTGGATAGGTGACCATTTCAACATACCGAGTTTCCTCCGTGCCTCGGAAAGCATGTTAAGCCGTTGGTCCCGGCTGTCATTTGAAGATCTTTGTCAGTCGTTACGAGTAGTCAGAAGCTTGAGATCTGACACCAGTCTTGCCAAGGGGTAACGTGTTACCCAGTTACTGGGTTGTGGAGGTCAGATAGGAAATATAAAACACTGGTACTCAGCTGAATCCGGTTAGACTGGATGCCGACCCCGACATAGTTGGGAAAAGCCTAGGCAGATTGAATAGTAAAACATAATTCACACTTCACACCAATATTATAAAGGCGAAAGTTTGTGAGCGTGTGTGTTTGTATGTTTGTTACTTCTTCACGCTCAAACGGCTGTACGGATCTGGATGAAATTGGGCAAAGAGATAGATTAAAGTCTGGAATAGCACATAGATTACTTTTGTCACAGGAATATGTTCCTTTGGGATAACTTTCGACATTCACCCAGGCGAAATCGCTGGCAGAAGCTATTTAACATTAAAAAAGAAAAACAAACCAAAAATGAAATACTTATAATATTAAAAAAAACTCTGCTTATGTACTTGGCAGTTAATGTTAGTGTACTTGTTACGTAGTGCTATTGGGTGCACTGTCCTCACATATGTAAATTTATTAATATATGTAGGTACTTATGTACCTAAATATTGTAAAAACATTTTTTTTAAAAGAGTAACTATGGAGTTTCTTGTGCATTCTTCTCCATAACAAGCTACTTGCCGAATGCACGGTAGTGTAAGGACTTACCATTTGAGAAGGCAACCTACTTGCCTATATTAAGACTGGCAACAAATAACGTCTTGAAAGGGAACTGAATTTCGAATATAAAATAAATGAAGTTGTCATCGCTAGACTTTTTCCGGGTATATAAAGGCTCCTCTGAGCATTGATGTATTAGTTCGATAGAAGGTGCCTGAGGACAGGCACCTTGCTGCTGAAATATAAGTAGAACAGTGATTCCTGAGTTTCATTCAAGTAGCTCTCCCTGTCTACCCCTCACATATTGGTGGAGGTGCGGGGTAAGAAAATCCCAGAAAAAATAAAAGTTATAAATTTTCGCGTGTATACGGCGTACAGTATACTTATAAGTATTTTAAAGACATTTCGCGTGTGTGTGGCGATACAGCGCACGAAGCAGTGAACGGAAATAAACAGCGGATGAAATATATGAAAAAGCTAAGTGGTTTTATTATTTAGTATATATGAACTTATGGAAAGCATGATGGATCATTATTATTCAGGCACGGACAGATACTGCTTGGAGGAATTCTTGACCGAATTCGAGTCAGTGGCTGAAATAAACGAATGGAGAAAGAGTGACTATAGCCTGATCTTAGGAGCTTTTTTACGTGGGGCTGCATATCACTTCTACCATATGATTTTTAAATATGATATGGACTTTGCAGTGTTATGTGATCGCTTGAGGAGTGAATTCTCAATATTTCACCGCAGATGTCGATATTGCGAACAGCGCATAATAATCGCTGAAATAAAAGCAGATAAAAAACAACCTGATGTATTGTGTGAAGATGTTAATGCACATTTATTTTCTAGTATCGTGATTAAGGACGAACAAACACAAAACAATATTCAGTGCAGTGAGAAAAGCGTTGAACACATTGATGGAGAAGGCGACGCAGCTGATGGCGATGGCGATCACACCGACGAAGAGAGCTGCATCTTCGTGGACGATGTTGACCAGACCAGCGGAGATGACGGCCCGGTTGATGTCAAGTTGGAGGCGGAAGCTGTGTTCCTGGGCGAGCACGACGACGGCGGTGACGACGAGTTGGAGTCCCTCTCCAACAGCGAGTGCGCGGACGAGAGTATTGTAATGTATCGGTCCAGTCCAATTGACTCAACTAATTCCATTTATTTTGCAGAGACCAATGATGAGATTTCGTTAGAACAACTAGTTGTTGTTCCATCTGAACACCAAGATGATCTTGTGGTTAACATACACCAGAATCACATTGATTTCAAACATAATATTGAAAATGATATTGAATTTTCTCAATCTGACATAAAACGAAATTTTATTAATGTCATTTTGAAAAGAAATAAATTGTCAGCCATTAAGAAAAGTTTTCCACCAAAAGAGATCCGTAGGAAAATTAAAAGAGTATTTAGTAATGTTCCTTATTGCGCCAACATAAATTTAAAGAAGGCGATCAATAAAAAGGTTATGAACCGAATTAAATACAAAAGAAAATATAATAAAACTTCTTGGAGTGCTATGTTTGGTATAAAGAATATTACTAGGATTGTGGCAAGAAAGAATTCCCATAATATTTGCCTTAGTTGCAATATTGTTCAAAGATATTTGCATTGTGATCACATAAAACAATTTGATCTCGTAAAATGCAAATTTTGGAAGTTTTTTAGAAAGAAGTTTAGGTATAATAGAGTTTTGTAAATAATTTATTATGTAAACTGATTTTATTTTGTGCTTTATTAACTAATGTTTTCTTTTCATGTCGTGCAAATGAATACGGTCCAGTTGATGACTGTTATTTAAAAAAGTAAATATATTTATGATATTATGCCCTGGTGTAAGTTTGATGAGTAGAATTTAAATTCGATGCGATCCAGCCTTTCCTTCTCTGGCCTGATAAACGCACGAGATCGAAATATTGTATCATATCTGAATTTTTGAATTTAAACCCCATCCGGGTCGATGTGAGTTGACGCATCATTCTTATTAGTGTTGGGAGGACGCCTTGTACCTTTTTCAGAGGTTTTGGCCAAGGAGGTTCAAGCATGACTGCGTTGATTTGTTAGTGCTTATGTGCACGTCAGCTGAAGTTAAAAGCACATATCGGAGTATCCGGTAACTCGTTTGTCATGATTAAGCCTTCCCCTTTTAAGGGTCGTACCTCAATTGTTCTTTGATTCCTCTGTTAGGTAAATGTTCGGGTTAGGATAAGGTAGGTTTCATGTAACCTTTCAAGACTTAGAATAGAAGCACTTCATATGATTCTGTGCGTCTATTCGTAGGGGCGTAGCTCATGTAAGGACTTACCATTTGAGAAGGCAACCTACTTGCCTATATTAAGACTGGCAACAAATAACGTCTTGAAAGGGAACTGAATTTCGAATATAAAATAAATGAAGTTGTCATCGCTAGACTTTTTCCGGGTATATAAAGGCTCCTCTGAGCATTGATGTATTAGTTCGATAGAAGGTGCCTGAGGACAGGCACCTTGCTGCTGAAATATAAGTAGAACAGTGATTCCTGAGTTTCATTCAAGTAGCTCTCCCTGTCTACCCCTCACAGTAGAATCAACTTTTATTCCTTGTAAATTTAAATTGTGACATTCAAAAGTGCCGCATGGTGGCCTACTTCAAATAAATATCTTTTGTCTTTGTCAGTTGTTCATTCTAGAAATAAAAAAAGTTGTACTGCAGCTAAATGTTAAGTCATGCACGGTGCATACTAATTGTACAAACTTTTGATACGAGGTCTGTCGTCACGGACAATACAATAAAAAAAACGCGCTTTAGTAGAGAACCAAATTAAAAAGTAGCAAATAATTTTCAAATAATTTAAATTATGAATGTAAAATAGCGTGGGTAGCTTGATATTAATTGTTATAATATTTTATTGACAGATATTGGGCAAAGTACCGTGTTACCCAGTTACTGGGTTGTGGAGGTCAGATAGGCAGTCGCTCCATGTAAGACACTGGTACTCAGCTGAATCCGGTAAGACTGGAAGCGGACCCTAATGTAGTTGGGAAAAGGCAAGGCAGATTGATTGTTGTTATAGCGGCATCAGAAATACATAATCTGTAAAAATTTCAACTGTCTAGCTATCATGGTTTCTAGTGACAGAGAGACGGACAGGAAAGTCTTAGTAATAGGGTCCCGTTTTTACCCTTTGGGTACGGAACCGTAAAAAACAAGTGAATACACAGTAAAATTTCTTCAAGCACACTTTTTCACCACCATTTCCAAGAGACTACTTTGTTCTGCTACTTACAAGTTCTATTATTAAGTCTAGTCATAACTTTAATAAGCATCTGGCCCACTTCTCGTCGCCACACAAAAACAACTAATTCACGATATTGCTGCGAACGTGACGATGTTACTGATGCAATGTTTTGTATGCTGACTGTACTTGGTTACAGTTTGCAGAGCTCGAAGGAGATAGTTTTCAAGAACAAGACTTTGCCATTTGCGCAATTAATATTTTAATTTGGTACAGATTTATTAATTGGGCTGTTATTTATCTATACTTCTTTTTTATTATAAAGAGGAAAGATTTGTATTTTTGTATGTAACGAATAAACTTAAAAACTACTGGACCGATTTCAAAAATTCTTTCACCGTTGGGAAGCTACACTATCCCCGGGTGACATAGGCAAATTTTTATCCCAGTATTCTCACGGCAACGGGAACTACGCGGGTGAAACCGCGAGGTGTCCGCTAGTTTAAGAATAACAGTAAATTGGGTACTGACAATTCTGATATAGATATTAGTTTTTAAAATGTCATGGTCACTAACACTAACATTAACATTCGAAACGGGATATTTACCATGTCTACTGTTTGTTGCGGGTTTCCGATATTTAGGTGCTGTTGGAAGCTTCATGATCACGGAATTCACGGTTAAACTGAATCGAATTCTGATATCGATGCGACAACGCCATATAAAAAAAATACCTATGCGTATACGTATATTTTTTTTGTAAAATATATCGTGAGTCAATTATTATTACATTTAAATTAAAAAAATTGACGTTCAAAAATGCCGCTTAATTGAAATAGAGAATTATGACTTTGACTTTGTTACGTTGCATCTGTCTGAGGGATCCTTTAATAATCACAACTCCATGTATGTGCAGGGAACGTGACGATGTTACTGATGCATTGTTTTGTATGCTGACTGTACTTGGTTAAAATTTGCAGAGCAAGTAAGAGATAGTTTTCAAGTACAAGTTTTGTGCCATTTGTGCAATTAATATATTAATTAACTAGCGGACGCCTCGCGGTATCACCCGCGTAGTTCCCGTTTCCGTTGGAATACAGTGATAAAAAGTAGCCTATGTCAACTGGGGATAGTGTATCTTTCCAACGGTGAAAACATTTTTGAAATCGGTCCAGTAGTTTTTAAGTTAACTCGTTACATACAAAAATACAAACACAAAAATAAAAACCTTTCCTCTTTTTAATATTAGTATAGATTAAATAATGCTATTATTATTGCTATATCTTTGAGAATTTCGGGATCCTTCGGTCTCGGATCTCTCTTAATCTGGCCCTCACCTTAGGCATGTAGCGGCCAAGTAGAATCTACCGGCACAGACCTAGGGATCATTGAAGCGCGCAAGCCCCACCACGACGTCAACGTAGAGATACTGTGTTGGGGTTATTATTATTATTATGTCCATTATTATTATTCCATTTATTCATTTTATATATACATATTTTTACATTTTTAAATATTATTCTAAAAAAATAAAATAAAAAAAACATTTAAAAATACAAAAATAGTAGCCCACCGGTATCGGGAACAGGGTCCAAGCTACCGGTGGTCAGGGCTACTGAGAGAGGAACCTCCTAACGATACGTGCCGTGTCCAGGAGTACCGCTTTCTGGATCAAGCGCTTGATCCAGCTGCCCAACGAGAGCCTCCTCAGATGTTCGTCGAGGCTCTCGGCTATTATGCCATTGGCCGTCACGACTATCGGCACAATGACTGCTGTATTCACAACCCACATGTCGACAACCTCGCGAGCTAGATCAAGATACTTGCTTTTCTTATCTCTCTCAGCCTTCACGAGGTTCTCGTCATGGAGGACCGCTATATCAACAATCATTGCGCGACGCTCTAGTCGGTCTTTCTGTCTTATTATTATGTCGTTTATTTATCTTTTTTCTTATTATATTACATTTTTAAATATTTAAAAAAGAAAACTTAGAAACATTTAAAAATATAAAAAATAGAGGCCAACCGGTATCGGGAACATGGTCCAAGCTACCGGTGGTTAGGGCTCCAGAGACAGGAACCTCCTCACAATGCGAGCCGTATCGAGGAGTACTGCCTTCTGTATCAGACCCTTGATCCAACCGCCCAATGACAGCCTCGATAGATGGTCGTCGAGGCTCTTGGCCATCAGGCCGTAACGACAATCGGCACAATGATCGCCGAGTCCACATTCCACATGTCGACAACCTCGTGTGCTAAGTCGAGATACTTGATTTGTTTCTCTTTCTCAGCTTTCACGAGGTTCTCGTCATGCAGGATTGTGACATCGATTATCATTGTGCGGCGCGCTAATCGGTCTATCACCACTATATCTGGCTTATTGGCAACAATAGTCCTATCAGTGATGATAGACCGATCCCAGTACAACGTGACATGGTCATTTTCGAGAACTGGGTCGGGCACATACTTGTAATACGGGACCTCCGATTCCACTAGATTGTACTTCAAAGCAAGTTGCTGGTGAATAATCCTGGCCACTTGGTTATTATTATTATAAGTCTTTAAACATCTCTAGACCCGGGGTCCTGACCTTTTCCCTTGGTGTGCCAGGGGCCGGAGGCAACTGGTAGAAGCTTTGTTAAGACTTCTTTAAATGAAATGTGACACCAACCGACGATTATCCCTGTATGCACTCCGTAAGTGCACGCAAGGACAATCCCCGGTTGGTGCAGGACTGTTGCAAAATATGAAGATGTAATATATTGGGCTATGGGTTTGAATTAATTTACCTGTTAGTGTATGTAATACTTTATATCTATACGTAGTATAGTAGTGTTAGTCTGGGTGCCTCGTCCTCGCGTATATGAATTAATGTATTGTGAACCAGTGGTCAGGATAGGCTGGTCACAGAACAGAAACGGCACTCGTGAGAACGGAGATTCCCAACTGAATGTCTGTATGAGTCTATGAGATCGGTGGCCTGCTATCTGTTAGGAAGTTATATATCTGTGCCACGATATTAAAAAAACATAAGACACTTGCGTATGATAAAAGCATAATTTTAAAAAGAAGAAAGGATATAATTGCGCAAGTACCACAATCTAAAAGCAATTTTGCTGCTTTACAATATAATAAGCAATCGGCACGTTTATATAAAAAAATAAACAAAAACATATACATATACACTAAACATCTTTATAAGAGTAAGAAAATGCTAATAGAATGGTTAAAATCACGCACATATGCAGATATTGAATTATTTTTAAGTGGAAATTAGTTATACTTGCACCGCCACACTCACACGTACACCATTCTTCATACACACATCCACACCACGCAATCACATCCCACATATCGCACACACTCCACACACCTAACACAACCCACACCACGTACACTCAACACACCTTACACACCCCACACGCATCACACACTCCGCACACCTAACACCTATTTTGTCTAACGAGCGAGCAAGCGTGTTTGAATTTATATTTATTGTACTATGTTTAAATGGCATTATAGCACACAACACGCACTCGATAAAAATAATTATACTGTTTTGTAATAATGAAAAATGTAACTCAATAAATTTGTAAGTTGTACAAACATCCAAAGCTGTGGAAGAGCGGAGTCTCCTAACACAGGCGTCATCATGCTTAAAAGGAGGCTCCAATCATAAACTAATGTATACTAGTTGGTACAGAAATAAATATTTTGTATTTGTATTTGTACTCGTATAATTTACAAAGTGTTTATTCTCAGTTATTTACAAAAAACAATCTGACTAGCGTTCGTCTTACAATTCGTAGTATCAACAATGGCGGACACTGCCAACAATTCAAACTGCCTAACACATCCGCTTTTTATATTATTCCAATATACTTCTATTAATGTTATAATCAAATTGAATTACATAATAAAATTACTAATATTAAATAACAATTATTACCAGTAATATTTATCAAAGAATCATGCGTAATAATTAACATTATTGTTTATTTGATACAACATACAAAGATGACAAGCGGATGTTGTCCTAAGAGGTTTTAATCATTCTGAATACTTAATTATGAATATATTTGAAGATTAACATTCAAAATAAATGATGAACTATACGTATTGTAGAATTTAGTCAAGCTGGTATATCCAAGGTCGGAGGTCGGTAACAGTATGGATGTTGTATAACACTTTTTTTAAAAGATTAAGTGTGGAGTTTCTTGTCCGTTCTTCTCAACAATAAGCTACTTTTCCGAATGGACGGTGGAATCAATTATTATTACTTTCAAATTTAAAATTTTGACGGTGAAAAGTGCCGCTTATGACGTAATTGAAATAAAGAAATTTCACTTTGACTTTGTTGGGTTTGAGTTTGATGTTATTTTTACCTAGAACAGGGGGGTGACCACAAGCTCTTAGAGTAAGGTTATTTTGAGATCGAGTAAGGGACAGATGTATCTGACTTGTATACATCTGTCACTTACTCGATCTCAAAATAACCTTACTCTAAGAGCTTGTGGTTACCCCCCAGACCTCTACACGATTTTCCAGTTTGTAGTATTAGGTAATATCAGAAAATAATTAAACATACGACACTCCAACGAAGCCTGAAGCGTATCTAGGTAATATTATAATAACCCAACCGCGCCTCTCATTTCACCAACATAGGATTAACTACGACGGAGCGGTAAATGAAAATTATGTTCTCACACATATACACATGTATACCCAATATATGTATATAACCTATATCTAGGTTAATTATAAATTACAATGCTTTAAGAATTAAGATGGTAGCCAGAGAATCGAAGTTTTAGATTTCGTTTATCATATCATCATATCAGCCGAAAGACGTCCACTGCTGGACATAGGCCTCCCCCAAGCGTCGCCACATTGATCGGTCCTGTGCGTATCGCAACCAGCGGATCATCGGTCATCGGTCCACCTGGTGGAAGGCCTTCCAACGAAACGTCTTCCGGTTCACGGTCACCACTCCAGAACCTTTCTGCCCCATCGGCCATCCGTTCTGGGAGCAATGTGCCCTGCACACTGCCACTTAAGTTTGGCAATTCGCCGGGCTATGTCGGTAACCCTGGTTCTCTTACGGATCTCTACATTTCTGTCGTTTTTCGTTGTATGTGGGTAATTAAGAATTCTGTGGCCTTTTGTTGCAAGTGATTTAAATACAAAACTAATAATTTAGGTATTTATTTAACAACTAGCTGACCCGGCAAACTTTGTTTTGCCATAAAAAGACCAAACATTTATCTACCCTACCCTACCCTACCCAACCCTACCCTACCCTATACTACCCTACCCTACCCTATACTACCCTACCCTACCCTACCCTACGTACCCTACCCTACCTACCCTACCCTACCCTACCCTACCTACCCTACCCTACCTACCAAACCCTACCCTACCCTACCCTACATACCTAACCTACCCATTAAAAAAAAAAAAAAAAAAAAAAAATATCCTATCTCTCAAGTTGGATGGAACTGCACATGGTGTGCGAATTTTATTATAATCGGTTGAGTGGTTTAGGAGTCCATTGAGGACAAACATTGTGACACGAGATTTAAATATATTAAGATTGCTTATTTAGTTGGCACACAAGTTATCAGATAACATATAAATATCGAATAGTTTAGAAAGGTTGAATAGTTTTTTTTTGTTTTTAGGCAATATAACCTCTAGAACTATTTGACCTTGTTACGATTTTTTTTCAATGATGGAATGTTGAAAATTAATTATTTTTCTTTACACTCTTAATAAAATAACCCAAACTGTACGTATATAGTTCCATATGTGAGAAGAAGAAGCAATATACTATGATATATATAGTTCTACAGGTTCAACTCATATGTGCGCACGGCGACATGTGTGCGTGCACTTGTACACACACATACATTATGCATTTGTGTGGCAGTGATGTGGCAGTCGTCGTCCGAGCAAGAACCCACACATGCTTACCCACACATAACGCCGCGCGCAAAGATGAATGTAACTATCTATAGAAAGTTTTGGCCAGTCTTGTATAATATTACTGAAATTGAGGAATAGATAGGTAGGTCAATACAATGTTCTAGGAAATTTCTGAACTATCCAGATTATTAATAGTTCGTTGTATAGTTTAATTAAGAATTCTGTAGCCTTTTGCTGAGAGAAATGCAAAGTAATATTACAACGAGGCAAAATATTCTCTATGTGTTTAAATAAATAATCGACCATCGGTTCTGCGAGCAATATTCCCTGCCCACTGCCACAAGACTTAAGTTTCGCAATTCTTCGTCTTTTGAACTTCGAAGTTTGGTCCTCCAGCTGATATTTTCTTTTCTGATGCGAACACGCAAAGAAAAACTCCGAGTATAGTCCACTCCGTTGCCCTTTTGGTGACTTTAAGCCATTGTGAGTGACCACGTAATATTCATATATTATATTTTATCTACACTATCACTACACATATCTTATCATACCTAGCCTAATTTTAGACACTTAATAAAAGTTTGTTCATATTCTTTAGTACTTTTCCGCTCTGAAATATAACAGCATCTTTGAAATATGCAATGCGTCTGGGACGTCACAAACATTGATCGTTTCGCCGCCATTATTAGAAAAAAAAGTGCCTCTCTGATGACGCGTGTACGCGGCGGTACAAACACTATTCTCAGTGTATTCGCAGATCGGTGGGATTCTCCGATGATGCAGAGGTGGATGCAGCTCCACGATGAAGTGTAGCTATATGTTTTTTTTAGTTTTATATCTGTACCTACTAACACTAGTTTTTTAAGTAAATTGTTACTAATCCTAGCACATCATCAGCCTATTAATGTTCCCACTGCTGGGACACAGGCCTCCTCTCTGTGAGAGGGAATGGGCCGAAATCCACCACGCGGGCCCAGTGCGGGTTGGTGGATGTCACATGTCTTCGAATTTTTGGTTCTAGGACATGCCGGTTTCCTCACGATGTTTTCCTTCGCCGTTTTGAGAGCAGTGGTGAAGAAGTAATTTACACATAGTAACGCCCCACTGCTCTCCTACTAATCCTATGGACTTTGTCTGAAATAAAAGATTTTTAATTTAATTTAATTTAATAACCAACGATTCCAAACTCAACCTGTATAGCTAGAAAAGATGTCATTTTTCGAATATACATGAGCCAATGGGCTTTATGCGTAGAAGCTTTCACCCTGCCTTGCTTTTAATATAACCGATATTGGGTCCCTACGATATGCCATCAGATAACATAAACTATACTTCCTAATCCCCTCTAGCGGTAAATATCACACGACCAACTTAGGGAAGTAGGTCATAGAATATGCGGTGTGTACAGGATGTTATGGCAATAGTGGTTTGACATTGAACGTCTAATAGGTTTGGAATGCCGAAATAATCCCAAGTGAATAGGGATGTTGACAAAAAATATATATTTAGTCCGTCCGTCCGTCCTCGGCCTACATTTACACGTTCGTTCATCAATGCCTCTTTAGTTGGCCGCTGCAGTAATGTACTATTTAGTCCATCAGTTGGATAAATTATTTTGCCCCGTAATCAATAAAATACGACGATACAGTGCGTTGAAACATCGTGTGCATGATACAAACACAAGCATCCACTTTGATGCGCTTTATCTTTGTCAATTTTTATATATTTGATAAAGAAAAAATACAGAGCCAATATAATTTGACAATCTCACTGACGGACTAAATGGAATTATCATTTTTCTACCCAAAAAACATTTCTATTGTAGGGTTTAAACTATAATTGGTATCAAAATGAGTTGTTGGGTTCGATGTGCTGGTCAGGCAATGGATTATTGTGTACTGCCTGAAATTTTTCACTAGCAGTCAGAGCCTAGGTTTCTGCTGGTTGATTGCAATAGGTTTGCTTACCACCACTACATAACATTTAAACATAACTAGTATTAAGTTACTATGTACTTAAGTGGCTTGGCACGCGTAGATGGGAAGAGACCGGATGGGATGACCATAATGCCTTGGAAGTTGGGTCGGCCTTTGGTGTGGGATGCAACATGTGTCGACACCCTTGCGCCATCCCATCTTCTTAGCACGGCGGGCTGTGCCTGGGCGGCTGCTACCGGTGCAGAAAACCTTAAATGGCGCATATATAACAACCTTATTGGCAGTTATATGTTTGAGCTGTTTAGGGTTGAAATATTAGGTCCATGAGGTCCGAGTGCTCATCGAGTGTTTCGAGACATAAGTAAACGGTTAGTCGACTGTTCGCGTGACCAGACCTGGCGTTTTCTTCAGCCATAGAATCAGCATTGTCATTCAACGTGGCAATGCTGCCAGCGTTCTGGGCACGTTTCCCATTGACATCGGTGTGGACAAATTTTTTTGATGCGCAATGAGCCCTTTTCCTTCTCTCTTTTGTACATAAGTTTGTTAAGTTATTAGTTATAAGATTAGAAATATTCAATTGTATATATTATTTGAATAAAAGTACTAAGTTGTATTAAAGTGTACTATTATGTATTTTTTCTCCCCAAAGGACAGGAACAGAGGCGTGGACGTGTGCTGTTAGGTATATTACGAGCATTAAAAAGTAAAACCATCACCAATAAAAGGTTTTGTTACTTTAAGTGTAGAATTTACATAGATGGTTACGATTTCTGCAATAATTTGATATGGTCAATGGACATGAATATTTTACTGAGTTACCAAATCACAGCCCCACAGACATAAATCTAACTAGATAACACAATTCCCTCCATCTGTATGAAAACCAAGCGTGCCACTTTTTTACAAACAATTTAAAAACAAATTTACTTACCAACGAAAGTCATCATTATTCAAAAATTTTTGTCCCTTCTTTCTTTGAATTTGTTAACATGTACTATTATGTATGTATATATTTATATGTATATTTAAGTTTATGGATAGTATTTATTATAACAATATAGTGTTGTATATATTTATGTTTTAATGTAAAAGCAGTACACCACAGACTACCCCCTTTTTCATAAAAAGTTCTTTCAGTCCATCCAAAGGTTGTCTGGTAGATATCGCTGTCAGCGATAAAACCGCCTTTGTACCCGTATAATTAAGTTTTTCTTATAAAATTGATGTTTAACTTTTATGGTGTACAATAAAGTATATTCTATTCTATTCTAAACATTTCCAATGTCTCGGATTTCGGTGGATTTCCGATAATGCCAAATGAAAAGCTCAGATTATATTTATAGTTGATTGTCCTTTTTGTCGACGTTTTATAAGTGTCCATGTAGGCCTATGAGAAATAAAAAAAACCGGCCAAGTGTGAGTCGGACTCGCGCACGAAGGGTTCCGTACCATTATTGCAAAAAACGGCAAAAATATAGATAGATAGATAGATAGATAAACCATTTATTCAGTGCACACAAAAGACACAGCACAACACACAAAATCACATACATGTGGGTATTTGGAAAAAAAAAGGTGCCAAAATACAAAAAAAAGAAGAAGAAAAAGCAACATAATACAAATAAAAGTGACACAAGTAAAATACCTACTTCAATTAAAACACAATTAATATCACGTTTGTTTTTTGGGAGCCCCCCTTAAATATTTATTTTATTCTGTTTTTAGTATTTTATGTTATAGAGGCAACAGAAATACATCATGTGTGAAAATTGCAACTGTCTAGCTATCACGGTTAATGAGATACAGCCTGGTGACAGATTTATTTATTTATTAATCAGGTACAATTTACACTGTGTTTGATACATTACTTAACATTAAATTATAGACAGGCAAGACAGACAGACGGACCGCAGAGTCTTAGTAATAGGGTCCCGGTTTTACCCTTTGGGTACGGAACCCTCAAAGTGATTTTGATTGATTGTAACTTTACTCCGTTTTTTGGCACGCGAAGTACATACAATCGCGTCATCTAGTTAGATTTATATCTGTGCACAGCCCCTTCCAATTTCTAATATTAAGTTCAACCAATAGTCGTAAGACCTACCAACTATTACGGTTCCATCCTGTACATTGATGTCTCTCAGATCTGTCCAACGTTCCAACTATAATCTATCCGACAATATTCATCGTCACGGATTGTCTTGGTATGGACGGATATATACACTTCAACACAACAGATGTCTGTTGCTTGTATGGGCTTATTTTCACAGCACTATAAGCAGTATTTGAGAATCGTAGCAGGTAGCGTTGTGTAGTTTCTGCGTGGGAAGGCTTATAGGAAAATGTCATGTGTATGTAAGTTTAAGAATTTAATCTTGACAGATTTCATAGCGTTGTAACTAACCTTATTTGGTTAATTTGACATTGAATTCTGTTCGTAATTATTCGTAGATGCAGTTAAGTCTGTATCGTATCATTATCGTTACTTTTTTCTCTAATTAGTTTTTTTTACCCGACTGCCGAAGAAGGGTAATGTGTTTATCAGTCTATGTATTTATGTTTGTTTCTATGTGGCGTTCTAGAGACCAAACGCGTTGGACGATTTTGATAATTCTTACGTCAATCGATTCGTCTTAACCCTGCCAGTGTCACTGGTCACATTAAAATTGGAAAATAGAAAAATGGCAGTTTTTGGGCGCCATATTGAGGGAGCCCAATTTTTTTTTCTTACAACCCCATCGTGTGCGGTATCAAAATAAAGGGTTTTAAGAGGTGATTTCAAAAATATAGAACACTTTTATGTTTGAATGTACCTAATTCGAAAAAAAAAACAAAAGTTAAAAAAATTATCAAAAACCCGACTGCTTTAAAAGCGAACTAATAAAACGTATTTAAACAAGAAGAAGATGATGCTGTGCAGTCGGAGGATACATTCGGTTTTGGTCAGCCAGCTCGCGCATATGCGCTACTTTTAAAGCAGTCGGGTTTTTTTTTTTTTTTTCTCTAATGTGTCGGTTCAACTGATTCTTAATTCCTTATTGTACACCAAAAACAACATTACATACAGTGTGATAATAATGTACATGTACAAAGGCGAGCTTAACTCAATGTTGAGTTCTCTTACAGCAAACCCTAGGGTTACTGAGAAAGATAACATTACAGAGGATAGGATCAAGTGTAAAATTTTAAAATAACGTAAGACGAATTAAATAAAATATACTTACATAAATACATATTTTTATATATAAACTAATATAATGTATTTGCGCAAGGAAACGATTTTTAATCTTCCTCTTGAAGACCTCCAGACCTCCTGATCTCTGAATTCATTAAGCTTTGTGTGTCGTTTTAAGAGGTCCATATTAGTAACATATTTATGCAATTATTTAAGTAGTACATTCAAATATACCACATAATATTAGAACAGAAGGTCAATATTCGTACTTAAAATAAAAACGTTCAAATTCTTGTGAAACTGTTTGGAAATTAGAAGCTTTTAACAGAATATGATTAAAATGCCAATGTTTCATAAGACGACGACAATCTCCAACGACTTTTAAGGAACAAAACGCCACAACCGCGCGACCCAAAATGTTTTATTTTGTACTTTCCTTAGTATTTCTATGACTAAAAAAACCTTAGATCAAAATTTTGATAATTCAATTGTCTTTAAAATGATGCAAATTTCATTAAAGGACGCCCGGCGGTTTTGGTGCGATTGCCGTTTTTTTGTCCGAGTTAGACATTACAAATTAATTACACTATGTTTTACGAATAAAACTCAAAATGTTTCTAGATCAAATTATTAAGAAAATGGTCTTATATAACATTATATTTTTTTCAACAAAATTACGACTAGCCGTTGTAGTGGAGCTATACGTAACCCACGTTAATAAAAATAGATAAATATAAACTAAAATTAATAAAAAGGATATAGAAGTATAAAACTAAAGGGCCGGCTTCGCGCGACATGGGCAGGTATCCAGGCAGCAGGTCGGGCAGGAAGTCGTAGAATGTCCGAGGTAGATAGGTGAGCAGACACCACGACGGACAAGCAGGCAATCGGGCAGGTAAGGCAGACATCTGGGCGGACTGGAACTCTTCAAACCTTCGTGGTATGCTCGAGAGAGACACGTGAGCAGGCACCATGACGGAGTAGCAGGCATACGGTCAGGAAAGGCAGGCAGGTCAGCAGTGAAACGGCTAGTAGCCAGATACCCCACGTATCTGGCTACTAGCCGTTTCATTTCGTTTCAATCATACACGATATAACAGTCACAGTATATATTTTAGAGCACTTCAGAAAATAGTAGATTTACATAAAAGTTTCACAGGTTTTGAGAGTTTTCAGAATAGAAAAAGACATTGAATTCCAGTACACAGTATAACCCACTATCGGCGTTCAGACCAGACTCTAGACTAAAAAAAGCTGAAGCCCGTTTTTCATTCCTTCTGCCATCTCTTCTAAATTTCAAATTCAAATCTCAATAAGACCAGAACGAATAAAAACCGTTTAGACGTGATTCTCATTTTAAAATCAGCTACTGAGGGGTATCTACGCCTTAATAATACGAGAATTGCTCGTCGGGTTTGTTTCAGCTCAGCTTCAAATAAAATCAAACTTGTCAACATACCAATTTTCCAATACTATTACAATACTTTTGTTTCTAGCCAGTAACAATGTACGTTCGGTTGTTTGTCAAGAGATCCGTCATATTCCGCTGAAGGGTCGAGCGACCGTCACTCGGCGCAGTGACGACACAAGGAGAAATATTGCAACGCTTGTTAAAAATTGTTAAACTGCGACAAAGAAAAGCGGTTGTAAAGTTTTGAAAACAGAATAAAACGTGTGGTAAATTGTTATAAACAATTTTTATAAGCAGTTTGATTTTGTGATTTTTTTTTATAGTTTACAATAGTTTAATTGAGGTTTGTAAACTAAATTTTGATTGCCTAGCCTTTTCCCAACTATGTTGGAGTCGGCTTCCAGTCTAACCGGATTCAGCTGAGTACCAGTGTTTTACATGGAGCGACTGCCTATCTGACCTCCACAACCCAGTAACTGGGTAACACGATACCTCTTGGCTAGACTGGTGTCAGATCTCAAGCTTCTGACTTTCTTTATTCAGTATACACTATTTTATTACACATTATATACTACTAGCGGACGCCTCACGGTTTCTCCCGCGTAGTTCCCGTTCCCGTGGGAAAACAGGAATAGTAAAAACTTTTTTGCAAAAAAATACTACCGACTTCCAAATGAAAAACTACAAAGTGAAAAATAACTTTATTTTTGGAAGTCGGTGTCTTTCGTAGATACCAATTATTTGCGATATAGACACCGACTTCCAAAAATAAAGTTATTTTTTACTTTGTAGTTTTTCATTTGGAAGTCGGTAGTATTTTTTTGCAAAAAAGTTTTTTATTTTTCCCTTTTTAGTTTTACCTACCTAATAGGCAAGTTGTTTAGTAAGTACCTATGTAAGGAAATGATTACTTTCTTACAGACCTATCATTTCTTTAATTTGAATTTACCCGCGCTCGTTCGAGCGCGAGTGAGAATGACCAATGACAGATTGTATGAAGGTAGGAATGAATGACAGACTCTGGTGAACTGACACTACTGTGTTCTGCATGTCATTGTGATTTGGAGGTTAAGAAAAACTATAAAATAGCTGAAGGATTTAAAGGAGACGATATTCGTGAAATAATAAGCTTTGAATGTTGTTTCTTTATTTACAGGTAAAGTAATATTTTGTGTAAAAGTTAGTACCTACTTACTTTATAAAACAATCTTTTGTTAAACAATAAAAAAACTTTATTTACAGAAACGCAGTCGAGTTTATTTACTAATATCTTATAAAACAACATTCCTTGCAAAGGACATTTTACAGAAATGGATAAACTAAAGTTTGAGTTTACTATTAAAAGTTTCGATGACCAAAAAACAAATGTACTGGCAGTAACATCAATAACCATAAAAGAGGGTAAAGTTTACCTTGTACCACAAGAACTGCAGTCAATAAAATACCATGGAAAATTAATGGAAACTGAGACTTATAAAACATTAAAAAATACATTGCAAAGGAGACATGAGAAAAGGTGTTTATGGATAACTTTAACAGATGAATTAAAAAAGACATACATGGATGACGATGACAATATACAATTCAAGAATTATTTCCTGGAAGAAGTGATAAGTACAACTACAACTACACAACCGATAATGAATGAGGGTATATCCGAAGAATCACTGTCAAGAATCCTAGAAAAAATTGCAAATATGAATCCACAATTACCAAAGCAGACTAATTTAAAAAAAATCTCAGACAAATTTGTAATAGAGAAGTTCACTGGAGAAAACACAAATGTAACTCAATGGATGGCTATTTTTGAAAAAGAATGTGCTCGATTTGAAATAGTAGAGGATGAAAGAAAAATAGAGATTTTTAGACTGTTTTTGGATAAATCTTGTTTGAATTGGTACAGTTCTATGCTAATAAGACTTACGCTAACTTCGAAATGGAAACAATGGAAGGAAGATTTTTGTGATACATATGAGAATAAAGGTTGGACACCAATAAGATATGCAATAGAGTTTAAATACAAAACAGGATCGCTATTAGACTATGCAATAAGAAAAGAGAAAATGTTGTTAGAAATGGACAGCACAATAAACAAAAGCACTCTGATTGATCTGATTGCAGTAGGTCTACCTAGTTTTATAACAGACAGGATTGATCGAAAAAAAATAAATGAGACTAAAGATCTTTTTAATGAAGTGAAAAGCTTGGAACATTTAGTTAACAAAAAAAGTTTTGATAAAAAGAAAATTACCAATTCTGTAGTAAAAACAAAAGATTTTAAAGAACCATGTAAGATTTGTAGAAAACTAAATAAAGGAAATAGGTATCATCCAGAAGACTCATGCTGGTATAAAACTAACGAAGGTATTAAAGAAAAACAAAATGTTATCAATTTTGTTAACAATTCAGAAGTAGAAACTGAATTAAATAATATGGACCAAAAAAACTAGTAGTACCACCATTAATCAAAGTCAAATTAACTTTAAATAACACGTTGGATGCATTCGGAATATATGATTCCGGTTCAAATATCTCATTAATTAATTCAAAATTGCTAAAATTAAAAGATGAAGAAATTAATAATGCACAGACAGTGAAGTTAACTACGATTAATGGTGTAAAAAAAACAAATGGAATAGTAAAATTGAAAATAAAAATCTTTGAAATAGAAGAAGAAGTGAATGTGTTTGTAATTAACAAGAACAATTTCAACTACGACTTTTTAATTGGATTGGATGTGATAAAACAGTTTAAATTGATCCAAAATGAAAAACTAGAAATTACACAAAAAACACAAGAAATAAATAGAAGTGCAGAAATGGAAGCAGAAAAAAATAAAACAAAAGGTTGTGACAAGTTTACAGTGAACTTTAACGAACACGTTGATGAAACCAAATTTAAAATTTCTATAAACCAGCTCGAATATAAACAAGAAGCAGAAATAAATAAACTAATAGAAAAGTACAAATCAATCTTCGCAAAAGACAAGTACGATGTTGGAACTGTCAAGGATTATGAAGCCAGAATTGATTTATTGGTCGATAAATATTGCAGTAAAAGACCTTATAGATGCAATATTGAGGATAAGAAAGAAATAGAGAGTCAAGTATCAAAGTTATTGGAGAAAAATCTCATTGAGGAATCATACAGTCCATTTGCTGCTCCGGTAACATTAGCATACAAAAAAGAAGACAATAGAAAATCAAGACTTTGTATAGACTTTCGAGATTTGAATAAACTTGTTGTTCCACAGTCACAACCTTTCCCTATAATTGAAGATCTGATGGTAAAAACAAGAAATTGCAAATATTTTTCTATACTGGATTTAAATTCCGCATTTTGGTCAATACCATTACGAATCGAAGACAGAAGAAAAACTGCTTTTGTAACACAAGATAGCCACTTTCAGTGGACCTGTTTACCATTTGGACTAAAAACATCTCCAGCAATATTTCAAAGAATACTGAGTAATATTATAAGAAAACACGAACTTGCGGAATTCACGGTAAACTACATAGATGATATTATGCTTTTTTCAAAATCCTTTCCAGAACACATAAATCATTTAACAAAATTATTAGAAGCAATAAAGAAGGAAGGTTTTAGACTGAAATTTTCAAAATGCACATTCGCATCAGATTCAGTTAAATATTTAGGGCACATTATTCATAACAATACAGTACGCCCAATAAAAGATAATTTAATATCAATAAAACAATTCCCAGTGCCACAAAATCAAAAAAATGTGAGACAGTTCTTGGGAAAAATTAATTTTTATAACGAATATGTACCAAATATTGCAATAACATTGGATCCACTACATAATTTACTGAGGAAGAATCAAAAATTCATTTGGACAGAAGAATGTCAAAAAGCCTTTGAAAAAATGAAACAACTACTATGTTCTCAACCTATATTAGAAATATTTGACCCAGACTTACCTATACTAATTTACACAGATGCAAGTATACTAGGCATAGGAGCAGTATTGAAACAGAGACAACAAAACACAAAAGAAAAACCAGTTGCATATTTTTCCAAGAAACTAAATGAAGTACAGAAAAGAAAAAAAGCCATTTATTTAGAATGCTTAGCAATAAAAGAAGCAGTTAAATATTGGCAACACTGGCTCATAGGTAAACGATTTACAGTATTTTCAGATCATAAACCATTAGAAAAAATGAACATTAAATCGAGAACAGATGAAGAACTCGGAGACTTGACATATTACCTTTCTCAATATGACTTGGAGATAAAATATTCACCAGGAAAAAATAATATTGAAGCAGACTGTCTAAGCAGAAATCCAGTATTAGGAGCACATGAAAATGAAGAAGAACAGTTGAAAGTGGTCAATTGGATAAAACTGGAGGATATTATTGTTGATCAAGAAAATAATGAAGATATACAAAAGAAAAAAAATAAATTAATATCAAAGCACTCCATATACTACAAGAAGATCAAGAATAAAGAAAAAATAGTATTATCAGAAGACTTTAGTAAAAGTTTCATCATAAAAATACATAAAGAATACTGTCACATTGGAATTAAACAAATGCAAAATAAAATAACACCATACTACACAGCTAAGAATTTAAGAGAGAATATAAAGAAAATATGTAAACAATGTCAAATTTGCATTATGAATAAATCAAGAGGCCAGGATAAATTTGGTCTAATGTCTCATCTAGGACCAGCCAAACAACCTTTTGAAATAATGTCTATTGACACAATTGGTGGATTCGGAGGATCAAGATCGACAAAGAAGTACATGCATCTTTTAGTGGATCATTATACTAGATATGCATATATTCTCAATTCAAAAACACAGAATTCAAATGACTTTATAAAACTTGTTAAAAATGTCACAGAAGATAATAATATTGGTATGATCTTAACAGATCAGTACCCAGGGATAAATTCAAAAGAGTTTAAACTATTCCTACAGAAAAAAAATATTCCAATTATTTTCACAGCAGTAAATGCACCATATTCAAATGGAATGAATGAAAGACTTAACCAAACTCTGGTCAATAAAATAAGGTGCAAATTAAATGAAGAAAATAAAAAAATTGCTTGGACAACAGTAGCACAAAGATGCGTGGCAAAGTACAATGAAACTGAGCACAGTGTAACGGGATTTGCACCTGTGTACTTATTACAAGGAAAACATATTACATTAACACCACATGAATTAAAAGAAGAAAGAACAGAAAACGAATTATTGAGAGATAGAAAAATAGCACTGAAAAACAGTATAAAATCACACAATTACAATAAAAAACTGTTTGATAGAAATAGAAAATATTATGAGTTCAAAGTAGGAGACATGGTATTTGCAGAAAATGGCAATAAATTAAACAGAAGAAAACTGGATGAGTTGAGGATTGGACCTTATGAAATAATAGAGAAACTGTCAAACTCGATATACAGAATAAATACAGGGCACAGAAAATCAGAATCCAATCTCTTCCACATCACCAAACTAGTCCCAGCTCCTGTATTTGAAGACGAAAGTTTAGAAGAAATATAATGAAAAAAAAAAAAAAAAAACATTTTTTTTTTTTTCATCTCCCCGACGGGGGGGGATGTAAGGAAATGATTACTTTCTTACAGACCTATCATTTCTTTAATTTGAATTTACCCGCGCTCGTTCGAGCGCGAGTGAGAATGACCAATGACAGATTGTATGAAGGTAGGAATGAATGACAGACTCTGGTGAACTGACACTACTGTGTTCTGCATGTCATTGTGATTTGGAGGTTAAGAAAAACTATAAAATACCTGAAGGATTTAAAGGAGACGATATTCGTGAAATAATAAGCTTTGAATGTTGTTTCTTTATTTACAGGTAAAGTAATATTTTGTGTAAAAGTTAGTACCTACTTACTTTATAAAACAATCTTTTGTTAAACAATAAAAAAACTTTATTTACAGAAACGCAGTCGAGTTTATTTACTAATATCTTATACCTATTACGCCAGAACAGATTACCCGAAAAACATGAAACTCGAACATAACTGGTGAAATTAGAGTTCTGCGTACCCCTTTCAGTATACTGGCGTGATGTTATGTTATGAAATGGTATAAACAATAAACAGACATGCGATTGAAGCAATCCCGTTATTTATTGTAGATTTCTGTTGTATATCTCCGAAGTTCTTCATCAGATCTTTAACAAATTAAAATGGGACCAATTTCGGAACATGTACTTTCAAACAGATAAAAATAATCAAAATCGGTCCACAATTGGCGGAGATATCGGTGAACATACATAAAAAAAAAAACATACAAGAAGTCGAACATAGAACCTCCTCCTTTTTGGTAAGTCGGTTAAAAAGTAGCCTATGTCACCCGGGGATAGTGTAGCTTCCCAACGGTGAAAGAATTTTTGAAGTCGGTCCAGTTGTTTTTAAGTTTATTCGCAAAAATACAAATCTTTCCTCTTTATAATATTAGTATAGATTGAAAATTTAATCAATATTGAACATTAAATTCTGAATCATTAGATTACAATTGATTAGTAAATTAGATTGGCATTGAGCATTGGTTATTAAATCAGATATTAGAATTGATTATTAAATTACATATTGAAATTGATTATTATATTAGATATTGAAAATTGATTATTAAATTAGATAAGTTTTAGATTTGTTTATTAAATATATCTTGATTTCATAGCAAAATAATGTTTAAGTTATGTAATCCAATTAATTGCAATCAAGGCACATGAAGGTTGATTTTATTATTATTTGTTATTTTACTAAGTCAACAAGTGATCACTTTTATTAAATATATTTAAGTAATGAATAAAGCTATTTTTTTTTTTTTAATTAATCCCTTAAAAGATTTATATGGGATAAATTTTCAATAATTCTTCCTTAGAGGTCACCTTTCGAAGTTTAAGGATATCTTGTGTAAAAAAATATGCTTATAGAGCTAAATAAGTCAAAAAATATCCTAAGCGAACATATGCCCGGGATGAAAAGTATCCTATGTGCTATTCCTGACTATACTCTATCTCTGTGCCAATTTCATCCAGATCCGTCCAGCCGTTTGAGCGTGAAAAAGTAACAAACACACACACACTCAACTCAACTTTCGCCTTTATAATATTAGTGTGACCTTCTTCTTCATCTTTTCGAGTCGATGGCAAACTCTTTAGATATTTTGGGACCAGTAGGCAGCCACACCAATAGCAGCGTCAGTGGCGTTCATTAGGTCCTCCAAGGTACAAGTGTGTGGCCACTTGGGGCACTCCAACATATGTGTCTTATTCTTCACAGGGGCACAACACTCACATTGTGTGTCAGACGATTCTATAAAACCCGATATCGTCTTCTTCTTTTTCTTTTCGTGTGAGGTGTGGCCACCTCTGGTGTCAGAGTTAATTAAGCCGCCTCTGGGAACCCCACAGGCCTCTGACATGGCATTTAAGACTTACAATATCTGTATAAGTCCAGGGTTTCCTCACGATGTTTTCATTCGTCGTTGTCTGTGATGTCTAAGATAAACTTAGAAAGTACATATGAATTTGAAAAGTCACATTGGTACTTGCCCGGATTTGAACCCACGAACTCAAGCACGACAGGCGAGGTCGTTACCACTAGGCCACCACGACAGTCGTCAAATTGTCTTTGCAGCGGCCTACCTGGGTACGCAATCTATTGAGTGCTTTCCATACAGGCCACTGCAGTTCACGGTCAGGACCAGCATCTGGTCAAACAGAACAATTCATTGTAATCATCTTCCTGCCCTTGTCCCATGTAACTTGGAGTCGGTGCAACACGTTTTCATCTTCCATACCGTCCTGTCAACTAACAAGATATCACTGATTCACAAAATCTATCTAGATCAATGAAATTCAAATAAACAGATACGTTATACACTCACAAAACTATTGAAAAAGGGTTCCGCGCAGCAGCGGCAGCACACATACACACTTTTCATTCATCTGACATTTTAATACAAGTCGAAAGGGATGGCTTGATAAAACCAAAAAGAAAAAAAGAGACAGCTAGTGTTTGTCACTTGCGTGTAAATGTAAACAATCATTATTCTGACCACCAATGTTTTTTTCTTTTTCTAACCTCCAAATATCAGAATATTGGAATGAAAGGGAGAGGAAAAAAAATTAAGTAAATTTGTTTAAATTAAAAAAAAAACAACATGGTATGAGATCCCGTCTGTTTTCTTTACTTTGGTATCATAATTGGTACATTTTCTAAATACATACGATGGCATTTTTTTATTTTGTTTTTGTTTCAACAAAGCCTATCGCTCTTTGCCATGCGTGACATAAACTAAAGACTAAAGGTCACAATTGTGTCCTATTCGAATCTTCACAATGCGCGCGCCTGTAACATTGTTTATTTGAATATCATTGATCTAGATTATAACTATGAAAATTGCATAGTTAGGAAATTGATATTTTGTAACTCGACATGTACATTTCGAAGCATGGGCATGAATCATGATAGCTTTACACAGTGCATGCACTTCGAAAACGATTACGTGCACAAAATACTACTCTTCAGCCAATACCCATACAAAGTTAAAATTCCTGAACGTTTTCAGCTCAAAACACAAAACTCTATTAATCCCGAAACGAATAATTCTTGGCAACCAGCAAATCCGTTGATACTCTCATACCACAGAGTAAAGAGACGACTCAGCGGTCACTGCTAGAGACGCCATTGTCAAAAGTTTCCATAAAGTCAAAGTATTTTTTTTTCTATTAGGCCATCAAGCCGCTCTTTCAAACGTCGAAAATTTTAATTAAAAAAAATGATTCTACTGTCCATTCGCGAAGGTAGATTATTATGGAGAAGATCCGTCAAGAAACGCCACACTTACTCTTTAAAAATAAAGTGTTTTACAATATTTACATCATCATCATCATCAGCCTATTAATGTTCCTACTGCTGGGCCCCTCTCACAGGCCTCCTTTCTGTGAGAGGGGATGGGCCGTAATCCACCACATGTCTTCGAATTTTTGGTTCTTTGACAAGTCGGTTTCCTCACGATGTTTTCCTTCACCGTTTTTGAGAGGAGTGATGATGAAATAATTTATCAAAGTAAAGCGCCTGCCTGGTTACGAACCCACGACATACAGCTTGTAAGTCGCGGCCAATACCACTGGGCCACCACAGCTCTCAATATATAATTCATGTACGTGACGACGTTGCACCTAGTATATATAACACTACTATACTGCATATAGGCATACAAACTAAACGCGTTTGTGTGTTTCCGTTACTCATAGACATTGACTTGTGATAATATTGACTATGGCAATAACAAATAACAAACAATAACAATAATGTATTTAGCAAAAAAAAAAATGAAGAAATACATAGTTTCATGTTACATTACTATAATATTATGGCATATTTCTGCTCAATCTTGTGAATATTGGCCCCGATGCTAGGAAAATTCTGTGTTATTGGGGCCAATGACAGCTGAAAGTTGCTCTGCAGTAATATAATAAGTAGTTTTAATTTATTTATTTGTTTCTCACACGATGGTGTTCACGCAATTTACACACAATGTTGGACTTAAATGTACCTTGTGATATGAGCCTGATGTATTTTTAGAAAAAGCATGTGTTACAGTTCATCAGGCCCTACTGTGACTTTCTCATCATGTGGTCATGGTGTAACCGAACAAAAAAAAAACCGGCCAAGCGCGAGTCGGACTCGCGCATGAAGGGTTCCGTACCATTATCGCAAAAAACGGCAAAAAAAATCACGTTTGTTGTATGGCAGCCCCATTTAGTTAATTTGTTGTTATAGCGGCAACAGAAATACATCATTTGCGAAAATTTCAACTGTCCAGCTATCACGGTTCATGAGAAACAGCCTGGTGACAGACAGACAGACGGACCGCGGAGTCTTAGTAATAGGGTCCCGTTTTTACCGTTTGGGTACGGGACCCTAAAAAATAGCATACCATTTTTTTTGTTTTATTGTATTTGTGCCACAGCTTGTAATATCCTAATTGTTGACGACACGGTTCGCGTACTGGTTGAGCGATCGGCTGCTGCGCTGTGTGTCGCGGGTTAGATTTCAGCACTGAACAAATATTTGCATGGCCTACAGATAGTTGTTGCGGATCTGGGTTTGTTGCGGGTGCGTTTACAAAAATTTAAAGTCACATGCACGTGACTTTAAATTTTTGTAAACGTTGAAGATATTCCTAGTACGGGGAAAAGATTAAAAAAAAAGACGGGAAAAAAAACTGATACAGGAGGAGGCTCTGTTTTTTTTTGTCCGTTCTCTCTCTGCGAAGTGGGCCGTAATCCACCACGCGGTTCCAGTATGGGTTGGTCGATGTCACGTGTCTTTGAATTTTTGGTCTAGCCGGGTGCAGTTATTCCATGTTCTGTGGTTGACACTCGCACACCAATCACATTTCGATTAAAAACTCCTCTATTCGGGCTCGATCGCTCGGAGGTTCCAAGTTCAAAACGCCACCGACTTTTTTGTTTTGCGGTCGATCATTGGTCCACCGGTACTTTTGACTGTCAAAGGGATACTCTTAACCGAAAACCGATGAGTTAAACCTGGAATAGGAGATGTTTACAATAATTGAGCTATGTGTTTTTTCGTTACGGATAGTAGAAACCCGAAATGAGAATCTATAGTGAAAACTTTTTATAATAAAGAATCAGCTGTTCAGCAAAAAAGCTATTGATGACTTTTACAGTTTCACTGGACCATTTCGTCCATCATTTTGATATGGGCAGAAACTCTGCTGACCTTCTAAAAGGGAAAGACCATAAAGATAAACCTTCTAGGTCATAAACGAAACGTTTGGAAACGTGGAACCAATGAGTTAAACGGTTCCCATTCTAAATTCGAATTCGAACTTCGGAATTTAAAATTTGAAATTTACCGTTTATTGAATGCGATATTTTTGCGCGCGGATTAGCTTTTGTGGATTTCAAAATGGCTTCTTTCCTTTTTAAATTGCATTTACGGTTGTAAATCTATTATTGATTTTGTTTGATATAATAATGTGGTCTTTTTTGTTTCCGTTCATAAAAGGAAATCATACTTTTAAAGGTATGGTTTTTAATGTTTCCTATTCCACTCTTTTGAAAATGACTTTGGTCAAATTGGAAGTAGAACAGCGTGAAAATATGTCCAACAAAAATTCCTGTTACCATGACGTTTTATTAAAACTATTGGTTGATTTGAACATAATTTATGACATTTTAAATTGTTGACAGAGAATTCTGCCCGTCAAAAAAGCACAGCCTTAATGACTTGGTTATGAAAGATTCGTGAAAACATCATGATTTTAGAGGAAGCGAAGAAAAGATTTTTCATAACCAAACTTCTAAGTAGTTCCCATGTCTTTTGAAGTTTGTATGAGAAACAAAGTCGCGGGCATCTCCTAGTTGGGCTTATTGTTGTCTTCAACGTTCGGAGTTTACTGTCAAACACTGTAAAACTACCAACACACGGGCATACAAACTTTATAACAGAAAAATAAAATACAATGTATGAATGTAACGTACATAAATATTTGAATTTAGAGCGCGGCCATCAATATTTCTGAACGAAAAACTTTCTAACGCTACAAAGCGTTCGTTCCAAATTCAAATTTGTATTCGGAACCGACGAATTGGTTTATGTGCCGTTCTATTGGAATACTTGGAGTGACTGACAGATCTGATAGATCTCGGTTACAGAATGGCCCATGCTGGTTGAGTTTTAGTATTTTCGATAGCCTTTTGCTAGCTAGCTAGCTTTTGTATGCATGAATACTTCTGAACTGCACTGTGTTTATTTTGTCTACCTTTTTACATTTTCATCGACCTTACTCATGTGATGAGGAGGGGTAAAACGCAATGTGACTAAAAGGTTGATGAATGTAAATGTTGATAGAAAGAATGGAAGAGAAAGGTCGAAGAAAAGATGAATGGATTTGTGTGACATGAAATATAAGGTAGTAAAGGATAATGTGACTTCGCTAGATGATATCACATAACTGATGACTGATGGTTGATGGTGACACTCGGGGTAGTTCTTCGTGCAGCGTGAGACCAAGATGACCGTGAGAGGGCCGATCCCGCTCGGAGAAGAAGGCGTCGTGGAGGCAACCGCCTAGACGCTTATAACGCCGAAACACCGCCTGCATTATAGGCAGACCAGACTTCGGGGTCATGGGCGGTCAGATTGGATAATTTTTTCGCCCACCAAGTGACTCCAGGAAAGACGGTGGGACAATGATCACGTGCTGCACAGGGAGGCTCAGGAGAGGCGCTTTTTGTCTCCCCAGGGTTGTGGCCTAATAGGCGTTCAGAGAGGGGGTTCTGGGGTGGTCTTTTAGGAGGTCACGGGACCCCTTCTACATGCTGATGATGATCACGGGGTGGTTTTGGTGAAGTAAAAAGCCCACTCTCCCTGGTCTTTTCCCCAAAATTCCAGGTGCCTCTTAAAGGTATCTCCCATGAACAAAAAAAATAGAGTTGTGTTCAGCAGTGGACGTATTTCAGTTGAAATGATAGCGTGGCGGTTGACAGGGGAGAATAGAAGAAGAAAACGTGTTTCGCTGACCCCAAATAGCATGGGATTTGAGAAGGAAGATGATAAGACTTATGATATCTTTATCACTAAGCTAAATATTTTACTTATGCACGCAGAACAGATGGCCGATGGGGCAGAAAGGTTCTGGAGTGACGACCGCGAACCGGAAGACGTTGCGTAGGAAGCCCTCCCACTAGGTGGACCGATGACCTGGTTAAGGTTGCGGGAAGACGCTTGATGCGAGGTGCACGGAATCGGTCAATGTGGTGATGCTTGGGGGAGGTCTATGTCCAGCAGTGGACGTCTTTCGGCTGATATGATGATGATGATGACGCTAAATATTTGTCATATCGAGCCAATATGCCACAAATATGGAATTGGTAGTAACTTTATAAGACATTCCTGTTGGCTTGACGCGATTTGATATTTATCACACCGATTAGCGATTTTTACTTAGCGAAATTGCAAGTACGTTCACATCGACGCAATGCGATGCATTTTGACCTATATGGACTTGAAATTTACTTGGAATATTTGGTCGCGATATCGCCTTTCGACGCAATTTAAATCGCGGCGCGCCAACAGAAAGGTCCCGTACAGTCATGATGTTTAAACTTTAGACTGACTATTCTTTTTTAATGATTTCTAAAAATAGGTAGGGTACTTAATAACTAGCCAAAACTTCTGATTCAGAATGATTTCAACAACTTTTTCTTGAAATTCAACAAAAAAACTCTTCAAGAGGAAAAATTTTCCAACTACGTAGACCATGTGCAATCAATCGGGAGCCTTTTGATTGTTTGTTTTTGAAAGATGTCTTTTTGAATTATTTTTGTCTTGGTGTACAATAAAGTGTAAATAAATAAAAAAAAGATTTTCAGGCATGAGCTCTTCAATTGAGCCATTTTATTTTAAGACCAGACCAAAACACGGTACCCCTCATTATATTATATTAACATTTTATTTTACCACCGTACATATTTCTGGCATAAACAGCGTAGCAGTGTTCGGTTTTGATGAGTTGACAGCCAGTGTAGTTACGGGCACAAGATACATTATATATTCTGCTTTGTCTCTGGAATAGGCCATAGACAAGTGACATTCTGTCATCGAAAGCGTGGCGACAGTGATTGTCAAAAAGGCGAAATTGTGTGGGATTGACAAGCGAATTCAAAAAATCACGTGATCCATCCCTTACCTTCTGACATTTCGACTAATGCCTTCGCTGACATCGATTGCCACTTGTCTAAAGCCTCAGCACATCCTAAAGAAGATGTTCGATTTTGGGCCATCACTATGTACACTACATAGATAAATAGGAAAAAAATAGAGGAATTCAATAAAAATACTGACAAATTAATTTGAAGAAGGGTACAGGGTAACAAAAATGATAATTTATAGTTTTTTAATAGGATAACCCTATTTTTAGGGCAGCCATGACAGTAGTGTTTGACATGACGTCTGACGACTTTGACAGTTTTAAGAAGTGACTTCTTTGAGTCTTTCTTTGCTTTGACTTTGAATTGGATATGTTACGGAGTTTTTAGGGATTGTTTTACTACTACGGACATTAATTGATTGCTTCTCTATTGCAATTGAATTACTGTTGTTTTTTATTGACGCAGATATTCCGATGACACGTCAAACAAATGTCATTTTCAAAATGACATTCTACGCATACTGTCATTGTCAAAATGTCATTTTTCGCCTACTGCTGATCTCACCCGCCATGTTTAATTGTAAATTGTGTTGCTCTACTTGACAAAGTTAATATGAGTTTACATTGAAACGAAGTGAAATTAAAGAAAATTAACAATATAAAACAGTTACTATATTATACAGCAATTTTTACTTAAAGTGTACATAGAGCTGGCCCAGGCTCCATACATTTCTGGAACATCTCCTTTAGTCGTTCAATTGCTAGTTGCAGATATCTGGTGTTGCAAGAGACTTTGATAATTTGATTTGAAGTAGACCTCGATTTGTCATAGTACTGCCTCTTTCTGATAACTCCCTTCAGGGAAATATCTCTTCTCATACAAATAATGTATTTGGAAAACGCACATGGTACTGACTTGGATTTGATTGGATTTGCAAGTTCTAGAGTGGTGACCGCGTACCGGAAGACGTAGCGTTGGAAGGCTGCGGGCGTCCGGTGGATGCGAAACGCACAGGAGCAATCAGTGTGGCGATGCTTAGGGGAGGCCTATGTCCAGCGGTGGACCTCTTTCGGCTTAAATGATGATGATGATGACAATAGAGGCCTCGACACTGGCCATCACAACATTTTTTTAAGAATATCAAAAATCTTTTGCCGACCCTTTTAATTTAAAAAGATCAGACAGCCATACCTTCTAAAATTACTCAAACCACGAGTAAAAAATAACTCTACGTAATTTCATATAGAAACCCCCAAAGTACCCACATGTAACGGATATGAGAGCGTATACAAGCCATAAGGAAAAGCGAAAGTTATTTCGTAAGAGTAACATTACGTATATATTCTGTAATAAATTCTAGTCAAGTTTTGCTGTCATGGGCAGGAAAAAGTATATGTGCATTCATAAGTAATGTACTAACAACTGCTAAGTGCTTAAGTAGGTTATAAGATGCAGTAACGGAACAGGCATCTGGTTTATTTTCTCTTTTGATATGACATCACGTCATCATACGCTGAAAAGGTTTATGGTAGTCGTTCATCATCACCAACCACTGAGTCCCTATAAACAGGCTTGCCTAAACTGGAAAATCAGTGAGTCAAAATCTTCCATGCTACTTCAACGTTTGTAAGTGTGATGATAAATGATTTTATTTCTGTAAGTTGGTTTGTACAAACACTTTTACATGACGGTCATATTTTTATAACTAGATGAGGTCGGCGTGTCCTATCTGACTACTCTGAGAAGAAAGGCCGAAACAAACTCAGAGGTCACAGTCTTTTTTAAAGTTCTGACAAAATCTTGGTTAGATCATGTAGACGATGTCTATGTCTGAAATGTCTGAAATGGTCTTTTGAGGAAAGAACCAGCAAGAATGAGTGGACCTGTCCAGTCAGTGCACGCATTTGTCAATAACCGAGCAGCTCAACTAAGAATTTATGGAGCTCAACGATTCGACGAACAATACCAAAGAAATGACATTCGGGTAGGCCGCATAAACTACTCAAACTGCCAGACCATGATTAAAAACTAACTAAGATAAATTAAAAAACAAAAAAGATTGATCCACGTAGTCTTCACATACACAATAACTAAAATGAAATAATATAATACTTTAAAAAGTAAATATTCTTGTCAAGGCAAGAAAACCAAAAAGCCAAGAAAACCAGGTAAGGAGTGGAATTCCCTGTCGGAGTCTGTGTTTCCCGATAGCTACAATCCAGGGGTCTTTAAGTCAAGACTGAATAAGTTTTTTCTAGACAAGCGTGCTTCACCGTCGACCACATCATCGCTTACCATCAGGTGATATAGTGGTCAATCGCAAGCCTATGGACGATAAAAAAAAGGAGAAAAAATCAAAACTAAAACCAAAATTCACGGTGCAAAATATAAAAAAAACAAAATTAATTGGAGCAGCTCAATCCTAAGCCTTTTTGTCCTTAACGTAATCTTTAATGGTATAAAACGCTTTTTGGCACAGCTTACGTTTAATAAATGATTTGAACTTATTAAGACTTGGAGATTATTAAGATGGTGGAGTAAGTGGCAATGGGTGCCTGTCATCATCATCATCAGCCTTTTAATGTTTCCACTGCTGGGAAAAAGACCTCCTCTCTGTGAGTGAGGGAATGGGCCTTATAATCCACCATGCGGGCCCAGTGCGGGTTGGTGGATGTCACATGTCTTCGAATTTTCGTTTCTAGGACATGTAGGTTAATTCATGATGTTTTCCTTCACCTTTTTTAGAGCTTGAGTGCCTGTAACACAGTTTAATTCCTAGTGCGGGACAGGGTCTTGCTCTGCCCTCTGTTGTATCACGCCTCATTGATAAGGTAGTATTTAGGATGATTTTGTAATTGAATAAATTAAATTGATTTCTAGTCAATCTTGGCTGATAAGGGCAGCAAAAGGTTTATGTGCATTCATAAGTAATGTAGTCAACTACTAAGTGCGGTTATAAGAAGCAGTATCATCATCTGCCTAGCCTTTTCCAACTATATTGTGGTCGGCTTCCAGTCTAACCGGATTTAGCTGAGTACCAGTGTTTTAAACGGAGCGATTGCCTATCTGACCTCCGCAACCCAGTAACTGAGTAACACGGTACCCCTTGGCTAGACTGGTGTCAGATCTCAAGCATCTGACTACCCGTAACGACTGTCAAAGATCTTCAAATGACAACCGGGACCAAGGGCTTAACGTGCTTTCTGAGGCACGGGCGAAACTCGCTATGTAAAGATAGTCACCTATCCACGGACTGATCTCGGCAGGCGTTGCTTAACCTTAAAGATCGACCCGTGCGGCTGTTATTATTTAGCCACGAGTTGCGAAGAATATTCTTCATTATTAATCCTATAATTACCAGCTCCTAAAACAAATGAACGACGAATAAAACAAATGAGAACTACTAAGTACATCTGAATACGCTTAGTCCTACATAATAAGTACATAAGTATGTTTGTGGAGCAATAGAAAACTCGTACGTAATGTACCCGTAGTTGTACAAAGCGTTGGAACGATGCCAGCTTGCCACTACCTGGGTTATGGCAGCTCGTAGCCATATCTTTACGCCGTATTTTTTCTTACGGAGTGAGCAGAATAAGTTAAGTCTTTAATTATGAGAGGGACATGCTTTTTGTGGAATAACTTGGCTTTTTAAGAGGTATGTTTTAAAGTGTGTTAGGTAGTGCAGCAATTTTTATGATATGAATTGCACTTTCTGTGTAATTTCTTCTTTTTGGTAGTGCAAATTAATTCAGATGCTTGTAATAAAAAAAAAACCTATATTTCCTACTAAGTCTAGTTTTACAAAATTCAAAAGTGAAATTATTTTTTAATTTAGTGTTAGTATAATTTTGTTTGATTTTATAATAAGTTTTTAACCCCCGCCGGAAAAAAAGGGGTGTTATAAGTTTCACGTGTGTTGCTGTGTATCTGTGTATCTGTGTGTCTGTCTGTGGCATCATAGCGCCTAAACGGATGAACCGATTTCGATTTAGTTTTTTTTGTTTGAAAGGTAATTTGGTCGAGAGTGTTCTTAGCTATGTTTGAATAAAATCGGTTCAGCCGTTCAAAAGTTATGGGCCATTTTACTGTTTGAATCGAGGTGTTTTCGCAAGATAAATGTGTCGGGGGTTTTTTAAATTGTGAAATTTTACTTGTTTTTAATCTATTCTGCAAGAACCCCTCTACACCTAAAGGCCTCCTCTAAAGTGAGATAGTCTTCTCTGGATTTTGCTGAAATCATCCAATTTGGACCTGCTGTGCATTTTATTATGCTGTAGTGACATTTGTGGGTGTAGGTAAATTCAAATTATTACCAGCAATTTGTCGACTTTCAACTTATTCTCAAATTATTTAAGATTCGCATCACTTGACTAGCTTTTTTTTTATTTGGTACGGGTTTGCTCTTGACTCTAGTCTAGGTCAGAGGTGACAGAGACAGAGTGTACCGTATGTTTATAACGGGTGTTGGTCTACTTCCACACAAAGTTTCGATAAAAAGATCCTTTGTGTTATGGTTATTGAAAAGTGTCAGGCCAAAGCTTTTTGGACACACGGGTTCAAATCACGCACGGAAAAAATATTTGTATGGCCTACAGATTCGTACTTGTTCGGGATCTGGGTGACTTTTGTATGTGAGTTTATATGTTTGTAAACGCGCCCACGATACAGGAAGAAATTACTAGTGTGGGGCAACGTTTTAAATAATAGTATTCAAAAAACTAAAAATAGAAAACCAAACCAAAAAGTAGAATATATTTTCAATAAATTTAAATTAAGAATAGTGTGATTAACAATAAAAGATATGTTATTGTAAAAAAGCGTGGGGTGATTTTAAGTTATTTTCATAATGAATCTACTTTTACCAATATCTGCCAAAAACTATTATAACAATGGACGTCAAGCACCCCACGCTTTAAGCTTTATTACAATAAAAAAAAGGTTTGTTTTGTTAATCACATTCACACTATTTTCAATTTAAATTTATTGAAAATAATTTTTTACTTTTTAGTTTAGTTTTCTATTAAAGCGTGCTTCTTAGTTTTTTTTAAAATATTTTTTTATTTCATTCGCTAATCCTGAAAATTCTGGTAAGGATAATGGGACAAACTATTTAATTTATTGCATTGTCATCGGACCTTGATGAGTGAGCCAAGTTTCAAATTATTCCTACGTTTTCAAGGTGGAGAAAATCACGTTCAAAGATTCCATTACATAGATACATACATAACAAGATAATAAAAGCGTATTAAGAAAAGAGTAATCTATGACAATATAGTCAACATCATTCCTAAAACTAATTTCACTCCCTAAACGTTTTCCTATCAATTACATCTCTACAACAAAGATTAATTCCCCAGAAATCAAACATAAACAACACTTCTCCACGAACACAGAACCCTATAGCCACTAACCCAAATAGTAATTGGTGTTACGCCAAAGTAATTTAATTCCCTTATCGGCGTCTGTTATCAGTAGCTTATCCTTAAGGCCGGCAATCCGAACGAGTGGTGCTTTCTTAGTTTCGTCCCTAGCGAGAGATATTCGGAGGAAATGATTGTAACCTCTTTGTGGTAATTAAGTGAGATTGTTATGTGTTATTTGTTTCCTGTGGTCGGACAAGTTCGAGAAGCTGTTCTCGTCGAGCGATGGCCTTGCTACCGGGGTTGATGTTGATGAGACCGGATTATATGCAACATCATCATCATCAGTCTATTAATGTTCCCACTGCTGGGACACAGGTCTCCTCCAGTGCTCCTTTACCAGTCTTTCAAAGTTTGGTAGTGATTGCGCGCGTTTTATTGTCACTGATGTTTCACATCACACATGTGAAACGTCATCACATCATCAGCCTATTAATGTTTCCACTGCTGGGACACAGGCCTCCTTTCTGTGAGAGGGAATGGGCCGTAATCCACCATGCAGGCCCAGTTCCGATTAGTGGATGTCACATGTCTTCGAATTTTTGGTTTTAGGACATACCGGTTTCCTCACGATGTTTTCCTTCACCGTTTTTAGAGCAGTGGTGATGAAATAATTTAGACAAATGATGATGATAATTCCGCGTAGTAGGACGGCGCGACATCGCGTCGTATCGTGTTTATGTATAAGAGCCCTTACCAGCTCGTCGTTCAACCCAGCTTAATATTACTAACAATATCTTTCAAATTATGACAATTTTACGACTACAATTCCCTGCACAAATGGTCATTCATAAACTGTTTACTATCTTCACAAAAAAATACTTAATATTACTAATATTGATAATTATCTGATCGCTAGACGAACTTGAAATTTGAACTTGAAAAATTCGATGTTTATTATTACGTATATTATACTAACAAATACCTATATATTGATAGGAAACCGTTTGTCCTGGACCTCTGGTAAGGTCATGTGATGAAGGAGGATGAAACGCATGTTACTACAAGTAAAAATTCACAATTTAAAAAAACCCCGACACATTTATCTTGCGAAAACACCCCGATTCAAACAGTAAAATACCCATAACTTTTGAACGGCTGAACCGATTTTATTCAAACATAGCTAAGAACACTCTCGTCAAAATTACCTTTCAAACAAATAAAACTAAATCGGAATCGGTTCATCCGTGTAGGCGCTATGATGCCACAGACAGACACACAGACACACAGATACACAGCAACACACGTGAAACTTATAATACCCCTCTTTTTCCGGCGGGGGTTAAAAAGAGCTATGAATATAAATGTGGATATCCATGAGAGGGAGAGGAAGGCCAAAGAAAAAATGGATGGACTGTGTGAGGAGTGATAAGAAAGAAAAGGGAGTCAGTGACGGGGGACAGGACGGTATGGAAGAAGAAAACGTGTTGCGCCGATCCCAAGTAACATGGGATAAGGGCAGAAAGATGATGATGATAAAGCATTTTTTTTTTTAATTCCCTCGTTTTTATATTACAACCAACTTGATTTTGCGGTTTGGTAATAACAATAAGCCTTTTTAATGTTAGTTTTACGTTTACACACTTTTTTAGGGTTCCGTACCCAAAGGGTGAAAACAGAACCCTATAACTAAGACGCCGCGATCCGTCTGTCGGTCTGTCGGTCTGTCTGTCTGTCCGTCTGACACCAGGCTGTATCTTATGAACCGTGATAGCTAGACAGTTGAAATGTTCACAGATGATGTATTTCTGTTGCCGCTATAACAACAAATATTATAAATTAAAACAGAATAAAAAAAATATTTAAGTGGGGCTCCCATACAACAAACGTGTTTTTTTTGCCGTTTTTTGCGATAATGTTTCGGAACCCTTCGTGCGCGAGTCCGACTCGCACTTGGCCGGTTCTTTATTTTTAAATTCATTTTTACTTATGGTTTTGCAGTAAGTAATACATTTTTACAATTTTAATTTATTTTTGGATCGGTACCCCTCTTGGGTATAGGCCTTCTCCATATTTTTTTTTTTTCAATTTTATTGGTTTTGTGTTTACTGGAGGGTTTTGGTTGTTTTCCCCGAAGGGCACCAGCTAGCTTGGAGGAAGTTTTTCTTGGTTGTTTTTTAAGGTTTGTACTATGACAGTGGTTGACTTTCCGGTTTCCAGTGTACGTAATTGTTGAGCATTAGTCTTATTCTCTCTTATTGAGTTTTGCGGTTTGGTACGGAACCCTAAATCTGTGAAGTCCGACACGCACTTGACCGGGTTTTAGATGCCTGCTAGCAACAACCACAAAAATAATCCATCAATGGGCACACATCCATGGCTTTCCATAACTTTCCTGTAATACGAAATGCTTTTAGACTACCTTGCCGTCAAATAAATCATGAACATTATGTTTGTAAGCACACTGTCAGTGCTACCGAGGTGGAAGAAATAAATGGCTGATGGGGGAACTAGAGTGTGTCATTTGTATGGCAGGATTTGGATGGAATTGATGGTAGATGTGTTGTTGTTTTTGTTTGGTTATGATGTAGCTGGAAGAATATAAGAGGTGTGACAGAAACAAAGCATTTTTGAAAAGGTCAATGTCCTTATAATCATGAACAATATGCATTTTCCAACAATCAATAAAACTAATATTATAAAGGCGAAAGTTTATGAGTGTGTGTGTTTGTATGTTTGTTACTCTTTTACGCAAAAACTACTTAACGGATCAGGATGAAATTTGGCACTTAGAAAGATTATCAAAAAAAGTAGTTTATTTCAAATAAACCTTATCATCCTTTTAATGTTCCCACTGCTGGGACACAGGCCTCCTTTCTGTGAGAAGAAATGGGCCGTAGTCCACCACGCGGGCCCAGTGCGGCTTGGTGGATGTCACATGTCTTATTTTTGGTTCTAGGACATGCCGCTTTCTTCACGATGTTTTCCTTCACCATTTTGAGAGCAGTGGTGATGAAATAATTTACACAAAATAAAGCACCTGCCTGGGTTCCAACTCACGACCTACAACTTGTAAGGCGCGGCCGCTACCATTGGGCCACCACGGCTCTAAGATTAAACATTGTAGTTACTTTTGAATAGTCAAACAAAAAAAAATGGATCTTGTTGCACATTCACAAGTGTCAGTAGGTCTCTATGGAGAAGAATGTGCAAGAAACTCCACGGACACTATAGTCTGGAATAATACATTGGATAATTTTAATCCCGGGAATAAGTTCTTTCGGGATAATTGTCGTCGTTCACGCGGGCAAAGCCGCTAACAGAAGCTAGCAAATCAATAAAAGACTTTCGAAACAAAAGCCGGTCGCATTTTTATTTCAACTTCCATATCTCTTGTTTCCGTTCTCAAGTTAAAACCCTCCAGTTGAGGGCTCGTTCGAGTCGACGGCCCTTCTTAATTATTTCTGATCCAAGTTCGTTTGACGATTTTGAGGATTGTCATTGGGGATTTGAAGTTTCGATTTCGAAGAAAAACTGTTCGAAAATATGGAAAATGGACGGAGATTTTCTCAAATATTTGCCGTGTTTTTAAAGTAGACAAATCCATCTCGATTTCGAAGGAAAACCTCTGAAATTTGGCAAATGGTTGAAGAATTACTCGTCGTGTTTTCGAGATAGGTAAATACATAACACTAACCAGGACCTAGGTTTCCCAATAGCAATGGTTTGTGAGTGTTTAAGTCATGAATAGGTAACATATTCTGAGGCTCAATACTCTTTGCGGTGTAGTATGGTGCGGGTGCTCACTCCGAGATCGATTGTGGTCAATGGCGGTGCTCTCAAAGTTGTTCGAGAATACGTTTACCTCGGGCAAACTCTGCAGTTTGGTAAGAACAACTTTGAGAAGGAGGCTAGCAGAAGAATACAGCTGGGCTGGGCGGCGTTTGGAAAACTTCGTCGAGTCTTCTTGTCGCGTATCCCAGAAAGCCTGTAGACTAAAGTCTTCAACCAGTGCGTCCTACCTGTTATGACCTACGGTGCCGAGACGTGGACACTCACAATACGGCTGGTTCATCAGTTCAAAGTTGTTCAGCGAGCTATGCTCGGAGTCTCTCTAAGGGATTGAATCCGAAACGAGGTAATCCGGCAGAGAACCAAAGTTGTCGACATAGCTCACAGAATAAGTAAGCTGAAGTGGCAATGGGCCGGCCATATAAGTCGTAGAACCGATGACCGTTGGGGTAAACGTGTTCTTGAGTGGAGACCGCGAACTGGTAAACGTAAGGTAGGACGCCCTCAGGCTAGGTGGAGCGACGACCTTCGCAGGGTGGCTGGTGGCAGCTGGATGACAGTTGCCGTAAATCGAACCAAATGGCGTGCAATTGGAGAGGCCTATGTCCAGCAGTGGACTGCTATAGGCTGATGATGATTGTGCGGGTGATAATTTCAATAACATTTTTGACGCATATACGTACAGGCAACTATGGTATGACGTTAAACTACAAAAAATGCGTATACGTATATGTGTAAAAAAATATTATTGAAACTGTCACCCGCACCATACTACAACGCAAAGATTGTAGTCTAGTGAATTGATGATCTATTAACAACGTCGCCTTCGATCAATAATACACTAGATACACAATCACATACAAAACTTCTCTTTAAAACTGTCGCCAATTGTGTTTTAAGTATTCTAGTTGAAATAAATATACATTAATCATAATCAAAATCATGGTTACTCTTTTAAAAAAATTATTGGTTTTACAATATTTCCATGTTACAGCAGTGCTTAGATGGGGGGACAACGCAGGCCCGACAATAAGTCGTAAGAAACTAAAAAAAAATGATTATATAATAAATAAACAAAAGATTAAAAAGAAGTAAAACTAGATAAAATGTTAACAATCTAGAAATCAAAACAATCGGTAAAAGAATCTATACAAATTATAACAAGACTAAATTTAACATGTGACACAAATGTTGTTATCAGTGCTGTAACTATTCTTAGCAAAGGACTATTGAGATGATTGCAAACCATTGTAAAAAGTCTTATTAAATGAAGAAAAATGCCAGTTCAACCTTAAATGCAATGCTTAAAGTTGCATTCACAAAACTATGTGCAAAAACAATACATTTTTACGACCTTTCTTCGCTGCTCAACATACATCAAAACAAATTTAAGTTTAAATGCATGTTTTAAAGTTTAAATTACAAAGTTCCAGAACAGTCGATGTTTTTGTTATTGTTGGAGCTTTGTCGACGCTGACGCGACGATGGTCAAACAATCATAATATTTGGTAATTAATACATATTTATTCATATTTTTTATATATATAAAAGATATTCCTTCCAAAATCTCGGAGTTACAGTTGTTATTAGTACAATTTTTGACGCACACTGCGGCATTTTGACGTCTTAATGATGTCTTAGTTGGACCATACTAATTTGAAATAAGACCACAACCGTATTTGTGCTCTAATTTTTCGGGTCGTTTTTCAAGCGCTTTTCGGGCATCTAGTGTATTATTGATCGAAGGCCATAGCTATTAGGAAAAAACCGGCCAAGTGCGAGTCGGACTCGCGCACGAAGGGTTCCGTACTATTATCGCAAAAAAGGCAAAAAATCACGTTTTTTGTATGGGAGCACCACTCAAATATTTATTTTATTCTGTTTTTAGTATTTGTTGTTATAGCGGCAACAGAAATACATCATCTGTGAAAATTTCAACTGTCTAGCTATCACGGTTAATGAGATACAGCCTGGTGACAGACAGACAGACAGACAGACAGACGGACCGCGGAGTCTCAGTAATAGGGTCCCGTTTATACCCTTTGGGTACGGAACCCTAAAAAAGTCAAAAATGTATGCCAAGCTCTATCGAAATGCCACGTGATCAATCTCGTACAATTTGGCATTTCGACCATCTCCATTGTTGGTAGAGTGCCATTTTTATTAACCCCCGCCGGAAAAAGTTTCACGTGTGTATCTGTGTATCTGTGTGTCTGTCTGTGGCATCATAGCGCCTAAACGGATGAACCGATTTCGATTTAGTTTTTTGTGTTTGAAAGGTAATTTTGTCGAGAGTATTCTTAGCTATGTTTGAATAAAATCGGTTCAGCCGTTCAAAAGTTATGGGCGTTTTACTGTTTGAATCGGGGTGTTTTCGCAAGATAAATGTGTCAGGGGTTTTTTAAATACATATTGAAATTTTACTTGTATCTAGAGTCTATCTCACCTTTGCGCCAGGTTATCATTTGATGAGATAGTAATCAAAATACTTTTTCTTCTCTGGCTATTTAGCTACATCACACATATTTTATAACCGAAGACACAAAGACAAGAGACAACAAAAAGAAGGAGGTTCTCAATTCGACTGTATGTTTTTGTATATCTGTTACGCGATTACTCCGCCACTTATGGAACGATTTTGATAATTCTTTTTTATTTGAAAGCTGGTGCTTCTCATGTTCCATTTAAATTTGATCAAGATCTGAAAAGACAAAAAAGAGAGAAAATACGTTTTAACAAAAAAAAAAAAGATATCTTTAAGTAATGTATTGATAGGGAAGAAAGAGGTCCTCTGGTACAGGTATATATCTTTACCTACAAGAGAGCCTCTACAACTTTTATGTTAAACTTTTATGTTGATTGTGAAATAAGATAATTAGATAATTAATTAATTTAATTTAACAAAAAGGAGGAGCTTGTGGCTAAATAATAACAGCCACACTGGTCGATCATCATGGTGAAGCAACGCTTGACGAGGTCGGTCCGTGGATGGGTGACAGAGTTTCCTCCGTGCTTCGGAAAGCACGTTAAGCCGTTGCTCCCGGCTGTCATTTGAAGATCTTTGACAGTCGTTGTTGGTAGTCAGAAGCTTGAGATCTGACTCCAGTCTTGCCAAGAGGTACCGTGGTACCCAGTTACTGGATTGTGGAGGTCAGATATGCAGTCGATCCATGTAAAACACTGGTACTCAGCGGCATCCGGTTAGACTGGAAGCCGACCCCAATATTGTTGGGAAACGGCTAGGCAGATTGATGCAAAACAATTAAACCAACTTCCAAAACAAAACACTACAAGGCGAAAACTATTTTGTCGAAAGTCGGTGTCAAATAGGAAAAAAATAAGCACCAAAGACACCGACTTGGCTTTACTTTTGATGTTCGCGATACGCCGTCTATCTTTTATTGTTGGTCTGAGTTTTTAACAATATTCAGCTACATAACATTGACTTTCATTAAATTTCAAAAGGCACTTTATTTCCCAACTTCCCGAGTTCCTGTCAACTCGAAATAAAAGCCCCGAATATAACCCAGAAACTCAAACACGAAACACATTTTCCACACCTTATATTTTACATTGTAAAAGTGGGTTCTTCGTCAAACAACCATGTTTGAAGATATATGTGCCAAACAAGTGCGGTGTCTTGTCAAATAATGGAGAATTGAGTGCTTTATTGACTTGGGAATATGGGACCACAATAAGGAGGTATTACAGAAGGTCGGATTCGTACAACAAGCAAAACCGCATGCACACAAAGACACGCTTCACGTAGAGCGACTGCCTTTTGTTTATTATAGTTTTAAATCGCCTAAGGTTTTGTCTATTCCATATTCAAATACGTGGGCTATAGACAAACTGATTTTCTATCTGCGAAATCGATTGTCAAAATTCAAAAATGTCTGTTTGACCGTAGGGTCTAGAAAAGTCTTATTTGATGTCAGCGATGGCAATGGTTTAAATGCCAAATTTTAAAGGATTGATCACATTTCGACATTTGACATTTTGAGAGTACTTACCAATCTAACATATTATTACATTGGCTATCGCGACGCTTTCATTGATATAATGTCAATTATCTAGAGCCTCAGGTGACATTGCGGCGGCGCATGCCTATCTATTTTTGACTTTTGACACTTGGTCACTTGGTCTTGACTCTCTTTTATGCAGTTTGATGTAATTTCAACCCAAGTTTTCTAGAATGAAAACTTAAAAAGATAAACAAACTAAAAGCCACATTTTTTTTTTAATTTGTAGTGTCAAATAAACTTTATAGTTTTTTAGACCGTCAGTTTGTAGCTATCAGGAGATACAGACAACCCGCAGGAAATTGCACTCCTTAGCTTTAAGCACAATTAAAGTATTCTCAAAACGTTGTGGTTGAGATGTCTGGGTTTTAAAGTACTTTTTCAAACATGAGATATGTCTATGCCAGAGTGAGTACAATATTTTAGCTTGTTGTATAGAGCTGGTCTTCTGTTATACCTGTCTGTTATGTGATGTAACCTCAGAGATTTATGAACCAAGATCTATTGACTTTTCGAATGCTGGTAATTAGCTCAGAATAGCTTGTCATTTTGTAAGACGAAATTAACTGAGTTTGTTAACCTTATGTTATGTTTGAAGCTTTGTTTGACTAAGATGTAAGATGCATTTGATAGACAGGAAATAATTAACAAAATTATGCATTGGAAACATATGTTAATATATGCACTGTACGGACCTGTCGGAAAGCACGTTAAGCCGTTGGTCCCGGCTGTCATTTGAAGATCTTTAACATTCGTTACGGGTAGTCAGAAGCCTGAGACCTGACACCAGTCTAGCCAAGAGGTATCGTGTTACCCAGTTACTGGTTTGTGGAGGTCAGATAGGCAGTCGCTCCATGTAAAACAATGGTACTCCGCTAAATCTGGTTAGAATTAAAGCTGATCCCAATGAAGTTGGGAAAAGGTTTATATGATGATATGCACTGTACGGACAGTGTTGTCTTATAATATATTTGAAAGCAATAATTGCCAAGCAAAAAGCCACATAATTGAAAAGACAGAAAAGAGTTTGACAATGATTAAACACTCAGAGGTAAATCTTGTTGAAAAGCTAGAAACGATCGACAGGTTCTTCGCAGACAGGTACAAAGCGACAATGCAAGCACGAGTTTTATTAGAAGTTGTTCTGTGTAGAGTAACTTTAGCTCTATTGTGAGTGTCTGCGGGCATCTTCATCCGAACATCGTTTACGAAAATAAGGATTTGCATAAATGAAATTTAAGATTTTAATTTGTAAATTATATTATCGATTAAAATTATTATTATTTAAATGAATTTTTGATGGTGGTTTAATTTCTTATTTTTAAAACTTGAGAAACACATACTTTTATAAACTCACGTCTTTTTCCCATGGGGGTAGGCAGAAACTACAGAACGCCACCTAATACGATCCACATACTACTTTTGCTTTATTTCTTGTTTTATATTATTAAAAAATATGGATCAGTAATGTTTCTGCGACAAACAAATATTAACAGGTTCACTATTCATATAGCAGACACAATAGTTAAATAATCACTGAGTCATATATGACTCATTGGTGACGGAAGAGGTTAATAATGAAATTTTAAGAGTATATCGCCCATAAGGAAAAAGCTGTTTAGATACTTACACCAGCATTTTGGAGGTCCGATTTCACAATGTGTGTTCACGTGCGAAAATATCGTCCAATACACATTTATCCGGCAAAATACACGCATACAACAGACATAACGCAATTTGAGCCGAAAAGTTGCGCGATTTAATCCTAGCTGTGGCCGACAAAAAGCCCATTATAGATGAGTCGGCTCTTATCATGTTAAAGGAGCTTTTCCACTTTTAGCTAAGCGATGCGAGAATATGTAGCAGCGCTTTGAAAATGTGTGATTGTTTCCACAAAAGCTGTAAAACGGTGTGTTGATCTTTTCAATGCGCACACACATTTACCGTTCCTCTTTCGCATCCCACGCGCCTAAGAAGGAGGAAGTTCTACGTTCGCCTGTGACTTTTTTTCGGAAGTCGGTCACAAAAAACGCATAACAATAGGTACCAAAGACACCGATTTCCGAAAAGAAAGTTATGTTTCAATTTCTAGTGTTTTGATTTGAAAGTCAGTTTAATTTTGTATGTATAAACACCCAGCTCCGCTTGTTCTTTCTCATTTGAGCTGCACTAACCCAAGCTAGAATTTTTCATTTTTTTATTTGGATTTGCTCTTGAATCAAATCTCAGAAAAAAAAGGTCAGTGGTGACTGAGACAGTCGACGACGCAAAAGAAGCCTGTTCACTCTAATTTTGAAGAGAATTGTTCCCGTTGGTGGATTTTTCCCTCGCGCATCGCCTAGCTACCTCGCTACCTCTGGTGGAACCACACCCTAACGGGCCCTCCACTAAGTTTGACTAAATCCGAGCTTTTTTTATTGATAAATGGAACCGTTCTGAAGTATCACTCAGCGATGGAAAGACGTTTATCAGAATATATTATTGGAAAACGTAATTTAGTGTTTCGGGGATGGACGCTTTTTGTGCTCCATTTCGCAGTTGTCCCACGTTTTGGATAGGAAAGCCTGGGTATTATGGAAGATACCGATAAATTATTTAGGGTTCCATTCCTCTTTGGTGTATTTCAACAACGTATCAGGATAGACAGGTTCTTGTTGTTATCTTGGTATCACATACATTTTGTCTAGGGACCTCTTATCTGACAAATCGTCGACAGCCATTGCTTGTCTCTATCATAACTAGGAAGCAATGTGATCAAGTGTCTTACTACAAGACTCAGTTCGTTGATAAGTGACAAGAAATTTTGTATGTTTGTTCATACATTATGAGCACGTAATTTTTCAACCGACTTCAAAAAGCATGCATTGTAAATTATCTTGTTATTAGTTGTTGTAATTTCTACCGACTGCCTTTATGATACTATTTGATTTATATTTTATGAGTTGTTAACCATATAATTTCATAGTCTACTTTTGTAAGTAAACTAATTGTTTTGAAGAGTTTATTAAACTTAACAGGATAAATACCTAATACAAATAATGTGATAGTACATTATTAGAGATCTGCTTATTGTAAGCACCTTAACTCGTCTATACTTCTATACTATTCTAATATTATAAACAGGGAAAGATTTGTATTTTTTGTATGTAACGAATAAACTTAAAAACTACTGGACCGATTTCAAAAATTCTTTCACCGTTGGGAAGCTACACTATCCCCAGGTGACATAGGCTACTTTTTATCTCTGTATTACGACGGGAACGGAAACTATACGGGTGAAACCGCGTCCGCTAGTATCTTAATATTTACATGCCAAATTTGTCATTGTGCTAATAACTTATTTATACCATCTTTTGTACCACATTTAACTAATGTAATTTTTTTTTTGTATTTGCTTTGACTTTGCCAAAGGAGTAAGTTCTCAATTAAACTAATTGTTCTTTTTTTTTGTATGTTTTTTACGCGGGTTTACCATATGCGGACCGAGTTTGAAAATTATTTTTGTGTTTGAAAGGGGTGGGGTGTACTCACGAGGTCCCATTGTCATCAAACAGAATCTAAAGATGAGATCCCATGGCATTAGGGAACTCCTCAAATATTATAGGCATATATATACCGACTTAGTATCTTCATCAACAATGCAATCATTTGAACTCAGAATCTATATTTTGTAAAGTTTGTAATCTATATTTTGCTAAGTGTGAATAATAGTGCTGAGAGTACCGAACCCTGCGGTTCGGTACTCTCAGCACTATTATTCTTGCTGCACATAAACGAACTGCTAAAACCTTTGGAGAAGCAGACGACAGCACTGTTGCTGAGAGATACTTGTCCAATGCACGAGCTAATAGGCCTCAGATCCGGTCTCTCCGTGTGGGCATGGTGAAGTGTTTGAACTTATTCTTGGAGGCTGACTCCGAATGGGGCGATGCCCTGCAGCCTAATTGCGCAAGTGAATTCGGCAAGGGAACGGCTTTGACCGCCATCAATCGACCAATCACATGCGTGATGTAATTGGTCGATTGATTGTATACCTTCCGGCATAATCATCAGATCAGTTGGATGGTACCATTTTCATTAGTACCATTTATTTATAAGTATATGCTTCATACATCATAGTAGGTTAACCAGTCAAGATAACTTAAACTCGTGACATATTTATCATTAAGGAGTTCCAGTGGCCATCTGTGGTCTTCTTCATCAGTTGCACTTTACAAAATATAGATTCTGAGTTCAAATGATTGCATTGTTGATGAAGATACTAAGTCGGTTTATATATGCTTATAATATTTGAGGAGTCCCTAATTCCATGGGATCTCATCTTTAGATTCTGATTTGATGACAATGGGACCTCGTGAGTACACCCCACCCCTTTCAAACACAAAAATGATTTTCAAACTCGGTCCGCATATGGTAAACCCGCGTAAAAAACATACAAAAAAATAGAACATACAGTTGAATTGAGAACTTACTCCTTTGTTAAAGTCAAAGCCATTTATTTGCATTAAATGCGGTACAGAAGATGGTATAAATAAGTTATTAGCACAATGACACATTCAGAATGCAAATATTAAGATACTAGCGGACGCTTCACGGTTTCACCCGCGTAGTTTACGTTCCCGTCGTAATACAGAGATAAAAAGTAGCCTATGTCACCTGGGGATAGTGTAGCTTCCCAACGGTGAAAGAATTTTTGAAATCGGTCCAGTAGTTTAAAAAAAAAAAAAAAAAAAATGTTTCTTAAACTCTTCAAAACACTTAGTTTACTTACTAGTAGTCTATTTGAGACTATGAAATTATATGGTTAAAAACGCATAAAATATAAATCAAATAATATCATAAAGGCAGTAGGTAGGAATTACAACAACTATAGGTCTACCGGAATCTCATGACAAATGTGGAAATAAAAATTTGTTGTGTGCAATACTGGGGAAATTGGATTAAACGATCTTGATACTGTTCAATTTTTATTCATGTCTTTAGTATTAATGAACATGAGGTACCTATATTATAGTAGTCACAGCGGATCTTTGTGTCTTTGAACTCGGTCCTGCCAACCATTGCGTAAGAAACAGTTTGTCATCGAGTATACTGCATAGAGTAAGCGAGATAGGACGATGTGACATACATAAGCGAGTGAAAGAGACAGTTATACAATGCTATCTTCACCTTCAACATTGACACAAAAATAGCTACTGCGTGGGGTCTTGCAACCAATTCAGAGACACAAAGATCCACTGTGAGTGTTATAGGTATGTGTATGAATAATGTTGTTATACATCGGGTTCTTAACATAGGATAAATAAATCAATTGAATATTAATTTATGTACTAATTTATTATATATCATTTAAATCATACTAAATAAAAAATAATACTAAATAATAACTTAAAACCTCATTCAGAACTAGAAAACTAGAATACGATTCCATGAACTCCACTGGCATTTCAAAAACTTGCATCTTTGTAGTTTTATGTCATCTCTCTCCATCAAAATGGTTCTTTTTCATTGGCATTTAACATATTCAAAACCAATATCTTTATGTATAAAGTCTGTAAAAAATAATAAAATGTATCATGTTACATATAGTCATTCATCATCATCAGTCTATATATACTTTTTTTATGTAAGTTTTATGGCCTGGTTGCTAGGCCCTTTTAGCCACGTCTTTGGAAAGAGTTTTGGATCTTATATTTATTCTTTAGTATGCATTAGAATGCGGATGTAACAGACTAATGTTTTTTGGAGTATTTGGCAGCAAATTGTATCGATTCAGTCTTCCCAGTAATCTTTGCAGAGGCAGTCAATACTACAATAAAATACTCCACTCCATTATCCCGAGATCGCTTCTGTCAATGATTTTACAAATTGTCCAGTTGCGTAGACAGTTGAGACACAAAACTACACCAATAATATATCACAATATCCACTAGGAATCAATTTGCAAATAATATTAACAGCCACTGAACTTCACTCGACAAAATTCCGCCAAAAACTCCCGTCTATATACACGTCCCACTGCAGGGCGCATATTATTACTTAATATTTTTCTTACGTCAAAGATTCTCAATCTCCGTTAAAATCAATATCTTGTCGAAGAATTAGTAACAGTTACATTACTGTTGCCATTTCCTTCCGGCCATCATTCGATGTGCCCTGACCTACGATTTACCATATAATAGTAATGGAAAGAAATAAAAATTAAGTAAGAAAAATATAAAATAAACTAAAAGTATCAAAACAAGTCAGTCCAACTTACCGGTCCATTCTACGACGCACTTTAAAATCAAAGATTGAGTTTGATTTACGCCTTCTTCTTCCCTTATTTTACGAAACACATTGAAAACAATATGTCTCGCTTGAGATCGAAGTGGGTTTTTTGACATTTTCACAAAAATAACAAATTTTCAAGCTAATATCAAAAAAATTCAGCGGCGGTTGACACATCAAGTACTTTGATTTGACAGGTGACAATTGACATTGCCATATGAAAATCACAATTAAAAAAAGTAAAAAATGCCATGACATTCTGGTAGACCTATAATAACAAGATAATCTACAATGCATGCTTTTTGAAGTCGGTTGAAAAATTACGTGCTCATAATGTATGAACAAACATACAAAATTTCTCAGTTACATTATTAGTAGGACAGGACTAGTATCAAACGTCAGTCCTTTGATTCTCCCCCTACCCCTTTCAGTTCTATTGTCTGATTCTATTAACTATACCCACTTCAATCTACGCCGGTTCAACTTTACAACCCCTATTACTAATAAGGATGTATATTGTACATGAATAAGTGAACGGTATCGGCCGGAACTCGATATGTTTGTATTCAAGAGGTTACGTCTGCCAGACGGAGGTATACGTCTACCAGACGTACGTCAATTAGTGGAGTAATTGATAGATTCGAGGTAGATCTAATAACAAGTCTGCTTATTTGTAGGACTGGTGTATGTTGGCGAGTTGTTTTGTTAGTGACGTGGATAGGATAGGATAGGGTAGTTGGACCCCTTTTCCGCACTAATACTCGTATTTGGTCTGAAGTACGTGCAGGCCTCCTCTCTGTGAGAGGAAATGGGCCGTAAACCACCACGCGGGCCCAGTGCGGGTTGGTGGATGTCACATGTCTTCGAATACTTGGTTCTAAGACATGCCGGTTTCCTCACGATGTTTTCCTTCACCGTTTTTGAGAGCAGTGGTGATGTTAACATAAATTAAAGTGCCTGCCTGGGTTCGAACCCACGACCTACAACTTGTAAGTCGCAGCCGTTACCACTGGATATGACGTGGATATTATTTAGAATTTTATGATTAGGTTGGAGGAGCTCGACGCCAGGTATTAACAAACGATGTCCATTTGTTGTCCTGTTCTTTCTGCACAAACACGAGAGACTTTTACAAGGCCAGCGCTAGGGCTGTCGGTCGATGTGGCTTTGTTCTGGTTTGAATAAAACATCAATACATATAATAAATCTGTACGAAAGACGTTTTTGTACCTCGAAAATATTTCCAAAAATAATTGCCAGGGTGTTAAAGGATAACCAACAGAACCCATTTCCAGCATTTTTGGAATTTTTGTCTATGTAGTTGTAAACGCTTCACGTAAAATGTAAGAAACCAATGTAGATAACTGTTATACATAGAAATTGTGCCAAACTTGAAGTATTGCTTAATTTTTGTTTATTAATTAGTTATTAAAACAATCGTGTGATACTATTATCACACTAGGCTTCGTCTCGTGTGATAAACCGACACTCATGATTTAATAATACCTATTATAAGACCGTTGCATAAACTACTATTTTAGAATTAATATTAGTAGTAAATATGTTTTAGTAACGTTTTAAAGCTAGTTTGGAATGTTATTTTGCTTGAAATCTGTTAGTATTAAATCTGTATTTCCTAAAACACTCGTGTGGTACTATTATCATACTCGGCTTCGTCTCGTGTGATAAACCCACACTCATGATTTAATAACACCTATTATATGACCGTTGCATAAACTACTATTTTAGAATTAATATTAGTAGTAAATATGTTTGAGTAATGTTTTAAAGCTAGTTTGGAATGTTATTTTGCTTGAAATCTGTTAGTGTTAAATCTGTATTTCCTAAAACACTCGTGTGATACTATTATCATACTCGGCTTCGTCTCGTGTGATAAACCCACACTCATGATTTAATAACACCTATTATATGACCGTTGCATAAACTACTATTTTAGAATTAATATTAGTAGTAAATATGTTTGAATAATGTTTTAAAGCTAGTTTGGAATGTTATTTTGCTTGAAATCTGTTAGTGTTAAATCTGTATTTCCATAACAAACATAACTAACGAAATTAATTTCAAAATGAAATATCAAACTAAAGCTATTTCATGCACGCTGCTCAATGCTATTTACAGTATGCTCTGTAAAAATCTGTCAGCTAACAAACAGGCAGCAGGTAATATTTTTATTTATTAGTAGCTTCTGTCAACTGCTTCACCCGCGTGGATGTTGCAAATTAACAGGAACATACTCCCGCGATGAAAAAGTATTCCATGTCCTAATCTAGGAAATGTTTCAACCGTGTGCCAAGTTTAAACTAAATCCAATGTTATTTATTTATATATACTTTATTCTATACCAAGATATTAAATAATTCAAAAAGACAACTTCAAACAAAAACAAACATACAACAGGCGGCCTTATCGCGTTCCGCATTCTCTTCCAGTCAACCTAGAATGGAAAGTTTTTTAGAAAGTTATTAGTAAAGTAAGTAAGTACTAAATATAATAAAATATGTTACATAAATACATACATATAATTAATATATAGACAAGAAAACAATTCAGCTTATACAAGATTATGATCAGAATGACAAGTAGTGCTCCTAATGATGTTAAAATTTATCAAACTAAGAGAATAACAGACAGATCGAGGGTTACTTAATGATTCATAGGCTCTATTTCCTGCTTACCTTTTTATTAATGTTAGGCTCACGTTTGACCACTATCTCTCTCTCACCTAATGGTAAGCGATATTACACAAAGTCCTTACGGTTTTTTAAAGTAAGTATCCAAATAAACCCATTATACAGAAACAAATACATAAACGTCAATACACAGTGTTTGATTACAACGAGCACAAAGAGATCTTTCCGTCAAGAGTGAAATAGTGTACCACCATTGTCTTATACAGCTGATACTGTAGCTCCTAGACACGACTGTATTCCTGGTACATTATCAGTGAGAGATAACTTGTTTCAATCGGTGAACTAGCTGCCCACCACGGGTTCGCTCTGGTTAATATAGATTTTGTAATTCTGATTGCCTGGTAGTTTAATAGTCCTTACCACACATGATTCCATTCCCGGGTAGACATACTTCTTTTTTATGTGTCTGTTTCACATAATCAGCCTATTAATGTTCCCACTGCTGGGACACAGGCCTCCTCTCTGTGAGAGGTAATGGGCCGTAATCCACCACGAGGGCACAGTGCGGGTTGGTGAATGTCAAATGTCTTCGAATTTTTGGTTCTAAGACATGCCGGTTTCCTCACGATGTTTTCCTTCACCGTTTTGAGAGCAGGGGTGTTGAAATCATTTACACAAAGTAAAGCGTCTGCCTGGGCTCGAACCCACGACCTACAACTTGTATGTCGCGGCCGATACCACTGGGCCACCACTGCTCTCATGTTTCTGTTTGCCTGGTAGTTTTAGAGTCACCAGTCATGATTCCAGCCCCGATCTTTTTAGGGTTCCGTACCCAAAGGGTAAAATCGGGTCCCTATTACTAAGAAGCCACGATTTGTCTGTCTGCCCGTCTGTCACCAGGCTGTATCTTACATCAAGGGACTACCAATCTGTCTTCCACAGCTCAGTTTCTGGGCAACATTATGTAATTTTTGATCAATAAGTCTAGCCTTTTCCCAACTACATTGGGTTCGGCTTCCAGTCTTACTGGATTCAACTGAGTACCGTTGTTTTACATGGAATTACTGCCTAACCTCCACAACTCTGTAACTGGGTAACACGATACCTCTTGGCTAGACTGGTATCAGATCTCAAGCTTCTGACTACCCATAACGACTGTGAAAGATCTTCAAATGACAGCCGGGACCAACGGCTTAACGTGCTTGCCGAGGCACGGAGGAAACTCGGTATGTTGAAATGGTCACCCATCCACGGGCCGACCTCGTGAAGCGTTGTTTAACCTTGTTGATCGATTAGTGCGGTTTCCCGTGATAATTATATTGTTTTCAACTAGGGTAATTAATAAAAAATATCTATTTAGTCCGTCAGTTAGATAACCTAAAAATATTGGACACGAATTTTTTATTTTACCACGTAAACAAAAAAAATACGACTGTAGTGACCGGTTCTATAAGGCAATTCACAGGCTCGTACACGCACTAAACGACCACACTTCAACACGTCTACTCTCGCTCACAGCTCTCGTATTAATACGTGGTGCGCACGAGATTGTGTATGTCTGTGTGGGGGAAAGTGGGGATGGCAAAGTGAACGTGTGAGTGAGACAGATACACTACAACGACGACACAGTGCGTTGAAATATCGTGTGACGTCACAATCCCTACTCCTGACCTTTGATGCGCTTTATCTTTGTCAGTTTTTTTTTAAATTAATAAAGCAAGAAATACGGGTCCAATTTTATTTGATAATCTCACTGACGGACTTAATAGAATTATCATTTTTCTACCCAGGAAACATCCCTATTGGTAATAATATTGATTAGTATTGGTTAAAATCTTGAAGAAATTGGAAATCATTTCAGAATCTGGTTAGTGCTTCAGATCAAATAAAAAGTCAAGATGGAACGTTGCATACGACAAAGTGAAGCCGGGTATGCCTTGCCGTATAAATACACAATTACACGCATACACGACTACGAAATTACCCCTTAGCTTGTCAGTCGAGCTTTTTATTTGATCTATGAGCTCGAAAGACAAGCTAAGGCCTAATTTCGTTGTATGTGAGTGCGTGTAATTTTGTATTTGTTTGGCAAGGCATAGTTTGAACCGGCGTCACTTTGTTGTTTGCAACGTTCCATCTTGACTTTTTATTTGATCTGTGGTTAGTGCACGATTTCCGGTTTTTTCTTGCCTCGTATTAAGAGGGGACTCTAGTGAGACTTTCTCCATACAAACACATTCTGCTGTTTTCTTCGTGGATAATGCCTCTAGAGCAATGATTTTTTTTCATAAAATCTAGGATTAATTAATACGTGCCTGTATCATTTCCTTTTTTCCAAAACATAATCACAAAAAGAAATATGACAATCCAAAAATCCGAAAAAAATGCCCGTTTTTACCGCCATGTTCAGAAGACTTTCAGACAAAATTTATAAGTTTTTAACAAAAAAGGAAATAATAGGAGCATAGATATACTTTTCCTCTAAATTTTGATATAAGAATTTTTTAGATCAGACCAGTTTTCATAAAGAAAACAGCAGAATACGAAACGTCTTTTAGTCAAAGTTTTTGTAGGTAAAATCAGCCTGAGCTGCAGTTGTCCCTTTCGCACTTTACGGGGTGAGGTTCGAGGTGACGCGACGGCAATAGTTTCTTCAAATACCTATTTTTCAAATTCCTGTTGACAAGAGTCCGCTCTTAACAGGGCTTTTAATTTACTGAAGAAATGCCTCCGTGCCATGACGTGTCAAAACTATCATGGTGCGACTGGGAAAAATTTATACAAGTCATCCGTCCCTTACGCACACTCAAAATAACCTTGCTCTAAGAACTTATGGTTACCCCCCTAGCTGTACTAATAATCCTATGTTTTCTATTTCGGGAACTACAGGTATGGTAAGCGATGAATATGTTATGGAATGTGGTGTAGCCGCAAATTTTGTTCTCATGATAAATGATTTTATTTCTGTAAGTTGGTTTGTACAAACACTTTTACATGTCGATCATATTTTTTAAAACTAGATGAGGTCGGCATTTCCTATCTGACTACTCTGAGAAGAAAGGCCGAAACAAACTCAGAGGTCACAGTCTCTTTTAAAGTCCTGACAAAATTTTGGTTATATCATGTGAAGACCATGTAGACAGATGTCTGAAATGGTCTTTTGAGGCAAGAACCAGCCAGATTGAGTGGACCTGTCCAGTCAGTGCACGCATTTGTCAATAACCGAGCAGCTTAACTCAGAATTTACGGAGCTCAACGATTCGACCCTTTAGGCGCGATTGGTCCAATTCGCGATTGGTCCAATGTTCAAAAATATGTCCAATTCGCGGTTGGTCCAATTCGCGGTTGGTCCAATTCGCGGTTGGTCCAATTCGCAGTTGGTCCAATTCGCAATTAGTTCAATTCGCAATTGGTCCAATTCGCCGTTGGTCCAAAATGGATAATGTTTCCGAAATAATTATACAATATATACGTGTTATAAGATTCTGTCAAAGATAATATTATAATAAATTTATATTATTAGTATGTGTTAGCCTGTAAGGCCCAAAATAGAATGAATCTGGCAACAAACGTGACGGATGATTAGAGGCCTTAGTGCGAGTTTTTACTCACGCTCATTCGAGTTAACGTAAACGTCAATTTGTATTGAAAATGGATTAGCGCCGTCTGATGACAGTAAAGAGAAACTACTTTTTTGTATACAAATTAACAGAAAGCTGGAAACAAATTATCGGACGCGGCTTTCGGACGCGACTGACAGCCGCGACTTATACTTATAGAGTATCTAGGTACTGAATGTACATTAAATTGTGCAAACTATCGGACGTAAGTCGCGGACGTGACCTTGGGCGTTCGGACGTCTGATAGAGATCTGGTAGCCGCGTCCCATACGACTGTGCATACATATCAGCCGCGGCTGTAAGTCGCGTCCGTCAGCCGCGTCCGATAATTTGTTTCCACCTTAAGAGATCGTTTACGTTATCAAGATCGAGCGCGTTAAAAAACTCGAAATAAGCATACTGAAAGAGTGAAAGCTACATACAAACAAATGAAAGCGAAAGTCAAAGAGGTGGTAAAAATTAAGAAGGATGAAAAAGAAGAAAAATATAACAGGAGGTTCTCCAAAAACCTCAGGGCCAATGTTAAGCTGTTCTGGAAACAGGTAAGTTTGGCTCGTGGAGTGACAAAAACATCGAGCATGAATGTAATAAGAGCAGAAAATGGGTGCTTATTGAGCAAAGAATGCAAGGTCTTGGAACGCTGGAAGGGATATATTCAAAGTTTATTTAGTTGTCAGGATAGTGTGCAAGGAGTGGGTAACTGGGTAGAAGCCAGTTGTCAAGACCCAAACTCAGACAAAGAGCAGACGTTTGCGCATGAGAATGAAATAGAAATGGATAAGATTATAAAAGCACTGAGTGGGATGAAGATTGGTAAAGCTGCAGGGTATGACCTAGTATCTGTTGAAATGCTGAAGGGCGGTGACGGGGTGGTAGCAAGCCTGTTGTGCCGGATCTTTAATATGTGTTGGAGATATGGCCGCGTGCCGGATGACTGGTGCAAGGCTGTAATCGTACCACTATATAAGGGAAAAGACGCACAGCAGGAGTGTAAAAATACCGCAGCATTAGTCTTTTGAGTCTTGTCAGCAAATTATTTGCGAAAGTTTTTAATAAATAGAGTGATAAAAGTGACGGATAAACAAAAATAAATAAATGTATGAATGTGAGTGAATCAAAAGAAGTATGTAAGGATCGTAGCAGGTGGCGTTCTGTTGTTTTTATTTACCCCCATGGGAAAAGGGGTGAGTTTATGTATATTCTATTGGTACAAAAAATCAACATTCATGATGAAAATTAAATGTAATATTTAAATGTAATGTAAGTTTCGTGAAAAAACATGTTTGTTTTAGGGCTAGGCTTTTTTTGCTTTTTGAAGTTAGTACTTTCTTTTTAGAAGCTCCTACCAATAACTGACGTTACTGGTAGGAGCTTCTAATACAAGATAATGATTAGATACGAATAAATATAGTATGTACATAAAAATGTGTTATTTTGTTTAATTTTGGCAATACTTTAATATTGGACTAACCGCTAATTGGACTAAACGCGAATTGGACCAACCGCGAATTGGACCTATCGCGAATTAGACCAAATGCGAATTGGACCAATCGCGAATAAGGTGAATTGGACCAATCGCGAATTGGACCTATCGCGCCTAAAGGGATTCGACGAACAATACCAAAGAAAGGACATTCGGGTAGGCCGCATAAACTACTCAATCTGCCAGACCATGAGTAAAAACTAACTAAGTTATAATAAAAAACCAAAATCCACATAGTCTTCACATTCACAATAATAAAAATAAAATAATATAATACTTTAAAAAGTAAATATTCTTGTCATTGCAAGAAAACAAAAAAAAAAAACAAATTTAAAAACAAAATTCACGGTGCAAAATATAAAAAAAACAAAATTAATTGGAGCAGCTCAATCCCAAGCCTTTTTGTCCTCAACGTAATCTTTAATAGTATAAAACGCTTTCTGACACAACTTACGTTTAATGAATGATTTGAATTTATTAAGACTTAGATCTTGTACGTGGCTTGGAAGCTTATTATAAAAGCGTACACATTGACATCTAAACGAGCCACCTATCTTCTTGAGCCTTGTTGTAGGTACTACAAATTTGTGTTTGTTCCTAGTATTTATGTTATGGATATCACTGTATTTTTTAAACAATTTTATATTTTTATGAGCATATAAAAGATTTTCACAAATATACTGAGAGGGCACATTACATTAATCTCCTTAAATTTCTCTCTGAGAGAGTGCCTCGGGCTTAATTTATATATTGATCGAACAGCTCTTTTCTGCAAAACAAAGATATTCTGGATGTCGGCGGCATTTCCCCACAACAGAATACCGTACGACATTATACTATGAAAATAGCTAAAGAATACTAAACGGGCTGTCTCTATGTCAGTTAAATTACGAATTTTTCTAACAGCATATGCTGCGGAGCTTAGCTTCTTTGACAATTTATCTATATGTGGGCCCCACTGAAGCTTAGCATCCAAAGTTAAGCCTAAAAATACTGTGCTATTCTCAGGATTCAATTCTTCGCCCTTTATCAACACATCAGTTTTCACCTGCCTAACGTGAGGTAGGGTAAACTTAATGCATTTGGTTTTTTTTTCATTAAGGAGTAAATTGTTAACATTGAACCAGCGAACTACTTTTGAGATCGCGCTTTTTACTTCGTCAGTAACCAGCTGCTGTCGTTTAAGTTTAAACAAAAGTGAAGTATCATCTGCAAACAACACTATGTCATGGTTATCCTTTATGAGGTAAGGCAAGTCATTAATATAAATAAGAAACAAGAAAGGACCAAGAATCGAGCCCTGCGGGACTCCCATTTTTACTATAGATCCGGGTGATCTTTTTCCATTAACGTCAACAGTCTGAATCCTATTACTCAAGTAAGAAGTAAGAAGATCCAGAGCGCTGTTCCGGATCCCGTAGTGGCGGAGTTTCCTGATTAGCGTTTCATGAAGAACACAATCAAATGCCTTGGACAAATCACAAAAGATTCCCAGGGCATCGCACTTATCTTCCATGTCTTGTAATTCAATAAATAAGCAAACTTAAAAGAAGTATTCAAGAAGAAAATCATGCTGTGCAGTCGGAGGATAAATATTCGCGAGCTGGCTGACAGATATTTCCTCCGACTGCACAGAGTGATTTTATTCTTATTTACGTCTTTTAAGTTCGCTTCTAAAGCAGTCAGGTTTATGATTTTTTGAATTAACTTTTTTTATTTACAACTTTTTGGTTTAGGTACATTTTTTTTTTTCGTATTTGGTACGTTTAAACAAATAAGTGTTATATATTTTTGAAATAACCAACCTTAAACCCTTTATTTTGTTACCCCTCACGATGGGTTAAGAACCAAAAAAAATTGGTCCCCACAATATGGCGCCCAAAACCCCCATTTTTATATTTTCCCATTTTAATTTAGAGTGGCAGTGACACTTGCAAGGTTAAGAGAAATCGATTGACGTAAGAATCATCAAAATCGGCCAACGCGTTTGGTTTCTAAAACGCCACATAGGAACAAACATACATAGACTGATAAACACACCTCCTTCGGCAGTTGGGGAAAAATAAGGATGCTATTTTTTCACTTTGATAGTCTTTAAACATGTCCCGTCCTTTAGACTCCCTGTAAACATACCTAAGTATATCTCGACGTCGGGCAAAAACACACGCTATCCGTGAATAGGCCTCTAACACAAAAGAGGCACTGCGATGATGCTCACGTAACTCCCAAGCCCAGTCCACGATGTCTCTGCAAACGAATGTTCGAGAATCTTTTGAAGAAAACACAGTATTTTTTTTAATAATACAACCTTTTTTTACCCAACTTTTTTTTGTACCTGAGGAAAAATGGGTGAATTGTGTTCTAAATACAAAAATGCTGATTCATAAAAACTTTGACATAATATTTTCAGAGTTCTTATTTTATGTATGTCGTTTTCATATTTGAGAAAAGGAAGCGAGCAGGTAATGAATAATGGCCGATTTCTGAATTAAGTATTCGACGCTAAGTACGTGCTGATCTCGATTTAAGCATCTGTCACCCTTGATCATCTGCCACTTTAAGTTTTCTGCGATGCTGAGCAAGGTTTGAGTATACGTAGACAAGTCATGCCAAAGTATACCTTATGTCATACAAAAAATCTTCATCGACGATCAATTGGGTTTCACAACTGAGAAAAACACATTTGATCATTCTCGAATTCTCAAACCGTTGTCAACGTTACATCATTAGTGTAGCCAGCTTGGGCGCCTTTTTGCCATTTAGGCGCTAATTAGGCTACCTCCAAATAAGGCGATTTTAGGCTATTTCGGAATGAGACTATCCAATACAACATTATCTGAGCAATTATGTAAACCAAAATGCTTTTATCAGTTCATCACTATTTTTCATTATACTTCAGTCGCAACAACACAGGCAAATAAAGAAATGCTGTTTTTTTTTTATGTGGAACCAATAATGATTATTGTTTATTGAATTCATGGTCGTCTTGAGTTTTTTATAAATGGAAAAAATAAATTTTCGGCGACTTGGGGCTCGTCGAATCTGGCTACACTGGTTACATTTGGCAGTTGATAGTTGACAACAGTTGACAAGCCTGTGCTTAAATGGTGATCAAGCGAAATAAATACAAAATAATATATAAACTTATAAAACGAGTGACGAAGAAGACCTTGTCTTCCTTGGAGATGCTTCCAAGAAGACCAATGCGTGGAAGAAGAGTTTTTGCCCTGAATTATCGAAAACATCAGATTGGATGCAAATATTTTACGCCTGATAGATCTCAGATGCTCGAAGAACGGATGGTCAATGGGTTAAGTTCTGGAGTGGCGACTGCGTGGCGGAATACGCAGCGCTTTAAAGCCTCCCTCTGTAGACCGATGACCTGGTTAAGATCACGGAAATCCGATGTATGAAAGACGCATAGGACCGGTTGATTTGGTGACGCTGGGGAAGTCCTGTATCCAGCAGTCTTTCGGCAGAAATGATGACGATGATGAGTGAGATCTTCAAGAAAAATATTCAAAAAGTGCCAGTTTTTGTGTTTGTGGTTGCCAGTACCTTTTCCTGCGCGAAAATCGACAGTTATCCAACAGGAATTATGTATAAAGTTTAGATGGACCGGTCATTTGATGCGCGATAGCCAAGGGACATGGAGAAAAGTGACAAAATGGTACACAAGAGATGGGAAAAGAAGCCGTGGAAGACAGTGTCATAGATGGAAATGGGATATGGGAAAGACCTCTGGTCCAAGATGTAGGCAAAAAGTGTAAGCGATGGTGCGCTGTGGTGTTGGCGAGTAGCTCAGGACAGACCCTAGTGGAAACTGTTAGTGGAGGCCTATGCCAAGCACACTGAGATTAGGGAAATTTTATAAACTATAAACATGTATTGTATAGACTTCAGTTTTATATCTCTGATTTCAGAATAAAAGGCTTTGGGATTTCGTTTATTTATTATTATATCTATTATTTAATATATTTATTTTTTGTTATTATATCCTAAGTTCTAATTCTGGTCATTGTGTGTTTTTCAAAGTATATCCTTCCAAATATGTTCAACCATTGAGGTATGATTAACAAATATCCAAACATACAGACTTTCATACCTATATAGAATAGCCTACCTTTAAAATAAATGTGGGGAGAAGCCCTCTATTGTGGAGTCTATCTGATAAACCGTTTATCAAGCGAATCCATCAATTATATTACCCCCTATGAACTGTGGAATAAACAGAAACCAAACTTATCCAATGTAAGAGAATTTGGAACGATATATTATGCAAAAAACCTGACATCTTTGAATAAGTTGGATTCTAGAACGCAAGAGTATATGATGATTGGGTACGCTATAATAATGGATTTCGACTTCGGGATGTAACAAAGAGGAAGGTAATTGTAGCACGAGATGTGATATTTAGTGGTAAAGTTCCACTTATAAAACCTGAACCTATTATTAATACTTAGTAGGATCCACAAGACAAGAAGAGGTTACAACGATGAAATTGTGTACAGAATTTGGCTTTTTTATGATACGATTTTGGTATCAGAACAATAAAAGTTGATAAAAACAACATGACAAGTCTCATTTATTTATTATTTTGCAAAATAAATAGGTAGAACACAGTACTCCTTCATAATATCCGACACATATCCAATGGCACCGACCCTGGCTAATATTGTTTATCTTCAGAGGCTGTTCGATGGCTAGCAAAGCCTTCGGTCTTGAAAACACAGGTCACTCATTAAAAATTGCATCACAATAGTCCACATTTGTTGGTAAATCACAATTGCAATTAGATTCCAATGCAGATGCATTAAGGTAATAATGTACTACGCACTGCAGATGTACAAGTGCCCTCTTGAGAGACCTTGTGAAATTCTGAGTAAAATATTCTGTAGTTCTATGAGGTATCACAAGAACCAGCAACTGCTCGCTCTGAACACATTTACTTCTAGTAATTATAAGCTTAAATTCTTGATTTTGGCAATAACAAATTACATTAGATGATATTATTTTATTTCGATAAGACATCTTTGACAAAATAAATACGGTTGCCATGACAATATTGAACATAGAAAAAAAATATATTGAAGTGAAGACTAGTACCTACGATCCATTTCATAGATTCATAATAAGGTTGGATACATTTCAGATAGGTATCTTTTAAATTGCTTAAATATGAAAAATCAAGTTTTTAAAGATTATAACATCTTTAATAACTTGATTTTTTAAATCTTGAATGAAGAAATATATAACTAACGTACTTTTTACAGCTGTATAAAATTTATATTAGTAAATTTATTCCAATCTTGTGATGTCTCGGATTTATTTTGTAAAATGGAACGTAAGGGTGAAAGAGAAAGTGAATGGAACTTTGACAAATCCATAGATAAGTAGGTACTTATGTAGTTACTTAACTGATCTAGGTAGATTCTCAATTGTGAAACGTAAAATACTCAAACGCTTCCTAAATTATTTGACAATACTCAACTGATTATTGCTGCTTTACTTAAATCAGAAACCGGCCCTATGTCCATTCCAGTTACATCATTTTCATGAAAAGTTTAGCTTGTTGAATTTAAAATAAAAAGTTATTAAGAGTGTTAAAGAGACTTACATAAACTACGTTATCTCGGCATATCCATTCGGGAAATACAAGGTGTCACAATTACATGACTCGTACAAGGGATTTTTATTTATAATTATTGAGATTACTATATTATGAACAAACAACATTTCAACCAAAGCACTCGCGTCAATATAATAAAAGCCGAATGGTGCTATTTAAAAATATATTCAATTTTTATTATTATCGTTCTGCTCGCGCTTGACCACTATCTCACCTGATGGTAAGCGATGATGTGGTCGACTCTCGTCACTCGTGAATTAAAAACTTCTAGGTTAGGTTAGGTATCGGGAACAACAGACTCCGGCAGGGAATTGCTCTCCTTAGCTGAATGCACAATGAAAGTATTCCCAAAACGTTAAGCACGTATGGGTGGGGTGTCCAACATGTACCGATGTAAGCTACGTTTACAGAGGGTCCATGCAATGGATTATGACCATGCAAGTGACCATCCAGTGAATATCGAGAAACCTCCGTGCGTCAGAAAGCACGCGGCTGCTGTTTGTAGATCATTAAAAGTCGTGACAGTAAGACCAAACACGAAGATCTGTCAAGTAGTCTTGTCAACGAGCAACGTCTTGCAGTTAATGGGTTATGGAGGTTGCATAAGCAGTCACTCTGTCTTAAGCACTGGTATACAGCTGAGTCCGGTTAGACTGGAGGTCCACCTAATGAATTTGGGAAGAGGATAGGCAAATTTCAATAAATTAATAATTATTAATAATTAATTAATATATTAATTTATTTATATTAATTATTATTAATTATTAATTTTTAATTTCTGATTCAGTTGCAAAATTTGACCCGAACATACATACAAACATACATTCAAGTTAATAAAAAGCTTGTGATCAACTGCATTTTGCAGTTGTCTTTTGCTTAAATGCATTCCTTTGCATGCAGTTACTTATTCCGTGCGTGTCATAAAATTGCTTGTAGAAAGAGCTTCTTGGCAGCCGTCACATATTCCTAAACTTTTCTTGGCCTACTTCCAAGATATGGTAGTGTGAGTTTATCAATGTTCCATTGTGTACCCATTTTAGTGATAATTTATGATAGCGGCTGTTACAGCATCCTGTAAGAGATGCGCATAATCTAGATTTAATCACACCTTTATAACTTCTTGGGTGGGTTAGTAAAATAAAGTTCTGTAATAATAAAGTTAGGTCTGTGCCGGTAGATTTTACTTTGACGCAACATACCTAAGGTGAGGGACCAGACTAAGAGAGATACAATCCGTAGGCAGCTTTATGGCAAGCTGACCTCCAGGGAGAAGTCTTGTCCCTCATCTCCGGCTTGCCTTTATTGGCCGGTCGGAGTGAACACTGACGGGGAACAGAGCTCCCACCTGTCACTTGCCTTAATTGGCTGGCTTGAGCGAACATTCGCAAGAGCAAACGTGCTCGGAGTAAGGAAGTTAACTCAGAAGGATGCTGGTAGTGATCTTGACCGTATTTCCGGATTTGTCCTCCTAGCCGTGGTATACCTCTCCATTCCTCAAGCTCCTCCGCATATGTTGCCCCCTTGGCGCTATGTTACTAAAGTGTTAGCGAATGTTTATGGGGGGGGGGGGTATTTAATTGAGTGTGCAAGTCATCCCCTGTTATTTTATAACCGTGTAGATCTACAGTGGTCAGGCAGGGACCAATAGTCCTTCTATAGTTTTAGGTAATCGATCCACGAAACCTCCCAAACCCATAGGCCCTATGTGTTTTACCTCCATATTCTGCAATAGTCCAGCACCAGCCGGGGATTGACCTTGGGTGCTCTCTAGTGCATACAGGGATAATCGCCGGTTGGTGTCACATTTCCTCCTACATGTCTAACAAGGCCTCTGCGAGTTGGTTTCGACCCCTGGTACGCCTTGCAAAGGTCCGGGACCCTAGGGTACCGAAAGCCTCAAAAAAAAAAGTTAAAGTATAATTTTACTCAGAAATCCGGGTCCTCTTTGCCGTTATATTAACCTAATTAGCACATAATTATACATACTAAGAAACCCTACACTGCTGTTAGTAGTCCGACTCACAATTACTACAATTATAATGATGAGGACTCCCTTCTCCGCACTTAGACTCTCATTCGGTTCATTGTGCGTGAGGGTTCTGGCTAACAAAGCCAGCCTAACTCCACCCAAAAGCACAGAAGCTTTCTGGGAGCTTCACAGGCTTCGCGGAGCAACCTCATTGTTCCGAGGATTTCTTCACGTTGAGAAGCCATGGCCTCACTTCCCAGGGTGCCGTGGGCGGCTGATTCCCCAGCGTCAATGCAACCCTTGCAAAGCGGGTTGTCTGTGGCACCCTGTCTTCGGCTCCGTCGAACTTCCGTCCTTTTCCTTTACAACCAGTTTTTCCAGGTTGTCTGGCTGTCTCCCGGCGATGTGACTAATTTAACTTGGGACTCTTAGTAGCAGATCGTGAAAAGTTTGGTTTTGATGTTCAACTGGTTGAGAATGGACTTACTCATGCGCTTGGCTTTCCATGGTATGCGCAAAATTCTTCTCCAGCACCGCATTTTAAAAGCCTCTATCTTTTACCGATCCTCTGTGCGAATTGCCAGAGATTCGGAGCTGTAAAGAAATATCGAGAATACCAGAGTGCTCACGAGTCCATTCTTTGAGCTTTTGGAGACATCTCTGTTCTGACATATCTTGACATCTTGCTCATACCAGCCTTGGCCATCTGCGTACGTCTCAGAATCTCCGCGTCGCAGCCTTCCTGATCGATGATCATGGAGCCCAGGTACCATTCTAGATTACTATTATATAGGTAGATATATAGTATGATTAACGTCGTATTTAGCGCAATATCACAACTTCTACACTTTCAACAGCTCATCCTAACTCTAAATAAAACAAAAAAAAAACTATACTTGACTGAACACACTCAAACTGGATCTCATGTGAATGGCGGCTGAAGCGAAAGTGGAGCACTACAGTGTCTTGCCCGCTCTGAATGGAAGGCCAGTTGACTGTCTGGCACTAATGTGCGTTTACACTAAGTATTTGTATGGCTTTTGTATGAGTTGTGGAGATAGTTTTTTAGGGTTCCGTAACCATAGGGTAAAAACGGGACCCTAGTACTGAGACTTCGCGGTCCGTCTGTCTGTCTGTCTGTCTGTCTGTCACCAGGCTGTATCTCATGAACCGTGATAGCTAGACAGTTGACATTTTCACAGATGATGTATTTCTGTTGCCGCTATAACAACAAATACTAAAAACAGAATAAAATAAATATTTAAGTGGGGCTCCCATACAACAAACGTGATTTTTGTGCCGTTTTTTGCGATAATGGTACGGAACCCTTCGTGCGCGAGTCGGACTCGCACTTGGCCGGTTTTTTATTTATGTAACTTTTTTGAGGGTTCTTGGCTGAGGCAGAGACCTCCGTTCAAATCACGCTAAGCCGTTGGTCCCGGCTGTCATCTGTAGATCTTTGACAGTCTTTACGGATAGTCAGAAGCCAGGAATTCTGACTCCAGTCTTGCAAAAGGGTAACGTGTTACCCAGTTACTGGGTTGTGGAGGTCAGATAGGCAGTCGCTCCATGTAAAACACTGGTACTCAGCTGAATCCGGTAAGAAGATCCGACTGGAAGCCGACCCCAGCAATAATTGGGAAAAAGGCTAGGCAGATGAGAGAGAGATGATGACAGCATAATAAAATATAATCCGTGTATAAATTTCATTTAAAAAAGAAAAATAAATCACTTATCACGCGGGCGATGCCGCTGGCAGAAGCTAGCTATAATAAACGTGATAAAGTGAAATTGGATTTCTTCATTGGGAAGTTATCAGTAGCAGCGATTCTATACTCTGAAAATTGCAATGGTTTGGCCAAGGACTAGCGACAGAATTTGCGAAATATGAAGGTTTTATCTTAACTATCATAAGCCAACTCTTCACGAATTCAGGTGTATTGTCCTGAATTTCCATAAAGTAATATAAAATGGTTTGAGGACAAAACCATTTTCTTTTGCTGAAAACCTAATATTTTCGCTAAAAATATAAATGCTTGCCATGCCACAAAGGCTTAAGGTACATTAAGCTCTCAATGACCTAGACTAAGACTAATTACCACCAACTTACATACTTAGTAAGCAAATCTTATCTAGCTTCTTAACCTAGCCATTAAAAAATCTTTGACTCTCTACCTCAGAGACCAAGCCAAAAGATAAGTAATTTTAATGTCCTCGATAGCTCCATAGGGTCCTATTCCGTAAGTCTTGTGAGGAGCATGTTTAAACAAATTGTCCTAACGAGTCCCCAGGCCCAAAACTTAGGGCCATTTCTGGCACAAATAAGGATGAAGCTTCAAAGTCAATGTATTTGTTCTCGAAGATTTGTTTAATAGCCGTTTTGAGATCGTTTTTTGTTTATTTTTTGTTGTTGACTTTTTATCGTCGGAATTAATTGGATTACTCTTGAGAGTTCGGCTTTGAACGTTTTCAGGCGTGGTAGAATAGGTATTATTAGGTCTTTTTACATACATACATAAACTCACGCCTTTTTCCCATGGGGGTAGGCAGAAACTACAGAACGCTATCTGCTACGATCCTTACATACTTCTTTTGCTTCATTCACATTCATACATCTAGTCATACACACTCTCCGGTTATGAGTACTGCGCACCTGGCCTCTCTGGCGACCAATAATGTCGATGTTTGTCTTTCTAGGGCGTCCCCTCTCGGCGTTTCCATTCATGTGTGCCTTGTAACTTTCGTTAGTCGCCTTTCATTAATCCTCTCAATATGGCCAAACCATCTTAACATACACTTTTCAATTTTAGTCACTACATCTTCTTTCAAACCACAACGTTGTCTGTGTTGTTTTGTTGTGTTGTGGTATTAGGTCTTTTTATCCATACTTAATAATAAAAATGCGAATGTAACTCTGTCTGTCTGTAAATTTTTCACGTCATAACGGCAGAAAAGATTTGGATGAATTTTGGCACACGGGTAGACCATGTCCTGGAACAGATTACAGGATACTTTTTATTTTTTTTGTACCCTTGGGATAACATTCCAGTTTCACGCGGGTGATGCCACACGGACATTAGCAAGTAAAATATAAACACGAAAATGTATTATTCTATGTGAGTCTATAAAACAATCATGAGCACCATAGTAGATGTCAAGTCACAATCTGACATCTAACAACAGCTAAGCTTAAGAAATACTTAGTACTTACTGTGATGGCGGACAGACCTTTTTATTAAACATGGTTGACTGAATATACTTTTGAAGTGTCACGCAAATTGGAAATGGCTAGCTTGACGGAGTATCGTTTGGGCGCCCGGGAGACCTAAGGCCACTTGAACACCCTAAGAAAATTTACCGGGCCTACGCAAGAATTCGTGTTGTACACGACCAAATCATCATGTATGAACACGACTAGAACTTTGTTGGTATTGATTTGTCCTTGTTGAGCACCGTGGCAGTGTACACGGTTCGGGTGTAGAAACGACGCGGATTCTTGTTTAAGCCCGGTGCCTTTTATTAGCGTGTACAAGCAGCTTTTGGTTTGTTTATAGGAGCGTGCTCACTGAGAGCATTCATTTGTACTGAGCATTCGACGTCGAATATTTGAGTGGTGTGGACGTTGAGCCGAGCGTTACAAAACTTAAACGCAAGCGCGAACTGCGACCGGTGTGGACATCTCAACGATTTTCATGGAAAAGATTTTTTGATCTTAAGTGTTTGTAACCTTCGAGGTCAATAAAAAAAAACAAAAATGATGCAGCCGAACCGCTCCATCCAACATTTTGAAATGAATGACATTTAACGATATCGTATTCGAATGCTCCAAGCTCGCAAGGGAATTATCGACTCGAACGTTCATAGTTTTGCAACACGAATGCTAGGCTCGCTGGGAAGCATTTGTTGCTCGCCTACTATTGCTTGTTTACAAATGCTCACGAACGAATGCTCCCAGTGAGGACGCTCCTTTACAATAATTTAATACACGTACACGTTCTAGCCTTTGATTGACCCCAATTATAGCAGTACCTACATATCTAGCAGTCTAGGGCCCGGAGTATAGACGCAGAGGACTTGGCGCAAATGCTTGGTTAAAGGCAGACTTGGTTCTATTACACTGGAGTTACCATAACTGGAAAATAATGGGCTTAAACCACTGCCTATTTCAAAAGGAACAACTGGGGTGTAGTCGTGTAGATCACAAGAAAAGACGAAACGAAAAGGTCACTTTACAAAAATCTCCTAACAATAGAAGCCCACCATTTTCTTGTAAAATAAAATCTTCACAAAAAAGTCAATCAATAGGACTTATAGCAAATCGTCAAAGTACCGCGGAGGGTAGCTGAACAATAGTCGTCCGTCCTTCCTTCCTTAAGGAAATGAGGCTAGTAAGTCAACTGAGGGCGAATTGGTCCTACGTGTTAGGATATAGATGTAACACGACAATTCGGTTGCTAGGCCAGTTTTTGGGACAGCTACCTAACTCGAGATCAAATAGGGATTGTTGGAAATGTTCGAATACTTATTGGTTGTCTATTTTCGGAGCTGTTTTGTATATAAAGTTTTCTGATAGCTATATACCGAATAATATGGGAAGAAAAATTATGACCAGCTTACCTACTCTATACGCTGGAGCGAAAAATAAAAGGTAAACTAACAAACGTCAAACGGTTATAAATAATCCGACTAATTTTAAAATACAACCGTACAACGCAAAATGGTTACTTTTGTAGCATTCTTTTATTTTTTATCTTAATAGTGTTGAACTCCAGGCTTTTGAGATGCTTTTTAATGTCGGCTATTGGTTATGATTTTAATATTATTAAATTTTTTGTTTACACATTAATAATGTTGATATTGTTGTAAATTAAGAAATAATAAATAGGGTTCGGGCCCAGGCAGGCGCTTTACTTTGTGTAAATTATTTCTTCACCACTGCTCTCAAAACGGTGAAGGAAAACATCGTGAGGAAACCGGCATGTCCTAGAACCGAAAATTCGAAGACATGTGACATCCACCAACCCACACTGGGCCCGCGTGGTGGATAACGGCCTATTCCCTCTCACAGAGAGGAGGCCTTCCCAGCAGTGGGAACAATAATAGGCTGATGATGATGATGTGAAATTAAATCTGTGACATATTTGTGCATGTGTGTATTTAGTTGTTTTATGAAATAAACATCTTCTAGTGATATTTTTTATATGTGGCAGCAAAGAAGACACTGTAAAATCCTTTTTATGGGTTGTTTATCTTTTATTTTTTGCTCCAGCGACTAGAATATAGATAGGTTGGAAGTTCAAATCAACTAACCAAAAAGTCAATAAATCTGTCTGTTTTTTTATGAAAGTTTTTAATTTTTTTATAGGCTTGTGCTTGACCACTATCTCACCTGATGGTAAGCGATGATGTGGGCGACGATGAAGCACGCTAGCCTAGAAGAAACCTATTCACTCTTGACTTAAAGACACCCAGGTTGTAGCTAAAGGAAATACAGACTCCGGCAGGGAATTCCACTCCTTTGCTGTACGCATAATAAAAGATTTACCAAAACGTTTGGTGCGTATGGGTGGGCTGTCCACCATGTATCGATGGCATATTGCCATACGTCTTGTAGTCCGATGGTTTAGCCCTTTCCATCCTCGGACCAGCCCCGAATCAAATTATGCATGACCTTTTTCCAATGACCTTTTTCCTATGTTGGGTCAGCTTCCAGTCTAGCAGGACCCAGCATAGTACCAGTGGAAGTAGTACACAACCCAGTAACTGGTGATCACGATAGCCCATGGCGAGGCTAGAGTTAGTGCTTCTGACTACCCGTAAATACTGTCGAAGATCTACAAATAAAAACCGGGTATAGCGGCTTAACGTAGGTACTTTCCGAGGCATAGCCGCCAACCTATCAACCATATTTTATCAAATTTCAAACATACTTTTATTGTCAAAAAAAAACTACGGTCTTTCAACCAAGGTATTACTTTCTCATGTAAAACATAATACCTCGATCGATACGGTATGAAACTTATAACAACACAGCCCTCTGCCTACACCGCAACAGAAAAAGATTAGCGAAGTTATATTCCTTGGTTGTTTTTGTTCTCGCTCAAATCTCTTCATGAATTTTAATATGAAAAGTACCTAATACTACTATTGTATCGTATGAAACACAGACATACATTTAACTAGATAACGCAAACTCCCAGCATCTGTATGAAAACCAAGCGTGCCACAAGAAAACATTTCTATGAAAGAAAATGTTTCCAATGCCTTGGTCAACATTTTTTGTAGAGTTTTTACAACTCAATACGGTATAATTAAGCGTTTTTACTTGACTGCCGAAGAAGGTATGTATGTAAGTATGTATGTGTGTAAGTATGCATGTATATATGTTTGTTCCTACATGGCGTTCCAGACACCATTTTTGGCGCGCGTTGGCCGATTTTGATGATTCGTTCGTCAATATTGTGGGGGCCAAATTTTTTTTTTTTCAAACCCATCGTGTGGGGTATCAAAATAAAGGGATTTAAGAGGTGATTTCAAAAATATAACTAAAAAGTTATAAATAAAAAAAAGTTAAATCAAATAATCAAAAAATCCGACTGCTTCAAAAGCGAACTAAAAAGACGTAAACAAGGAGAAAATCATGCTGTGAAGGCGAATGATACACCAGATTTTGGTCAGCCAGCCCGCGAATATGTATCCTCCGACTGCACAGCATGATTTTCTCCTTGTTTACGTCTTTTTAGTTCGCTTTTGAAACAATCGGGTTTTTTGATTATTTGATTTGACTATTTTTTCTAGATTTCGGTTGATGTCTGGTACAGATAACGCTAAATGAAACAGCTTTAAAGTAAGAGCATTGCTCTCAATTTCACTTCCTTTTTTGACACTCGAAGTAGCACACATTCGCGAGATTCGCACTTCTAGTTTTATTAATATCTGTGGTATGCAAAGCCTTTTCGCCTTCACCATCGCCTTTCTCGTTTCTCTCGACACTTAAAAATACTGTTTGGCACCAATATGTGCTGTTTGGTACCAATAAGTGGTGATTGGTGCCGATAAGTATCGTTTAGAACAGATGGCCTTTGGGGCCGAAAAGTTCTAGAGTGGCGACTGCATACCGGAAGACGCAGCGTTGGAAGGCCTCCCTATAGGTGGAGCGAGCGGCGAATTCAAAACGCACAGGACCAATCAGTGTGGGGACGCTTGAGGGAGGCCTATGTCCAGCAGTGGACGTCTTTCGGCTGAAATAATGATGATGATGATTAAGTATCGTTTTGGCTTGGTGTCGATGTCGGTATCCCTGTGATATTTGAATGGTAATCAGGGCTTAAAGAAAAACAAAGCTCTGATATTTGCCGCATTTGTTAATAAGAAGAACAAAAGAAATTCGCGACGAAGTGTAAATGCCATCTAATTTTCAGCTGGTCTGGTCCTTATACAAATGAATCCATATCTACTGGACTTATAATTTTTCCAAGAAAAGACATATAGACGTTGCGTATCTGATCCGATTATAGACATCTTCTTGTGTCTTTCTATATTCAATATAAATACGAAAAGTTAAAATTTGTTTGTAAAACTTATCTCCGAAAGTAAGGATCTGTTTATGAAAATTTATTCTTGTGTGCCATTGGCTACTTTTAGTTCATAAAAAGTAGCCAATGGCGAAGCTCGCAAGAAACTGTGGCACCTCAAAACCCCCCTCAAACTGACTATGTTGAGTTTGCAGAAAGGCTCCCAACGGGGCATAAACCGCCATGTCCCACCTGGAAATCCCTAAACCAGTTACGAAGCCAAGTGGGCCACTGTAGGCATATCTTAGTCAGATGGGGGTACACCAATCAGCCACAGTGTGACTGCGGAACCACACCACAGACGATGGCTCCATCTCCTGTCCTGCTCCTTATGTAAAAACATTTACACCATGCAAGACCTTTGTGAGGCCAGCACTAAGGCTATCGACGTGGCTGAATACTGGTCGAAGAAAATTTTGTGAAGGAGTCATCGACACGAAGAAGAAGGAGAGGAAGAAGTGCATAAATGCACGTTTCCTTTCGGATAAGCCAAGGCAGTGAAACCACGGGATAGAGCTGACGAACAGACGAACAAAACACTGCTTGTAACATACCTCTGTAAGTCCACAAAAAATACAATTTCAACACAACAAAAAACACGAGAAGCAAGCAGAACCCGGGACTTTCCAACTTATTCACAACTTTGATCATTTAAAGCCGCAGCGAACAGTCGTAATCAACTGTCTTGTTTACTTGCGACTGTTAACGGCTAAACTTGCTTTAACGATGCTTTACAACTGAGATACAATGTCTCGTGATGGGAGGAATAGAGAAAAGTGCATTTGTTTGATACAAGTTTGTTTTATTTGTGTTAAGTGATTGTGGAGCAGAGTAATCCTACTTATTGGGAAAACGGTTACTGTGCGTACAGCTAAGAAGTGTTTTACCCTGCTGGAGTCTGTGTTTCCTGATAGCTCCAACCTCGGGGTCTTTAGGTCAAGAGTAGCTAAGCAAACGTGCTCTCTAGAGAGAGTGGTTAAAGCAACAACAAGTAAAATTTCAAAATTAAAAAACCCCCGACACATTTATCTTGCGAAAGCACCCCGATTCAAACACGCCCATAACTTTTGAACGGCTGAACCGATTTTATTCAAACATAGCTAAGAACACTCTCGACAAAATCACCATTCAAACAAAAAAAAATCGGTAAATCTACTAAATCAAAATCGGTTCATCCGTTTAGGCGCTATGATGCCACAGACAGACACGTGAAACTTATAACACCCCTTTTTTTTCGGCGGGGGTTATAAAAAGAGGAACCTTGTCTTTTGGACCCCCATTTGGATCGGCGTTCGATTAATTAAATTCACATTCTTTCAGTTTCGTAATTTACGACGAAACTGAAATAAGAACAACAGCATAGCTGATGCTCAGTATAAACGCACATTAGCGGCTGCTAGTGTAGGTACTGTATGTGTCTAGTAAGCGCGCGCTCATACGTCTTCGGTGTTCTTCGTGCGCCTCCGGCTCTCTCCTCGGCGTCTCCCTTTTGTGCAGATCTTCGCTCCTACTATGCTACATGCAGCACGCTGTGCCTTGCACAATTTATCACGCAAAAATTATTATTTATATTCACTCTGTTTCCTTCACCGTTTTGAAGGCAGTGGTGATTAAATAATTTAATTTACACAAAGTAAAGCGCCTGCCTGGGTTCGAACCCATGACCTACTAATTATTATTATTATTTAGAGACCATAAAAATTGTAATGTGTAAATTTTTGGTACATTTTTTTTTTATTATATATTAATACAAACCTGACGTTATGTGTTATTCTCAAGCAGACTGCTAATACATTTTCATTTTTATTCCCAGGTAATTTCATCGAACCACAACTTGACATAGCATCACGCGTCGTTCTGCAAGATAACTTTCAGCAGCTTGGCGTCTCTTCAGCTCGTAAGTCGGAGCCGCTGTCTCTTGGCAATCAATGCTAGAACCAATAAATTTGAAACCTGAGACTAGACAAGTGACATTCAATGTTAGCGATGGCGATCGTCGAAATGCCAAAATGTAATAGATTGGTCACTTGACATTTCAATAGCGTTTGACATTTCCATACGTTTTTGTCAAATGTCCAAATGCTCTCGCGACGCTTTAATTGATAGAATGTCACTTGTTCTCTGACTTGACCCTCTGGTTGCTTGGGTTAATAACACCTTTTTTGTTATTTGTCTTCTGGAGGGTAAGACCTTCAAAAGGTGCCTGGACTTTTGGGAAATAGGCCAGGGAGTGTGGGCTTTTTATTACTTTTTGTTTTTAATATTCTATAGGCTTGCGCTTGACCAATATCTCACCTGATGGTAAGCGATGATGTGGTCGACTGTGAAACACGCTTGCCTAGATATAACCTATTCACTCTTGACTTATAACGCCCAGATTGTAGCGTTCGGGAAACACTGAATTTTGTCTCACTAAAATCGCCCCGGTGATCACCATCAGCTTGTGGAAGCCGTAACCTCCTATAATACCACCCCGGAACCCCTGTGCAATGCCTGTAAGGCACATCCCTGGGGATACTGAAATAGCGTCTCCCCTAAACTTCGCTGAACACGGCAATACGTGATCACTATGCCACCGACTTGCCTGGAATAGAATAGAAAATACTTTAAAGTACACCAAAATAAAAAGATACAAATCTCTTTTACAAGGCAACTTATTTTTACGGGTACATAGCGGCCTTATCGCTGACAGTGATACCTACCAGATAACCTTTGGATGGACCTAAAGAACTTAAATTAAAACAAAGGGTAGTCTGTGTTGTACTGCTACTTTCAAATATAAATACATATATAAAAATAACGACTATATTAAATACTATACATAAGCCTGTATATAAACATTTTTTTTTAATCAACCTACATTGTCCCACTGCTGGGCAAAGGTCTCCCCCATAGCTTTCCACTCTTCCCTATTATTTGCATTCTCCTGCCAATCTCCCGTAAACGCCTCTAAGTCGTCACGCCAGCGTTTCCTATGCCTCCCACGGCGACGACGCCCATCTTCCGGCTCCCACAGCGTGGCTATTTAGCCCATCTATCCTTATGCATTCTGCATATATGACCCGCCCAATCCCACTTCAGCCCAGCAGACTTGCTACCCACATCGGCAATTCCTGTTTTGGAGCGTATCGTAGTAATACGTATTGGGTCGCTGAGCTTAATACCCAATACGCCTCGCTCCATCGCCCTTTGGCATACCTGGAGTTGAGTTGAGTTTGAACTTTTGAGACTCGGTCAGCGACCAAGTTTGAGCTCCGTAGGTTAGGATGGGCAGGATGCACATGTCGATAAGTTTGCGCTTCAAGGATAATGGTAGGTCTCCCTTCATCAGTGACTTCATGGACCAGTAGCTTTTCCAGGCGTTCTCGACACGGCGGTCGATTTCTTTGTCTTTTGCCTGTTTTCGAAGGATACTAGCTGGCCCAAGTAAATGTACTCATCGTCATAGTGGATTTCTTGTCTATCTACCGCAACCTTACTTTTTGTGCTATTCGTCATTACTTTGGTCTTTAACCGACTCATCATTAGTCCAACCTCAAGGCCTGCGGTGCTCAGATCTTGAAGCATCTGTTGTAACTCGGCAGCAGTCGGTGCGAATAGAACTATATCATCAGCGAAACGAAGGTTGTTAAGTTTTTTACAACCAACTGTAATGCCTTTACTGGACCATAAGGTCACAAGGCAATCTACGAGGTTCTTAAACACTTCTTCAAGAGTGCTTGTGAAGAGTTTGGGTGAGAGCGAATCACCCTGTTTTTACACTTTATTCAATTTTAAAAGTTAAACCGGGTAAGTTAAGTTTTACGTTTGCTGTGCTGTTATTATAAATTATCTTGTGTATATCTATGTAGATTTGTTCCAACTGTTGATTCTGCAAAGACGAAAATATGGCTGATTGCTTCACGCACAAATGCCTTTGTATAGTCCATGAAGGCCAAACACAAAGGTTTCCTTTATTCTAAATGCTTTGCCATAATTTGATTTAGGGTTTGGAGATGATCGGTAGTGGAGAAACTTGGGCGGAATCCAGCTTGTTCAGATGGTTGATGGAAATCAAGCTTTGCATCGATGCGGTTATGGATAACCTTAATAAATGCTTTGTATAGGTGTGACACTAAGCTTATTGGCCTATAATTATTAGCATCACTTTTATCCCCCTTCTTGTGAAGTAGGATGATGTTTGAGTGGCACATCTTTGCTGGCACTTTTCTGGTCTACAGAATAGTGTTGAACATGTTGGTAATATGAGAGAGAAGAATAGGAGAACCAATTTTGAGGGATTCCGTTGTTACTCCGTCTTCGCCCGGACTCTTGTCGTAAGGCATACTGCATAAAACCCTTTATACTTCTTAACCCGTTATGGGTGGGATATTTTCGGGCTCTCGGCCTATATAATTATATGCTATTTCTGTGTTATTTTTTGTTGGATCTAAATAGAGCTTCTTATAGAAGTCCGTGCAAATTTCTAAAATTTTATCCCTATTGTGGTGTTTAATACCATTAGTATCCTGCAAGCTAGTTATCCATTTCTTGGTATTGCATATGCCTTGTTTAGCTACTCGTAGATACTTGTTCTTCTGTAGTGCTATTTTGACTTTATGGGTATTCAAATTTCGGATATCGCGTCTAATACTTCGTTTGACCAGTCTATCTAAAAGTCTGCGTTGTTCGGAGCCAATGTCATATTTGTTTTTTTCCTCTATTTTTTCGATGGTTTATATAAACAAACATACATATATAATATTACGTGTTACACATATTCATAGATTGGAAAAAAACAATTGAAAAACGTTAGAGAGAAAGGAAATGGTCTCAAAAGATGGTCTGGAGTCACTTGGTGGGCAGACGAAGTCGTATAACACCTAGTGCGAGTTTTACTAACAAACAATTTTAACCTAGACCCCATTAAAAACCTTTAAATCTCCATCAACACAAGAAACACGTAATGGAACAAATACCTTCTACACCGAAGGCCCTAAACTTATTCATAAATCTAATAGCGATCGTCAAGAAAAAATCTTTTCATCCGAAAGGAATCGATTTCTTTTATAAAATGCTTGCTTTTGTTCCGCAGTCATACTCTGAAGAGAACAGGGCTTAATTATCGATACGAAGAGCTAATTTCTATGCAAAAACTAAGCTAATGAAATGGCCACAAGTGAGCCGCAAGCTATTAAGCTGGTGTTGGATATTATAGTGGGGGTATAAATGAGAATAATAATGGAATACAGCTTGGTTTTGTTGAAGTCGAATCATTTGTAATTAGGGCAATTTATTAAGCTGTTATGGTGAGCCAGTGGTATCAGCCGCGATTTATAAGTTGTTGGTCGTGGGTCCGAACCCGGGCAGACACTTTACTTTGTGTAAATTATTTCATCACCACTGTTCTTAAAACGGTGAAAGAAAACATCGTGATGAAAACGGCATGTCCTAGAACCAATAATTCGAAGACATGTGACATACATCAAACCGCACTGACTCGCGTGGTGGATGACGGTGTATTCCTTCTCACAGAGAGGAGGCCTATGTCCCAGCAGTGGGAATATTAAAAAGAACGATGATGTTGATGAAGCTGTTTTTGAATATTATAGTTGGGGTAAAAATGGACATACTAGTGAAATAGGTATTGCTATATTTTTGAGGAAGTCAAATCGTCTGTTAATAGAGAAATATATTGAGCTGTTGTTGGATATAATAGACGGGGTAAAACTGAGAATAGTTAGTAGTGGCATATTGCAAGTTTTTTCTGTGGATGTCAAGTCATCTGTTAATAGAGAAATATATTAAGCTGTTGTTGGATATAATAGACGGGGTAAAATGGGAATAATAGTGGAATATTGCTAGATTTTTCTGTGGATGTGATGTTTAGTCATATGTTAATAGAGAAACATAAATGTTGATGTTGTTGTTGTTGTGATGTTGTTGTTGTTGTTGTTGTGTGACATCCTAAAGTTGGGCAAAATATTCGTATGATTAATTGTGGGATATTGTTAGGTGTTTCTGTGGAAATCATCAGTTATTTAATAAATAGAGAGGTACTACTGATAATTTCTTTGGGACCGTAATGTTTTAGCATGTTCTTCTTAATCAGCTAGTCATAGAATGATTTGAATTTTGGTAAAGATCCTATACGATTATTTTCGCATCGGTTAGGTATGTTACTTAATAATTAATTAATAGGTGCATGTAAATATAAGGCATTTAACACTGTTAAAAGATCTTTAACCTGTGATATAAATCAAGCCAATATTGGATGAAAATTGCCTTCGGAAAAACATCACAGACTATATTATTTTCTGAACAAGCGTAGTGATCAATATTCGTTCCTCGAATCAGTCATTCGCAGACATCTTACCTTCAAATTACCTTTTGACGAAATTTCGCGATTACAAATCCTCCAAGGTGAAATTAGTTGTCAAAGATATTTTTTTCTAAAGTGAGATTTATTTTTACATAAGTACATTGTTATTTACAAACTTATATTAGAACTAAAATAAGAATAAAAATATGTACATTTACGGGGCGTCAATAAAATCATCATCGCTGTCAACAGGAAAAGTGCCCAGAAGGCTGACAGCATTGCCACGTTGGATGGCAATGCTGATTCTTTGGCCAAAAAATTGGTTGTATTTGCGCCGTTTGAGGTTTTCAGCACCTGCAGCAGCCGCCCCAGCGCAGCCCACCGTGCTAGGAAGATGGGATGGTGCAAGGGTGTCGAGGCAAGTTGCATCCCACACCAAATACCTATCCAACTGCCATGGCATTATGGTCATACCATCAAAGACATTGGGGTAATAATTTACTACGCACTAGAGAAGTCGCCACACATCACTGCTGTGTTCCGTTCATGTGCGGTCTGCCGGCCGCATTTCACTCAGTTGCTTGCTAGACGTAGTACATATTATCTCAATAGTCAAAGATTTATTTGCCTACATAACGACTGCTATTGGGAATAGGTAGGCATGAAAATATTTCGCAAAAATATTAAAGTGTATAACAATAAAGTTGGATTGAATTCCCAACTGATTTTTATCATGATTCATCATTTAGTATTTTATATTTAATTTGAAATTTTCAATGTCAAAAATTGACACTTCGCGCGAAATATAAATGCTATAAAAATGAAAAAAACTTACCCCAGAGAAATAACTTCGTTCGAGAACGAATGAATATTTGAACGTACGAACGAAATAATGGGAATCAATCCGATTGTCCGGTTGTCTAATTTAGGCAGATTGGAAGGTATTCGAATGATTTATTATTTAAAAGTAGAATGTCGGATGTGAGGGTAGTTTGGTACTAATTATTTAAATGCAAATGACTTGTAATTAGTCTTTTGTAATTTGTAGTGTTCTAGTTTGGGTTGCGAAAGTTCTAATATAACTATGTTAAATTTAAGGAACGCTGTGAATAATGAATGAGCGGTAGTCATTGATGTATTAAAAGAGGAAGATACGTTTCGTGCCAACATGGCGATCAGAAAACCTGGGCTCGGCGCACGACTACATGCACCGAAACTCACACATCTGTGTTCAGTGTCATCACCAGTCCCAAACCTACAGACAAGGACAGAGATATGAGACGGCGCTGTAGTGCAAGCGAAATCGCGTTAGCCGCCGAATGTTGGCCGAATCACCGAATGTTTACTATTATGAATGAAATGACATTGCAATATGTGCGTATCGTGTCTCTCGCGCATGTTTGTAATATCTACCTCGCTCTCACAAATATGGCAAAGCAAACATTAAATATTATTGTAATTTTCAACAAATTAACCTTTTTAACTGTACTTACGAGTGGTAAGTGATCCCGTGTGACTTATTTTTCTTCCTGGTATTATTTAAACACTGTTTAGCTACACAAGAAGTCATTTTGATGAGTATTTATTGCAAAAAAAAACATTAAAACACTGAAATTAATGAGCTGTGTGATCAACAATGTGCCGTGTGCGCGACTGAGTACCCGCTACGGGCATTCACTTAGATTAGTAGGACTAAGCGCTGTGAACAGTCCCGTATCTTCCGTTTTTTAATACATCAATGGAAGTGGTGGTATACTTTGGCCAAGATGAAGGTACAATATTTACTAACAAAGAATTTTCAGCTCAGTCAACTGACAGCAGGAGTGAACATTTTCTAGTCCTATGACCTTGGATATTTGATGTTCTCGAACTATCATTCTCTGTTAAATCGATGTACAAGAGACCGAAGTTATGTCCCTAGGATATTTTTTTAATTTTTTTATGGCATTTATATTTCGTGCGAAGTGTAAATTTTTGATAATGAATATTTAAAATAAAATATAAAATGATGAATCATGATAAAAATCAGTTGGGAATTCAATCTAACTGTATTGTTATACACTTTGGTATTTTTCCGGAATATTTTCATACCTACCTATTGCCAATATTTAGCAGTCGTTATTTATAGACAAAGTAATCTATAGAAACTGATTTCACCTTGGAGGATTTGTAATCGGGAGTTTTCGGATTTGAAGGTAAGATGTCTGTGAATGACTGATTCGTGAAACGAATATTGATCACTACGCTTGTTCAGAAAATAATATCGTGTAAGATATTTTACCGTAGGATTTTGTCATATAAGAGTAACTTAAACTCTTAATATATGATTTATATCACAGGTTAAAGATCTTTTAACGGTTTTAAAAGACATAAATGTACAACCTATTTACACAAATTATACATATCTAAAAATTTATTGTAACACAACTAACAGGTGTGGCAAATATTATAATATCTGGATCTGTACCAATATTCACATCTTTCTATGACAAGTTGATTAAGAAGAAAATATAACACATAACATACACAAAATACCACAATACACGCAATTCAGATACTCGGACCGTTGAACTCCATATTCGATAGATGGCGTTGTGCATTTGACGACATTTTCTTTATGGCGGTGTTAAGATTATCCACGAAATAATGACCCTAGCAAATTAAAATAAGGACGGGAGCAAAGCCGCGGGCACCGCTGTACTTCATAAAAGATAGTTTGATATCTGCGACAGCTGTCAATATCAATACAGTAACAATAGCGCTTGACAGGCTAACAATAATGTAACAATAACGTATACGTCAGTTTGACATATGTCGCAGAGATCAAGCTATCTTTTATATGGTACTAGCTGACCCGGCAAACTTTGTTTTGCCATAAAAACACCAAACATTTATCTACCCTACCTACCCTACCTTCCCTACCCTACCCTACCCGACGCTACACTACCCTACCCTACCCGACCCTACACTACCCTACCCTACACTACCCTACCCCACACTACCCTACCCTAAACTACCTTCCCTACCATACCCTACGCTACACTACCCTACACTACCCTACCCTACCCTACACTACCCTACCCTACCCTACACTACCCTACCCTACACTACCCTAAGTTTCAAATTTTTTTTTTTCACCTAAACCATCTGCTGCAAATAGTCCGAATAAAGCCTTAACATTTTTTTTTTACTTGTGAGTTCGTTCTTGAGTTATAAAATAACAACGAAAAGTGGCATTGATTTTTATATATATATATAGATAGTAATTTAATATAATATAAAGTATATAATAAGTACATCACGCCTGTATTTCCCGAAGGTTTGTCCAGAGAAGCACCTATTGTATACCCACATTTTTTTTAATTCCCATGTAATAGTGGGCGAGTCTATTGCCATCAACAGGGCACAAATCCAGACTCCAGGTTGCTACTGAGAAATTCCAGATGGAAAAACCCAATAACACTTTGCACGACCCAGGAATCTAACAAAGCAGGACCTCATGCGACGCAGTAAAAAAAACTAAACGCTTTGAATTTTAGACTTTACCCTTTAATCTAGGCAGGTTTTCAATTCCTGACCTATAGTGCAATTTTTTTTTTTTTTTTTTAATAATCCTTTTCGTATTCTACTCAGCAAACCCTTTCATTTGATATCATAACATAGCAGTGCACAAAAAATAACTAGTCCGCCATCTTGGGCCGCCCGCCATATAGGATTGAGAATGACGCCACTTACTTAATCATGCATTGTCATCCAAACTAAACGTGTATGCAAAATTTCATCTTAATCGGTGGAGGTTAACTGCTTTAAAATTCAGTTCCAAGATTTGACCCAAACACACTTACTTACATACAAATATACTACCTAGCCTTTTCCCAATTATGTTGGGGTTGGCTTCCAGTCTTACCGGATTCAGCTGAGTACCAGTGTTTTACATCACCTCCACAACCCAGTAACTGGGTAACACGATACCCCTTGGCAAGACTGGAGTCAGATCTCAAGCTTCTGACTACCCGTAACGACTGTCAAAGATCTTCAAATGACAGCCGGGCCCAACGGCTTAACTTGCTTTCCACGGACTGATCCGGCAAGCGTTGCTTAACCTTGAACATCGACCCGTGCGACTGCTATTATTTAGCCACGAGCTGTCACATGTCTTCGAATTTTTGGTTCTAAGGCATGCCCGGTTTCCTCACGATGTTTTCCTTCACCGTTTTGAGAGCAGTGGTGATGAAATAATTGACACAAAGTAAAGCACCTGCCTGGATTCGAACCCACGACCTACAACTTGTAAGTCATGGCCGTTACCACTGGGCCACCACTGCTCCTCCGAAGGTTTTCAATTTATAACCTAGAGCTAAAAAAGTTAACCTATTATACCTTCTAAACCACAAGTAAATATAAAAAGGCTACCCTAATAAAAAACATCATGTCTTCTTTATTCAATCATGACCTCTAAAAAACCTGAATTCTCGAATAAAAAATAAACTGAAATAAACCCAAAATTTTATAACTTTATCACAAACATAAATATAGCAACTATTTATCTAAAAAAATAAACCTATCACTTACACATTTTAAATCGCGTCCCAACCCTATATTTTACGAGGGTCATCAAGTAAGCAGGTAATTGCGAATAAAAAATGGTTCGGGTTATACCTTAGGGATGGCACAATCTGTTCTGTCTTATTATCGTAAAAACAGGGCACAGGGATGGAAGGATACGAGTAAATGTAACGAGTAAATGTAACAAGTACCTAATCCATACTCGTCTTCCGATACTAAGTATTTAGATAGATAGATAAATCATTTATTTATTCATCATTATTTTATTTTTCATTTATTTCTTGTATTGATACTTTGAGACTAATTAGGTATCAGTCATAAGTAGATACTGGTTTATACACAACATAAAAATCTCGAAATATACATGAAAAGTGGCAAAGTGATGGAAGGATACGAGTAAATGTAACAAGTTAGTCGATACTCTTCTTCCGATACTAAGTATTTCTTGTATCGATACTTTGAAACTAAGTAGGTATCAGTCATAATTAGGTACCGATTTATACAACATTAAAAGCTCGAAATTTACATACAAATATGCATGAAAAGTGGCAAAGTATACAAAATCAAATAAGAAAACCTAGTTATTACTACATATTTTATGAAAAAAATATACAATATTTTACCCAATAGATTGGGTCCGCTTCCAATCAAATCTGATGTAGCCGAGTACCAGTATTTTACACCGACGACTACTTATCTAAGATCTACAAATGACGATTTTATTTTAAGATATTGAAACTTTTTGATCGAAACGCATCTTTCAGATTTGTGTCAGACTATACCAGAGATCAAATAAATCTATCACCTGGTTATCGTTCCTAATCCTAACCTCGATGATAGGAGTATGAACTAATACTTTTCAAACGATACGAGTTGTCGATGATTTTACTCGATACAGTATTGGTCGTAAAGTATTATTTACGACCAATAAATACTGTATCAAGTAAAATCATCGACAACTCAATGGTATTGTGCCATCCCTAACAGTGCGATCTAAAGGTCTTTAGTGTCCCAAAGGTAGGTACTTCGGGACAAATTCGAGGACTTTTCATGGTGATTTGAAAAAAGGAATCGCATATGTAAAAAATATATCTACTTACATTTGAATGAATTTCTAAAAGGTGGATTGCGGAAAAGATTAGATCCCAATAATTTGGATAGAAAAGGAATCTTCCTTTTCTATTATATTTGACGAGATTTTTCATTTTAATGGACTGTTTAGGTAATTATTTATATCTTGTAATATGAAGATTGATTTTAAGAAGACTGAACAGAGGCCTTGCTGCGAGTTTTTACTCACGCTCAATCGCGTCAACGTAAACGTTAATTTGTATTGAAATTGGATAAGCGCCGTCTGGGGACGGTAAGGAGAATCCTATTTTTTTTGTATACATTTTGACATAAGAGATCGTTTACGTTATCACGAGTGAGTACGTTAAACAACTTGCACTAAGGCCTCTGAACAATTTCTAGTTTCAATCTAAATTTTTAATTATGTTAAATTCTATTCCTGGACCTCGTGGCTACTTAATAACAGTCAAGGGGGTCTATCTTTAAGGTTAAATAGCACTTACCGAGGTTGGGCCATGGATGGGATTCCTCCGTGCCTCGGAAAGCACGTTGTTAGGCCCGGCTGTCATCTGTAGATCTTCGACAGTATTTATATAAAGTTAGAAGCCAGGTACACTGACACCAGTCTTGTCAAGGGGTATGGATGTAACCCATTTGGGTACTGGGTTATAGCACTACATGAGAAAAAACTGGAACTCAGCTATACCCGGTTAGACTGGTTGCTGACCCCTATATAGTTGGAAAAGGCTAGACTGATGGTTGGTTGATAGTCCAACTTACCACAGTGTCTCAAGACGAAAGTCTATGACCAGTGTGCCTTAAAATGGGTCTCATCAGAGAGCTTATAGACATTCAAATGGCAATGGAGAGGGCTATGCTCGGAGTTTCCTTGCGTGATCGAATCAGAAATATAGAGATCTGCAAGAGAACCAGGGTTACCAACATAGCCCGAAGAATCGCTGAACTTAAGTGACAGTGGGCAGGGCACATTGCTCGTAGAACGGATGGCCGATGAGGCCGAAAGGTTCTGGAGTGGCTATCGCGAACCAGAATACGTTGCGTTGGAAGGCCTCCCACCAGGTGGACCGATGACCTGGTGAAGATTGCTGGATACGAGACGCACGGGACCGATCAATGTGGTGACGCTGGGGGGGAAGCCTATGTCCAGCAGTGGACATCTTTCAGCTGATATGATGATTGATTGTTAAATTCCATTCTATAATCGTCGTCCTCAGTTATTTCTTTATAATTAGCAGAAAAGAACAGCCCATTACATTAACAGAATCAATTAGCACCTTTTAACTTCACAAAAAGTGGTGACACCGATTATTATCTACGATCAGTAGAGATTAAAAACCCCTTAGGCCGTCGGCCAACTCTCCGCTTCTTAAGACAATGACACCTGCCAACGGCCGGTTAAAAACGCGCACTCGCTTTACATTCGCTTCACACCTGCCCCCCTAGTGAAGTTACAAACGTTTCGTATCGAATCTCTTTCTACAATCGTTAACGCCTTCTATTTGTATGGTCTGACCACGTGACTTAACGTTCAGATGTGTCATTCCCATACATTGACTCGTTTTGTACTAGCGTTACCGATTGTAGATTGTCAACTTGGCTTTAGTTCCTGGGCGACCCAAAATTTTGTTATTTACCTTATTATTGTTTGCCTTTTTAAAAGCCATAGGATGAAAATATAGATGATCAAATTGTCTTTAACAAGGTGAAAATTTAATAAAAGAACGCTCCGTGGTTTTGGTGGGATTTTCGTTATTTTGCCCACGTTAGACCTTACCACGTGAGAACTTTATAAATTAATTACTATTATACAAATAAAATTTTATAAATTTTCTCTGTCCAAATTATTTAAAAATAGTCTAGTAAACAAATATAAAAAACCGGCCTAGTGCGAGTCGGACTCGCGCACGAAGGGTACTTGGTAAATTGCGGTTTACGATTTATGACGTATTAAAAAAAAACTACTGACTAGATCTCGTTCAAACCAATTTTCGGTGGTAGTTTACATGGTAATGTACATCGTATATATTTTTTAGTTTTATCATTCTCTTATTTTAGAAGTTACAGGGGGGGTACACACATTTTACCACTTTGGAAGTGTCTCCCGCGCAAACTATTCAGTTCAGAAAAAATATATATTAAAAACCTCTTGATCTAAAAAGTTATTGTTTTTTTTCTATTTTTGAGTGAAAATCTTAATGCGGTTCACAGAATACATTTACTTACCAAGTTTCAACAGTATTTATAGTTTCGGAGAAAAGTGGCTGTGACATACGGACGGACAGACAGACAGACAGACATGACGAATCTATAAGGGTTCCGTATTTTGCCATTTGGCTACGGAACCCTAAAAACGACTATCCGATTAGACATGATGATCTTTACAAGCTTTTATTTTGTTTCACCTGTCGGGGTGTCTATAAAAAAAACTTGCAAATTATTTTGATTCATCAGCCTGGTGAGTGACCGAGATGAAACTTTGCAAACACGTTTGTTTTTTTAATTTATTTATTTAGGTTAGCTTACAATTGTTTACACATTAAATTTAAAAATACACGATATACATTTATAATTTCATCAATTATTTACAAGATAGCATCACATGCACTTAATTGATTTGATTATACATATAAATTATTGCAATTAATTATGCATAAAGGACGATAAAAATAGTAAAAGACGAAGCATTAATCGAGCAATTTAACAAACAAATCAAGATTAATAAATTAAATTTGAAATATTATATTGATTGGTAATAACATAGCAGATGAATAAATTCAATTAAACTCAGATAAAATATTTGATTTACCTTAGTAATAATTAAAATTAAATTACATTAAATTATTATATAAAGTTTTTGTGACGAGACACTGCATTTTTTTATATTGTGTGATTTAATGTTGTATATTTTTACGTTTGATTAAAATTAAATTAAGTACTTGTCTTAAAATCTGCTACAGCGTTATTAGAGTTATCTGCGCCTTTATATTCACGTGGAAACGGATTATGCAAGCTTCGAGCCCTGCCGGTATTAATATCACATTATCTTAGAGTAATGGCTTATTAATACGTTGTTACTTAACACTATTTATCTTCCTTTACTCGTGTTTACCTACTATTTTGACCGACTTACCAAAAAGGAAGAGGTTCTATGTTCGACTTTACGTTTGTTTTTTTTGTGGTATGTTCACCGATATCTCCGTCAATTGTGAGCCGATTTCGAAAATTATTTTTTTTTTGAAAGAATATGTTTCGAAATTGGTCCCATTTTAATTTGGTGAAGGTCTGATGAAGAACTTCTAGGATATACCACAGAACTCTTCTTTAAATAACGGCAAAACTCTCGGGATTGCTGCAATCGCATGTCTGTTTATTTTTTATACCATAACATCACGCCAGTACGCTCTAAAGGGGTACGCAGATCTCTCATTTCAGCGGTAATGTTCAAGTTTCATGTTATTCGGGTAATCTATTCTGGCAGTATAGGGACCTTACTATCAACTTGCCTATTAGGTAGGTAAAACTAAAAAGGGAAATATAAAAAAAAACTTTTTTGCAAAAAAATACTACCGACTTCCATTTGAAAATTGAAAAATAACTTAATTTTTGGAAGTCGGTGTCCATATCGCAAAAAAATGGTACCTACGAAAGACACCGATTTCCAAAAATTAAGTTATTTTTCACTTTGTTGTTTTTCATTTGGAAGTCGGTAGTATTTTTATGTAAAAATGTTTTTTTATTATCTTATAGATACGGTGTAAGTGTGTAACTAAAGAATAGTAAGTTCACGCATTTTATAGACTCTAAATTCTCCTAATATATTTGCGGTTGAAGTTGTCGAGTTCGCTATTATAATAAACTAGCGGACACCTCGCGGTTTCACCCGCGTAGTTCCCGTTCCCGTAGGAATACATGGATAAAAAGTAGCCTATGTCACCCGGGGATAGAGTAGCTACCAAACGGTGAAAGATTTTTTGAAATTGGTGCAGTAGTTTCGGAGCCTATTCGGTACAAACAAACACACAAACAAACAAACAAAAAAATATTTCCTCTTTATAATATTGGTATAGATAATTATTATGTCATGTATTTAAAATCACTCAGGTTTAAATTAACATAAGTAATATACATCTGTCCCTTACACACACTCAAAGTAATCTTACTCTTAGAGCTTATGGTCACCCCCCAGGATAGAAAAACTTTTATTCGACCCAGACAGCACTGTCATAATTAGCGAAACAATAGACAAACACCTGATTCAGGTGTCGTGACAGTTGATGGGCAACAACCACAGCATATCTTATTTTTATGTAGGTACTAGCTGACCCGGCAAACTTTGTTTTGCCATAAAAAGACCAAACATTTATCTACCCTACCCTACCCTACCTTACCCTACCCTACACTACCCTACCCTACCCGACCCTACACTACCCCACCCTACCCTACCCTACCCGACCCTACACTACCCTACACTACCCTATCCTACCCACCCTACCCTACCCTACCCTACCCTACCCTACCTATAAACCTCACGGAGCCCGAGACCTTTCCAACGAATGCAAAACCATTGAAATCGTTCTGGAGTTATATCGTCAGGATGAAAACCGACTTATTTTTATATATTAGATTTAATGTATTATCTTCGTGTACAATAAAGGATATATCACACTAATATTATTAATAAAGGCGAAAGTTTGTGAATGCGTGTGTTTTGTATGTTTTTTACTTTTTCACGCTCAAACGGCTGGTCGGATATGGATGAAATTTGGCACAGAGATAGATTATAGTCAGAAATAACACATAGAATACGTTTTATCCCGGCAATATGTTCCAATTAGTTGAGACAATTTTCGACGTTCACACGGGCAAAGCCGCTAGCAGAATTAAGTAAATAAAAAAAAGATATAAATATAAACCTAAATCTTATTGAAACAATTATAAATCATTATTCACTGAGATCCAAATAAAAAGGTCTATTACATACAGGTTGTTTCAAAACAGCTTTTGCTAAGAAAGAATATTATGCATATGGGACCAATTATCTACAATAAAATACCTAATGACATTAAATATGATATATCTCATTTTTTCAAAAAGAAATTAACGAAACTTCTATTTGAAAAATGCTATTACACTGTCAGCGAGTTTATAAATGATAACACCATATGAAATTGCTCAATAATATGTCAATTTATTACGTTTGTTATATTCTAATTTTATATACTAAGACTATTATTTATCCAGTGAATAGGACATTAGAAACTGATTACCTGACAATTTTTGATCAATATAGATTTACTGGATCCCATTGTTTTTCTTTTTTACACCATCAAAACTATGTTTTTTACCTACATTCTTTGCAAATAAATGATTTCTGATTTCTGAAATAGTTAGAGACTTCTAAAAACAATAATTAAGACAAACTAACAGGCGCACCCTGAGTTTTACAAACCATCATGAGACCTTCAATATCGAATAAATAACCCTTTCCTAGCAGCCGGGTAAAAAGGTAAAGTGGTTCCAGAGAAACTATTTCAAATGGAATGATTGCACAGGCCTTCGTTCACAGCCTTTAAATTACCTTAAGTTACTAAAATCACTTTTCATGTTAGAAAACATAATTTATAAGTACTAAGGTAACATAAATTGATGGAGTGCAATATAAATTTGATAGCACCTACTTCTTTAGGTAGGAACACTTTACAAGCCACTGAACCGCGAGGAGCACCGCAGCTAATGAACACGAGCTGTTTGTTAAGGCATAGCGTTTGGCAGCGTTAACGGAAATAGCAGGGCTTTTTTTAAATTTTCAATGCGATATAGAGATGTTAACTGAAACTTCATTTTTGTCCGCCAGGTAGATTAATAAGAGGAGGAGCTCGTGGCTAAATAATAACAGCCGCACGGGTCGATCTTCAAGATTAAGCAACGCTTGCCGAGGTCGGTCCGTGGATGGGTGACCATTTCAACATACCGAGTTTCCACCGTGCCTCGGCATGCACGTTAAGCCGTTGGTCCCGCCTGTCATTTAAAGATCTTTGACAGTCGTTACGGGTAGTCAGAAGCTTGAGATCTGACACCAGTCTTGCCAAGGGGTATCGTGATACCCAGTTACTGGGTTGTGGAGGTCTGATAGGCAGTCGCTCCATGTAAAACACTGGTACTCAGATGAATCCGGTAAGACTGGAAGCCGACCCCAATAACAATTGGGAAAAGGCTAGGCTACAACATATTCAGCTTATAAAGTAAAACTATTACGAATTTTATAACACGTGTACACTTTAACCATAATCCTTCTGAAATCCGAACCAAAGCTTTCACAAAACAAACAACAAACGATAAAAAAATAAACAAACCACTCAGGAGATGTCACCCTCCACGTGTACACATTCAAAATAACAACATGTTATATTTTTCCTGTTATAATTCGTCACAATATAGGCAGGTACAGAGGGTTGATTCCATACAATGTGAGAAAGCAGGAGCACGCACACTTAAGGTTGTCCTAGCCGACGGCACGAACTATTTTGTGCGCGGGGTTAAAATGCATGCTATCTCATCCCACAATACGTGTGAAAGAGATAGATGCTGTGATGAGCAGTAAGAAGCTAGATCGCGTACGAATTAGCACTTTTGCAATTTTTTTGCGGAATGGGTGATGATTTGGGACGAAAACGATTAGGCGAAATTTTTATAAACAGAGTTTTGGGAGTATGTGATAAAAAAACTACTGAATGTATATTTTCAAAATCAAATTATTTGAATTGTTGAACTACTAATCTATCTCTATATGGTGGGTGTTTTGCAATTTTTCCTCTTATTATGGTATTTATTTCCGCCCAAAGATGCGTTAAAATTTGTGTTGAAATATGGAACCTTTGACGCTCATAACTTCCAAATAATTTTTATTTACCATTTTTCCATACTTTACTTTTATAGATAATGATGAGACAAATTGATCAATTTTTTTTATTTTGAACGTACATCGTCAAACAGTGGAGCAATTGCCAGACTACGTTTGTATGGACGAATGATCGACTAGTGCAACCTTAAGGCCGTATACTGCAACGTGGGTCATGCTCAACTCCAACTCGAAATCTCATATTGATAGTTATAGCTTGTAATCGTTGACATTACCGTGCTCGACTGGAGCTAACACAATGAGGGCTATGGTGTTTTAATTTGCCGCTAGGGGCGCTAGTGTAGAGTGGGGTCTTCAAAATGTCAAATTTCATTTTATTTTCTTCGTTTTTACTGGTATGATTTTTTTCCAAATACGACACATTAAGATGGGGATGTGTTTTACTAGCCACTGATTTAATAGAGTATTATGTTCCGGATAATTTTATCCACCTTTTTTTTCGAAAAAAAGGCCTGCGCAAAACTGCGGCACTTCTACGGCATTAGAAATTATTTTAATTCAAAATTGGCTTCCGTGCGTGTCATTACTGCATTTAACATCTATATTTAAACACCTTACTCGCCAGTGGCGCCACCTGGTGGGTAGCCTTCATTGACATTAACGTGCTCGACTTGAGTTAACATAATATGTCAAGCAGGCTGAATCTGTTAACTTTTGACTAATTAGTCGAGTTTATTAATGTCAAAAGATAACTATCCGTAACTGTCAATTTCGAGTTCGAGGTGAGCATGAGTCATGTTGAGGATTATGGGTCTTATGTTACTCGAATACTCGGTGCGATTAAGCACTCGCAGCGAGAACTCGCTGTGTGTGACAGGCTATTAGATTGTATTTTAGAAGAAAACTATTAGAAGGCAGTAGCTTTAGACGCATACGTGCGGCGATCTTAAACAAATGCTGGTCGCGAGTGCGCTTGCACTCGTTTGAAAGATATATTCTGTGCCCATATGTTTTCCTCTTTACCCGACTGCCGAAGGAGGGTAATGTGTTTATCAGTCTATGTATGTATGTATGTATGTTTGTTCCTATATGGCGTTCTAGAGACCAAACGCGTTGGCCGATTTTGATGATTCTTACGTCAATCGATTCGTCTTAACCCTGCAAGTGTCACTGGCCACATTAAAATTGGAAAATAAAAAAATGGTGAATTTTGGGTGGTTTTCGATTTTTTGATTTTTGATGATACGTTATCCTTAGTAGCACTAAAACCATCAAAAGATGTTCATAACTGCGCTGTCAACGAGAGGCTTCGTGTACAATTTTGCTAGCTATAAATGAAAAAAGGAAAACATAGGGGCACAGTATATATCTTTATTTTTCAGTTTATGGAATATCTTTTAAATTGGTCCAATATTGGAGGAGGAAATAGGCGAAAGCCAAACCTCGTATCATGACTTTTTACTTAGGAAATTTAATCGCATGTCTGGGACCGCATTTCCTCTTAAGCCGCTGGTCCTGCGTCTGAAGTCTGTGGTGTCAGATCCCATCGAACTATCAGAGTGCTAGAAGGGGCAGTGCACCTGTGTTTCAGCACACATTTGTGCATTATAATATCTACCACGCCGATGTCTCCACCGTAGCCGAAATCGGTCAGAAGAACTATTATTATAAGTATGGAGTAGACCTTCTGTACTTATTTTTCTTTAAGTATCCGATCTCCTTTGTGACGAGGGAAAGACCTTGACTACAGGAGGGATAATTTAATTTAATTTTTCGATTACGTTACCAAATTCTCCGTAAGATCTTTTGTAACAAGATAAGTAAGGGCGTTGGGTTGACAATTCTGGAGACAGTTCTGAAATGTATGATCGTGCTGATTTTTTTAAGACTCAGAATCAGAAATCATTTATTTGCAAAGAATGTCGGTAACAAAACATAGTTTTGATGGTGAAAAAAAGAAAAAAATGGGATCCAGTAAATTCTACCGAATAGCAAGCAACATTAAGCACTATATTAATCATAAGTATTACAAATCTATATTAATTAATAATTGTCAGATAATCAGTTTCTAATGTTATATTCCGTATTTTCCCCTTTTTAGTTGTACCTACCTAAAATAGGCTATTAGTAAGGTACCTATAACGCCAGAATAGATTACCCGAATAACATGAAACTTGAACATACCCGGTGAAATGAGAGATCCGCGTACCCGCGTGCGTGATTTTATGTTATGAAATGGTATGAAAAATAAACAGACATACGATTGCAGCAATCCCGAATGATTTGCCATTATTTATTGAAGAGTTCTGTTGCATATCTCCGAAGTTCTTCATCAGATCTTCAACAAATTAAAATAGGACCAATTTCGAAACATACTCTAATAAACAAAAAAATAATTTTCAAAATCGGTCTACAATTGACGGAGATATCGGTGAACATACATTAAAAAAAAACCTTACATGAGGTCGAACATAGAACCTCCTCCTTTTAGGTAAGTCGGTTAAAAAGTCCAATTCACCGGAAAAATAATATTCCTTGTATATAAAATTAGAATAAAACAAACTTAATAAATTGAAATATTACTGAGCAATGTCATATGTTGTTATCATGACAGCGTAATAACATTTTTATACTAGTAGTTTCGTTAATTTCTTATTGAAAAAATGAGATGTATAATTTTTGATGTGATTAGGTATTTTATTTTATATACCTGGTCCCATATGCATAATATTTAAGTTTCTGTAATGGTTACCTAACGGTTTAACAGTATTTGTAAATACATTTTCCCCAAGGTTTTGTTCTCATGGCCTATTATATGGGCACCGTAAAATTTTCCGATTTACAAAAAGCTATATGCTGCATGATGCTATATGATGAAAAAAAATCGTAAACGGATCATTACTTCCAGAAAATACCATTTACAAACAATTTACCTCTTTCTAACATTCGTTAAGTTTTATCACATTATACCTGTGAAAATCTAAGAAGTATGATTTGACATAAAATTACTTAATAATAATGAAACTTGATGCTTACAAATAAAACTCGTTGTTATAGTGTATGGGTAACATTACAATTAATTAGGATTATAAATTGGTTTTTTAATTTCTTACGTACAAAGTTATTGCGGCATGTATGAACGAGAAATGTCATCGGACTTATCTTTAAAACTTTCGCGTATCATAATTGAAAACAATATAATTATCACGGGAAAGAACAATGGCAGGTGCCCATACATTTTTTTAGCTGAGATTAAATTCCTACGTCTTTCAATGAAAAATATCTGGTTTAACTCAGGTTGATGTTCTGAATTAGTTTGTGCAAGGATTTTTCTTCGAGAATGTCGAGAATAATAGATATTCAGTCATAAAATTTTGTAGGTTATGTCTGGGTGACTTTTAATAATGTGTTTAATAGGTAATATTATTCAATTTCGTGGAAATAAAAGGGGAATATCGCATTAGCATTTCCCTTACCTAGTTATTTCAGATTGAAATGTATAATATTCTCTTTGGAGTATATTTATTTAAACTAAGCGACTTTGACGTTTATCAAAAGGTCGTCGTCCTCGTCAACAACCAAGCTATATTTTTTAAACTTGGATACTAGTCTTTTTGCCAATCATTAATTAAAAGTAATTCATTTATTTCTACTGCACTACAATATTCTTACCTACCTGCGAGGAACATCTATACTTAGACATAAACTGTATTGTTAACTCATTTACTGCAATAAATACATTAATTATATTATTAATTAATATAGTTACTACTTGTCACTTAGCAGATAAAATATATAATGGCAACACTAAGCTAAAGAAATTAACTAAAAAATCAAATAACTTTTTATTTATTATGATTTTTTTTATCCGTTTTGAACCAGCCCAATAATATATTTACAAAATGTAGACAATTAATAGAACGTCTTTCTTAAATAACTCACTTTCAGACGCTCAAATTATAGTCAGCTAAAATCTCGCCATTGTTCTTTAATGCGATGATTTCGATTGTTTGTTTACCTATTTCGCCCGACGTTTCGGCCGTGTTGCAACGACCGTCGTCCCGGATAAACCACGTCACGTCACGTCACGTCGTCACGTTAAATTTCCCGTGACAATTATATTGTTTTCAGTCATCGGACTTCTTAGGATTGTCACGAAAGGTCTGTCGCAAAGTTGGCCGATAACCTGGTGAAGACTGCGGAGACCATTAGAAGCGAGATGTACTGGACTGGTCTATTTGGTGACTCTTGGAAGCTTTTACAACCAAGGCCTTAGCAACCTCTTAACCCCACCGGAAGTCAATGCCAAACTCACTATTAAGCCATTAAACGATGCAAGTTTAATGTAACATGTTCACCTCAATTGACAAGCTGAAGTTACATCCGTTGTTGAAATTACTGTCGCCGTGTGAACCGAACTTTAGTTTCGACTGTCGGAAGTTGGAGGGTTGGCCGTGACATATGCTAACAGTGTTTTGTTTCAAAAATTTTGAATTTGGAATAGAACATTTTAGGTACTAGTACGGTCGTGAAGGTTTCTGACGACACAAAAAGTATAGTTACCTTTTTAGGGTCGATTATCATTCGTCAGATTGCTTTTATCGGAGTAATATATTGTTTTGAGAGCTTTTTTATGGAAATATAAATAATTATCGCCGCCGCTCTCGCCGCGTGCAATACGTATTTACGTTTTTAGGGTTCCGTAGCCAAATGGCAAAAAACGGAACCCTTATAGATTCGTCATGTCTGTCTGTCTGTCTGTCTGTCTGTCTGTCTGTCTGTCTGTCCGTCCGTATGTCACAGCCACTTTATTCCGAAACTATAAGAACTATGCTGTTGAAACTTGGTAAGTTGACGTATTCTGTGAACCGCATTAAGATTTTCACACAAAAATAAAAATAAAACAATAAATTTTGGGGGTTCCCATACTTGAAACTAAAACTAAAAATATTTTTTTTCATCAGACCCATACGTGTGGGGTATCTATGGATAGGTCTTCAAAAATGATATTGAGGTTTCTAATATCATTTTTTTCTAAACTGAATAGTTTGCGCGAGAGACTCTGCCAAAGTGGTAAAATGTGTGTCCCCCCCCTGTAACTTCTAAAATAAGAGAATGATAAAACTAAAAAAAATATATAATGTACATTACTATGTAAACTACCAGCGAAAATTGGTTTGAACGAGATCTAGTAAGTAGTTTTTTTTTAATACGACATAAATCGTAAACCGCAATTTACCAAGTAGGAACCCTTCGTGCGCGAGTCCGACTCGCACTTGGCCGGTTTTTTATAAATTACTAGCGGACGCCTCGCAGTTTCACCCCGTTCCCGTAGGGGATAATACAGGGGTAAAAAGTAGCCTATGTCACCCGGGCATAGTGTAGCTTCCCAACGATGAAATAATTTTTGAAATCGGTCCCGTAGTTTCGGCGCATATTCGGTACAAACAAACACACAAACAAACAAACAAAAAAATCTTTCCTCTTTATAATAAACTAGCTGTTCCTCGCGGCTTCGCTCCCGTGGACCACCCCACAGGACCCGTTTTCGGGATATAAAATAGCCTATGTCACTCAGGAATAATGTAGCTTTCTATTGGTGAAAGAATTTTTTAAATCGGTCCAGTAGTTTCGGAGCCTATCCGGTACAAACAAACAAACAAAAAAATCTTTCCTCTTTATAATATTGGTATAGATATTTATTGATGATGATTGATGATGATGATGATGATAATATAGATAGTTTATTTGTATTGTGAAGCAAAATAAATAAAAAAGAAACTATACGGAAGTCAATCAAATCCTTCTAAAAAAAATAAAAAAACATATAAAGCTATATATAACTAAACTTTCATCAAAATCTATTCAGTAGTTTTTTCGTGAAAGTGTAAGCAATATCCGTTCATCCACCCTCACAAACTTTTGCATTAATAATATCAAGTAGGTGGAATGAAACTGAAGAGTTTTTAATTAGTTGTAAACAGAAGCTTCTTGTTAATGAATTTATCTCGTGAAAGAGAATGTTAAGAACACGTAATTTAGATTCTAGGAAGGATTTATACAGAATTAACCATTTTCCATGAAGTAAACTTTTTGCCAAATTGTACAAAACTAATGGCCAGTGTCATGGCTCGGATGCTCGAACACAAATTGAGCAGCAAAAAATATTTGATCCATCTAGATTGATTGGTGAGCTTCACACATATTGCTCCATAAATTGAAGGCTTCATGTTTAATTGGAGCAACGTAACGCTACTGTTAACAATAGTTATCAATGAACGTGATAAGGTAAGATAAAATTACAATTACTAAGGCAGTAGTAGCAACGCTTATCCCGAGTTTTTTTGGCTCAAAATTATGGTAGAATTAATGTGACAAATTGTCAAGCACGCGTTATCTGCTGTCATTGGTTGAATGAATTTTCAACAGCCAATCACAGCAGAAAACGCTTGCTTGACATTCTGCGACAATTTTGAGCCGAGAAACTCGGGGTTAAGGTTGCACTAGTCGATAATTCTTCCATACAAACGTAGTCCGGCGATAACTCTACTGTTTGACGATGTAAGTTCAAAATATAAAATGATATCAATTTGTCTCATCATTATCGAGCCATGTAGGTATGGAAAAAAAAGGTCATCATCTGCCTAGCCTTTTTCCCAATTATTGTTGGGGTCAGCTTCTAGTCTTACCGGATTCAGCTGAGTACCATTGTTTTATATGGAGCGACTGCCTATCTGACCTCCACAACCCACTAACTGGGTAACACGATACCTCTTGGTAAGACTGGTGTCAGATCTCAGGCTTCTGACTACCCGTAACGACTGTCAAAGATCTTCAAATGACAGCCGGGACCAACGGCTTAGCGTGCTTTCCGAGGCAGAAAAAAAAGTTAAAAAATAAAATTGTAGTTGTGAGCGCCAAAAGTTCCATATTTCAACACTTTTTTTAACGCATCTTTGGGTGGTAATAAATACCATAAGAAGAAGGAAAATTGCAAAACAGCCACCATGCAGAGATAGATTAGTAGTTCAACAATGCAAATAATTTTATTTTGAAAATATACATTTAGTCGTTTTGTCATGATATCTATATTCCCAAAAGTCTATTTATAAAATTTCGCACTCTCGTTTTCGTCGTAAATCATCATCCATTTCGTTACAAATTTGCAAAAGTGCTAATTCGTACGCGAACTAGCTTCATACTGCTCATCACATCATCTATCTCTTTCGCACGTGTTGTCGGATGAGATAGCATGTATTTTAACACCGCTCACAAAATATTTCGTGCCGTTGACTAGGGCAATTCAACACTATCTTCGTTTGAACACACCTTTATATTTGAAGAGAAAATAACTATTCTAGTCAATCGAGAGTAACTGACGCATAATACTCGTTTATTTAACGTTTAGTACTTGCACAGATACCATCACCTTTTGTACGCACCTTTATATTTGAATAGACAATCACCGTACCAATCATTCGAGATTAAGTACTTTTATTATCTACTCGCTTAAACACTATCATCCTTTGGACAGACCTTTAAATTCAAAGACACAATATCCATTACAGTCAATTAATAGCAACTTACTTCATTCGGCTATAACACTATAGTCATTTGTAAACTCCTATATTATATAATTAGAGTAGCCTTTTCTCAGGGATTTGCTATCAAACCTAGGTCATATGAGCCGTGCTATTTTCGTGATTAAACGGTACCTATAAACCTGGTGGATAGATTTCACTCAGTGCCAGAATCTCCTAATCGAAACAGCCCTAGCCAAGTTACAAATGTTTCGCATCGAATCTCTTTCTACAATCGTTAAGGCTTTCTATTTGTATGGTCTGACCACGTGACTTAACGGTCAGAAGTGTCATTCCCATACATCGATTCGTTTTCTACTAGCGTTATCGATTGTAGATTGTCAACATGGCTTCAGGTGCTGGACTTCCTAAAAAAAAAAAACAGTATAACCTCTATATGGTTTTCGTTTAACCTCCACAATCCACATTCCAATCCAAAATCACGATAAATTCTAGTCGATTTACAGTTACTAACGCTCAATACTAGCTTAAACTATTATCATCCTTTGAACACACCTTTAAATTCAACGACACAATCACCATTCCAGTCAATTGACACTAACTCACTCCCCCATTCGCTTGAACACTATCCCCGTCTGAACATAACTTTATATTTGAAGAGCGGGCACAAACAAGCGGTGTTGTATTAAATTTCAGCGAAGATTTAAGATTACTGTTGCAGTTTGTTGAATATATAGTAGTGTTCAGCCGGTGATAGTGGAGTAACTTGCTTTGTTCTTGAATATTGCAGAGTTAACTGTTATCTATGTTTCCTTGCTGACAAAATGAAATCTTAAATGGAGTAGAGTTAGTGATCTGTGAAATTGTGAACGTAAACGCACCCATGATGCCTATAGTGAAGCCATGCACAATAAAGTTGAAATTTTATTTAATACTAGGCTTTGGTATTTAACTATATCTCCTACACCTGGTTTTAACTTAAATTTAAGAAAGATAGTCATTGTCAAATATATTTATTTCTACTAGGCCAACAAGCGGCACTTTTGAACGTCAACAATTAAAATTTACTAGTAATAAGAATTGATTCTACCGTGCATTCGGCAAAGTAGCTTGTTATGGAGAAGAACACACAAGAAACTCCATACTTACTATTTAAAAAAAAAGAAGTGTTTTACAATATTTTCATCAGTCAGACGATGCTCCTAGAATAGCACTACACACTATACTACGTACAGGTATAAAGTATTAAATCAAGTAAGTATTAAACATGTACTGCGTGGTTATATTTATAATAGGAACTAGAAAAACATTAACATCCCAGGCAGTTAAGAAGAGAGATAGATTGATAAAAAAAGAAACGGAACGGTCTTATAAACATTTATTTATTATATACTTTATTGTACACCAAGATAATAACATTACATACGGAAACCTTAAAATAACAACAACATACAACAGGTGGCCTTATCGCGATCTGCGATCTCTTCCAGGCAACCCTGAATGGAGAGAGATAGCCTGGACACGACATGGGGTTGCACTTGGTGCAATATTAAAATTAAATATTATGTTATAACAGAAGCACTAAATATAAAATACTAAAATAGATACATAAATACATACATACATTTATAAATATACAGGCAAGAAAACAATACAGCTCCAGCAAGAACATGATTACAGTGACAGGTAGTGCTCTTTTACCAGTCTTTTAAATATCGGTAGTGATTGCGCGCGTTTTATTGTCACAGGCAATGCATTCCATAGACGAGCGGCCTGGACAGTAAATGATTTGTCTAGGAAGATAGTGGAATGCATTAGAGGAAGGAAGGTTGGAAGGAATGCAACATTATTAAGCATTAGAGGTCCTCGTAAATGGACCTGTATTTACTTGTATTGAATTATTACCTGTAATGTGATATATTCGATTCATCCAAAACACAGCCAGTGTGGAGTCCCATCACGAGATATTCGTTTACTCCTTTTCTGAAAATCATTCAACTCCTTCCAAGATTTAACTGAACTGTTCAGGTAGGTAAATTTGAGTCTTTGGTCGATCGCCACGAAAATAAGAAGAAACTAAAACTCAGCAATTTTGCTGCTTGACAAACAAAATAATTGGGCGCACAAAAGCCGCCATTTTTTATTTTCCAATTTTAATGTAGCCAGTGACACTCGCAGGGTTACGACGAATCGAGTGACGTAAGAATCATCAAAATCGGCCAACGCGTTTGGTCTCTAGAACGCCACATAGGAACAAACATACATACATACATAGACTGATAAACACATTACCCTCCTTCGGCAGTTCGGGATCGCGCATGAACGAGTGAAATATTGTAAAACTGATGAATACTGATGAAAATATTGTAAAACACTTTATTTTTTTTTAAATAGTAAGTATGGAGTTTCTTGTATGTGTGTCACGAGTGAGTGTGTGAGTGAGTGCGTGAGTATGGGTGTGTGAGTGTGAATAGTGAGGTTGTGTGGTGTGTGAGTTATAATTAGCAAGAGCTTGGTTCACCTTTCCTTATTAATATACTGTTTTTATAAATACTAAAGTGTATCTGTTTATTTAATTATTGAGCTTTTACGCCGAGACGACTAAAAATGAATGAAAAATGGAGATATGGGAGTCCTAGGTTAGGACACAAGATCCTTCCAACCCAACACTCCCATGCGATCGAGACCTAGTTATGAAGGTGAAACCGGATTGCGATAGTTGTAAACTCTCTTTCACAAAAAGCTCTACCTATAATCACTCCCAATAAAGGTGCTCAATTTCATTAAATACCCATCCCTAATATCAAAATGACAAAGCACCGTACCTCAGCAAGCAAGTGCCAAACCTATTACAAACTGAGTTTAACCTAACATGATACCTAGACCCAGATTAAACTTTCGTTAAGGAAGGCGCCGGCTTATAACTTATATAGTTAGGACACGTCGTTATGTTCGACCTTTTCGGAGTTTGTAGCCTGAGAGTATCGATTTCCTAGTAAGTTAGGGCTAAAGTTTTAGAGGAAGATATTTGGTGGGTCTTAATATTGGAAGAAGTACGAGTAATATTGTTTTTAAATAATGTATTATGATTGATGCTTGTTCGTGTTATGTTTGAATATATTTACCTTTGCTTCTTTTTCGGCGTATTTGAATTTTAATGTATTAGATGGGGCCTTGTCTGCAGTGTGACCTTTAAATTCAAAGACACAATCACCATTCCAGTCAATTGACACTAACTCACTCACCTATTCGCTTGAACACTATCCCCGTCTGAACATAACTTTATATTTGAAGAGCGGGAACAAACAAGCGGTGTTGTATTAAATTTCAGCGAAGATTTAAGATTACTGTTGCAGTTTGTTGAATATATAGAAGTGTTCAGCCGGTGATAGTGGAGTAACTTGCTTTGTTCTTGAATATTGCAGAGTTAACTGCTATCTATGTTTCCTTGCTGACAAAATGAAATCTTAAATGGGGTAGTAGAGTTATTGATCTGTGAAATTGTGAACGTAAAGGCACCCATGATGCAAGCTTATTTCCCGTAATGAAGACAAGAATACTGATAAAAGAAAAAACAAAGCTAGGCATTGGTTTTTTTTTTTTTTTACTTGTATTTAAGAAAGATAGTCAAAGTCAAATCAAAGTGAAATATATGTATTTCAACTAGGCCAAATAAGCAGAACTTTTGAACAAAAAAAATTACAAGTAATAAAAATTAATCCTACCGTGCATTCGGAAAAGTAGCTTGTTATGGAGAAGAATGGACAAGAAACTTCATACTTACTCTTTTAAAAAAATAAGTGTTTTACAATATTTACATCAGTACATACATTAATAAATTTATATATGTGAGGACGATGCACTCAGAATAGCACTACACACTATATTACGTACAGGTATAAAGTATTAAAACAAGTACTGCATAGTTATATTTATAACTAGGTGACCCGTGCCGCTTCGCTCCCGTCAAAATTATAGCCTATGTTACTCGGGAATAATGTAGCTTTCCATAGGTGAAAGAATTTTTAAAATCGGTCCAGTAGTTTCGGAGCCTATTCGGTACAAACAAACAAAATCTTTCCTCTTTATAATATGGGTATAGATAGGCACTAGAAAAATATTAACATCCGAAGCAGTTAAGAAGAGAGATAGATTGATAAAACAAAGAAACGGAACGGTCTTATAAACATTATTAAGCATTAGAGGTCCTCGTAAATGGACCTGTATTTACTTGTATTGAATTATTTGCTGTAATGTGATATATTCGATTCATCCAAAACACTGCCAGTGTGGAGTCCCATCACGAGATATTCGTTTACTCCTTTTCTGAAAATCATTCAACTCCTTCCAAGATTTAACTGAACTGTTCAGGTAGGTAAATTTGAGTCTTTGGTCGATCGCCACGAAAATAAGAAGAAACTAAAACTCAGCAATTTTGCTGCTTGACAAACAAAATAATTGGGCGCACAAAAGCCGCCATTTTTTAATTTTACAATTTTAATGTAGGCAGTGACACTCGCAGGGTTAAGACGAATCGAGTGACGTAAGAATCATCAAAATCGGCCAACGTGTTTGGTCTCTAGAACGCCACATAGGAACAAACATACATACATACATAGACTGATAAACACATTACCCTCCTTCGGCAGTTCGGGATCGCACTTGAACGAGTGGTATGTGTGTCACGAGTGAGTGTGTGAGTGAGTGCGTGAGTATGGGTGTGTGAGTGTGAATAGTGAGGTTGTGTGGTGTGTGTGTTATAATTAGCAGGAACTTAGTTCACCTTTCCTAATTAATATACTGTCTTTATAAATACTAAAGAGTTTCTGTTTATTTAATTATTGAGCTTTTACGCCGAGACGACTGAAAATGAATGAAAAATGGAGATATGGGAGTCCTAGGTTAGGACACAAGATCCTTCCAACCCAACACTCCCATGCGATCGAGACCTAGTTATGAAGGTGAAACCGGATTGCGATAGTTGTAAACTCTCTTTCACAAAAAGCTCTATCCCACTCCTCTAGCCTATAATCACTCCCAATAAAGGTGCTCAATTTAATTAAATACCTATCCCTAATATCAAAATGACAAAGCAACGTACCTCAGCCAGCAAGTGCCAAACCTATTACAAACTGAGTTTAACCTAACATGATACCTAGACCCAGATTAAACTTTCGTTAAGGAAGGCGCCGGCTTATAACTTATATAGTTAGGACACGTCGTTATGTTCGACCTTTTCGGAGTTTGTAGCCTGAGAGTATCGATTTCCTAGTAAGTTAGGGCTAAAGTTTTAGAGGAAGATATTTGGTGGGTCTTAATATTGGAAGAAGTACGAGTAATATTGTTTTTAAATAATGTATTATGATTGATGCTTGTTCGTGTTATGTTTGAAAATATTACCTTTGGTTCTTTTTCGGCGTATTTGAATTTTAATGTATTAGATGGGACTTTGTCTGCAGTGTGCCAATTATAGGCTGGAATTATTACAATTCGCTGAAGTCTATCATTTCGGTTTTGTTGAAATTTGCAGAAAAAATAAAGTTTGTATTTAGGTTCACACAAAACATTAAACAAAAATATAATTATACAGGTTCAAGAGCACAAACTGCTTATTATACAATAAAATTCTTCTAGCAGACCTGCGACAGGAGAGCTGAGACCTTTTATAAATAGTACCTTAATTTTTATGAAAATAGTATCAAAATGAAAACAACTTGAAGGTACCTAGGTATATACATTATTCTACTACTATTATAAACGCGAAAGTTTTCGAATGGATGTATATATGTTTGTTTATTTTCACGCAGAAACTACTGAACCGATTTTAAAGAGTTTAAAGTTACATTATACAGGATGGAAAAAATGAATGGGCCCTAAAGGGAAACCACTTTAAATCCTTAAGATAGATTATTTTACTAAAAGTAAACATACCTTTATTTTAAAAATAAACAAAACCTGCATTTACAGATTTCTCGACAAGCTTACCCATACCGGGATTCAAAAAATAAACACTGCCTAACCCTGTATAGCTTATTAGCTTCTGCCAGCAGTAGCAGTAGTATAATCTATCTCTGTGCTAAGTTTCATCCAGATCCGTTCAGCCGTCCTGGCGTGATTGAGTACCAAACATACATCCATCCATCCATGCATCGAAACTTTTGCATTTATAATATTAAGTTAGTTACATCAGAATATCACATAGGCTAATTTATAAGCAGTCGACCTGGTTAAGATTGCGTGAATCCGCTGGATACGAGATGCACAGGACCGATCAATGTGGCGACACTTGGTGGAGGCTTTTGCCTAGCAGTCGCGTACGTCTTTCGTCTGAGCTGATGGTGGATACGATAGTGTAGGATAGATGGACCTCCTTTTCCGCACTTAGACTTTTCGGGGTAGGTGGAACAGGGTGTAAAATCCCACAAACCTCCAAAGAAAAGGGAGGATCCTCCGACCAGACGGGTGTTGTGTCTGGTCCGGGCAACTGCCCAACGGTTATTGTTGGACTGTTGTATGTGTTCAAATCGTGCTGAAAACTTTGCTTTCGTAACTGGCGGCGTTGGTGCCACTGCAGATGCCCATTTGGTCCATAATCCACCACGCAGGTCCAGTGCAGGTAGGTGAATATCACATTTTTCTTCTAATTTTTGGTTCTAGGACATGCCGGTTTCCTCAAGATGTTTTCCTTCACCGTTTTGAGAGCAGTGGTGATGAAATAATTTACACAAAGTAAAGTACAGCCTGCCTGAGTTCTAACACGACCCACAACTTGTAAGTCGCGGCCGTTACCACTGGTCCACCATTGCTCTCGAGCTGATAATGATGATGATGACCAATTCCACTTAATTGGAGCCGCTGGCGACTGCTAGTTATAATCTAAGTTTGATATTTACAGCAGAATAAGATCAATAGTTTGGTATTATAGGCGTAAAAGCTATATGAATGACTAGCGGACTAGCGGAGCCTCTCGGTTTCACCCGCGTAGTTCCCGTTCTCTTGGGAATACAGGGATAAATAGTAGCCTATGTCACCCGGGGATAGTGTAGCTTCGCAACGGTGAAAGAATTTTTGAAATCGGTCCAGTAGTTTTTAAGTTTATTCGTTACATACAATAATACAAATCTTTCCTCTTTATAATATTTTTATTTTTTTTATAACCTACTAGCTGACCCGCGGGGCTTCGCTCCCGTCAACTGGCTACCCTGCCTACCTTGCCTACCCTGTCTACCCTGCCTAACCTGCCTACCCTACCCTACCCTACCCTACCCGACCCTACACTACCCTACACTACCCTACACTACCCTACCCTACACTACACTACCCTACCCTACCCGACCCTACACTACCCTACCCTACCCTACCCTACCCTACACTACCCTACCCTACCCAACCCTACACTACCCTACACTACCCTACCCTACACTACCCTACCCTACACTACCCTACCCTACACTACCCTACCCTACCCTACACTACCCTACCCTACCTACCCTACCCTACCTACCCTACCCTACCTACCCTACCCTATCTACCTACCAACTTGTTGAACTATTTATTTGAATAAGAAATAATATATATACTACTATACGAATGCAACCAACTTTTTTTTCTACCGGCAGCGTTGATCTAATTAAAATTTAGAACATAAAATTTGCTATTGTGAGTCCACCTTAAAAGATAGACATATGGTGTCACGGACTTTTTTTTAGAACTTTTAAAGAGAAACAATTCCATCATACATGATATTTGCGTAACTTAAACCATTTACGCAGCGCACGCAATGGAAGCTCTCAAAAAGGAATATTTTTTCCCGTTTTTGTAACATTTTTCATTTATGCTCCGCTCCTATTGGTCGTAGCGTGATGTTATATAGCCTATAACCTTCCTCGATAAATGGACTATCCAACAGTGAAAGAATTTTTCAAATCTGCCAAGTAGTTTCGGAGCCTATTCAATTCATACAAACAAACAAACAAACAAAAAATCAAACCTTTCCTCTTTATAATATTAGTATACATAGGCTCGCGCTTGACCACTATCTCACCTGATGGTAAGCGATGATGTGGTCGACGGTGAAACACGCTTGCCTAGAAATAACCTATTCACTCTTGACTTAAAGACCCCTAGATTGTAGCTATCGGAAATCACAGACTCCGGCAGGGAATTCCACTCCTTAGCTGTACGCATAATAAAAGTGTTATAGATTTAGATTTACATAAGTTCTATGCTAGCTCTTATCAGGTATCTGTTTCTCGAACAAATGTATTGTTTCCATCGAGTAACATTAATAACTCAAATAATCTCAATTCGGCCAATAAATCTTATTGTCTCAATTGAGCCTAAATACAACGTGTAATATGTTAGTAACTAGACACAAGCTTAGGTCTAAATCGAGATTAATGACTGAGTTTTGTTCTAGAATTTGGGCTGTAAATGTGACAGTAATTTTTAGGATGATCTTATCCTACGAAAATACCAATAGTTTGATTAATGTTTTTTACCCCCGCCGGAAAAAGAGGTGTGTTATATGTTTGACTTGTGTTGCTGTGTGCCTGTGTGTGGCATTATAGCGCCTAAACGTATGAACTGAATTTGATTTAATTTTTTTTGTTTGATAGGTGATTTTGTCGAGGCTGTTCTTAGCTATGTTTGAATGAAATCAGTTTAGCCGTTCAAAAGTTATGGGCGTTTTACTGTTTGAATTGGGGTGTTTTCGCAAGATATCGTGTCATAATTACGTGTTCAATTGATTGTAGATCGAAGCGTATCTACTATGTACTAGATAAATTATGTAGCATGAAATAACAATGTGTCGGGGGTTTTTAATTTTTGAAATTTATATTGTACATTGTTGTTTTGGTTAATATCTTTTTCTGACTTCGTTCCGTAGTTTAATTACATAGGATCCGTGCATATACTTTGGAATAAAAATTTGCTAAAACGTTGCTGTCTGCGATAGTGTGATTTCTATTTATCAAAGGAAGAATTGTCCGAGATCAGTTCTTCCTAAAATCAACTTCTACAAACATACAATATTATTTATTGTTATTTGATACTTTATTCGTATTAGGAGCTCGTGGCTAAATAATAACAGCCGCATGGGTCGATCTTCAATGTTAAACAACGCTTGACGAGATCGGTCCGTGGATGAGTGACCATTTCAACATACCGAGTTTCCTCCGTGCCTCGGAAAGCACGTTAAGCTGTTGATCCCGGCTGTCATTTAAAGATCTTTGACAGTCGTTACGGGTAGTCAGAAGCCTGAGATCTGACACCAGTCTTACCAAGCGGTATCGTGTTACCCAGTTACTGGGTTGTGGAGGTCAGATAGGCAGTGGCTCCATGTAAAACACTGGTACTCAGCTGAATCCGGTAAGACTGGAAGCCGACCCCAACAATAACTGGGCAAAAGGCTAGGCAGATGAAGATTTGATACTTTATTAACCGACTTCAATAAGGAGTTGGTTTTTACTAGGTGAACCGGTTTTAATGATATTTTTTTTTATTTGATGAAGATATGATTAAAATCTTCGGAAATATACAACAGAACTCTTCAATAAACTACGGCAAATTTTTCGGGATTGCTGCAATCGCAAGTCTGCTTATTGTTTACGCCATTTCATAACATAACATCACCCCGGTACGCTCTAAAGGGGTACAAAGATGTGTACAGTTCACTCTGGTACACTCTCATTACACCAATTATTTTTAAGTTTTATGTTATTCGGGTAATCTATTCTGGCATAACTTTGTGCATTATACACAAAAAGTGAAAAAAAAAAATGTTTAGAAAAACTACAAGCGACTTCCAAAAAAACAATACAATTAAAAAAAAAATACTCAAATTTCGGAAGTCGGTGTTCTTGTTTTTGTTTCTTCGTTTTTTGACACAGACTGCCGAAATTGAAGTTATTTTTCACTTTGTAGTGTTTTTATAGTCGGCTTTATATTTTTGTAGTAAGGTTTTTATAAGTTGACGGCAGCTTGGTTTTCTTCAAACACAAGTCGTTATTCATATACGCTCGTCCCCTGGAGTGTTAAAGGCATAGAGAAATTTGAGACTAGGTACCATACGAAGCTGCCTACAACTGCGGAAAATGAAGGCAAGTGAAATACAATATCATGATTTCAAAATAAAGCCCATTTTAACGTCCCGTCCGTTCCTCATACTCACAACATGTGGAATGCTCAGCGTTTCCTCTTACATACAAACAAAACAAATTAAATGCAATACACATAATAGTCTGAATTCTACTCCGAGAATGTTCCGTAATACGTTGACCAAGTAATAGCATAGTTCTGCTTTTAATTCCGTGTTTCGAATTATTTTAGCTTTTCATGTTATGTTAAATGGATATCTACATTGTTTCCTTTGTTAGGATTTGTTGCAGCATCTATTTTCTGTTTGTTATTTGCAAATTGCAGTTTTGTTCAGCTGTATTAAAATTTAATATAACATAAAAATATCTTCTTTTCTTAGCGGTATCTTCTCGTCCAACTTACCGCAGTGTCTCAAGACAAAAGTCTATGACCAGTGTGTGTTGCCAGTTATGACCTATGGCTCCGAGACGTGGTTGCTCACAATGGGCCTCATTAGAAAGCTTACAGTCACCCAAAGGGCAATGGAGAGGGCCATGCTCGGCGTGTCCTTGCGTGATAGAATCAGAAATGTAGAGATCCACAAGAGAACAAGGGTTACCGACATAGCATGAAGAATTGCCAAACTTATGTGGCAGTGGGCATGATGATGATAACTTAAAAGTAACAAAACAGAGATAGAACAACACAAAGGTGCTGCTTATTTCATAAGTCTTCCAAAGAAATAATATTGCCAAATTCAACAAAAAGTTTTAATTATTGAATATCCTTTTACCATTCACAGAATGTAATATTAAAAATTCATTGCAAAAATCAGTAGCCTGAACTTTTCTAGGAACCGTATCTTAGGTATACAAGATTTTTCTTATTACCCGACTGCCGAAGTTATGTATGTATGTATATTTGTTCCTTTGTGCTGATCTAGAGACCAAACGCGTTGGCCGATTTTGATGATTTTTACGTCAATCGATTCGTCTTAACCTTGCGAGTGTCACTGACTACATTAAAATATAAATATATTTACATCTGGTTTTGGTCAGCCAGCTCGCGAGTATCCGACTACACAGCATGATTTTCTTCTTGTTTACGTCTTTTTAGTTGCTTCCTAAGCAGTCGGGCTTGTTGATTTTTGTATTAACTTTTTGCTTTAATTATGAGCTCGCTGATGGAAAGCGATGGATAAGGTCTTTGATGGAGCGAGCGAGCCCAGAAGATGACGCTCTGGACAAGTGACAATCTACCAACGTAAGCATCGCGATAGCGATCGGTAAAATGACAAAAATGCCAAGCGCTATCAAATGTCACGTGATCAATACCTTACCAACTTGACATTCAAATTATTATTTTTGAAACATGTATTTGAATAATTTGAAATTATAATATACCAGCTAACCCCCGCGGCTGCGCTTTTGTCAAAATTATAGCCTATGTAACTCGGTAATAATGTAGCTTTCCATAAGCGATTTTTTTTTTAAAATCGGTCCAGTAGTTTCGGAGCCTATTCGGTACAAACAAACAAATCTTTCCTCTTTATAATATTGTTATAGATTTTTGTGTCACATTGAATTAACTTGACATTGTGCTTATTTCTTGTGACATGTGTGCCTTTTAGCTGAAAAATGTTACTATAATTTGAATGACTACTTAAACGATACCTTTTCCGAACTCAAAAACTCACAGTGACATCAAATAATAGAACAATTATGCATGTATCTTCAAATAATTTATATCTTAATGTTTTGTATTGTAATAATACTAGGAATGACATTGAAATAATTTGATTATCATTATTATTATTGAATGAATTAAATAAATGATTATTGAATAATCCATATTAATATAATTTTAAGGAGGACATTACATTAATTTAATATTTTAAAATATTTTAAATAATTTTATATGTTTCAATGTCAATCTTGATTTTAATGAACCATGATTGTACACATTTTGCATGCCTTACGGTCGAATCACTTAAAAACATGTACATATAATAACACCATTGTAACAGTGTTTTCTGCAAAAATTAATAATTTGATTTGATTTGATTTGACATACATTGAATTCATTTGAAATTATTACTATTGAATTTGTTGTGGCTAATATTGTTTACGCTTGACTTTATAATTGTATCTTGTGACATATATTATTAGTTTAATTTTAAACTTTTTCATTTAAATGTAACATGATGTTTTAAAATAATGTTACAAAATTTTCTATAATTATTGAATTTATAAATAACTGTTTTTTGGAATTTTAATCAAAGACAAAGATATTTTATTTCAACTAGGCCTACAAGCAGCACTTTTGAATGCCACATTAAAAATGTACATGGAATAAAATGTATTCTACCGTGCATTCGGAAAGTAGCTTGTTATGGAGAAGAATGCACAAGAAACTCCATACTTACTTTTTTTTTAAAAAAGTTTTTGTAAAATATTTAGGTGCACAAGTAGATACATTAACAAATTCGTATATGTGAGGACAATGCACCCAGAATAGCACTACACACTATACTACGTAAAGGTATAAAGTATTAAAAGTACTCACACAAGTACTGTGCAGTTATGTAATAGGTACTAGAAAAACATTAATAATATAACTGTGTAATGTTTTTTTCTTGTTATCTAGTAGTCTATTATATGGAGGAAAGATTTTTTTGTTTGTTTGTACCGAATAGGCGCCGAAACTACTGGACCGATTTCAAAAATTCTTTCACCTATGGAAAGCTACATTATACACGAGTAACATAGCCTATAATTTTGACGGGAGCGAAGCCGCGGGGATCAACTATATAAAAAAAATATGTAATGTTCGACACGATGTAAATTATTTGAGGATAAATAAATAAAATGAAAATGACATTCTGGCATTACAACGCCATTGTTGATACAATGACACTTTGTATATTGTCTTTGTTCACTCTTGGTTCGAAAGCTGACAGGTAATAGGAACACTCACACATAAATCTGAAATACACAATATCCTTCATAGAAATAAATATTTTTCAGTTAAAAATTTTCATGTTCCACAGACATTTATCAAAAGGTTCGTTGTTTTTAAATATTTTATTTGGAGGCCTTGTCGTTTTATTTATGGGGTCGTTGTCCTATTTCACTGAGTTAAATGGATTAGGTGGGTAACTGGCTTATTGGCCGTGGTTTTTGTGTTACATATAAATTATCTTTTTTTATAAGATGAATATTCAATGTCAGTCTGTAATAAAATGGTCCCACTGTATTTCACAATAATTCCTTTGTCAAAGAAAACCATGTAGGGTCCTCAGTGTCTTACTTAGAATGTCAATAAGGCCCTGAAACTCTAGATTAAGGGCGGTATTACAGATGTTCAGGCTTATGCTCAACTCAACTCAAACTGGAAATGCACAGTTGTGATAAAAAAAAAGTAAAAAACCCCGTGCGAGACCAAAAAGGCTCCTATCTCAGCATGTGCAACGATATTAAAAAGAAAATAACGCTGCGCTAATATTCTGATAGGTCCCACTGTTGAGCCATGGACACATTCACGGAAACGGAACAAACAATATTTAATAATAAATAAATAAAATAGAATAAGATACATAATAATAACAAAATAGTATGAAAAGGTAGTTAAATCAATCATGTTAATGGATTTTTCTAAGAAAATCGCCGAAAAACTAGTGGAAATCCGGCCGAAGTATTATCGTCCATATAAACGGAACGGAAAATAATATCATAACGTTTATTTAGAAATATAATATTAGATTGAGACTGCGGACAATATTTGATGGAGTATCGAAAGGACAATCTTATTTGTTGAGCTAGAAATAGTTACCATTAGGTACATTTCACTTATAGAATGTACGCCTACATGAAACGTCTGTTTCATGTTTACTTAATAATTGTATAATGATGTCTGAGTTGCTCTAAATTGGTAAAAGATAATTAATTTTATCTCATCAAAATTTCAAGATAAATATTGAGTTAGCAGAAAACCCTTTTAATAATTTTAGTGACCGTATTTTCATTCATGGAATAAAGTTTTGATTGATTATTAAAAACTACGATTTTGTTAGAAGTTTGCTGACTTTTAAGTCTGTGATCCTTTTAAAGGCGAGGCCTTACTCTGATGGATAAAAACTATCATGGGTCCACTGTGACAGTAAAACGGAGCTATAAAGGACGAAGAGTACTATCGCTTTTTGTATGATGGCGTTGATGTATGGCAGTATGGCCCCTGATGTACAGTCATCGTCAGATGTATTGTAGCTATATAGTATAAGCAAGGTTACCAAATACTTCTGAAGAACTTAAAATGTCAATAAGTTGGTTGGTTGTTGTTGGTTGGAGTCGATCGAAAAGTGGGCCAAGAGGCTCATCGGCGATGAGGCCCAGGTTAAGTCATAGCTCCCAGAGCCTTGACCACTGTCACCGAATTGCCAGCTTGTCGGTTTTTTATCGGTTACATTTCGGGGAGTGTGCGATGGAATTGCATGATCTAATGCCGCCCAGCCAGTTTCATCATCGGACTACCAGACGTACGGCGATGCGCCATCGGTACATGGTGGACATCCCACACATACGCACTAAACGTTTTGAGAATACTTTCATTATGCGTACAGCTAAGGAGTGGAATTCCCTGCCGGAGTCTGTGTTTCCCGATAGCTACAATCTAGGAGTCTTTAAGTCAAGAGTGAATAGGTTACTTCTAGGTAAGTGTGCTTCACCGTCGACCACATCATCGCTTACCTTCAGGTGAGATAGTGGTCAAGCGTGAGCCTATAATTTATATAAAATAAGGTAAAGCCATATATATTCTTGGTGGCAGTCAGGCTTCAATCAAAGACATGACATCCTACAGAGTGGACTCTAAACTTGTTCTGGATGTTATCCAAACCCTAAACAGGCATGGGAATCATAACAGAATAACACTGATGTGGGTCCCTGGGCACAAATGAATCCATGGTAACAAAGTGGCAGATGAACTAGCAAGAGAGGGCTCAGCAATTGATCTGATTTTGTGGGTCCAGAGCCATGTGTAGGCATTTCGACGTGTCTCGTAAAAGCCACATTTAGGGAGTTTGCAGATCACAGACAACAAACACATTGGCTGTCTAATACCGCCGGTCTGGAACACTCCAAGAATTTTTTAGGCTGTACGTTCAAAGCACGGGAATGCATTTGGAATATGAGCAGGGGGCAAATCCGCTTCCTACTTGGGGCCTTTTTCTGGGCAGTTTGGAACCAACGACATGCTCATGAAGATGGGTCTAACCGCGACACCCATGTGCACGTTGTATGGAGAACATACGGAATGCATGAAGCATCTTCTGTGCACATGCGATGCACTGGCTGGTAAGCGAATGAGTCTTCTAAGAGTTAGATATCCAAAACCAGAAGACTATTGGCTCATATCTCCTAGTCTCGTTGTAAAACTCATCAGGAGAGTTTTCAACGATATTGGAGAGGAGTAGGGTATCTAGAGGACCATAATAGATAGGTTGAAGTGTCCGAGTTATTTCTCAGCCCCACCACAAGATAAGATAAGATGGCCCCTGATGTACTAGCAAAAACAAACTATTTTACAAATTAACTGCAAAAATATCAACGCCAACCACCCAGATAATAATTCCCCATATCTCTCAACAAAACTAAAACGTAGAAAATATAAATTATAGAGACATGGATCGTTAAGACAGTAAGGGTCATCGCATTGCGTAGGCGTGGCAGAATTATAGCCCGAGATGACTTACTGTGGAAACACTATGCCCGCTGGGGATTTGTTAGCGAGGGTAGTCTCTTCTTTATCATACTCTGTTATGATACATGATTATAGGGGTATTTGTTTTCTAGGAGAGGCAACGTTTTTGCAAAGTCAAAGTGGTTATTTTTAATCTACAGGAACTTTTAAACTGTCAAGAGGCTGGTCTAGTTAGAGCGACATATTATCAGCAATGGCGTTTGTTGAAAAGTCAAAAATATTGAAAAGAGCTATCAAAAGTGAGAAGTTGCTGCATGACGTGCAGCAGATGCTGGATGGCCTAGCTGATTCTTCCGCACGCATCGGTCTCCGGATGAACTTGGACAAAAATCAGGCTATGTTCAATTCACACGTCACTCCGGAATCGATTGTGGTGTGGACAAAAATGTTTGTTTCGGGCCCCCCTTTTGCTGTTTGGGAGCCGCCTTTAAAACATTTAAATTCGTTTTTTGACTGTTCAATAACACGCTGTGATATTTTTGATATACTTTTATTGAAGCAGAAAATAAGTTTTACAATATTTTATATGTAAGTGGAGAACGTTCCATTAAAGTTTTTCGAATAGTACAATGTTGCCATGTTTATAAAACAATATATATGGCCATTAATGTTACCATATTAAAATGTATTAGCAAACAAATAAAATAATCCTGATATTCTCTTAGACGTACTAATTGAAATTACAATAATTAATTTATGCTTTATGTTCATTACATTAGAAGTATTGAACATTGACAATTTGTATGACTTTGAGTCAATAAGATGCTTATACTGAGAAAATTTGAAGACTGTAGCTTTAACTGTTTGGCTGTAAAACCTCTGTAACAGACGACGGATAAACAGATGGACAGGCACGTGAGCAGTATGGCTTCGTTTGGACCCTTTGGGTAAGGAACCCTAAAAACTATGAAAGAACAATGGCGAGATTTTAGCTGACTTAAATTTGAGCGTCTGAAAGTGAGTTATATACGAAAGACGTTCTATTAATTGTCTACATTTTTTAATATATTATTGGGCTGGTTCAAAACGGATAAAAGAAAATCATAATAAATAAAAAGTTATTTGATTTTTTAGTTAATTTCTTTAGCTTAGTGTTGCCATTATATATTTTATCTGCCAAGTGACAAGTAGTAACTATATTAATTAATGTATTTATTGAAGTAAATGAGTTAAAAATACAGTTTATGTCTAAGTATAGATGTTCCTCGCAGGTAGGTAAGAATATTGTAGTGCAATAGAAATAAATGAATTACTTTTAATTAATGATTGGCAAAAAGACTAGTATCCAAGTTTAAAAAATATAGCTTGGTTGACGAGGACGACGACCTTTTGATAAACGTCAAAGTCGTTTAGTTTAAATAAATATACTCTTTCCAAAGAGTATATTATACATTTCATGCTGAAATAACTAGGTAAGGGAAAAGCGAATGCGATATTCCCCTTTTACTGCCACGAAATTGAATAATATTACCTATTAAACACATTATTAAAAGTTACCCAGACATAACCTACAAAAGTTTATGACTGAATATCTATTATTCTCGACATTCTCGAACAAAAATTCTTGCACAAACTAATTCAAAACATCACCCTGAGTTAAACCAGATATTTTTCATTTAAAGACGTAGGAATTTAATCTCAGCTAAAAAAATGTATGGGCACCTGCCATTGTTCTTTACATTTTGAAGACCTCAGTCTACACTAGCAGCAAATTCAAACGCGGTGTGCACCTAACGCTGATTCTCAGAAACCTGTAATCCAACATGCGGTCTAACCGAATTTCAAAGCGTAGCGGAGTAATAGGATTTGGAGGTCAGCCTGCAGCCGTTAGCCAGTCAGAGTAAAATATTCGCTTTGCTGCCTATCTTTATACAAAACAATCAACATAGTTGCACTATTCGCTTTTGTTTCGGTTCGGTTCGCTTTGGCTACTAGCGTTTGGAATTCCACTAAAAACTTTTAGGTGAAATACCAATGTTATGGATTGGTATTTCACCTGTGATCTATTTTACTTTAAACAAATAGGTTAATACGGTACGGTACATCCGTAGAAAGGATGGTTGAATTGTGTGTAGAATATTATGAAAGGAAAGGAAGTGAATGATAGCGTTGCGATTGACAAGGATAAAGAAAACGTGAAGAAAGTTGAAGGGTGAATATAAGAAGAAAACTTTAAAAAAAAAACCGGCCCAGTGCGAGTCGGACTCGCGCACGAAGGGTTCCGTACTTGGTAAATTGCGGTTTACGATTTATGACGTATTAAAAAAAAACTACTGAAAAGATCTCGTTCAAACCGATTTTCGCTGGCAGTTTACATAGTAATGTACATCATATATTTTTTACAGTTTTATAATTCTCTTATTTTAGAAGTTACAGGGGACACACACACATTTTACCACTTTGGAAGAGTCTCTCGCGCAAACTATTCAGTTTAGAAAAAATATATTTTAGAAACCTCTATATCATTTTTGAAGACCTATCCATTGATACCCCACATGTATGGGTTTGAAGAAAAAAAAAAACCCCCAAAATTTATTGTTTTATTTTTATTTTTGTATGAAAATCTTAATGCGGTTCACAGAATACATCTACTTACCAAGTTTCAACAGCATAGTTCTTATAGTTTCGGAAAAAAGTGGCTGTCACATACGGACGGACGGACAGACAGACAGACATGACGAATCTATAAGGGTTCCGTTTTTTGCCATTTGGCTACGGAACCCTAAAAAGTACAATATTTGATTCGCATGCGCTACCGAAATAGCCGTTGAATGCGAAGCGCACGGGACCGATCAGTGTGGCAACGCTTGGGGGAGGCCTATGTCCAGCAGTGGACGTCTTTCGGGTGAAATGATGAAGATGTTGACCAAAATTTCACGGTTTATCCAACAGTTTAGAGTTTTGACCATCGATAATGGTGATTGAAAATCGTGTAGCTTATGGGTAATAAAAGCTGCACTGAACAATTTTCAAGGTTAATCAATGCTTGCCGAGGTCAGTCGGTATATGGATGATCATACATTGCATACAGAGACTCCCCTGTGCCTCGGAGAGCACGTTGGTCCCGGGCGGTCAATTTTTGACAGTCTTTACTATTAGTCAGAAGCTATAAAAACTGACATCAGTCTTGCCAAACGGTATCATGTTATCCAACTGCTAGGTTGTGGAGGCCAGATACGTAATGAGCCTGTTGATTCAGCAGAATCAGCAGGCTTATTACGGGGGTATATTGAGGTCAGCGCAACACGCGAGCTGACCGCAATACAGTAAATAAAATAAAAATGTCTTATATTCCACTACTTACAATTTTTACACTGAACTAAATAAAGAAACACGTTAAAAATAATGCAAATACTTTTAAATTGAATTCTTCTTCTTCTCAATCTGTTATTTCCTTCTTTACTTTATTTTATGAGTGTTTGCCATCGCTATTCATAGCGTTCGCCTATGCGGCGTAGGTCTCCCTAAATCACTCCACACGATTCCATCGCGCACCTTTGCATCCAGTCCGGTCCACAACGCTGGGTAAATATTTCTCTCCATCTCTATCTTTGTCTTCCTGGCTTTCTTTTAACTTCTAGTGGAATTCATTCGGTTCTTCTTCGTCCACCTAGTACTCTCCGGTCTACGGAGAATAAGATTGACAATAAACAATCTTATTCTCCGCTTTACGTCGGTTAGTTTTGTTTTCATCCATATTATTTAATTCTTTACTTTGTTTGGTTGTTTAAGGTGTGGCATACTTCTTTCCTTTTTCTTTGGCATATGGCAATCTTCTCTAAGTCTTCTAAAGAGGCAGATTGATTTATCGCTGATCAAATTTCACATTGTCTAGAACCCAAGGCCAGAAAAATGATGATGACACCTCCAATTCTGTTACAATTTCCACTTTTGAACTTACAAAATAAAACTAGTTACTCCTATAAGGTAAATATTCTTTTGCTGATGCATCCACCGTTTATATCTGTTGGATAGTTGCCAACTAGGAAGGAAAAAGAACTGCTAGATAAGAAACTGGAATATACTGCCGTAATGTATGTAGGTATGAATATTTCGGCAGATTACTTTCATAGTGGTGCCTAAATATTTTAACCTAGTTCTTGGGCTGTATATCAGGGTTATAACGTCTTCTGAATGGGGCTTCTGGTGTAGAAGAAAATTGGAATACAAAAGGCTATGTTTTAAAAATTTTGGGATGACAACATAAGTAAAGATGAGTTTTTTAATTTATTTTTGAGGGTCTTTAAAGGTCTTTAAAGGTCTACCTTTAACATTATTCTATTACTCTTATTTGTATCTGTACATCCTAATAATACCAACCTATAACTGTCCCACTATAAGTTTACAATTTTTATCTTATGATGTTATTTTTGTATATGGGTGTTTTGCCTTCAATAAACGATTATTATTATCATATTATAAGGCATAGGGTCATACAGAAAAGGCATGAACAGTCATCAACCATGCTCATTCAAGGCGGGTTAACAATATTACTTTAAATAACTTTTCAGACTCATGCTCTTTTGAGATGTTTTCAAGAGTCATGCGTTACCAAATGATTAGACTATGGGAGGTGACCATAAGCTCTTAGAGTAAGGTTATTTTAAGTGTGTGTAAGGGACAGATGTATGAGACTTGTATGCGTCTGTCCCTTACGTACACTCATACTCAGGTCATATGATTAGCGACCAATCAACGACAAGTCAAAACATTTTACGCCATCTAGCGAAGTCGCAGCGAAGATTCAGCAAGGAACTCCATTGGCTGCTTTTAATAAAAGAACAATAGTTTAGCGCCATTTATGGGGAACTAATTTCATAGTAAACGACTTCATTGAAAAAAAGCAATCATCCGTATATTTTGGCAATCACATCACATCACATCATCAGCCTATTAATGTTCCCACTGCTGGGACACAGGCCTCCTCTCTGTGAGAGGGAATGGGCCATAATCCACCACGCGGGCCCAGTGCGGGTTGGTGGATGTCACATGTCTTCGAATTTTTGGTTCTAGGACATGCCGGTTTCCTCACGATGTTTTCCTTCACCGTTTTGAGAGCAGTGGTAGTGAAATAATTTTACACAAAGTAAAGCACCTGAATAATTTGGCAATACAACAAACATATTGTACACCTTCACTTTTGTACTTTCTGGGCTCCACAATATTTTCATCCCCATGTTCACTCAAATTTATACGCTAGAAATGAATATTCTCAATTCGACGAAAAATCGCCCAAAAACCACGACATATTTCACGTCACCAAAGATTTTCAACCAAATCGCTTCGTTATCGAAAAGTTCTAAATCTAGTAGAGTTCAACAACCCCCTGAAAGCCCCCAGGCAGTCAATAATGCTAGCACAAAAACAGACTGAATATTTTTTATTGCTGCCATTAGAAGAGCCAAGATAAATGTTGGTATTGCCATGATGGATATTGCTGCGTCTATTTTCCTAGCCACTGTATTATTATTCGTGAATAAGTACGCCAATTATTTTATCTAAATACCCGGTAATGAATTAGGTGTGTCTTTCTGTTTGTGAAACGTCCGGACGCAATTCTTTTGCGCAAGACTGACTGAATTTATTCTGAGTCTCGGAAATAATTTTATGGTATGATTTCAGACGGAACTTTTGTCATGCTTTTCAGTTCGTTTTGTCGCAATAGATTTGTTTTACAATGTCAGTTTTATTAAACTTTCTTGAAAAAGTAATTATGTAGGGAATGGCACAGATAATATAATACTAGCATACAGATGCTTCATCCCATATAAACAAACCGTGCCGACGTAACTAGCGTTTTTCGTCTGATTAAATTGATTATCTTTCTAAGAACATCGATCGCGTTCGGTTCCGTGCCACGGATATAGATGGTGTTAGCAGCGACTTGCAAGTAAAAGGGTATACTCGGTTCGTGAATACTTTTTTTTAAACAGTACGATTTGTTTAATAGTATTTTCATTGTATCAAAATGTGTTACAAAACATCACAAACCTCGGAAATTCAAAACCGCGCCATCTATTGGAATCAATTTAAAATGATCCATCCAAATAATCTTTAAAATTAATATTAAGAGCCCAATATACCTTAATTTTGTGTTTAGGAGACTTAATTAAACAAGAACATACATTTTTTATGATCGTCTCTAGAAAATCTTATTATTTCACAAAACTCAATAACAAATTGAAGCTTATCACGCCATCTAGTGCATTTTTTTGTACCAAATTTTTTCTTCGTCTTGTATGCCCGTGGTAATGGTAATGGATAGAATAGTTAGGTAATGAAAATTACCCAGATGAATCATGGGTTTCATTGATTTCGTCACTTGTTTTTTTTTTTAAATCATAACTTGCGATAATATGTACATTTTGACAACACAGGTGCACACTTTGTTCCTTTACTCTTATAATCAAACTAGCTGACCCGGCAAACTTTGTTTTGCCATGAAAAGACCAAACATTTATCTACCCTACCCTACCCTACCCTACCCTACACTATCCTACCCTACACTACCCTACCCTACACTACCCTACCCTACCCTACCCTACCCTACCCTAACCTACCCGACCCTACACTACCCTACCCTACCCTACACTACACTACCCTACCCTACACTACACTACCCTACCCTACCCTAAACTACCTATAAACCTTACGGAGCCAGAGACCTTTCCAACGAATGCAAAACATTGGAAATCGGTTCGTGCGTTCTGGAGTTATAGCGTCAGGGAGAAACCCGACTTATTTTTATATAGTAGATGAAACGGTCATCGGTCGCGACAGCTATAAAAACCCAAATTCGTTGTTCAAAGTCAAAGTCAAATGTGTTTATTTCAATTAGTGTTAAGTTATGTAGTTAAAATTTACAAATAAAAAGAAGTATTCTACCGTGCATTCGGAAAAGTAGGTTTTTATGGAGAAGAACGCACAAGAAACTCCATACTAACCCTTTAAAAAAAAAAAGTTTTTTACAATATTTACATAAGTACATACATTAATAAATTCATATATGTGAGGACTATGTACCCAGCTCTACTATACTACATGTAGGTTTAAAGAATTACAAGCACTAACAGGTAAATTCCTTTACTTGATAAATAGGAACATGGTTCTCAAGCACTTACAAATATTGCAAACATAGGTAAATTACCTAATTCAATAACAACGGAACAGTGTGGGAGTCATTTTTTTTTTAAACAAAAAGAGAAGAAAAACTAAATGAAAATAAAGCGTTACTATAATTATGAATATAATACAAATTAACCAGTTTGATTTTGTCTACACCAAAGATAGGCTTATGGAGCAGAACCAGCATGTTTCCAAGCGTTCGACGATATAAACTAAAATACTAGGTACAATACCATACAGTCTAAAATCCCATCCATTGTCATATTAAAACGTTATCACCTACATCATACATAGCTATATAAAACAGCTTATAAGCCAGACAATCCCATAATTTTCCAGCTAACCTGTTTCACGCGGATAATTTAGTAGTTAAACAGGCTCATTTGTCGGATCGATGCATTCGCTGTGATAGCATCTCTCGTCGAGCGATTTTATACAGCAACCTGTATTAATTAAGTGTTCATTTTGTGGAAAATTCAGTATTAAAAGAGCTCGTTTTATTTTAGTGGATGGATCCGTTCTAGATAATTATAATCAGTCTGTAAAATTGTGGTTTTATGTAGTATGTCTTTTTTAATGATAGTCGGAAGGGTATTTTTAGTCGTCTAGCATTTTTAGAAGCTTGTATTTGAGTGTGTTCGGGTCAAATCCTGCAACTGAATTTTAAAGCAGTTATCCTCCACCGATAGATGAAATTTTGCATACACGTTTAATTTGAATGCCAATGCATGGTTAACTAAGTGACGTTATTCTGAATTTAATATGGCGGATGGCCTAAGCTGCCATGATATGGGTATCAAATGAAAGAGTTTGCTGAGAAGAATACGAAAACCGCATGTCAAAAAAATTTTTTTTTTTTGTGTTACAATTTAAACTTAAAAGTTACAATGCTGTCAGAGTTATTAGATAGCGTTTGGCCTTGGCATTGTTTTAATCTTGCATACATGGAAGAAATAATTACGATCATCAGTGGGTTTGGTGATCACAATATTATTTATATAGGTATTGTACCGTGGCGGTGTACACGTTTCGGATAGGCATAGGTTTGGGCTGCATTAAATTATATTTGCTGCACTTTTTTATTCTGCATAAATATCTAGATCTGATTTTGACGGCATTAAAACTAAATACAAATACAAATATCTTTGTTTGTTGAACATAGGTAGGTTAGGTACAGATGTTGTGATTATTAAAGAACGCTATGTCTAGCCGTCATCGGCGTACAAATATTAATTTGGTACAAACATGCTGATTATAATAAATTATCATACAATTATCACACATTATTAAATAATTCCAAATTAAATAGTTGACAATAAAAAAAAAAAAAAAACATTAAATATCGTACTAGCATAATTTATTCGTAATATGTTTTTATTTTGCTTTGACATTTTAATCCGTACACATTTTCTTTCTTATTTATAAAGAAATAAAGAAAGGAACAAAGAAAGAAAAATTATATTTTTCTTTCGATTGTTTTTATTTTTTGTAATAATTTAACAATTTTAATTCTTTATTAATATTTTATATAACTTAGTATCTTTCTTTATTTACATGCCTGTTAAGTTTTGTTAATAGCACTTAATTATATTTGTAAAATTCTTGTTTCTAATTTAAAGCGCAAGTCGTTTTAATTTTGTAAAATGTTTTTATATTATGTGGAAAAGGTGGCTGGGTGCACATTTGTTTTTCTTCGTACTCAAATTTAATATAGGTATTGCTGTAGCGTGGCGTCGTTTGTTTTCCCAAATAAAAAAGATATCAAATCTTACCGAAAGATCCTGGTCACCTACCCAACACCTATATCTTCTGTCAGTGACAGTCCTATTTCAATAATGTCCCCTGACCACCTTCACCTATTTAGGTATAACTCTCCAATACATTTTCACATCGTACTCACACAAAAATCGGAAACACCGGGTCACAATGTCAACATGTCATGACCTTTGTTAACTCCTCTTTTGTACATTTATCAATAGGCATTGTGAGATTGAACCTATTATATTGTGACATTGTACAATCGGAAACCTGATACAACACAAGCTCTTTCTTATGCAGACATTTTAATTTGGCCACTTGCGTTTAAAACTTGACCTAGAGTTAGTTGCTCACACGAGGTTAAATTGTCAATATTGTATGATGTCAATTTCACAACACGATGAACAAGATGTCAATATTGTAAACAACAACTTACTCTGAGTTAAGATTGGGGCCTTTAGGCGGTACCCCGAGCAAAACGCCGCGCAAGCCGTTTTTTGTGCTGTTTTTAGGAGCTATCTACTCGTTATTTAAAAAGAAATATCAATTAATAAAAATACATTAAATTTCTACATAATGTTGATTCTAAAATGGTAGATTTAGTTTTTTTTTAATGTTGTATATATTTCACTAATCTACTTCTAAAAAAACATGAAAATGAGAAATAATTATTGATATTATGCATCTCCTCGTAAAGTGTTCATTGATTATTTTTTGTACTAACACTAATGGATAGACAATTTAATAACGAACATTTTTGTAGAATATTTTTTTTCAAAAGACCAAAATTCGATTTATAATGATTTTATTCTAAAATCTGGGCGTATTCACTACTGTAATTCATGCCACCAGTGCCGCTAGACCAATAGGAACGCTCATATCTCATGCCGATTTTTTGGTCAGGGTACCGTCTTAAGGAGCGTCCTCACTGGGAGCATTTGTAAACAAGCTATCGTAGGCGAACAACAAATGCTTCCCAGCGAGCCCAACATTCACTTACCCTTGCGAGCTTGGAGCATTCGCATACGATCTTGTATGTCATTTATTCGATAACACGATTTACCAAGAAGGTCACAAACACTTAAGATCAAGGAACTGTCCCTTGCTTTACAAGTGGCCAGTAATATTCCTTCATACATACTCATTCATTCATCAGAGGAGCTCGTGGCTAAATAATAACAGCCGCGCGGGTCGATCTTTAAGGTTAAGCAACGCTTGCCGAGGTCAGTCCGTGGATGGGTGACCATTTTCAACATACCGAGTTTCCTCCGTGCCTCGGAAAGCACGTTAAGCCGTTGGTCCCGGCTGTCATTTGAAGATCTTTGACAACCGTTACGGGTAGTCAGAAACCTGAAATCTGACACCAGTCTTGCCAAAAGGTATCGTGTTACCCAGTTACTGGGTTGTGGAGGTCAGATAGGCAGTCGCTCCATGTAAAACACTGGTACTCAGCTGAATCCGGTAAAGACTGGAAGCCGACCCCAACAATAATTGGGAAAAAGGCTAGGCAGGATGAGGACATACTCATTCATTTCATTATCTAAGTACTCACTTTCGAGCGTTTTATTTGCGTGAACATTCGAATGCGAGCCGTTTCGTTACGATTTGCAACGTCCACACCACTCGTATATTCGCCGTCGAATGCTCATTACACGTGAATGCTCTCAGTGAGGACGTTCCTATAGACACGTCACCAATTTTAATATCTATTATCTACTACCAAAACAGTTCTTATGTTTTGGAAATCAGATATTGTTATGGAATTCTTTTTATAAGCAAACAATGCTGGACGATGGTTAATTCCAAATTCAAAACATAATAACAGAAAAGTCAAAAAAAAAACAATAATCTATTGGAATGAACACAGACTGTTGCACGACCCTGTATTGACACATTTTTAATTATTAAAACGCTATGAGGTGCACAAAAAACTTATTTTTTTTAAGTTTTCAAACGAATCATGAATCAAACAGCTTGACTGTACACATACATTGACACATTGCGTACAAAAGAATGACGTAGGTATAAAATATTGGACGTAGAAGTTGTCTTGGAACTCGGAGTCACGTCTGGTATTGTGTTGTGATGTCAATACACTTCTTTTGTGGGGTGACCATGTTGGATATTTTAAGGGACAGTCTATTATTGATGGGTCTTTTTTGTTGGAAAATAAATAAAAGGCCGTCCACCTGGTTGGACCTTTTTGTTGGTAAATAAAGTGACTGATGTTATGAAATAATGTTGTCACCACGGCTTGTAAGCGTTGCCAAGGAGAATGAAAAAAGGAATACCGGCCTTAGTTTTAAAAATGACATAAACTTGCAACTAGGGTATGAATTTCGGAATCTCGTAATTTCGGAATGAAATTGCCGACATTTCAATTCCGATACTGAGTGATCCAATATCGGCATCTCGGCATCAGAAAAATACCTTATTCTAGTTCCATGTGAAGTGCCGAGCGAGAAAACGTGGTTAAGCCAGTTGACTACGGTCATTAGCAGTGTTCGCATAATATGTTTACTAATTGGGCGCTTTTTACTTAAACTTTACCTCATGAAAAAAAAATATGTGGCTTGATGAATTCCGGATTTACAGTCCCGAGATTGCTAAAACTGTTACTTTAAAGAGTACAAGTAAATACACAGTTTCATAGAACCAGTAGTAACAATGATATTTTCATTGTTGCAACTGGTTGTATTCCTAATTCCCGTATCTTAAGCAATAATTGCTTAGGATACGGAAATTCTGATATTAATATCGGTATTCCGATATTGAGATCTAATATCAGTATTCAATATCGGAATTGAAACACTGCCGATATTACATCAACTTCAGTGGGCCCACCTACCATTCAAAACGTATGGCAAATCAAACTGGTTTGATGCCCAAAAACAAGCATGATGGGTAGAATCAACGACTAAAAATTTTCCATGAAGTTGTAATACAGTCCTTCCACGTACAAAATTAATCTTATAAATTATTACCAGCTGCAAAAATCAGTTTTTATTTTCCCTCTTTCTCGTTTCATCCACCCACGGCCGGTCGTTATAAGTCAAACTTCGTCCAGTCCGAATAAGCCATTAAGTGTCCAAACAAAACAATATTATTTATGATAATATTTACGACGGTCATAAAGAAAATATATCGTAATTGTTTTATTATATTAATACTTTTAGCTCCGACCTCGATTGTATTTTTAAATTGACGTTTTCTAATATGAAATTCAATTTATTGTAAGGTTGTGCATGTTAGGAATACATATTCGTAATTTTATGCGATTTTACCAAATTGTTTTATATTTTTAGAATGATAAGATTTATTCGGAAGTATGCCAAGATGCATTTGACAATTTAAGTTATATTAAATAACTTGTCTTTGAATAAATTTTATTCGACTTTTTGTACTTTATTTTCAGCACATTGCAAATGTAATACTTTTTTTTATCTCAGCTGGTTACGTTTTCAATTTAAAAATTCAACTGTGTTTGTTGCTATCCAATTAAGAATTGACTTAGTACTTACATAAATAAAATTGAAAACTTTTCAATCAACATTCTTTCTATTTTTTTCAACAAAAATTTACACTTTTTATTTTACTTAAAACTCAAATACGCATTTGCATTTAACTTACTCAATCAAACTTGAACAAACTGGCAGTTCACAAAAAATAAATATAGTCATTTTACGTCAATTCGATATTTGAATTTCACAATTTCGCGGGTGTTTTCAGCCAGAAACACTTCAGCAGATTCGGTTTCACGAATATTGTTAGTAAGGAACATTACAAAACATTAAATAAGAAGTTTAGTGGAGCAAAGCTTTAGGTTACGAAGGTAACAAAAAAAGAAAAAATACGATAAGGAAATACTCGAAATGTTTCTCGTACAATATTACCAATTTGGCGAAAAAAGTTTTTTCTTCCAAATACGTAGTAATGTTATTATTAATCACTACAAAACTGATCACAAAGTACGTATTTATTGCTTAGAACCAAAACAGTGCAGAAAAGTTATATGAAATCTCATTGTTGCACTGTTTTACTTTAATGCACTGTTTTGTATATTTTACCTAAACTAATATTATAAAGCCGAAGAGTAGGTACTGTAGTTAGGGTAGGTAGAGTAGGTAGAATAGATAAAGTAGGTAGAGACGGTAGAGTAAGTAGAGTAGGTAGAAAAAGTAGAGAAGGAAGCTAGAGTAAGTAGAGTAGGTAGAGAAGGTAGAGTATAGAGTAGGTAGAGAAGGTAGAGTAAGTAGAGTAGGTTAAGTAGGTATAGTAGGTATAGTAGGTAGATTAGGTAGAGAAGATAGACTAAGTAGAGTTGGTAGAGAAGGTAAAGTTAGTAGAGTAGGTAGAGTAGGCAGAGTAAGTAGAGAAGGTAGAGTAAGAAGCTTAGGTAGAGAAGGTGGAGTAAGTAGAGTAGGTAGAATAGGTAGAGAAGTTAGTGTAAGTAGAGTTGGTAGAGTAGGAAGTTTATGTAGAGAAGGTAGAGAACGTAGAGTAAGTAGAGTAGGTTGAGAAGGTAGAGTAAGAAGAGTAGGTAGAGAAGGTAGAGTAGGTAGAGAAGGTAAAGTAAGTAGAGAAGGTAAAGTTTGGGGGCTGAGTCACCCGCGTCCGTAGGTGAGTACCCCTTTTGTTACCCTACACGTGGTCCCCGGGTGGTGCTAATCAGGTGACACTTACTGGTGGTAGGTTTCGGCCGAAGGCTTGCGACCACCCACCGAGCAAAGACGTACCGCCAAGCGGCCTAGCCGTGTTCCGGTACGATGCTCGGTGTAGCCACAAGAGGAGTTGGGTCGAGGTAGTTGTTCCACTGCAGGCAGACCAGCCTGACTCGCGTTGTTATGGGCCTATCGGGAGTCTAGTCGCGGAGGGTAGCGGGATCCGAGGCACGGTGCGCCGCTGGCCGACCGCAGGTAGTTGGGGGCCCAAGTAGTGTGCCAGCCACACACGAAAGGCTGCCCCGCCAACTGTCGAAAAATCCCGGGATGCGCCATCGTGCTGGTTGGCGACCAGACGAGAGTGCCCGATGGACATTCCCGGGGGGGCTCGGGCGTCCCCGCAGTCTCCAGACTAGTCCCCCAACGATGGCGTCCTGTCTGCGTGTGTCTGAAGGTTGCCAGCGTGGAACCTCATCTCACTTCCTTCTCCTCACCTTCCTTCACTCACAGCAATAATGCCAAGGAACAAAAAGAGAAAAGCTGAACAGCGGCGGCACTCACTCTCACATAAGGTGCACCTCAGCAACATCCGAGGTCTGCACTCTAACCTTGTCGCAGTCCATCACCACCTTGAGACTGAGAAACCAGCACTTTTGTTCCTTACGGAGACGCAGATCGGATGTCCGTCGGACGTGGCGTACCTTTCTTACCCAGGATTTACCCTGGAGCACAAATTCAAGCCACGTGCGGGTGTATGCATGTACGCCCGTGACGACATCTGCTATCGGCGTCTCCGTGACCTTGAAGACTCTAACTACTCAGTGCTATGGGCCCTTGTGGACACAGGTCTGGATAAGATCATCTATGCTTGTGTCTACCGATCGCATAGCGGTGATCTGGAGACCAGGCTCGCACAGTACCTGAGTGAGGCGGCAGATGTGGCTCAGCTACGGTACCCCTCCGCCCAACTAGTGTTACTGGGGGACTTTAATGCCCACCACCAGGAGTGGCTCTTCCCATACCAGTGCACTGACCATGCTGGACGAGAGATACGAAATCTTTCGATTGCGCTTAATCTCACCCAGCTGGTACAGGGGGCTACGAGGGTGCCGGATGTTGATTCGCATACGGCCAATTGCTTGGACCTTCTGCTGACAACAGATCCAGACCGATACTCAGTGTCGATATCATCACCTTTGGGTAGTTCCGACCACTGTCTGGTGAAGTCTGTATCCGTCTAATCACCACTCGATCCTAGCCCGAGAGGCACCCGGCGGGTTTGGCGGTACAGGTCAGCAGATTGGGATGGGATGCGATCTTTCTTCGCATGCTATCCTTGGCGGCCCACTTGCTTCTCTTCGGAAGATCCATCGTCATGCGCTGACGCCGTCACTGATGTGTTGCGGCAGGGGATGGAGTACTGGGAGTCGACAACGACCGGACCCGTCGACGTCGAACAGGAGGCGCTGTGGTTCCGCAGGGCAATGACGCACATCAGCGACGCGTCCATGCCCCGGGTCCACGCACAATCAGCGAGGCGCCAGGTGTACTGGTGGTCCGCCGAGATCGCACAATTGCGTGTCGTGTGCGTAGCGGCCAGACGCCAGTACACCCGATACCGGAGGAGACGTCTGCGGGTCGCTGACGAAGAAACCGCGCGGTATGAGGTGTACCGCGCGGCGACGGAGACTCTGCGGCTGGCCATCGGCGAGGCGAAGAAGCGAGCCAGGGAGGAGATGTTGGAGACTCTAGACCGGGATCCGTGGGGGCGCCCTTATCGAGCGGTTCGAGGGAAACTTCGAGCCGCCGCGCCTCCGCTTACGGAGAGTCTCCAACCCGAGCTGCTGGAGGAGGTGGTCGCAGCCCTCTTCCCGGAGAGATCGGAGCACATCCCGCCACTGATGGCTTTGCCCACGGCCGCAGAGTCTACAGAGGACGACGCCATCAGCGTCCCAGAGGTGACACAGGCAGAGATGGGGGCGGCCGTGATTCGACTCCGGGCCAAGAATGTGGCTCCGGGGCCCGACGGGATCCACGGCCACGTGTTAGCCCTCGCTCTGAAGGAGCTAGAGCCCTGGCTGAGAGGACTCTTCACAGCGTGCCTTGAGCGGGGCCAGTTTCCCACTTTGTGGAAATCTGGTCGTCTGGTCCTGCTCAGGAAGGCGGGGCGCCCTGCGGACTCGCCGTCCGCGTACCGGCCCATAGTGCTGCTAGACGAGGTGGGTAAGCTGTTTGAGTGGATTATCGCTGCTCGCCTCGTCAGCCACTTGTACAGAGAGGGGCCGGACCTGGACGAAAGCCAGTTCGGCTTTCGGCATGGGCGCTCTACCATCCACGCGATATCGCAGGTGAGAGTCCTGGCGGAGGAAGCGGTGTCCCGGGGTGGGGTGATGTTGGCGGTGTCCTTGGACATTTCCAACGCCTTCAACGCCCTGCCCTGGAGTTGTGTTCGGGAGGCACTGCGGTATCATCGAGTGCCTCCCTACCTCCGCCGCATCATCGGGGCTTATTTGGCGGAGAGGTGAGGTGTGTCCCCTACGTGGGACGTGATGGCGTCGAAAACCAGCACCGCATGTCGTGCGGTGTTCCGCAGGGCTCGGTCTTGAGCCCGCCCCTGTGGAACATCGGGTACGATTGGGTGCTGAGGGGCGAACTCCAACCGGGCGTAGACTTGACGTGTTACGCGGACGATACGCTGGTCACCGCCCGGGGGAGTTCGTACAGGGAGGCAGCGTTGCTGGCGACGGCTGCGGTCTCACAGGTGGTGAGTCGCATACGGCGCCTTGGCCTGGAGGTGGCCCTCAACAAATCGGAGGCCATGGTCTTTCATGGCCCCCGGCGGGCGCCACCACCCGATGCCCACATCGTCGTCGGGGGGGCTCGAATCGCTGTCGAGTCAACCATGAAGTATCTGGGATTGGTGCTCGACAGCCGGTGGGATTTCGGCCCCCACTTCCGGCGGTTGGCGCCCAAGTTGTTGGGCGCGGCTGGGGCGCTGTCAACGCTGCTTCCCAATCTGGGGGGCCCGAGCGCTGCCTGTAGGCGGCTCTACGTGGGGATCGTGCGATCGATAGCCCTGTACGGGGCCCCGATCTGGGCGGCTGACCTGACGGCCGGCAGCATCGCTGTTCTGCGAAAGCCGCAGAGAGCGATGGCCGTCAGAGTCATCAGGGGGATCGCACGATCTCCTACGAGGTGGCTTGTGCACTGGCCGGATCCCCGCCCTGGGACCTGGAGGCTAAGGTACTCGCGTCACTGTATCGGTGGCGCGAGGAAGCGCGGGCGCGGGGCGAAAGGCTGATGCAGCGACACATGGAGTTGCGTCAGTCTCAGCTTCGTGAGGTCCTGGTGGCGGAATGGCGGGACAGGCTTTCACGCCCTACAGCCGGCCTCATTACCATCGAGGCGGTCCGGCCAGTGCTCGAGCGCTGGCTCGGGAGGAGGCACGGCTCCCTGTCGTTTCGGGTGACGCAGGTGCTCTCGGGGCATGGTTGCTTCGGGAAGTACCTGTGTCGCATAAACAGGGAGCCGGACGCCCGGTGTCACCACTGCGTCGACTGCCGGGAGGACACGGCGCGGCATACGCTGGCAGAGTGTGCCGCTTGGGAGGAGCCACGCCGTGCCCTCATCTCTGAAGTAGGCAGTGACCTGTCGCTGCCGGCTGTAGTCGAGTCTATGGTCGGCAGCGCGGAGTCCTGGGACGCGGTGGTATCCTTCTGCGAAACAGTCGTCTCGCAGAAGGAGGCTGCGGAGAGGGAGAGGGAGATCTCATCCGCTAACCCGATCCGCAGCAGACGCGCCGGGCGTCGGCGGAGGGCAGACAACGCCCTCTTCCAGCCCCCCTAAATGGGTCCAGGGGCGACGGACTCGGGGACGTCCGTCGCCCCCCACATATCAGGACCCGAGGTGGTGGCGCGTAGTGTTCCACGCGCGCCCCTCTTAGACGTCGCGGGGGAAGTCCAACACCTCACTCCCCCCCAACTCGAGGTCGTGGCCCGCAGAGGCGGGCCGGCACTAGCCGGGGGTTGCGGAAGTATCGTTGTTCCCGTGATCCCCGGTTTAGGTGTGAGACGGAACACCGGGGTGGTTTTTAGTCAGTAAGAATCTGACAGACCCCTCCGCCCTCCCCAGGGCGGAGGACATCCAAAGAGGATTTTCCACCCCGGAAAAAAAAAAAAAAAGGGATGGAGTACTACATTCCATTCTCTGACGTAGCGCTGTCCGGTGTTGAACGACCATGGTTTGGTGCCGAGTGCAACCGCGCAAATGCAGTTAAACACAAGGATTACCTGGCATGGGTCGACGCTCGTGTGCACAAAGCGAATGACGTTACTCAGAAGAAGAGAGCCTTCAATAGGGCTACCAAGTCCTGCAAAAAGGCGATGCGAAGGGCACGTTTTGACCATATTAGCAGAATCGGGAACAAACTAGCTTCATACCCTGCTGGTAGCAAAGCGTTTTGGTCCCTGGCTAAGTCGGTTGAATCAAACTTCTGTCACCCTTCACTACCACCACTGCTGAGACCAGACGGGTCACTGGCCCACTCCGCCGAGGACAAGGCAAACTTGTTTGCCTCCCTTTTTGCGGAATCTTCACGTCTGAACTCTGATGGCGCGCGGCCCCCTCCGACTTCTGTTGGATGTGGGACGAGTATGTCGGATATTCGCATCCATCAGAGGGAAGTCTTTAGGGTGTTGCGTAACCTTGACGTGAACAAAGCTAGAGGCCCCGATGGGATACCGGCAATTGTACTAAAAACTTGTGCGCCTGAATTGTCTCCAATCCTGACACGCCTATATCGCCTTTCGATAGTGACTGGAAAGGTGCCGAAGGCTTGGAAGCAAGCTAACGTTCAGCCCGTGCCCAAAAAGGGTAGTCGGGCTGACCCGGCCAACTACAGACCCATCTCGGTAACGTCCATCCTCTGTAAGAGTATGGAACGTGTGCTGAACAATAAGCTCCTGGCATACCTAAAAGACAACGATATCCTCAGTGACCGCCAATACGGCTTCCGCCGAAATCGGTCAACTGGGGATCTTCTAGCGTATGCCATTCACATCTGGAGTGAGGCCATCGAGAGGCATGGGGAAGCGCTTGCTGTCTCCCTTGACATCTCGAAGGCTTTCGACAGGGTCTGGCATGAGAGCCTTATTGGTAAGCTTCCTTCCTTCGGTCTGCCTAGTGGTCTGTGTGATTGGATTGCTGACTTCCTGAGGGATCGGACAATCCGAGTGGTTATCGATGGCTGCTCGTCCGGTCAGTTAGGTATTAACGCCGGAGTCCCTCAGGGGTCGGTGCTCTCGGCTACACTGTTTTTGCTGCACATAAATGACCTGCTAAAACCCGGAACGCAGACGACAGCACGGTTGCTGAGAGATACGTGTCCGGCGCACGGGCTTCTGGGCCAGAGATCCGGTCTCTCCGGGAGGCCATGGTTGGGCGCTGGGCGATGCCAATCTAGTCAGTTTCAATGCTGCTAAGACCCAGGCGTGTCTTTTTTCCGCAAAAAAGAGCCTATTCCACCCGGCTCCATCTTTCCGTGGTTTAACCGTGCCGATAACGGACCATCTCGACCTTCTTGGTGTTACGTTAACATCGACCCTCAATTTTGGTCCTTTCATTGAGGCAAAGGCTCAGTTGGCTGCAAAAAAGTTGGGGATCCTTGCAAAGGTGAGACGGTACTTCACGCCTGAACAGCTGCTCAAATTGTATAAAGCGCAAGTTCGGTCATGCATGGAGTACTGCTCTCACCTCTGGGACGGATCTGCCAAATATCAACTTGATGCACTTGAGTCGATTGACAAACGGGCCAAGAGGCTTATCTGTAACGATGCACTGGTCGCCTCAAAGCTCCAGAGCCGACGCCGGGTGGCCAGTCTGTCGGTTTTTTATCGGTTACATTTCGGGGAGTGTGCGATGGAACTGCACAATTTGATTCCACCTAGCCCTTTTCATCACCGGACAACAAGACGTACGGCAATGCGCCACCGGTACATGGTGGACATCCCACCCATACGTACAAAGCGTTTTGCGAATACTTTCATTGTACGCACAGCTAAGGAGTGGAATTCCCTGCCGGAGTCTTTGTTTCCTGATAGCTACAACCTTGGGGTATTTAAGTCAAGAGTGAATAGGTTACTTCTAGGGAAGCGTGCTTCACCGTCGACCACATCATCACTTACCATCAGGCGAGATAGTGGTCAAACGCGAGCCTATAGATAAATAAAAAAAAAAAAAAAAAAAGTAAGTAAAGTAGGTAGAGTAAGTAGAGTAGGTAGAGAAGGTAGAGTAAGTAGAGAAGGTAGAGTAAGTAGAGTAAGTAGATTAGGTAGAGTAACTAGAGTAGGTAGAGAAAGTAGAGTAGGTAGGGTAGGGAGGGTAGGCAGGTTAGGCTAGGCAGGGTAGGCAGGATAAGCAAGGCAGGGTAGCCAGGGTAGGCAGAGTAGGTAAGGAAGGCAGGGTAGGTAGGTAGTGCTAGGTAGATTGGTAGCCAGTAGACGGGAGCGAAGCCGCGGGAGTTAGCTAGTTTAGATATAAATTTACCACAGAGGTATAATGTCTCCAATTAAGTTTAATATAAAATATATGCAGTAGATTGAAAAAGGTACTGGCGTGGTACGAGTACTGGCTGAGAAAAAAAATCGGCGTATAAAACCAATTAGGTGAAAAAAATGCCCCGCATTTTGTACCATTGTAAAACTTTGATAGGTAGGTACTTCATATTTAGCAAGAAAAGTTTAAAAAAATGGAAATAGATGAGAGGTAGATTGGTAGTTGAAAGAAAAGTAGATTACGCACCTCGCTAAAGTGAGTAATTAATGCACTCGTGTTAATTTAGTGCCCTCGCGTGCGCTCGGGCACCAACATAACACTCATGCATCAATAACTCACTTTGCGCTCGATGCAACAATCTACTATTAGTTCTCGACATAAAACATTTTTTTTGGTTATGTTGGTAAAATGAGTTTAGTTGTTAGGACTGCATTAAAAATATATTGACATATGTTCTGTTTCGTGGTCTAATAGTTTTTTTTCTGAGATTAAAGGGCTTTTAGGCTTAGGGTTTTTCTTGATAGGGCGACGCAATTTATATTTTCTAAGATAATTTCTAGAGGAAATCGTTCGAATTGTGTTGGATTACATTGCATTGTGTCTATGCCAACGAACTTGCACCAATCAGTGCGATATAAATCAGGAATCATCAGGGGAGTCGCTTAGGCTAGTTTGGTATTTTGGCTCTTGATTTAATTACATAATTGATGAACCTGAAAGAAACTTAAAAGAGAACGGATTCCACTATATAATGCAGTCCACCTAGTTTCTAGTAAGGTATCAAAAACTTCATAATTTATTCATGTAGATAGCATTTTTTACGTTCAATGACAAAAAGTCTTATAGACAGTCTCATTTTAACATAATATCGAAGCCACCCTTCCCCTTATCTACAATTTGTATGAAACATGAGCAGGTCAAGACATTCAAAGGCAGAAAAATGACCCGTTTTTTTGTCCCGATTTTCCTAATGTCCCTCCTACAAGTCGTTAGGCCTTTTTTCAAATATTCGATTATAAGAGCCGGTAAACGTCCGCGATTAAGATGTCTTAGTCGCTAATTTGATTGCGGCCTTTAAGAGTCTTTATTTAAGCATATTTTGATTGATGTAATTACGCTTGACGTTTATTAGACTAAGGCACTTCATTAAGAACGGTAAGTACTTAATTAAGGTTTTTAATGAGAGATTTTGATGTTGGTTGTAGAAATTATTGTTTCAAATGTGAATTATGGTTTTAAGGAAAATTGCTGGTTTAAATGTCAAAATTCTGAACAAAATATTTTTTTAAAGATTTTCCGCAATATGTGTTTTGTGTTTTTAATTAAGAACGTTAAACATTTAATTCGTGGAAGAGATTTGTTATCAAAGCCAGTATTATTCAAAGTAATCATAATATTTCTTTATTAACATTTTGTTTGCGTGCTAAAATGAGGAGCTCGTGGCTAAATAATAACAGCCGCACGGGTCGATCTTTAAGGTTAAGCAACGCTTGCCGAGGTCGGTCCGTGGATGGGTGACCATTTCAACATACCGAGATTCCTCTGTGCCACGGAAAGCACGTTAAACCGTTGGTCCTGGCTATCGCTACGGACAGTCAGAAGCTTGAGATCTGACACCAGTCTTGCCAAGGGGTACCGTGGTACACAGTTACTGGGTTGTGGAGGTCAGATAGGCAGTCGCTCCATGTAAAACACTGGTACTCAGCTGAATCCGAAAGGACTGGAAGCCGACCCCAACATTTTCAGGCGAAGGCTAGGCAGATTGATTTGCGTGCAAAAATCTTGGCTAATATATATCAGCGTCTTTGTTTCCTATCACCCCTATCCTCCAATAACCTATCAGCCTTCAAGGCAAGAGAACAATAAGCAAAGGCATCTTCTGCGATCGCTCGTGTCAACGTAGAACTCATCAATCGCTTTCCATCAGGCGAGATACAGGTCAAGAGAATGCTCATTGTCATAAATAAATCAAAAATAACAAAAAAAATAAACCGACTTCCAAAAAAAACAACTCTACAAAGCGAAAAATAACTTTCTTTTCGGAAGTCGTTGTCTTTGCTACCTATTGTTTTTTTTCGTTTATATACTGACTTCCAAAAAGAAAATTATTTTTCGCTTTGTAGTGTTATGTTTAGGAAGTCGGTTAGATTTTTGGGTATATTTTTTTTCTGTTTTTAGTTTTAGTACCTTATAATTACCATGAAAATACACATTATTAAGGATAACTCAAAAACTACGAAGATCTTGATCAAATTTAAATGGGACCACATGAATACCAGCTTTCAAATAAAAAAAAGAATCATCAAATCATTCGACCTACTAAAAAGGTCTCAGGGTCTCATAAACATAAAAAAAAACAGTAGAATTGAGAACTTTCTCCTTTTTGAAGTCGATTAAATTATGAAAGATTTTAATTCAGAAAAGTCAAAAAGTCAAACATATTTATTTAGGCCAATAAACGGCACTTTTGAACGTCACATAAATTAAAATTAAAATTTACAAGTAATAAAAAAAAAAGATACTACCGTGCATTCGGTAAGTAGATTGTTATGGAGACGAACGCACAAGAAACTCCATACTAACTCTTTTAAAAAAAAAAAATAGTTTGACAAAAAAAAATACATAGAAACTCTGATTGATTAATTAATTTCATCAAAAGATGAAATAAATTATTTATCAGATGAAGTAATTGCTATATTAACCAAGGATTTAATATAGCAAGAAATGGGACGTGGGAAATCAGTTATTTTCTGAGAACCAACCTCCTACCTACGTAGATTATTTTCGGGCACCTTATTGTCTGAAGATTTTTTCGTGGAAGGAACGATACAAAGGCTGTAATCAGGACATTATAATGATTTCTGATAGTTGTTGGATCCCTTTTTTTGTAAGAGTTGACCAAAGAGACATTTTATAACGATTGTCAAAAGTCCAAAATGGATTGTCAATGTGACATTTTGATTTTGATGATTGTTCACTGGAAGAATGTCACTTTGTCTGGACCTCTGGAAGGCCATAGCTATACAATATATGTTTTAATAACAAAATTTTATATTAAAATAATATACATATATGTATATTTAATATTAAAAGTTATAATGAATATAAAACTAAAAGAGCTTTTTTTTTTTGTTCACAGGTGTCATCTAAGAAATCTATCGGATAAGGTATGTTTAGCTTTAGAAATAGTACTTTAAATATATATCTACCCAAATAATTACATGCAAAATAAAAGTACAAACGAATACTATTATAGGCAAGTTAAATTTAACACATCTTATAATAATGTTTTCAGTAAACCACGTCCTGTCAAAGAGGAAAAGATTTCTTAATATATACCCTAGGTCAACGATCTATATTATATAACATCAACTTTGAAGCCCGTCCCAGGAATTCTAGCAAACCTTTTTTTATGTATACTTCTATAGGTACTGAAGTAGCCTTCCTTATCTACACAGCCTTTTTAAAATACCTCACACATGGAAGTATGAGGTAACAGGTATTACTAGCGTATTTTTCAGGTAACTTGAATACTCTTTAGACCAAATATATCGGGGAATATATTAGGTTTTTATACGCCCTTTAATGTGTTTTGTTCGGAAAACGAACAATCCCTAAAGGTTTCATATTACGTCCTGCATTTTTTGTAGAAATAGGCTGACAATATGGGACATTAAAATATGATACAGAAAATGGAATTTATTACTAAGCGAACTTTCTGATGGTTCGACGCGATTCAATTTATATCATACAAGTAACTTTTACTAAGCACTTCAAAGCAAGAGATTTAGCTTGTGAGCAGTAAAAGGCTCTAGATAAGTATTATTCGATGTCAGCGATGGCAATGTTCGAAATTCCAAATTGCAAGGGATTGATCACGTGATATTTCGATAGTACTTGACATTCCTTCATTTTTGTCATTTTACCTATCGCTATCCGCTATCGCATCGCTTTTGTTCATTGAATGTCAGTTGCCTAGAGCCCAAGGTTTATTATGGTTTATTAAGGTGTATTATAGGTTTATTAACGTGACGCGTCCATGAACTATCAATCTCAAATCTTGTCCAATTGTCGAATCACCGCGTGAGGAGTTTCCAAAACTGTTACTTTTTCGAAATTCAATCTCGTCATTCTAATACAGTTTTGTCGCTGTCTCTACCACCAGTATCGTTTACACATCAACTTACCTTTGTGACAAATCTCGCGTCGGTGTCGACATTACCTGACGAGTCTAACGCTTACACGCCTACATTACACCAGCAGAGACCGAGACATGTGTCACGGTCTCTGTCTCCAGTCTCGCGTCGCGGCGCAAACTCCCACTTCACTTCAAAAACCATGTTACCAAAACCGTTACTTGACTTATTAGCTTATTCAAAATTTTAATACATTTTCGACGCTGTCTGTACTATTTGTAGATATCCTTAGCACGTCAACTAACCTTTGTGACATATCTCGCATCGGTGTCGACATTACCTGACAAGTCTAACGCTTACACGCCTACAGTACACCAGCAGAGACCGAGAAATGTGTCATGGTCTCTGTCTCCAGTCTCGCGTCGCGGTGCGAACTCCTTTTCACTTCAAAAACCATTACTTTTACCATTAGCTTTTTCGAAAGTTTAATACATTTTCGACGCTGTCTGTACTATTTGTAGATATCGTTAGCACGTCAACTAACCTTTGTGACATATCTCGCTTCGGCGTCGACGTAACATGACAAGTCTAACGTTTGGCGACGACATTCATTCCACATTACAAGCCCAGATAACGTGTAATGTCACAGCAATAAGCATTGCTTTTTATTTATATTTGGTTCGAAATCTGTTCAGTGTTATTATGTAGGAGGTACCTACGTTTATTGATTGAAAAAGTTGTTTGTATTCTTAATTTAAAATAGGTTTTTGAAACTTTTATGAGTCCTCCAGTCCTGAGAATCCACAGGATAAAAAATAATTATACATGGTATTATTTCCGTTTTGCAAGATTGTATTTATTTTTCATGTGTCCCGGTGTCTGTAATCATATCTTGCAGTTCAATTTGACCCCTTTCCCGGTGTTGGATTCAGCTGCAATTTTAATTTAAAAATATTTTCTATATTTTAGCTTGTTTCAATCTGTACTTACTTACGTGTTAGATGCCAAAACAATTTCCAAGAGAATATACGTAGATACTTAGTGTAAAAGTTTGATCGAATTCGCCCAAAACAGTTAATTGTTTTTTTTTAAACTTATCTGTTCTCAATTTTTTTTATCGTTGACAGTTGAAATAATGTTTAACAGATCATAAAAAAATTGTGAAGTACTTAGCATTTTAACTCGGTGTGGGAAGATAAAACAACTAAATAGTATTTCTTATTTTTTTACTTTAGACACAGATAATATAATAATAGGAGCTCGTGGCTAAATAATAGCAGCCGCACTGGTCGATCATCAAGGTTAAGCAACGCTTGCCGAGGTTGGTCCGTGGATTGGTGGCCATTTCAACATACCGAGTTTCCTCCGTGCCTCGGCAAGCACGTTAAGCCGTTGGTCCCGGCAGTCATTTGAAGATCTTTGACAGTCGTTATGGGTAGTCAGAAGCTTGAGATCTGACACCAGTCTAGCTAAAGGGTACCGTGTTACCCAGTTACTGGGTTGTGGAGGTCAGATAGGCAGTCGCTCCATGTAAAGCACTGGTACTCAGCTGAATCCGGTAAAACTGGTAGCCGACCCCAACAACAGTTGGGAAAAAGCTAGGCAGATGATGATGATGATTTTTTATATTTAAGCTTGTTTCAAACTGTTCTAAAACTGTTAGATGCCAAAACAATTTGCAAGAGAATATACGTAGATACTAAGTGTAAAAGTTTGATCGAATTCACCCAAAATAGTTAATTGTTTTTTTTTTACCTGGTCGTTCCTAACCTTTTTTTTCCGGTTTCGTTGACAGGTAGAATTGTAATGTCTAACCGATCATAAAGAAATTGTGAAGTACTTACCATTTTAAATGGGTGTGAGAAGATAAAACAACTAAATATTATATCTTATTTTTTTACTTTAGACACAGATAATATAATACTTGAATACTTTAGATAAATAAATGCTTTACCTGTTAGATATTGTTTTAAAATTGTCACCTAAATGGAAGAAGTCATTGGCGCCTAAAATACAGAGCCTGCTAACCTAGCACAGGAGTCAGGGCTTTTCCTTTTATCAAAGTGTAACCAACAAAAAAAAAAGAATCGGCTTTGATATAATTTTACCTGACTGCAAGGAAACGGTTATTAACTGACTTGTCGTAATGAGTGAATGAGTTAATACACGTAAAATACATTTGATACGTCTCATAGTTACCACCACATATATAAATTTAACTAAATGACGCAATTGTATGTACATCGCGTGTTAAAAAACGGAGTAGAATTACGATCAATTATCGTACTTAGAGATTTTCATTTAGCATTATCGGCACCGGAAATCTACCGAAATCTAGAAAAATGCCTAATTATACCACATTGAGCTGTAAATACTGAATAGAAAAAGTTGGCCGGAATGTTTTTTTCAGTGGTAAGTAAATTTGTTTTTAAATTGTGTGTGAAAAAGTGGCACGCTTGATTTTCCTACAGATGGAGGGACTTGCGTTATCTAGTCAGATTTATGTCTGTGGTTAACACTATATCCGACAACTAGTCGGCAATTCCCTCTTGTTAATTTGCGGAATCAATACAATGTACCAATTAATTTTAGCACTAAACATTGATTTAATGTTTAATTACATCACAGAGTATAATTATAACATTTTAATTAGCAGTTAGCTTTGATTGGCAACAATATAACAATGTTTATTTAGCTTCTGTATCAGTGGCGTTACAATAGGGTGGCAAAGAGGCCCCCGGCTTGATGGGCCTCCAGCCCGAGCAGTCTCCCGGTTCGATGGGCCCCCAGCCCAAGAGACAAAGTAGTTTTTTTTTTAAATTTACGACTTAGATTAAATTAAGATAAGACCGTGCACAGTGCAGAAAAATAATAATGAGAGCTAACCCCAACAAGTAAATGGGATAAGATCGTGGTAAGAAGAAGAAGACAAAAATAACCAAAAATGCACACAGTAATTATAATAGTGTTGATAAGTAAACATGAGCACGGATTTTTTTTAAATATTGTTTTATAAAAAAATAAATAAAACGGCAAGCTTTTTACGTTTAGGGGGGGGGGGGGCATCCGAGGTAGAGGCCGATCTCCAACTTCGTGATGGTATGACGAAATTGGAGGAAAGACTTGCTATCGCGACAATCCAACAGACAAAAAAAACAAGACAATTTATCCTGGCGCCATAAAATGATGAGAGCCGACCCCACCTAAATTGGGATAGTGCTACGAGGAACGAAAGGAAGGCCCATCCGATTTATTTGCTACAGGCCTCAGATACACGGGTATAGTTACGCCACTGTACGGTATATTTTATATTTACCACATTAATTCATACTGTGGTTGTTTAGTTGCTGTTATTATATAATGTTATAAATTAAACGTTTGTCTTTTGGGCTAATAATAATGTTTATAATAAATTCCTGGTATGGTTAGCAGAGTGGCCGGTACGGTTATCTATGTATCTCGTGTAAAAAATCCGATCTATGTTCGTGATTTGAGTGCCGAGTTCCATCCGAATTAAAAATGTTCTGAATTATGACAGATAGAGTTCGAATTAGTTTGGATGTAGTAAGTAAGCATCCCTACAAGAAGTACTTAGGAACTACGGCTACTTAGGAACCGAAATTACTCGGATTCGGATCGGATGTACTGCGTAACCGCCCTTACAGTTTCGATTTTTGCACCGATCTACCACGTCTTGCAGTACATTTAGCTAACTACTAGGTACTTACAAAAGCCAAATATAATAACATTAATAACATAATTTAATCTTAATGAAGATACCTCAATCATCTTCTTAATAATTACTTATTTACTATTCCTATTCAATCAATATATCATACCTATAAACACAGACATAATTATAATTATACATCCAATTTAACATTTATAATATTTTTTATTAGCATTTTGATACTATGTAATGCCTTGAAATGCTACTTAGCCTTCTTCCTCTCTCCTAATTTTTGCGGTGCCCGACGGGTTCCATATTGATATTAAACCATGTCTATAACATCTATGTAATACATATGGAATGCAATAAAGTATTGAGTATTGAGTAACTTGATTAGATAAGCGGTCTGTCTAACTTTTTAATAAGTTTATAAATTATACGAAAAAATATGTCTCCGATTGGCAAATCGGATTCTGGGTTATCTAAAAGAAAAATTTACAACTAGATACCCCTCAAAAACGTTATTTGTAGTGGGTACCTAATAGGCTCGTGTATTTCCTTAAAGAGTGTTTTTACAACGTCAATTCAAACAGATACATTTGCACATAACATTGTAGTCTTTATTCATAGATTCGCGGTTTCTTGGAAATTGTTTCATCTGTGAAGCAATTTGGAAACAATTTCTATGAAAACGCGTCGTTACATCGTAGTCGAATGCCTCCCGCCTTAACTGGCTTTCCCTTCCTTATTGTCCCTATTCAGAGACTCTATATAAGTGACATTCTATCAACCAAAGCTTCGCGGTATAGCTATTGGAATAATGACAAATATGACAAATGTAAAGTGCTATACTTAGAAAGTTCACGTCACCAATACCGAACATTTTAGCATTTCGACCATTGCCTTCGCGGATAGCATGACATTTTGTCAAGAGCCTCAGAATACCATCAAATCTATTTAACAAGTGAAATTTACCAAACATTTTAACAAACTAAAATAAAACCCGCGACACATTTTATTTCATGCTACCTACATAATGTATCTAATAGTAGACATGCGTCGATCGACAATCTATTGAACACGTAATTATGACACGATATCTTGCGAAAAAACTCCGATTCACACAGTAAAACGCCCATAGCTTTAGAACGGCAGAACCGATTTGCTTCAAACATAGCTAAGAACACTCTCGAAAAATTCACCATTCAATTAAAAAAAACCGAAATCAAAACCGAGATACACAAATACACACAGGTACACATGTAAAACTTATAACACCGCTCTTTTTCCGACGGGTTTTAATAAGCCCCGACTTGAACTCAAAAATTCTTGCGACACAGCACACCCCTAGCTCCATTTAAAGTTGACGTTGTTACACATCGCGAGGTCGCGACAGTTCAACGGACTTACAGCACTGTTTAGCGCGTACTACATACATACCATATAGTTCCATAATTAGGTCACGTCGTACTCCAGCCTTTGTAGTACTGTTACAGGGAATGTATTTCTGTTTGTAGGAATGATCTTGTTTTTTACACGAGTGTTACAGAGAGGCGTTTAAAGAGCCTTTAAAGCTGAAGTTTTGTGGTAAGCATGTCTGAAGCACCCAGTATGCGTGTCGATCATCCAGGCCAGGAAAACTTGCCGAAGTAGGTCCGTGAAAGGCTTAGCGGGATTCCACCGTGCTTCGGAAAGCACGCCGTTCGCAAGCTCAACAAATTAACGAAGTGCCAACGTCCCGGCTGTCATTTGTAGATCTTTAATTGTCTTTACAGATATCAGTGATCAGAGGCTTTAGACAAGTGGCATTCGATGTTAGCGATAGTGGTCAAGCGCAAGCCTATAAAAAAGAAAAAAAAAAACTATCTTCTTCGCTGAAAAAAAAAAACAAACTTAAGTGGCAGTGGGCAGGACACATTGCTCGCAGAACAGATGGCCGATGGAACTGAAAAGTTCTGGAATGGCGACCGCGAACCGGAACACGATGCGTTGGAAGGCCTCCCAGGCCGGAGTGGGAGTTGAAGTTTGTTTTTTTTTCAGCGAAGGAGATAATAGATTTTTTCAATTTATTGTTTACGGGCTTGCGCTCGACCACTAACTCACCTGATGGTAAGCGATGATGTGGTCGACGATGAAGCACGTTTGCTTGGAAGAAACATATTCACTATTGACTTAAAGACTCCCAGGTTGTAGCTATCAGGTAATACATACTCCAGCAGTGAATTCCACTCCTTTGCTGTATGCATAATTATTATTTGAATATGATATAAATTGTTAGCTAACGTCGTATTAGTTTTGTAAGATTCATAAATATTCTGTGGAAAACATCGTTGATTGTACATTTGTCGCACTGTTTTATTAATTTTATTATTTATACTGTACTGTGTAACCGTTTGTTTTCCCTAATAAATAAAATAAAAGCACATGTTACCTCGTAATTGATCTAGAACACTGTCCCCACTACACAATAATCTTGATTATATATGAAGTGTGATGAGGTTTCTCATTTTACATGCCGCGACAGCTTTGTATAGTTCTCGCCAAACTTCTTGGCCGTGCAGTAGTAAATCTCATACGAAAACAATACCGTTTCGTGCCTTGCACATCGGAAAGCCAACTTCAGGCCCAGAAGTTTGGCGAGCACTTTACGTAAGAAATTAAAATATCTAATTTATAATCCTAATTAATTACTATGTTATTTAGCATCATGTATCATTCGTAAGCATCAGGTTTAATTATTATTAAGTACTAGCGGTCCCCCGCGGCTTCACTCCCGTAAACTGGCTACCTACTACCCTAACCTACTCTATCTTACCTACCGACCAACCAACCTATCTTACCTATCTACTTACTCTACCTGCCTACTTATCTACCCTACCTACCTATCCTACCAACCTACCCTACCCTACCTACCTACCCTACTTAACCCACCTACCTACTTACTTACTTACCCTACCCTACCTACCAACCTACCTACCCTACCCTACCTACCAACTTACCTACCCTATCCTACCCTAGCCTACATACCTACCTACCCTACCCTATTTACCTACCTATCCTACCTACCTACCAACCAACCTATCCTACCTATCTACTTACTCTACCTGCCTGCTTATCCACCCTACCTACCTATCCTACCAACCTACCCTACCCTACCTACCAACCAACCTATCCTACCTATCTACTTACTCTACCTGCCTACTTATCTACCCTATCTACCTATCCTACCAACCTACCCTACCCTACCTACCAACCAACCTATCCTACCTATCTACTTACTCTACCTGCCTACTTATCTACCCTACCTACCTATCCTACCAACCTACCCTACCCTACCTACCTACCCTACTTTACCCACCTACCTACTTACTTACCCTACCTACCAACCTACCTACCCTACCCTACCTACCAACTTACCTACCCTAGCCTACCCTAGCCTACATACCTACCTACCCTACCCTACCCTACCCTATCCTACCTACCGACCAACCAACCTATCCTACCTATCTACTTACTCTACCTGCCTACTTATCTACCCTACCTACCTATCCTACCAACCTACCCTACCCTACCTACCTACCCTACTTTACCCACCTACCTACAAACTTACCCTGCCCTACCTACCAACCTACCTACCCTACCCTACCTACCAACTTACCTACCACACCCTACCCTAGCCTAGATACCTACCTACCCTACCCTACCCTACTTACCTACCTAACCTACTTTTTTGTTTTTGGTACTTAATGTAGCCTATGTCCTTTCTCAGGATAACATCTATCTCCTTGCCAAATTTCATTTAATTCCGTTCAGTGGTTCAGGCCTGAAAAGGTTACAGACAGACATACAGACAGAATTACTTTCGAATTAATAATATTAGTATAAATTTTTACAGCTGACAAATCTGACTTTTCAGATTATCACGACTATAACTAGATTTAGAAACGGTTTGAACTTATTTGTTAAAGTATTTGATATCGACAGGTATGAAATTTGTTACATGGAGAAGTCTAACTAAATGGATTATCCAATTTCACTAATAAGATGTAGGTGGATTTATCCTGGGCTTGGCTGGGGTTTCAAAGGTAATTCAGTATAGTATAGGGTTTTCGTGTTGAGAATATGAGTGTTACAGAATTTGTAACCGCATATTGTGTGTATAGAAACACTTCATCATATGCCTAGCCTTTTCCCAATTGTTATTGGGGTTGGCTTCCAGTCTTACTGGATTCAGCTGAGTACCAGTGTTTTACATGGAGTGACTGCCTATCTGACCTCGACAACCCTCTAACTGGGTAACACCATACACGTTGGCAAGACTGGTGTCAGATCTCAAGTTTCTGACTACCCGAACGACTATCAAATATCGTCAAATAACAGCCGGGACCAACGGCTTAACGTGCTTTCCGAGGCACGGAGGAGACTCGGTATGTTGAAATGGTCACCCATCGACGGACCGACCTCGTCAAGCGTTGCTTCACCTTGAAGATCGACCCCTGCGGCTGTTATTATTTAGCCACGAGCTCTTCCATATAGAAACACTTAATAAACTATTTTAGAAAAAAATTGTTGCCTGTCAATGTACAAACCCATATTTCTGCAAAAAAAAGAGCCTTTAAAAAAATAAACATAATAACATGTTGTAGACCCGGGATCCGAACCCACTTAACCATTTGACTAATGGAGCGGTTAACCGAAAATGGGTAACCGGGAAAGCTACGTCAAAATGGTCGGAACATGGTTTCGGCACAAATTAGCATAAGCTGTGAAATTCTGTGTGTCAACAAATATATATATCCCATTCATTTTATTGTAGGAATACTTAAAAATATGTTTGTATGTTTGTCCATCAATTACGCGTAATTGGCTGAACGATATTGGATAGATAGATAGATACATACATCATTTATTCAGTGCACACAAAAGACACAGCACAACACAAAAAATCACAATTCAATAATTTTCATTTACGTGTGGGTATGTGAAAAAAAAAGGTGCCAAAATACAAAAAAAAAATAAAGAAGAAGGAAAAACAACATAATACAAATCAAAGTGTCACAAATAACATACCTACTTCAAGTGCGGTGTGCGTCTCAAGGTTGCACCAAATGGGAGTCCAGCTCAGCATGTGTCAGGCAAATATACCTGACGCTGATATTCTGCTGGATCCCTGCAGTGACATACTGTCGATGAGCAGTCGTAATATGTTGGTGTTATGACAGTGTGATGTGAGGTACATAGAAGCAATTGTTTTTTGATTGTGTTTGCTAACAGCATTCAAGGGAAATTCAAGGCATTGAATTTTTTTCATTGGAATTTGGGACTAACATAGACCATGTCTTAGGTCATAAGCACACTTTTTCATGACTGGCTCCTTAGCCTAGTAATCACAAGCACTACTACTGAGTATAGTGGAAGCATTTTTTTTGGTCTTTTGAATCATCCAATGGCTTCTCCCGCTCTTGGTGAAGCGGGAGAGCGTGTCAGACTTTTACTGACTAAACCCACCCGTGTCCCTTCAGTTGCTTTTGCCAGGGTCGCGGTAACTCTCTTTCAAATGTACCCGCGACCCATACAGGCATAGGCCCTAGCGGACCCCGTCAGTTATTGCTGACATCTCTCTAAGGCGTGCGTAGAACACGCACCGTCACTCGGGCCTGGTCCTTATTGGACGGCTAGCTACCCATTACTCACCGTCTGCAAGCCCGCGCCTTCAGTGGCCGGGAATCTGCCTGAGACTCCCGATGCCCAGGGTGTCTCCTGCGGTGGCTAGGGCGTGAGGGCTTCTCTGTTTTTGGTTTCGATGCCTGGGTTGGCAAACTGTTATCGGTTTATTTCATTTGGAATTTTAAACTGCAGTTCGGAGTCTATATAAATGGTCGGTTGATAGCAATAGCCTCCTGTTGTATGGGACTTAAATATACCTGTAGGCAACTCATTTCGCATTATCTCTGCACTAAATTTATTTTCTATGTCTCTTATGTTGTGTTAGCTGTAGTTTTATTTGTTATCTGTGGCATGCGACCTCGCAGCCTCGCATTGCGCCATTATTGCTGTCCTTGTCACCCTTGTGCGTAGGTACCATATCGTCTTTGTTACTCTGTCGCCAACGTTGGCACTCTTGGCAACGCCACGACAAGCGCCGGCGCAGGGAACAAGCCAGTCGCCAGATATTCTATCTGCGAGTAGGATGCGGCCCCGTTTGCTCCATTGACGTTATGGGAGCCCTGTTTCACTTCTGCTCTGCACCTGGTTGTATGTAAGTAGTCTATTTATATATATATATATATATATTATTTAAAGTGGTGTATTATATGTGTAAAATATAAATGCCACGAGTTTGCCAGTAATCTGGTATTGCTTTTCATTGTTTTTAAAATAATCCGGTCCCAATCGCAAAAATATCTAACTGGCGAAATTGGGGTGTCTTACAGATTTGGGTATCCTACAGATACGAGAGTCCTACAACCTACATCTTTGAAACACTTCGGGGACTTCAGGCGGAATAAAATCAAAACGTTTCTCTCAGAAAAAAAACACGCAACAATCATTCTAACTTGTTCACCATAAGGTACGCAATTGAAATTGCGTCGATAGGATCAAGCAAGTATTTTTTTAAGAAAATATCAAATGCTTCTTAAAAAAGTCAAATCGCGTCGAGCCATCCACGAGGTAGCTAAAACAACCGAAAACGATACGAACTTTGATTCCGAATATTTCCGATTCCTTTCAGTCTCTCAGAAACAACTACTCTCTCTTATTAGGTTATAGGCTCTTCCTATCTTCGGCCAGTAATGTTATCAATAAAGGTTTTATTTATTTAATACGCTATATAGAGGGGGAGCTGGCAAGGTTTTTGAGCAAGCATTTTTTAAGGGAAACGGTGACCAAGCTATTCCAAACCACTACCGCTCCTGAAAGCCAGAATCAATAGTGGCTAACACCAGAAAAGCGCCGAGGCAATGAAGCTTGTCGAGTTCTGGAGAAACGATTCAACTGTTTTACCTTCCGCTTCGAAATTAATCAGAAAAGAACAGTGGACAAGCATATTAGTTGCAAATAGTTGGTGCTAGCAGCCCTTAACGTGCAGGACCTTTCATCATATACCTACATCTGTCCCTTACGCACACTCAAAATAACCTTGCTCTAAGGGCTTATGGTCACCCCCCTGGATGTAACATAACATCAACATGATTTTATTCCCCAAAGGTTAGGCAGCGGGGCACCTATTTAGTACAACGACATTTCACCAATTATGTTCAAGTTCTATGTTAAAGGGGGGCGAGCATATCGCCAAATGTCTGCTTGGATATGCTTGCTCAAAAACCCTGCCAGCTCCCCCTGTATTACTTCTTCTGCGAAGCAATGACTAATAATCCGATATTGGGGGCTCAATGTCAGGACCCATTTATTCCTCAAATTGATCCTTTTGCCAGAACTAAGGATTCGGGGAACAGTTATTTTTTTGGCGGGGAAAAATCCGGAGTGTTTTTTTTGTACGTAAATTGAATGCGATTTCCATAGCAGCCGCTCGAGTGGAAAGTTTCAACAAAAATACTGAGTGCAAAAACAAATGTACATCGAATACGTTACAGGAGTTCGAGGGTAAAACTAAAATAATGGTAAAATAAAATAAACTTTGCTTGGTATTTGGATGTCAGGTTACTAAATCTAAAAGTATCAAAAAATGTCGACTCGTGATCATCGACATAAAGCTTTTTAATAAGCTGAGTAGATTAAACCGATTTACAGAAATAAATATCATTCTTTTACTTTTTGGCCTACAGTGGGACAACAAAAACCGGTATAGTATAAAAACGTTTTTAGTGTTATTTACCGTTGACTAGCCCGTCAAAGAAGTTCCCCAAACAAAAATACATAGAAATAGGTTTCATAACCGCAATCCTTTCAATGCATTATAATCAATTTGCCTAGCCTTTTCCCAATTATGTTGGGGTCGGTTTCCAGTCCTGCCGGATTCAGCTGAGTACCAGTGTTTTACATGGAGCGACTGCCCATCTGACCTCCACAACCCAGTGACTGGGTAACACTTTACCCCTTGGCAAGACTGGTGTCAGATCTCAAGCTTCTGACTGCCCGTAACGACTGTCAAAGATCTTCAAATGACAGCTGGGACCAACGGCTTAACGTACTTTCCAAGGCACGGAGTTATCTCGGTATGTTGAAATGTTCATCCATCCACTGACCGAACTTGTCAAGCGTTGCTTAACCATAAAGATCGACCCGTGCGGCTGTTATTATTTAGCCACTAACTCCTTTCAATTCCTTACACCTTTAAAAATTCAGGCAATTAAACTTCCCAGCAAAAACCTCGACCATAATTCCCCTAGATATGATTTCATAAATAAAATCGCTATGCACTTATACAGATAGTAGGCCAGCTAAATATAAAAGTGGGAATTCTCAAGCATTGCTCGTCGACTCATTTCAATTTGCAACGTTCGTCTTGTAATTTGAGCGCTATACTTACCGCGATAAAATTATGCAGAGTAGAATTACTGGATGTGGCTGGAGGGAGTGAGCGTGGTTGGTGTTTGAAATTTGTTGGGGCTGAGCGCGGTTTTGGGGTTGAAGTTGTAGTTGGCAATTTGCAGTAAGAGATTTATCTACGGTTTTTTTTGTGCAGATTGTTTCAACTGAAAAAATATTGTGAATTTTTTATTTTCTTCAGATCTAATTAATTTACTTTTTCTGTCGTCAGATATTATAGATATAAAAGAAAGAAACAATTTTTTTTTTTTAAACCACGTGATTTGAAAACTCGTTTCGCCTTTAAAAAAAAGAGGGAATACAGCATTAGAGTTTTACAGTTAACAATAACTTTTAAAACATTCCTGAAATTTCTGGCCTAGATTTTAAATAGCCTAGTCACCTGTTAAAATGTAGTAAAATATTCCATTTGCTAACTATCAAATTTACCGCACACAGAGCGTCCCCAAACCCCGTTCACAACCATAATTTATTAAAATAGATCGCATTAGTAGTTTGCAAGTTATAATTACACGAACTTAGTTACGCAGGGTACCACAGAATTAATAAGGAAGGCTAACTCCATACAACGAGCGAAAACGCACGCACACATTGACAAGCTTCACGTACAGCGAGTGCAAGCGCACTCACGACAGGCATTTGTTTGAGATCGCCGTACAAACGCGTGAATGTGTGCGTGATGACCAATGATATAGTAAACAGATATGTTATGAGCGCACGCATTGTGAAGACTCGAATACGTCCTAATTGGGACGTATATTCTTTAGTCTATGTCACGCATGGCGAAGAGCGATACGGTTTGATGAAACAAAAACAAAATTTAAAAAATGCCATCGTGTGTTTTTAGAAAGTGTACCAATTATGATACCAAAGTACATAAAACAGAAGGGATCTGATACCATAGGTAAACACGCATAACTACTCATTTTACAAACTATATCTATTATTTATTCTGGTATTTGGAGGTTAGAAGAAAGAGATGGTAAATACATTGGTGGCCAGTATAATGTTTGTTTACATTCACACGCAAGTGACAAACACTAGCTGTCTCTTTTTTTCTTGTTGGTTTTATCAAGCCATCCCTTTCGACTTGTAATGAAATGTCAGATGAATGAAAAGTGTGTGCGTGTACTGCCGCTGCGCGGAACACTTTTTTCGGTTGTTTTGTTTGTGTATAACGTATCTATTTACTAGAATATCTTTGGTGATGACTGTTTTTGTCCGATATATGGAGTTAGCTTTCTGTACGTTTCTATTCTGTAATTTTACCTGTTTAATCACACTCGCTCATATTTGATGTTGTTATTTGAGCGGTTTTCAGTTCAGGAGACTGATTTTATGTTGATTTTACTGCACGCAATCGAATATATCGTTAGAATTAAATCCCCTTGGGATACGGTTAATGCGAATAGTCTCGTACAACCACAATTTGTTTGCGATGGTATCTCGTAATAGCGTTGGTATAAAGATCTTTTCGAGACAAAAATTGCAACAAGCGCAGTATCCTAAGGGTACGAGAAACTAGGTTCGAGAAAAGTATTTAGTTATACCAAGGGAATGATAGCTAAATTCTGGGCCAAACATAATATTTCATATTTTCCAACAACACGCTAAGAAAAAGGAGAAGAAGATCTCAAGGGAACATTACACCAAGATAAAAAATAAACTATTTGTTAATCCTGACTAATAACTATCTGTGTGCAACATTTTACACAAATCCGTTCAGCCGTTTTTGCGTGAAACATTTAATACACACACATACACGACCAATATTAATTTTCATACAACTTTTGCCGCCCGCTGCTCGCATGTATTTGGCCAGTACAGTAATTTCAATTTATCTCGAAGAAGGTTGTCAAAATAAAGGTCAAATTTCCAAGTATATTTGAGAAAAATATTAAAAATGCTTTTCTCACATCTTGTATTCTAACATGATTTTATAACTAAAGTCAAACTTCAAAAAAAAACATACGAGAAACTCCTACTTTTTGGTAAGTCGGTTAAAAATAGAACGCTCTACTAAAGTTTCGTTTTTCAAAACCACGATATGAAGCCAATATCCACCGTGCTTCGAATTTCGTCTGTTGCGTCTAACAAAATTACCGTAAATCATATTATTACAATTAAATAACAGTATTTTATACTTCGTACGTAACTTCTACCTAGCTAAAGCTGGCTCAGTATTCTTATAATTGACTTAGACTCAACTAAGAATATTTGAACTATGTATGAAGAACTTAGATACTGCCAATACAACTTATTTAAGTTAATATAAGCTATTAAGAGCTGATCAAAGGATTAATCTAGTGTAAGCAAATATTGCTGAATCAAGTAAACCTAAGTTAGTAAATGTAAGTTAAGGAACCGTTATGAAGTTGCTAATTATTTTCATCATCTAAGAGAATTGCTAATGACTATTAAGGCCCAGATTTTTTTACCCGTATTTAACTCAACAATTGGTTAAAAATGGTAACTAATGGTTTAAAATTTCGGTAAAATGTGTTTTTATCTAGGCTTTTTGAAATTATATATATGATAGAAATAATTAAGTATACCTTTGCAGTCAATCATTTATTTATATCCCTACGAACACTTTTTTATTTTTTATTATTGTAATCTAAGCAACGCTTGACAACGTCGGTCCGTGGATGGGTGACCATTTCAACATACCGAGTTTCCTCCGTGCCTCGGCAAGCACGTTAAGCCGTTGGTCCCGGCTGTCATTTGAAGATCTTTTGACAGTCGTTACGGGTAGACAGAAGCTTGAGATCTGACACCAGTCTTGCCAAGGGGTACCGTGTTACCCAGTTACTGGCAGTCGCTCCATGTAAAACACTGGTACTCAGCTAAATCCGGTAAGACTGGAAGCCGACCCCAACATAGTTGGAAAAAGGCTAGGCACATTGATAGATTGTTGGGCTAGCCTATGACCACTATCTCGTCTGACGGTAAGCGATGATTTGGTTGATGATGGTTTTTGCTTGCCTACAGTAACTCGCCTTAAAGATTTTGCTGTTTCAAATATATTTTTCTTTGCCATTCACGCCACTAGAAAAGCAAAAAAAAAACGATTTAAAAGCCAAACAGAAAAAAAAATTACTGTATTGCACACAAATATAAAAAAAAAACAAATGAGTATGTTAGCTATGGTTGCGATTCTTGTTTCATTTCCCAATCACAATTAATTTGAGGTCCTGTGCAGCATGTCTTCTTCAATACCAGTACTTCTTTTCATGACCATACTTCTTCATCTTAATAGTCACCTTCTTTCTCACATAATTACACCAATTCAGATGCATATATATCAAATAATATAATAAGGTTTATCCGCGTGTCATAAGTAACCAGATATTGCTTTCAAATATCGCGTGGGTTCAACCGTAACCTTTGTCTTACGTTATTATGTGAAAATAAAAATGCCAGGTTTAATAAACATTTCGGCTTTTCTCTTTCAGCCTTCAATTCAAATAAAGAAAACAGACATGACATTGAATTTAACCTCATGAAATGTAACGATATAATTTTTGCTGGGGTATCCTCTTAAATATAACATACATAACATATTATCATGAAATGTAATAACATTGTTATCCGACTGCGGCGAAGCCAAAAAGAAGGGCAAATTTTAGCAGTCTATGTATGTATGTTCCTCCGTACCGCCTAAACTATCCGTCTGATTTTGTTGAATATGGTGTAAATCGATTAATTATTACGGCCCGGGTAACATGGCCTAAAAAAACGTCGTGTTACAGTTTTTATTAAACTCTTTGCTTGTTTTTCAAATTTAAGGCCTGTATTACTTAACATAAAAAACCGACAAGCTGGCTACTCGGCGACGATGTTCAATACTCTGGAGCTTCGACTTGACCAGCGCCTCATCGCCGATGAGCCTCTTGGCTCGCTTTTCGATCGACTCTAGTGCGTCAAGCTGGTATTTGGCAGATCCGTCCCAGAGATGAGAACAGTACTCCATGCATGATCGAACTTGCGCTTGATACAAATTGAGGAGCTGTTCCGGCGTGAAGTACCTTCTCACCTTTGCAAGGATCCCCAGCGTTTTGGCTGCCAGCTGAGCCTTTGTACTATCGAAACCATATTAATATTCATCATAATTAATATGAGGGTGTATCCGATACCTTTGATTCTAGTAATTAATGTTAATCAAAGCTATTTTAATTGCTCTCGTCAAAATTAAGCACCGAGGTTTGTATTGTCATGTGATATTGTTTGATAGTGGATTCGTGATTGGGGAAGTATATTATTTACTTGATTATTTGATGTTGGTTAATGGAGTTATTAATACACATCTATCAGGAAACATATGAAATCTAAACAGTATTTTTTTTACTTATATTTAAATGCTGAAGATGGATGAAATGGGTACTAAGGATTCATATTTGAAAGGAAGTTGACTGTCTTCTTTATTGCCTACTTAATAAAAAATATTAAAACCACTGAAAGAAACTACAGTTTTTGTAATGAAGATAAGAACTAAAATTTTGAGGATACTCTCCTCATAAACACCCACCCGCAAGAACTTCAGTTTGGCAATTGGGAGAATTTAGTGTGTAATAAAGCAAGCTTTGTATGAAATTTCGTCATATTTACTCATATATGTCACACAAGGGTGGCCGATAGATGCCAACCATCGGGAAGTCAGGATGTATGTAATCATGGTAGATGGGTACTATCGTGAAAATGAAATCACACAAATTATTCGACACACTGGGTTAATTCAAATAGACACAGTTACAATCTTTGCTCACAAATGTAACGGATCGACACTGATTCTACGTCTTAGCTCTAAGGTAGTCAGTACTCAACTGCCATATTGTGCTGTCCCCACCACGCAAGCGCTCCAAAGCGTAGTTGTTCTTGTTTCGCCATCAGGTGGCGTGCTTGTGATTTGTTTTGACGTCGTACTATTGATTAAGCCCGACATATATATTGTTTATTTATGGTTTGTAGTTAAGTATTGAAATATTTCTTAAGTTTAGAAGCCATCAGTACGTAAACATTTATCAAAAACCAAACTACACGGCCTAAAGAAAATATAATCTGGATCAAACACAATAATGCGGTCTTTCAACACGACCCAAGGGATTTTGACAAATATATTGTAGCAGACAGATATATTAACAGTATTTGTAAAAGCTTCTGATCTAAAAAAGGCTAGACTCGAGACTGGACAAATATCGTTCGTATTTGTCGTTACATTCTAAGCCTTAGAAATAATGTAAGGCGGGTCAGTAATAGTAATTTTGCTAGTTACTCTATTTTGATGTTTGGTCGCGGCAATACGTCATTATTTATATATAAAAATACTTTTTATTTGTTGTGGCTAATGGACTATTTTCTATAGATTTTGTATTTCTAAAGATTGAGTAGACTACTCTAATATATTGCCTTGGTTAGATAGTAATTATTTATGTTTATTTTGACCTAGAAAGGTAACCTTTCGATTTTGTAGCGTATATATTTTGTATGGAAAAGCAGCAATCAGAAATTTAATTAATATAAGTAATATGTTTATTTTTTTAATGTTACCCAAATACAACATTATTTTCTGATTTTTTCCATCTTATTGTTACAAATAACTCACATGCAAAAATGGTACAACGGAAAAAAATATTCACAGGCTTATTAAATTATTCTAAAATGTGAAAAGGATACTCATTTTCTTTAACATAATAAAAAAAGAGAAGAAAAATAGTTTAAAAAAAAAAACAACCCAAAAATTACCCCTTTTACCAAGCCACATCCAGTAATGCGATTCAAACTGATCCGTGGCGCGTCGGTCGCGATAAAATTCTTTATGCATCTACCCTCGGAATCGTCTCAGGATCCAGTTTCATTACGTTAACGAAATAATTCAATTATGCTTCCCTCTAGTCGCCGCCCGTGAGACCTCGCCTCGGCTTCTCATTCATTTGAATTTGGCTTCTGATTATTTTTTATTGCGTTCACGTTTTAACTCTGCGTTTTGGGTTTACGTTTGCGTTTCAGTTTAAAGGGTTGAGTTGGAATGTTTATAGGGCTGTTGTGAGAAATAATGCTGGGGTTATTTTGAGTTTTATGGTCTATTATTTTAGATGTAATGTTTTTGGATGGCCAATGGGACTGTAAGAATCTGGAGTGTAGCAGACACTCGTGCAACGGTGTCTTGTGTGTGCCCCCCACAAGCTGGACCGCTAACTTGATGGGGGTCGCAGAAGATCGCTGTATATGAGAGACATAGCACCGGTTGATGTGGGCCCCTGTAACACAGGAATTTTCTAGCATGAGGGTCATTGATCGTGTATTCTTTCTATCTCACCAATAAATTGTATTCTAAGTTAAGTGTCACCTGTAATTCTGTATTTTTTGCCAAAATAATTTATATTACTTATTATTACTTCAGAAAGGTCATTATCCAGCAGTGGGAGACTTTCGGCTGAAATAATATTTATATTTTTATTATTAATGGTTTGGTATTAGGCAGTCACAAAAATATTCCTATGGAGTCAGCATAAAGACCAACATGACTTCTTTTAAGGTTACACTAGTCGTTCATTCTTCCATACAAACATAGTCTTGCGATTACTCCACTGTTTGACGATGTACGTTAAAAATAAAAAAATATATCAATTTGTTTCATCATTATCTAGCCCTGTATGGAAACAAAAAAGTAAAAAAATATACATTTGAACGTTATGAGCGTCGAAAGTTCTATATTTCAACACTAATTTTAGGGCATCTTTGGGCGGAAATAAATACCATAAGAAGAAGGAAAATTCAAAAACAGTCACCATACAGGGATAGATTAGTAATTCAACAATGTAAATGATTATTTTGAAAATAAACATTTGCTAGTTTTTTTCATGACATCGTGACTCCCAAAGGTCTGTTTATAAAATTTCGTGTGCTCGTTTTCATCCTAAATCATCATCCATTTCGCTACAAACTTGCAAAAGTGCTAATTCGTACGCGAACTAGCTTCTTACTGCTCATCACAGCATCTATCACTTTCACACGTGTTGTCGGATGAGATAGCATGCATTTTAACCCCGCGAACAAAATAGTTCGTGTCATCGGCCAACCTTAACTTTTATAATTCTGGTTTATGGAAAAAGCTGCGTAGCTTTATTTTACTGCGAAAAAGTAGGTGGTCTGACTGTTCCTTTTGATCCAATTCGAGATAAAAGAGCCAAGTTTTCCCCAAATTATAATAATAAATACTGAATTCTCTGAAAGCAGAGCGAATGCTGAATCAGGGCAATGCAATAAAAACTCGAGCACCTACTGTAAACTTAAATCTTTGGCAAATATTATATCAATACTCTTTGGTAATATTTATCGCTTCAGTGCAGTTTTATGATAAATCTCATTTCGGGTTCTGAATTCAAAAGAGTCATTTGTTTTTAAATTACTTGATTTTCTCTTGTGCTCTTGGTAAAAATTGGCCATTGCCTGCCCCCTCGGTTTATGACGTAAAAGGGGAAGAATATAGAAGAAAGACCACTGTTCTGTGAATACTTTCTGTTGGTTAAAACCCGTAGGTTGGTTGGGTCACACTAGTCCACCTGAGTATGCTTGAGAATTAAGCAGTGTTCTTCTGACTAATATGTATCACATCACACTAATATTAAAAAGGTGAAACTTTGTGAGTGTTTTTGTTACTTCTTCACGCTTAAACGGCTGAACGGATTTTGATGAAATTTGGCACAGACATAGATTATAGTCAGAAATAGCAAATAGGATACTTTTTATCCCGGGACTATGTTCCCACGGGATAATTTTCGACATTTACCCGGGCACAGATAATATAATACTAGTATACAGATGCCTCATCCCATACAAGGAAACCGTGCCACGTAACTAGCGTTTTTCATCTGATTATACTGATTATTTTTTGTACATCGATCGCGTTCAGTTCCGTTCCACGGTAATAGATAGATCACCATCTAATAATCAATCGATATTGATAGATACATCAAATAATTAGTAGAGTACGTCGGGACAGTTTCTTTGTATAGGATGAGACACCACTGACGCAGGCGAAGCCGCTGGCAGGAGCTAGTTGACTATATATATAAATTACTGATTTGTTCGCAACCATAATGATAATGAAATAAAAAGGGAATTCAAAACAAAATGTGTTCCTATCTGGTACAAAATGAAGAATATTACCTTAATGCTCACCATCTTCAGACTGCGTTGTCGGTCAGTAAATTAATTAACAAATTGATTTAAGAATTTCATTTAACAAATTGTCACACAAGATACTTAATCCAACTTAGATCTTAACTTGAACAGAATAGTATGGTAATCACAGCGGATCTTTATGTCTCTGAAGTTGGCTCTGCGAATATTTGCACAAGAAACAGTTTGTCATCGAGTATACTACGAATACGCCGCTGCGTAAGCTACTGAAAGATGTAGTTATACAATCCTATCTCCTTCAACATTGACACGAAAATAGCAACTGCCCAGGCCTTGCAGCCAACTGCCGAGACACAAAGTTCCGCTGTGACTTCTTCTTGGTCGCGTTCTTCGTTACTGAAGGTCGTGTCCCTGAAAGGTTCTCGTGCCTTTATGCAAGATGTTCTTCCACTTCAATCGGTTCTCAGCTTCTCTCAGGGCGGTTGTAACAGAGAGTCCAGTAAGGGCGGTTACCTGGTCTGACCAGCGGTTAGGGTACCGGTCGCGAGGTCTTTTCCCATCCACCTTGCCCATTGCCACCAACTTCTCTAGATTGTCTGGTTCCCAACGGGCAATGTGACCAAAGTAGCTGAGAATCCTTCGGTAGCAGAGCGTGGTTAGTCTTAGTCTTTCTTTCTTCCGCTGTGACTACTATACAATTATCCAGATCCTCAAAGAAAATTACGAATATCCTATAAAACCCATAATAATATGACGAAACTGGTCAATAGGTCATAACATACACATAAAGTTTAGCATGGGGACTGAACATAAAACATTATGCGCTATAAGGAAGATCATAAGGATGGCTGTATGGATATATACGGTCTTATCAATAAAAGTGGACATCTCTTATTGGGGAAATATAACTAATAATGGAGCATGTCTTTTAGGTTTAAAATGGTTTTATCGTCGTCTCTTGGTTCCGTTAAATGTTTTATCTTCTTTTCTCGTAGGGGGGTATAAAATCTGAGAATAGCTTATGTTGTTATTAAGTTAACTAGCCAGTAAGCTAGTACGAGTGAAGCTTTCATACACTTAAAGTTTATTTTAAGTATGGACGACGAATTTAATACCACAAGGCGTACAATTTTATGCACAAATTCAGCAAACAGTGCAAGCAATGCTTTGCTCCCATAGTTTATCGAAAGGGTCACCAAATGGCGGACCGCGGTCCGGATTCGACCGCCGACCTATTTTGTGTGGACCTTAAGTCAACATTACAATATAATTTACTTGTGCCAGAGAATCAGCATTGCCATCCAACGTGGCAATGCTGTCAGCGTTCTGGGCACGTTTCCCGTTGACATCGATGTGGACGAATGTTTTGATGCACAATGAGCCCTTTTCCCTCACCCTTTTGTATTTGTATATAAGCTTGTTTTTTTTAGAATATTCAATTGTATATATACGTATGTTAATATATTTATGCTTGTGTTACTTAAGTATCTAATTTAATTATATATGCCGCGCTTTGTCTTAACTCCGTCGATTCGACAACGGACAAAACATCTCATCAAAATCTTTTTTGATATTGTGTTTTTACTCACATATTTATATTTTCAATTTTAAAATACACGTGACAAAGACAAAGTAAAGGGGGAGTAGGTGGCTTTCGACCTTACGGACCGCGACGGTCATACAAACAAGATTTACTTCTTATAACATCTGACATTATTTGAACTGACACAAGTATAATAAAGTAACTCTGACAACAATTAATTAATTTGTTTCATAAAAATCCTAATGTATGAGGTATTTTAGTTGTTACTGTTTATTTTTTACAATAGTTATGACATTCTCAATTAAATTTACAATAATATATAATTGTATTCTTAATCTGACATTATTTGAACTGACATAGGTATAATAATGTAACTCTGACATAAATTAATTAATTTGTTCCATACAAATCCTAATGCATGAGGTCTTTTTGTTGTTACTGTCTATTTTCTTAATTTAATAAAGATAACTTTAGATGATAGTACAAGCTAAAATTAAATATATGCACACCATATTCAATGATAGTGTATGTAAAGGGACCGTCATAGATTTAAGATCATACTTTGTAAACCTACATTCTGGTAAATAAATTAATTTGAATATCTTATAGTTTGCTTCGTTGGTCGCAAGTGCTACTGCTGAACATGACGTCCTGGGTTGGTTTCCCAGGTCGGGTAAAGTATTATTGGCTTTTTCATCTGGAATTTCTCAGAAGCAGCATGAAATTTAGATTTATGGCCGGTTGATGGCAATAGGCTCTAGGCCTATTACATGGGACTTAACTGGCAAAATGTGGTGGTTACTAAAGGTGCATCTCTGCTTAACCCTTTGGGGAATACAGTCGTGGGTGGTTACCCACTCAAGTGTCAGTGGCATTATAGTGGCCGAATAAAAAGGAGCGTCTAGTGTCAGTGCAGTTGTAGGTCGTGGGTTCGAGCCCAGGCAGGCGCTTTACTTTGTGTAAATTATTTCATCACCACTGCTCTCAAAACAGTGAAGGAAAACATCGTGAGGATACCGACATGTCCTAGAACCAAAAATTCGAAGACATTTGACATCCACCAACCCGCACTGGGCCCGCGTGGTGGATTACGGCCCATTCCCTCTCAGAGGGAGGAGGCCTCTGTCCCAGCAGTGGGAACATTAATAGGCTGATGATGATGATGAGTGTCGGTGCCATTATAATGGCCCTTTAGAGTTGTTCCAAAAAAGTCGATACGATTAATTGTAACTCACCTTTAATATGAAAATGATTTTGAGTAAGTTGGTCACGTAACTGGGATACAGACTTATATCTTAACTAAAGAGCAGCGGTTACAGTCGTCTATTATAAATTCCTGAAACAAAGGTTCGAGATCGATGCGTTGCCAAACTACATACGAAATTGCAATTTCGCATATGCCTTGCCTATACAATATCTGTCTGCTGTGTTCCAGTTTGAAGTATAAGGGTGCCGGAGTAATTACAGGCCCATGACACATTTATGCTTTGTATGTAGGTTGCCTCGTATAACGCCTCTAAAATTGCAGATTGCAGATGGGTTAGGTGAGAATCACCAGACGTGGTCGCTTACAATGGGCCTCATCAGAAAGCTTACAGTCACTCAAAGGGCAATGGAGAGGGCTATGCTCGGCATTTCCTTGCGTGATCGAATCAGAAATGTAGAGATCCGTAAGAGAACCAATGTTACCGACATAGCTCGAAGAATTGCCAAACTTAAGTGGCTGTGGGCAGGGCACATTGCTCGCAGAACGGATGGCCGATGGGGCAGAAAGTTTCTGGAGTGGCGACCGCGAACCGGAAGACATTGCGTTGGAAGGCCTCCCACCAGGTGGACCGATGACCTCGTGAAGGTTGCGAGGATCCGCTGGCTGCGAGACGCACGGGACCGGTCAATGTGGCGACGCTTGAGGGAGGCCTATGTCCAGCAGTGGACGTCTTTCGGCTGATATGATGAGGTGAGAATCACTACCTATAAGGTTGGAAGCTTGTATGTGAGATGCTACAACATTACGTAAATTCTCTATACTTTGCCGTGAAGCGTACAGATAATATCATTAGCAAATTTTCAATAAAAAATAACAATGAATCAGCAAATGTTACAAATCATTAGCTACCAAATTATAAGAAGGACCAATATTAAACTTCTATTACACACATTTTAGCTTATAGAAACAATACATACATAATTGACGATTAAATAAAAACAATTTAAATATCATTAAAAATGATTACCTTATTATTATTATTAACTGAAACTTATGAAATTGCAGTTTTGTATGGTGGTGACCACTAATTTTTAGGTCGGATGCCTGCTTGTTTGCAACTCGTCATCAAAGACTTTCGTCAGTGGAGTGACTGACCGTTTGACCTCCATGTCCCAGTTACTGTTTACACGATAACCCGTGGTAAGACTCTTTGTTATACTTTCTAAATAACCATTACAGATAAGAGGCTCTAGTCGTCTAGGAGAATGACATTCTACCAGCGATACTCCGTCACTGAATGTACACGCAGTGGCACGAAAAGATAAGAAGATGTATCAAAAACCGCAACCAACCTAAGACGATCCTTGACCAAATGAAGAGGCTAATTCAGTTCTTAAAGCTGTTTTTCTTGATTTGTTCTTTTTTTTTTTCGGGGGAGACATTCAAAAGGCGCCTGGACCTTTGGAGAAAAGACTAGGGAGTGTGGGCTTTTAACCTCACTAAAAACACCCCGTTGATCACCATCAGCACATGGGAAATGCCCCGTTACATCTTAAAAGACCAACCCGGAACCCTCTCTGTGCAACGCCTGTTAGGGCACATCCATGGTGAGACTGCCAGGTGTCTCCCAGGGGAGATACCTCAGGCTCATTAGCCTCGCTGTGCACGGCAGGACGTGACCACTATGTGTGCCACCGTCTTACCTGGAGTCACATGCTGGGCGGACAGAGTCCCAAATCTGACCGCCCGTGATTCCTACCTGCCTATGATGCAGACGGGGTTACAGCGTTTTAGGCGTCGAGGCAGTTGCCTCCACGACGCCTTCTTCTTCGACCGGACAAATTAAAGTTTATGTAAACGCAATCCAGTACGTTTAATAACTCGCACAAATGCCACTGATAGGCAATCGGTTAAGCAAAATACTGAGGCCCTTGACAATATCTCTACAACGTAGTTAACTAACAATATCTCTACACGGAGGGTTCCGTACTTGGTAAATTGCGGTTTACGATTTATGACGTATTAAAAAAAAACTACTTACTAGATCTCGTTCAAACCAATTTTCGGTGGTAGTTTACATGGTAATGTATATCATATTTTTTTTTAATTTCTATCATTCTCTTAATAAAGAAGTTACAGGGGGGGACACACACATTTTACCACTTTGGCAGTGTCTCTCGCTTAAACTATTCAGTTTAGAAAAAAATTATATTAGAAACCTCAATATAATTTTTGAAGACCTATCCATAGATACCCCAACGTATAGGTTTGATGAAAAAAATATTTTTTTACCCCCAAAATTTATTGCTTTTTTTCTATTTTTGTGTAAAAATCTTAATGCGGTTAACAGAATACATCTACTTACCAAGTTTCAACAGCATAGTTCTTATAGTTTCGGAAAAAAGTGGCTGTGACATACGGACGGACAGACAGACAGACAGACAGACAGACATGACGAATCTATAAGGGTTCCGTTTTTTGCCATTTGGCTACGGAACCCTAAATATGCTACAAACAAGAATTCTATTCTCAAAATCTCTGCATGAAAATAGCTCAAACTTAGCAGTAGCAGTGTATATTTTTATTTGAGTATCGATTTGAGTGAAGGCGATTCTTTACAGTGTCGTGACTCCACGCTGTTCAAAGTCGTCCGGGTCACGGCGATGATAGGGGTGCCACGCTGCACGCTGAGTTTAAAATGTTAAGCTATATGTTTGTTGTTAAGACAAGAAAATATTTTGAAACTAGAACATTTTGTGATAGTGTTTTGTTTGGATTGGAAAGAGTTCTATTTGTTAGAGCTATTTGTGAAGTTGATTGTTCAGTAGAGCTGTTTGAAATAGTACACCGATCCTCATGGTTCAGACTCGCTGTCTAGTTTGGGTTTATTGGCCTATAATGCTTTGGACATTATTTTGAGCTACTCATGTCGTCTTGATGAGGAGCTCGTGGCTAAATAATAACAGCCGCACGGGTTGATCTTCAAGGTTAAGCAACGCTTGCCGAGGTCGTTCCGTGGATGGGTGACCATTTCAATATAACGAGTTTCCTCCATGCCTCGGCAAGCACGTTAAGCCGTTGGTCCCGGCTGTCATTTGAAGATCTTTGAAAGTCGTTGCGAGTAGTCAGAAGCTTGAGATCTGACACCAGTCTTGCCAAGGGGTATGGTGTTACCCAATTACTGGGTTGTGGAGGTCAGATAGGCAGTCGCTTCATGTAAAACACTGGTGAGCAGCTGAATCCGGTAAGACTGGATGATGTCGTCTCAACTTTTGTTAATCTGTACAATCTGTTTTCTGTCCTACATCATACTATTTCTTACCTACTTTACAAACTTTTATTTAACTTGCGATGTATGTATTATTTATGTAAGTATGTAACTATGTTCGGGTCAAATCTTGCAACTGAATTTTAAAGCAGTTATCCTCCACCGATTAAGATGAAATTTTGCATACACGTTTAGTTTGGATGACAATGCATGGTTAGCTAAGTGACGTCATTCTAAATCCAATATGGCGGATGGCCCGAGATGGCGGGCTAGGTATTTTTTATGCACTGCTATAATATGGGTAACATAAGAAGAATACGAAAAAAGCTTGTTTTAAAAATAAAAAAAATGGTGAAACGAACTTATAATTTGAGGCGTAGGTTAACTCAGAGACATTAGGTATTTTTCTTTGACCCTGGAAAGATAGTCACCTGCCGTTTTCGAATTACCACACAGTGGCAGCAACGATCACAAACTATAGTGGGCCACGTACTTTTTGCCACCCATTATCACAGAGCTTCAAAAGTTTCAATTCTAGTAATTTTCTTAATATTACATTGTGATCCGAAGAATTGCCAAACTTAAGTGACAATGGGCAGGGCACATTTCTCGCAAAACGGTTGGCCGATGGTGCAGAAAAGTTCTAGACAGGCGACTGCGAACCGAAAGACGTTGCGTTGGAAGGCCTCCCATCAGGTGGACCGATGACCTGGTGAAAATTGCGGGGATCCGCTGCATGCGGGACGCACGGGACCGGTCAATGTGGCGACGCTTGGGGGAGGCCTATGTCTAGCAGTGGACGTCTCTTGGCTGATATGATGATGATGATGACATTGTAATCTACTACGTATTTTGAAAGGTTGATTGACAGCTCACTAAGTTTAATTACTGCTAAACATAATTGCTATTTGAAACTGGCTATGTTTCTACGTTTAACTAAATACAATTGGTTCTAAATTTAGTAATTTCAAACACAATTGTTAATTATTCGAGATTGACAGAAACAGATTGGTGTTTTAATTAAGCATAGTAATCACAACTAATATTATAATGAAGAATTATTTGTTTGTAGAACGTCATTCCTGAAATTCCTGATCCGATTAATACATTCTTTCACTATGAATTCTTTAGGATGCTGCACTATCGCCATGCTTTTAGTATTCCCACTGCTGGAACAAATGTCTCTTCTCTGTGACAGGCAATTGGCCATAATCCACCACGCGGGTCCAGTGCAGGTTGGTGGATGTCACATGTCTTCAAATTTTTAGTTCTAGGACATGCTGGTTTCCTTTTGATGTTTTCCTTCACCGTTTTTAAGAGCAGTGGTGATGAAATAATTTACACAAAATAAAGCGTCTGCCTGGGTTACCCACGTCCTACTACACGTAAGTCGGGGCCGTTTCCACTGCTCTTCATTATGCTCTATCGCCATGTGCCATAAAGTTTTACACACTTGTCATTCGATGTCAGTGATGGCAATGATTGATCAGGTAACATATGTATACCGATTGACAATACCATAGTTTTTGAATTTTTCTCAATCGCTGTCGGGCCTCTTTCGTTGTATATTTCGAGAATTTCACTTGTTTTGTAGAATTTGGGGTAATAAGCCCTAAAAATGTAAGCATCCTGTGGGCTAGGCTTAGAGGAGATTTCTTTGAAGTCTCTTCAGGGATGTGCTTTTTAACAGACATTACAGATGGGTGGTCTTTTCTGAGAACAGGGGCCCTTTTCTACGTACTGATCACCGGGTCGGTTATAATAAGGTAAAAATCCTACATACTCTAGTGCTAGCACCAAAAGTCCAGGACCCTTTATACCATATTTAGTAATTGCTATTACTCTGTGCACTTACAGTGTAACCCAACAAGTGCAGAGAGACAATAATGATTTAATTATACATAATATATTCATAATTTACAGTTTACAAAGACCAAACATTAAAAATAACTGGCCAAGTGCGAATCGGACTCGCGCACGAAGGTTTCCGTACCATTATCGCAAAAAAAACAGCAAAAATATCACGTTTGTTGTATGCCCCACTTAAATATTTATTGTATTCTGTTTTTAGTATTTGTTGTTATAGCGGCAACAGAAAATAAATACATTCATCTGAGAAGATTGCGACTGTCTAGCTATCACAGTTCATGCTATACAGCCTGGTGACAGAAAGACAGACAGACAGACGGATCGTGTAGTCTTAGTAATAGGATCCCGTTTTTATCCTTTAGTGTTTTTTGGGTTCCGTATACCCAATACGGAACCCAAAAAACACTACAACTCTCAAATTAGTTAAGTTTATATTCACAAAAATCTTTCTTCAATATTTTATAAATAAACTATTCAATAATTTAAAAATAATAATTCAAGGGTAAGGCATTCCACGCATAGCAATGACTCGGGAGTCTTTTATTAAGCTTTTGATACAAACACAGGTAGTTAGCAATCACTCTAATAGACTTAGAGGTTAAATACTAAGTCACAAATTGCTAACAAGTTTACACCATCAAATATTAGGACAATAAGTATTACAGTATCGATTTAACTTTGGGCTACTGTTTAGTTACGTGAGTTACCGCCATTCGTAGTTGGGTCACGGTGACGACACAGCGCTGACATAATATTCAAATTGGTTTCATTCAAATTAATTTTGTGAGGGTTGAGTTTCTTTTCAATCTTAACTTTAATAAAAATAAAAAACAAAAACCCGACTGCTTTAGAAGCGAACTAAAAAGATGAAAACAAGAAGATAATTATGATTTGCTGTTGGAGGACAGGGACATACATATATATTCCCGAGATGGAGGCTGACCAACGTATCCTCCGACTGCATAACATGATTTTCTTTTTGTTTACATCTATTTAATTTGCTTCTTAAGCAGTCGTGTTTTTGATTTTTCGAAATAAATTTTTTATTATATTTTTTTTTTCGAATTTCATTTACTCATATTAGTGGTATATACCTCTAAAACCTTACCTAAACTTGTTATTTCGATACCCCACTAGATGGGTTTGAAAGAAAAAAAATATGGATCCCCCACAATAAGGAGTCCAAAATTCGCCATGGTTGTTTTTTTACGTCATTTATTTAAGAACACCTTGGCGGTCAAGACGTATCTAACGAAAAGCCGTTATTTAAAATGACAAATAGTGAAAAAACCTAAAGATAAATTATAAATACCTATTCAACGATATCCACTTGACATAGTACCCTGTATTTGTTTTCATTTTGACAATATGGCGTCTGGTGGTCACTGTGGTGAACTTTGATTACTGTCATGTATTAAGTGACACTCGCAAGGTTAAGACGAATCGATTAACGTAAGAATCATCAAAATCGGCCAACGCGTTTGTTTTATAGAACGCCACATAGGACCATAAACCTCCTTCGGCAATCGGGTAAAAAGGTTAAATTGTATGTTAATTTGTAGGAGATTTTCTTTGATAGAAAGCTTATAAAAGTGGCATTTTTTTATTAAAATAAAAATCACTGTTCTTGTGGTATATTCCAAAGGAGCTAAGCCATGGAAAAAAACTCACCCTCCTCCTTGCGTCGATTCACCAATGGTCGTAGGTCGTTACCCTTATCATAGTTTCAAAACCTTCTCCTTGATTATGCTTCTCCACTTGCTCCTACTTTCAGCAACATGCATGGCATGGGTTCTGAGAATGTTATGTTCAAGGAGGTGCGGATTTGTTCTGACCAGCGTAAAGGACTTCTTCCTCTGGGTTGTTTGTCGTTGACTTTGCCATCACAAATACCTACAGAAGGTTATCACCAGGATTGCGTACGATATGCACATTCGATAATCTTGGCCTTTTGCCAATTTTGAGCTTCTGCTAAAAAACCTAGTACGTTTCAAATCCTAGTAGTGTCCCACTAAATTGCAAATTCCCTCTTTCTCTTCCATCACCACGTTCTTTGCTGCAAAAAACCAGTATTTGGATGTATTCTAACTAGTCCACTCATTTCCTTCTCCATTTTCCACGTGGCTCGTAAATTGGAAGTTTAGAAATGAACTTGTCGTAAAAATCAGTAGTGTTTTCCTTAAAAATCCATTTCAAGCAAGTGGGCTTTGAAATGACAGCCAAGGAAAATACGAAATTACTTGTGAAACTATAGGTAATTTTATTATACTATACAAATATTGGTAAAGTAATGTTTAGAGGAAATCTCTACTGCCGAATACTGGCGCACAATGTCTCATTGTCAAGTGACTTATGTGACAGAAGGCTTTAAATACTCTATAGGAGAATAAAAACCTTTAGTTTGCCCTCGTCGATGGCACGAACTAAATGTGCGTGGGGTTAGACGCATGATATCTCATCCAACAACACGTTCGAAAGACATAGATGCTGTGATGAGCAGTAAGAAGCTACAGGTCTAGCGCCTAACTGTGTCAGTTCCTGAGGTATGGGAGCGGTACGGGAGGGGTGTCAAGTGACGTGACATGACGTATCCTAACTGTCTCGCTATACCCGTGATACATTTTAATGCAGATATCTCTTACGATATGCTTATGATATTTACGAGAGTGTACCTAAGTCAAATTGATTAATATTTCGGCGTGTGACAATTAAAAAAAAAACAGAACAAGTGCGAGTCGAACTCGCCTACCAATGGTACAAATTTGTAGGTAAATATTATAAATAGGTAGTTCAGGAATCGAGAGATGTCATCTTTAAACTCAGCAGAATTGGGGTTTTTTGTTTGTTTTAAAATATTCGTACACTTTATAAGCAACTTGTTTAGTTTGAGACCTTATTGGAGGACTCATCTTTGGTTGCGAATACCGTGTGCGTTTTACTTGAAGCGACCTATCCAATTAACACGTGTTGACGACAGCAAGCCTGACGCCCAACTGAAGTTACGCGTCGTTTGACGTTTCGTAAACACACCCCTCCCGTACAGCTCGCATACCTCAGGAACTGACACAGTTAGGCGCTAGACCTGTAGTTCGCATACGAATTAGCGATTTAGGACGAACACGAGCGCGCGAAATTTTATAAACAGACCTTTGGGAGTATGGATATCATTTATTTTGAACGTACATCGTGAAACAGTGGAGTAATCGCCAGACTACGTTTGTATGGAAGAATGATCGACTAGAGCAACCTTAAAGGAAGATCTTAAGGAAAAATTCAGATGTTCCAATTAGCCAACTAAGATGCTATTATTAAACCTTCAATCTGCCTGACCAAGGTGACTTTTAGTACCGTGACTTTGCGTCGTTAAAGTCGGTCGGGTCATGATGACCACGCAGAATCGAAACCGTGACTTCCAAATACATTAGTTACGTTAGAGAATGGAATTTTAATTTTAAATTCTAAAGAGTATTAGTTTTGATGATACGTGTAATGATTTTTAACATAAATTGCAAAATAATGTTATATTCATATATATAATGAATATAACATTATGTTAATGAATGTTATATATAATCGAGGGCTTTTCAAAACTAGAAGCGACTTCCATAATTTAAATACACGCAGTAAACACGAAATTGTATTACCCAAAGTCAGTTATAGAACTGACCGATGGAAAGTTCAAAAATCACATCAAACGTGTCCTTATTAAAAAAGCATATTATAAAATCAAGGACTACGTTGAAGATAAAAATATTTGGTTTTAGCTCCTTCTGCACATGCGGCTTCCCTGGTAACTCATAAACGGCACAAATATGTGGATGTCTCTAACTATTCTCGATCTCATTTTTTCTTCATTTAATAAGACTTTTTACAATGGTTTTCAATTATCTTTATAGCCCTTTGCTAAGAATAGTTACAGCACTGATAACAACATTTGTGCCACATGTTAAATTTAGTCTTGTTATACTTTGTATAGATTATTTTACCGATTGGTTTATAAATGTGTGAACATTGTAGGCCTTCTAGATTTCTAGATTGTTAACATTTTATCTCGTTTTAATTTTTTTAATCTTTTGTTTATTTATTATATAATCATTTCTTGTTTTAGTTTCTTACGACTTATTATCGGGCCTGCGTTGTCCCCCCATCTAAGTACTGCTGTAACATGGAAATATTGTAAAACCAAACAATTTTTTAAAAGAGTAACCATGGAGTTTCTTGCCGGTTCTTCTCCATAGGAATCGACCAACCCGAACCGTGCACATTGTCGACGTTTTATAAGTGCCCATGTAGGCCTATGTGAAATAAAAATTATTGATTCTGATTTTTTTGATTTTGAAAAGCTGGGTTTTTAAACGTGTTAAGAAATTTTGACAGGTTTGCCAGACGAAATAGAGTTTGAAAAATACTCAACTTCAAATACTTCATTTGGAAATCAGTGGAAACTCACGATCTATCATTAAAAGTGAGTATACACTAGAGCATTTTCGCGAGCATTACAATGTAAAGCAACGTTCTTACGAATGGTACAATACAGACAAATGCTCAGTTTCCTAAAGCATTTACCTGTAACATTTCTTTGTACCTGCGTTCATTATTGACCTCACTCTACGACAACCGCGCTTGTGCCTTTGCTAGATAAAATGTTACACCAAAACGCTCATTAGTTTTTTTTTAAATCAGGTTGTAACAAAACATCGGGCGTCATGTTCGAATAAATTTATAAATGATCTAGTGTTTCATCACCACCATCATCACATCAGCTGAAAGACGTCCACTGCTGGACATAGGCCTCCCCCAAGCTTCGCCACATTGACCAGTCCCGTGCAGGACACAGCGGATACTCCGGCGGATCCAGCGGAGCTATAGTATTTACTCACCTTAAAATGATTGTCGAAAAACCATAGTGTTTGATATTGACTACGTGTCATTTCGATGACGTCTGTCAACTCCATAAATTATCTACTTAAGGACCTTTTGACAATCTTTATCACTGTGTTTGTCGCAGATAGAATGGTCACTTTGTATAGGCCATCTAATGACGTAAAAAGATACCAATGACAAATTGTTATGCTTACCAATTTTGTCTTTATAAATGTCTAACAGAACTTTTGCTATCGCCTTAATATTAAAAAAGCCTTAGCCATTTAGGTAACCCTGGAAACTATATGTGAATAAACAATAGAGCAGTCGTGACCCAATTAAAAGAGCATTGGTTGTCCAGTGGAGAGCAGCGGTGGGCCAAGGAAGAGCATTGGTCGCCCAGTGGAGAGCAGTGGTGGCCCAGAGCAGAGCATTGGTGACCCAGTGGTAACGGCCCCGGCTTACGTGTCGTAGATCATGGTTTCGAACGCAGGCAGGCGCTTTACTTTGCGTCAATTATTTCATCACCACTGCTCTAAAAACTATGAATAAACAAGACATGAGTTTTCTTTTTTATGTTTATGTTGCGTGCTCTGGCTTGTGCCAAATAAATGTGTTTTCTTTCTTTCTTTATGGTTTGAGAACTTTATTTTTCCTCATTCAGAATTAACAATAATTCACTTACTGAGAAACTAAATTTACATAGTATATTTAATGTTTCTTTACATGTGACATCCACCAATCCGCACTGGGCCCGCGTGGTGGATTAAGGCCCACTCCCTCTCACAGAGAGGAGGTATGTATCCTAGCAGTGGAAACATTAAAAGACTGATGATGATGATGAATATGCAAAAATCAACTTTTTGATGCAACGGTTACTCAAAAATGAAGGCAAGTAAACTTTAAAGTTATGTTAAGAGAAACTAAATTTACATAGTATATTTAATGTTTCTTTACATGTGACATCCACCAATCCGCACTGGGCCCGCGTGGTGGATTAAGGCCCACTCCCTCTCACAGAGAGGAGGTATGTATCCTAGCAGTGGAAACATTAAAAGACTGATGATGATGATGAATATGCAAAAATCAACTTTTTGATGCAACGGTTACTCAAAAATGAAGGCAAGTAAACTTTAAAGTTATGTTACACATATGCAAAAGCCAGAAATACAACCGCACCACCTCGCTCCAGCAAAGCAAAACTTATTGTAAGTCGGTAAAAATATAAATAACGTGAAGAAACCGGCTTAGTGCCGCTATGTAGGACACGGTAAGAAACGCGCTCCCGGAGATAAATGTACATAATTTATCAAGAGCGTCGATAGCGTAACCTATAAAGTATATTTTTCTTTACTTGTCCGTTTTCGTTAACAAATATGGCGGAGTGAGATTCCGATTTTGAAAGTTTTATAGTTAATTTGAAGTGCTGTTTGATGTAATAATTCGTACGGCTTTGTTTTTTTTTAAATAAGGAGCTTGTGGCTAAATGATAACAGCTGCACGGGTCGATCTTCGAGGTTAATCAACACTTGCTGAGGTCGGTTCGTGGATGGGTGGACATTCATTATATAACGAGACTTCTCTGTGCCTCGTAAAGCACGTTAAGCTGTTGATCTTGACTGTCATTTGAAGATCTTCGACTGGCTATCGTGATACAGATGATGGGTGGTTGTGTGGGTTCTTTTAAATATCACTGCACATGCTGAGATAAGAGGCATTTTTGGTCAAACACGGTTTTTTTTGTTTTTTTGTTTTGCTTAACTCATGTCTCCCCCTCGTGGGTCACGAATATTTATTTTTCTTTCTTTCAACTTTAAAATACTGGTTTACTGGATTTAAAATACTGGTATGCATCTAGCATCAAATTAGGACTAGAAGCGTCACCAACACAGTTGGGAGCGCGTCACCGCTTACATACTTCAGTGCGAATCATACTCGGGCATCCAAACATACACGCCTTTGTTATTGTCATATGCACCAACAATGTAACTATGTAAGTTTGGTTGTATTAATGATATATTTTTGCAATAAATTGATTGATTGATATAGACAATTTGACTTTGTAGTTGGGACTAACTAGCGACCGACCCGGCTTCGCCCGTAACAAATTATACAAAAAAATCTTCCTCGTTTCTCACTCTTTCTATAAGTTAAAACCGCATGAAAATACTTTTATTATTTTTTGAGTTTATCGCGTACATACGCGGCGGGGGACTTTATTTTATGTATATATACATAATAATCATACATTTATATCTAACCTAAAAGTGGGGGATTAAAGGTCTATCCACACATATCAGGGCCGTGCCCGGGACGTGACAGGGCCGGGCACAGGCATTAAAGCTTCGTCACTATCCCGTGCACGGCCCGTGCACGGACGTGTGTTAACGAGTTCATAAAAATGTACACACCGATATTTTTTTGAACCTCTAACGGAGCACGGTCCGTCCACGTCCCGGGCACGGCCCTGATATGTGTGAATAGACGATATTTAAATGCAAAAATTCCTTATTTTCGTTCGTTTTATATTTGTTTAAAAAAATATGACATGTGAATAAAAATATACTACAGTTCCGTTATAAATGATTCCCATATAATTATTTCTAGCTTGAATGCTACATTAATAGAACGTTAATGTTCTTCATATTTACTCAAGTCTCTGGCCTTTTTCATTCGCTTTGCTCGAGTGAGCTAATATACCAGCTAATTATGTGATTAATCAACTTGAAAGAATGTATAAATAAACCGTAGATATTCGATAAATGCTTCTGCTTCGGTGAATAATATGTTCAATTAATACTATCTGTAGGAAATCAAGTGCTCACTGAACTAAGTTTTGAAAACGTAGTACCTTGTAAAAATTATAACACTACTCACACGTACAAAGCTCTTTTGTTTTATTCTTTTCCTGTTTCGAAAATCTTCATTGGATGTCCTCCGCTCTGGGGATAGGGGATAAGGATACCACCGCGTCCCAGGACTCCTCGCTGCCGACCATAGACTCGGTAACGGCCGGCAGCGGCAGGTCACTGCCTACTTCAGAGATGAGGGCACGGCGTCGCTCCTCCCAAGCGGCACTCTGCCTGGCATGTGTGAAGCAACCATGCCATGAAAGCACCTGCGTCACCCAAAACGACAGGCAGCCGTGCATACAAGGCTCTACGTTAACCTTTTCGGATATCTGGCGTGGTGTAATCCGATGAAGTTCTGAGGTTGTAATTTTTTTAATAAATTTTACGTAAGCCCTTTATGTTAGGCCAGTGCGTGTGGTGCATTTTCATCAACCTAATAGCAGTCCCCTCTGACGCCCCTGAAAGACCGCACCACACTTATTGTGGTGAGCTATGACCTGTTAAGAGCCGCGGGATTCTGCTGGATTCTTTTGCTGCCATAATATTATGCTAATGCTAAACTATCGAACACAATACAATTGTATCCTTGGAAGTTCTCATCCTAGTGCTATCAGCCACCCAGTAACTTAATGTCGTCCTATCTTAAATATCTTTCTAAAATAGAAACCTGGAAATGATCGCACAAACAACAGCATTGTGAGAGTCCGAATTTAACAATTTAAAGTCCATTTCCTAAATGCCTTCCTTTGACAGCCCTAACATCGAGTCATGACCTACTTGGGTACATTGACTTGTGTGTCTGCCAGCGCCGTTTGTGTCGGCGACACGGCGTGAAGGTGTCACTGCCTGTTTGCTCTTTTGTCTAGCTTTCAACTGAATGTACTGTTGTATCGTTAGTATGTAGGTTGAAGTAGTGCTGGGGGTGTTGTAGTTGCAGGTTAGAGTGCAATATGATTGTAAATCTGTTTTGTATTGACGTCGAAATTATCTACGGTTTCGATGTTTACGTAAACGTGTTATTTATTAGCTATGCATTATCGTCTTTAGGTATTTCATAGGGTAAGGGTACGGTTACACTTACATGTGCCATACAGGCCTACAGTTGCTACAAATACCTCCAGTCGCCACACAGGCCTACAGTTGTCATAAAGATCAACAGTTGCCACACAACGCTCGGCTACTCCTGACCAAACTAGATTATTGAACTGCCAAGTTGCTACAAAGACCTCCAGTCACCACACAGGCCTACGATTGCCATATAAGCCAATAGTTGCCACACAGGCCAACAGTTGCTACATAAGCTCACATTACCACAAAGGCCAACAGTTGCCACACAACGCTCGGCTACTCCTGACCAAACTAGATTAATGAACTGCCAAGCTTACAGAAATCCGTGTCCGAGATTTGAGGTCCGAGTTCAAAGAGTTTTGAATTATGACGGATTTGAACTCGATATTCGATAGATGGCGTTGTGCATTTGAAGTCATTTTCTAAATGGCGGTGTTAAGATTCTCCGCGAAAGAATGATGACTCTAGATAAAAATTGGTACGCAGGTAATTAGGGTAGGCAGGCAGGTAAGTAGGGTAGGGTAAACAGTTAGTTGAAGGAAACGAAGCCGTGAACACAGCTTTAATAAACAAGATCATTTTGCAGAACTTGGAATATAACCATAACCCAGGAATACACGCTCAGCAATAGCGCTAGTGAACACTAGACCAATGCAAGCAAACATCCTTTGCATAATCCGTAATGTTACAGGAAAAATACCGTTCGTTCTTCAACTTGTACAAGTAAAATTTAGCAGGAAATGGCTTGTCGTGAAAAGGCGATTGCGAAAGCCTTACAAATGCAGTGGCAATATCTAAAGCAAAGCTTCTTAGCTACGGTATTTCTAGATTTTAAAAAGACTCACCAAAGAAGGCAGGTAAGTAGACATGAAATATAATTTAAAAATACTAATTCTTAAATCTGCATATTCATTTCTCAACCATGATGAGGTCGTCTTTTAGTTTTACTGGATGGTGCTTAGTATCAGTATTTTACATGAAACGTCTGCCTATTTACCCATTACCCAGTCACTGGTTAACACGATTAATATGAAATTCTATTTGTTTAGATGTTTGTTAATAACTTCTCAATAGCTAAATGGATTTGGATGAAACTCGATACACGGATAGATCATGAACTTGATTAGGGCATAGAATACTAGAATATACTAGAATATACTAGAATACATAGAAGACTTTTTATCCCGGTAGTGCCTATAATACGTTCACGTACACGTAGAAGAAGCCACTGGCAAAACCTTTCATAAATGTAGGCCACGCATTTTAACACGACCAAAACCTTCCAGAAAGCTCTCAAAAAATTTAAATAACAATATTATTCACAAAAATACTACTCAACAATGGACGATGTTTCTCGTAAATTGATTTGGCAATACCGTTTTGTAATATTACAATGAGTTCGACGTGATTTTCCTGCTTTTAGTAATCAATTGAAATGGCGCCAATGGCTTTGACAGGTGTCGGCCATTTTGGATAACAAAGGAATTGACGCGTACCTACACAGCCAAGTTGACTCAGCAAATTCAAAACGGCCTGTGAAAATAGTTTGTCTATGGCTTCATGGTTCGGTTAATGCATTAATGTTTTGTAGTGTTTGGCCTATTTTTGCCGCTATTAAACGCAAAAAAAAACAAAGTCGTACCTTTTGGTTTTTAGCGTGACGCATATTTGACAAAAATACAATGATATTCAAATAAACAGATATGTTATAAGCGCGCGCATTGTGAAGACTCGAATAGTAGACAATTGTAACCTTTAGTCTTTAGTTTATGTCACGCATGGCGAAGAGCGATACGCTTTGTTGAAACAAAAACAAAATTAAAAAAATGCCATCGTGTGTATTTGGAAAGTGTACCAATTATAATACCAAATTACATAAAACAGAAGGGATCTCATACCATATGTAAATACGCAATACACCTCAATTTACTAATTTATTTCAATTTTTTTTCCTAATTTTCTGATATTTGGAGGTTACAAAAAGAAAAATCATTGGTTGTCAGAATAATGTTTGTTTACATTCACACGCAAGTGACAAACACTAGCTGTCTCTTTTTTTCTTGTTTGTTTTATCAAGCCATCCCTTTCGACATTGTAGTGAAATGTCAGATGAATGAAAAGTGTGTATGTGTGCTGCCGCTGCTGCGCGGAACACTTTTTTCAATTGTTTTGTGAGTGTATAACGTATCTGTTTATTTGAATATCATTGCAAAAATAATATTGTGCTTGTACTAGCTTTTACAATTTTTTTTTTTGGGTTTTTTGGCATGGGGAAAACGCAGGTTTATGTTTTTATTATTTTAACAATAACAAATTAACCTTAATATTTGTTATAATAAGATATACGAATACGGCTTATATGGCTTTTGTTTGACTTTTGGCTGGCGTTTGACCACTATCTCGCCTGATGGTAAGCGATGATGTGGTAGACGATGGGGCACGCTTGCCTAGAAGTAACCTATTCACTCTTGACTTAAAGACCCCAAGGTTGTAGCTATCAGGAAACACAGACACCAGCAGAAAATGAAATGCCCTGCTGTACCCACCATGAAAGTATTCCCAAAACGAATCGAATATTTTGGTTTGTTTGTTTTGTCTTTATTTAATGGCTATAATGTTTCTTTACACCGAACTTCACAATAGTATTAAAACATGTTTTTTTTTATCGTCCCCATTGGTCCATTTTACGTTAGTCACGTAAAAGTTTAATGGCGTATCAAAATACATCATTCGCCGTTGATTATTTGGTTTTCCCTTGCAGGTATCGTGCAATAAACCGAAAAAAAGATATATCGTAAAATCGTAATGGAAAAATCATGCTGGCTATAAACTTCCGACTGTGAAAAAAAAAGGTTTAAAAAAGCATTTCCATTTTATTATTCATGCACAAGAATTATAACTGTAAACTTCATCATCATCAACCTATTAAGAGGAAATATGTGCAGAGAGCGACGACTGAATTTCTCTAGAAAAAGTCATAATTCGAGGTTTGGCTCTCGTCTATTTCATCCTCCAATATTGGACCAATATATTAAAATGATATTCCTTACTGGAAATATAAGATATATATACTATGCCCCTATGTTTTCCTTTTTTCTATACCAATATTATAAAGAGGAAAGATTTTTTTGTTTGTTTGTTTGTACCGAATAGGCTCCCAAGCTACTGAACTGATTTCCAAAATTCTTTCACCCTTGGGAAGCTACACTATGCCCGGGTAACATAGGCTACTTTTTATCTTTGTATTCCCACGGGAACGGGAACTACGCGGGTGAAACCGCGAGGCGTCCGCTAGTCATTTATATTTGTGAAATTTGTACACTAAGCTTCTGTTGACAGCGCAATTTTGTGTTTTTTTTTAGGGTTATAGTGCTTCTAAAGATAATGTATCATCAAAAAGGAAAAAGGGCACAGTATATATCTTTAATTTTCAGTTTATGGAATATCTTATAAATTGGTCCAATATTGGAGGAGGAAATAGGTGAGAGCCAAACCTCGAATTATGACTTTTTAATAAGGAAATTCAGTCGGCGTTCTCTGCCCATATTTATTGCCACTGCTAGGACACAGGCCTCCTAACTCTTGGTCCTTTCTTGTTTCTTATTTATATTAATGACTTGCCTTACCTCATAAAGGATAATCATGATATAGTGTTGTTTGCAGATGATTCTTCACTTTTGTTTAAACTTAAACATCAGCAGCTGGTTACTGACGAAGTAAATAGCGCGATCTCAAAAGTAGTTCACTGGTTCAATGTTAACAATTTACTCCTTAATGAAAAAAAAACCAAATGCATTAAATTTACCCTACCTCACGTTAGGCAGGTGAAAGCTGATGTGTTGATAAAGAGCGAAGAATTGAATCCTGAAAATAGCACAGTATTTTTAGGCTTAACTTTGGATGCTAAGCTTTAGTGGGGCCCACATATAGATAAATTGTCAAAGAAGCTAAGCTCCGCAGCATATGCTGTTAGAAAAATTCGTAATTTAACGGACATAGAGACAGCCCGTTTAGTATACTTTAGCTATTTTCATAGTGTAATGTCGAACGGTATTCTGTTGTGGAGAAATGCCGCCGACATCCAGACTATCTTTGTTTTGCAGAAAAGAGCTGTTCGATCAATTTATCAATTAAGCCCGAGACACTCTCTCAGAGAGAAATTTAAGGAGATTAATGTAATGACTGTGCCCTCGTAGTATATTTATGAAAATCTTATAAATGACCATAAAAATATAAAATTGTTTAAAAAATACAGTGATATCCATAACAATCACAAATTTGTAGTACCTGCAACAAGGCTCAAGAAGATAGGTGGCTCGTTTAGATGTCAATGTGTACGCTTTTATAATAAGGTTGTCCGTTGTGCTTGGGGTTTCTGGTTCTGACTAACATAGCCAGCCTCTTTAAAACAATAGTTAAAAGCACACTTTGTAATCAAGCATATTACAAATTAGATGATTATATTCAAGATAAGAATGCTTGGTAACATGCTGGTCCTGCTCCATACGCCTATCTTTGGTGTGGACAAAATCAAAATGGTTAATTTATATTATATTCATAATTATAGTAACGCTTTATTTTTATTATTTTTTTCTTCTCCTTTTGTTTAATTTTTAAACAAAAAGAGAAGAAAAAATATATATATATTTAATAATAATTGACTCGCACACCGTTATGTTGTTGTTGAATTAGGTAATGTCCTATGTTTGCAATATTGCAAACTATTGTCCTAAGTTTGTATGAACTCGCTAGATGGCGCTGCGTCTAGCCTAACGTAAAAAAATCGCTCCGTGTTTAAAATATCTTTTAATATACTATTAGTGCACAAAAGTGAATAAAAATAAGTGAACTGTTACAACATTAACCAATAACTTAGTGGCAGTGTTATCTCCGAGTTTTAAACACAATCTGTGAAGTTTAAACCAAAACATACAATTCAAAAACCGTAACATGAAGCAATAACAACAAGACAATAACAAGTGATAATCCGCAATAAACAATAAAATTAATATCCATTAGACATTCTGTGATCCATATATTTAATAATAAGTGTACTAAACACAAAAACAAAAAAAAAATAACAACAAAGACAAAGTGAAAAAGTGTATCATACAAAAACTTTACACTTCAACCGTCACCAAAAAAAAAGTAATTTTGAACTTTAAACTGTCGAAAAAAGTGTTTTGATCTTTGCCGCAAGTAGTGAAAAATTTCGAAATATTTGCGTAATGCACAGTTGGCCGAGTGGTTAAGGCTTCCGTCTACTTTTGCCAATTAACTTGCGTCGCACAAGAAGTCGCGAGTTCAAATCTCACTCCGAATAGAATTCACTTTTCGGGAATTCTAATAATTTCATATTTGAAATAGAACGTTTCTATATAACTAAAACATAAAAAAAAAAAAAAAAAAAACACTATGTCATCTAATACCACCACAACAAGTAACAGCTGTAGTGGTCGCAAGATGGCACCACTAGTTACTTGCCATACATGCAAAAAAAAAGTAGACATAAAAAGTACTGCTTTGTGTTCTGCCTGTGATAACAGATTTGAATTTGACTGCGTTGGATACCCAGAATCTACATATCGACTCAAGGATACAGAAGCGAAGAAAAAATGGAGATGTAAGATGTGTATTAGAAATAAAAACTATGCCAAAACCGGCGATACATCAAATATTACATTAAGAAAGAAGCAAACTTTAAAAACCCCGTCGCCTCCGAAACAATTACTAAATACACAGGAAAAATTAGAATGTGAGACTTTAAAACGTCTTTCCCCGGTTCAAAAGGGTATACAGTTATTTGACTCCCACATACGTACCGACGGTGAAACATCGGATGAGTCGTATGTAACACCCCACAGAGTTTCAAGGAGTGTTGACAGAACTGTGACTGACTTGGTAACAACCTCGGAAATGAAGGAGATAATAGCTCAACTCACATACAAACTTGAAAGTACGGAAGAGGAACTGGGAAATATATTATTAGAAAACACCGACCTACATAAACTAATTGACAAATTAACAACGGAAAACAACACCTTGAAGTCCTTATGCCATACTTCGTCCATGTTTCGAAATCCTGGTTCAAACATTAAGAAAAAGAGGCAAGCTCTGTCACAGCAACACAACTCAAGTTCTACACCGTCCTCTCCATCGTCATCCACATTGAAAGAAGACACCAGTGACTACGTACTACGCTTAAAGCAGGACATTCTAACCCTAACACAGCAGCTACAGATCGCAAAACAAGAGATTGCTACCCTTACTGAACGTGTTGGGCTATTGGTGAAACGTAGTCACCGTAGTATAAATACTTGTGAAATGTCAATCCAGTCACCGAAGTGGGATATTGCGAACTTACCTAGTGTTAGGACTTGCACTGCCAAAATTGAGCAAAATACCATACCGGAGAGGAAGATGTTCATTTTTGGATCTCAGCGTTGCGTCGGGCTAGCAGCAGAGATCTCACGAGCAAGACTGAATACTCAGTACGAAACATACTGAGAATAATGTTCAAGTAGTGTACCATTCAAACTTACGAAGGGTATTGATAGGTGTCCCACAGGGTTCAATACTAGATCCAATCCTATTTCTTATTTTCACGAACGATTTACTTAACCAAGCAACAAAAATAAATCCAAATATGAAAATAATAGCATTTGCTGATGATACTAATGCTATTGTTAGCGAAGATACTGCGAACTCATTGAACAACACTGTAAACAGGGCTCTTGAAACTTTTCAATTATGGTTTATGGCTAATAAATTAACCATAAACACTAAAAAAACAAACATCATATTGTTTAAATCTACATCACGCAGTAGTGATAGTTTAGATATAATGCTAAACGGAGATAAAATAGATGTTGTAGACTCAGTAAAATTTTTGGGAGTTCATGTTGATTCGTCATTAAATTGGAAATATGAACTAAAAGCCATAAATGGATCAATATCATCAGCATGTTATGCGCTTAGGAGCTTACGAGATGAACTTGGTGTGAATATTTTAAAATCAGTTTACTATGCATTGGTGGAGTCAAGATTGAGATATAGTATTCAACTATGGGGAAATGGCTACAGGTATAACTCTGATAGGGCATTTGTACTGCAAAAAAGGGCGATCAGAACAATAGTTCGCATTCCCCAAGTCGAGTCCTGTCGGGAATATTTCAAAAAGCTTTTCATTCTTACGGTACCAAGCCTTTACATATTAACAGTCTTGACCAGCCTGGCAAAGCACATAAGTGAATAAGAAACGAGGGAAGAAAGACACCATAGGGAAACCACACGGAACCAATACTTGAAGCTTGGAATTAGTTCCAAACTGAACATTGTGAGATATTCTGTTAAATATCAAGCGGTGAAACTATTTAACTGCTTGCCTAAGGATCTGAGATGTCTATTATATAGAACCACCTTGTTTAAAAAGAGGCTTAGGGAGTTTCTATTGGAAAAATGTTTTTATTCCGTAAATGAACTTATGACTAATATGACTTAGGTACTGAGTAGATTGAATTTTCTAATGACATGTTTTAGACTACTTGAATTATTTTGTTTAGGACATTTTTAGATTATTTATTGTATTTTTTTTATGATATGTATTATATTAATTTCTTTGACGTTAGATTATCAATTGAAATTTCAAATTGAATTTGAAGACATTTATTTGGCTTTTATTTAATTAATTTGGCTATGACATTTTTAGATTATATATTGACATTTTATTCGATTATTTAATTATTTTGTTTGTTATTTTTAGATTACCTAGTGACATTTGTTATGACAGTATTAGATTATTTAATTAAATTACTTGACATTTTTACATTATTTATTTAAATGGCTATAACATGTATTAGATTATTTTAATTAATTTTAGTTGTGATATTTTTGGACAATTTGTTGAAGTGCAGGTATCGGATGAGTTTTAATTACTGTGGTTTTGAGATATTTGGATTTTATTTTTATAGTCATTTTTGTGACATTTTGGATTTAAATTATTTTTGTTATGGCGTTTTATGGTTGTTTTTGTTTTTTTTTTATATTTATTGGATTGTTGAATGAATTTGTTTGACATTTTTAGATTCTTTATTGAAATGGGTACGACATTTATTAGATTATTTTAGTTACCATGTATCGGATGTGTTTATTTTGTATTATTTATTGAAATTGCTATGACATTTATTAGATTATTTTAATTAACATGTATCGGATTTGTTTATGTTGATGTGTATTGGGTTGATTGTTGTGGTTTCGACATTTTTTGATTATTATGATTATGAAGTTTGCTATGACATTTTTGAAGTATTTATTATTTTTGTTGACTTGTATTAGATTTTATTGGATTGAAAGAATTAGGTAATCAATTTTTGTAAATGACATGTCTAGATTATTATAATTGTTATTCTGTATTATTTTATAATTTTATGTACTTAAATTTGATTAATCTTATAAACGTAATGGTGATACTATGTAGGTCCTTAGTTAAAATTGATTTTTGCTTGGTTGATATTTTTTTTTGTGAACATTCAGACACAGTTTAAATTGTTAATGAATAAATGAAATGAAATGAAAAATGAAATGAAAATATTTGTAAGTACGTGAGAACCATGTTCCTATTTATCAAGTAAAGGAATTTACCTGTTAGTGCTTGTAATTCCCTCATACCTATATGTAGTATAGTGTTGCTGGGTTTATCGTACACACGTATATGAATTTATTAATGTATGTACTTATGTAAATATTGTATAAAACTTTTTTTTTAAAAGATTAAGTATGGAGTTTCTTGTGCGTTCTTCTCCATAACAAGCTACATTTCCGAATGCACGGTAGAATCAATTTTTATTACTTGTAAATTTTAACGTTCAAAAGTGCCGCATAATGGCCTTCTTGAAATAAACACATTTGACTTTGACTTTTGACTTTTACTCAACCCAGATGTTTCCTGGGTGCTTTTCAGGCTCCGCGGAGTGAACTCACCGTCATGGGTTCTCTTCTATTCTGAAAAAGGATCCTGTACATGACGGGAGCGAAGCCGAGAGAAAATGCTAGGTTCATTTATTTTTATTTTGTACTAGCGGTTGTCCGCGACTTTGTCCGCGTCATACCAAATACCGCTTTAAAAACTTTTTTTTATTTGGAACCCTTATTCTTTTTCCAAAATAAATGTAACCTAAATTAGTCCTTATGACATCAGCTATCAGTTCCGTCAAAATTGGTCTAGCCGTTTCGGAGATAACCCGGATCTGACAATTTTTATTCATTTTTATTTTAAGTACCGTATATAATTTCATATTTTAATGTGTATTTAGTAAAATTCTGTTATATTGATATTTCAAACAGACACTTCAATTTTATTTTTTGTAGACAGAAGATATAAATAGAACTGTAAAATGGTAGGATTTGTCACATCTGGCTAAATACGTGCTTACTGAAGGTACGTGATGGCTTTGTGTATCTGTGTTATTATTTTATTTGAGAAGGCACCGCTTTAAGCTAGCAGGAGTGTTAAAATCTTGGAACTAAAGTTCAGATTAGGGACACCTACACTAATGCTAAGTTAAGCAAAATCGATTGATAAGTCAATTATAAAGCTTTCATTACTAAACCAGTTTTTGAAGAACTTATAAAACTCTATAATTTTATCTAACAGTAACTATTCCCATAGGTATCACGAGAACTATGCATTTTTTCGAAATAAATGTGTTGCTTTATTTCAGTGAAAGATGTTTTCGTAATGGGATCATTTATACTTCAAGATATTACCTCTTACAAACATATTATATTATATATATATACGTACACAAATTTAAAATGTATATAGCTTAAATAGCTTAGCTTTATTGTTTTTTTTATGTTTGTCGATGGAAGACTGTTCTCTTCCCATACACGACATAGGTCGCGGTCAGTCAACGAACGGCAATTAAGTTAATACTTAATCATTTTTAGGGTTCCGTAGCCAAATGGCAAAAAACGGAACCCTTATAGATTCGTCATGTCTGTCTGTCTGTCCGTCCGTGTGTCACAGCCACTTTTTTCCGAAACTATAAGAACTATGCTGTTGAAACTTGGTAAGTAGATGTATTCTGTGAACCGCAATAAGATTTTCACACAAAAATAGAAAAAAAACAAAAAATTTTGGAGGTTCCCATACTTGAAACTGAAACTAAAAAAACAATTTTTTCATCTAACCCATACGTGTGGGGTATCTATGAATAGGTCTTCAAAAATGATATTGAGGTTTCTGATATATTTTTTTTCTAAACTTAACAGTTTGCACGAGAGACACTTCCGAAGTGGTAAAATGTGTCCCCCCCCTGTAACTTCTAAAATAAGAGAATGATAAAACTAAAAAAAATATATGATGTACATTACCATGTAAACTTCCACCGAAAATGGGTTTGAACGAGATCTAGTAAGTAGTTTTTTTTTTAATACGTCATAAATCGTAAACCGCAATTTACCAAGTACGGAACCTTTTGTGCGCGAGTCCGACTCGCACTTGGCCGGTTTTATTTTATTTGAAAGCTGATGCTTCACATGTGGTTTTGCTTAAATTTTATTTCACTGAAAATATTCTTCCGACTCGCACTTGGCCGGTTTTTTTTATTTAGTTGCTTTACAGATTTAAGAAATTGCTTCTTGCCAAACATGATTCTAGCTCAAAAGGACACTGTAGGTTTAATTCCCTTGCAAGTGTCCATGTGTGGCATAAACGGCCACATCTTTTGATTGCGTTGATTTAGAAGTATGATATAACACAGCTCCAAGGGGTTGCAGACTTGAGTATATTATATTAATTGCTACAGCTAAATGGGTGCTTTTACCCATGGCAATAGGGATGTTTCCTGGGTACAAAAATTATAATTTTGTTTAGTCCGTCAGTGAGATTATCAAATAATATTGGACCCGTATTTTTTGCTTTATCAAATAAATCAAAAAATACAAAAATAAAGCGCATCAAAGTTCAAGAGTGGGGGCTTGTGACGTCACTTTTTCAGTATAAAGTGTAGCACACCGTGACGTCACACGATATTTCAACGCACTGTATCGTCGTATTTTTTTGTTTACGTGGCAAAAGAAAAAATACATGTCCAATATTTTTGGGTTATCTAACTGATGGACTAAATATATATTTTTTGTCAATATCCCTATTGCTTTCAGAATGAGAAAGCACTGCAAGCTGTCAGGTCCAGGCATCTGTCAAAGCGCTTACGTTTCCCAAAATTAGTTAAATTGTCGTCAACGTCACTTTAATTACAATAAATTACGTTTTCAAACAAAAGGACCTCTTGCCTAAGTAGCGCCAACTGGTGGCGTGTATTTTTCTGAAAGCCTTGATTGATTCAGAATATGGAGATTTGTTCTACAGGATACTTTAACTAAACTCCAACGCTATTGAAGTTCTACGTTCAGTTTAAAACCACACATACTTCTAAAACTAAAAAGCTAAACCCAACAGCTAAAACATCAAACAGCGTACAGAAAACACGAGCGAATCCGGTTTGCAACACTAGTTTACATTCAAAACAAAGTGTTTGTTGGAAACAGCGAGGAAATCGACTAGAAATATGTGCCCTGTTTGAGATAAGTCTCAAGTTGCATGATTTGCATTCTTCCTTGACGTGTTTAGAAACGTTTTGGGTGGAATGCGATATTTAAAAAAGTAGTATTTAAGAAAGTAGCCTGCTTGCCAGTTGCAAGTTGGATGATACTTAAGGAGGCCTTAGTCAACGGTACGAACTATTTTGTACGCGAGGTTAAAATGCATGCTATCTCATCCGACAACACGTGCGAAAGAGATAGACGCTATGATGAGCAGTAAGAAGCTAGTTCGCGTACGAAATAGCACTTTTGAAAATTTGCAGCGAAATAGATGATGATTTAGGACGCGAACGAGCGTGCAAAATTTTGTAAACAGGCCTTTGGGATATCAAGAAAAAAGACTGAATGTATATTTTCAAATTGCATTATTGAACTACTAATCCATCCCTGTATGGTGACTGTTTTGCAATATTCCTTCTTAAAATAAGTAGTAATTAATTTAGTAACTAAGATGAAATGTAGATAATTAGCTTGGTCAAATAAAGGCTTTTTTTATTTTATTTTTTTATTTTTATGCGTTAAAATTAGTGTTGAAATATAGAACTTTCTACGCTTTTTTTATATTTTTGTTTTCATACAGGTCTAAATAATGACGAGAAAAATTGTTATAATTTTTTATTTTGAACGTTCATCGTCAAACAGTGGAGTAATAGCTATACTACGTTTGTATGGAAGAATGAAATCGACTAGGCCAACCTTAAATGTAAAATTTTCTTTGTTTTTCCTGGGACATCTTCAAAAGGCGCCTGGACTTATGGGGATACGAGTAAGACATGGGAAAGCGTTACTTTTTAAAAGACCACCCTGGAAAGGGGATTTATTGCAAAGCCTGCAACACTGCATAAAGGGGCCCTGAGCCACAATATTTACAGAAGCTTCCTTGAACATTTTGCACCGTCTTTTAGCAAGTCACTCTTGTCAACATGTATACAAGTTGCAGTTTGCATTGATACCGTAAAAGTAGATTTTATTGTGCAGGCGAACAAACAAGAATTGCGATAAAACAAAAATTTATACGAAATGTTTAAATTGTAGTTCAAAGAGTGTATGAATTCCACTATAAATATATGCCTTTGACTCGCATGTATCGTAAAACCAATAATTCATTTAAAACTAAACGCATGAAGTCATATAATTTTGTGGTGCAAGCAGATCAAAGGCTTCTTATATTTTTTTATTTTATTTTTTAAACCAGCTTTTTTCGTATTGTTCTCAGCAAACCTTTTTATTTGATATCCATATCATGACAGTGCACAAAAAATAACTAGTCCACCATCTTGGGCCGTTCGCCATATAGGATTTAGAATGACGTCACTTGTCTAACCATGCATTGTCATCCCAACTAAACGTGTATGCAAAATTTCATCTTAATCGGTGGAGGATAACTGCTCTAAAATTCAGTTGCAAGATTTAACCCGAACACACTTATCTACATAAATACATACATACATTGCAAGTTAATTTAAAGCTTATAAAAAGAAGTTGAATTGTTACAATAACAATGAAAATTGAACTCAATATAGTTTACAGAAACCAAACAATTTAGGTTTTCAGTGTTTAGTGTCAACATGTTATCAGTTGCCAATAACAAAAAACCGGGCAAGTGCGAGTCGGACTCCACCACCATACGATTGTCGCAAAAAAACGGTAAATATATCACGTTTGTTGTATGGGAGCCCCACATAAATATTAATTTTATTCTGTTTTTAGTATTTGTTGTTAAAGCGGCAACTCTGTCCAGTTGCGAAACTGTCCAGCTGAGAATCTGTCCAGTTGCTCCGGAGGGAACAAAAATACATCATCTGTGAAAATTTCAACTGTCTAGCTATTCATAATTCATTTCATAATTCATTTATTCATTTGTTAACTTAAGAACAAAAAACATGTTGTTATAAAAAATTACAAGCGCGCTATGTTATGCCAGAAGGCGCACAAATATTAATTGATTCCATTGATTTAATAATAACAAAATAATAATAAACAAAAAACACAGATTCTTGAAAAATAAAAACAAACAAAAAAAACAAAAAAAAAAAAACCTAAAAAGTAGCAGCAGCTGCTTTAGAAAAATAATCAAAAACTATGATATTCAGATAAAGATTAATATCAAATGTCCTAGTAATCAATTCACATATCACCAATGCGGGTCCGGAGGATATCCAATCTGCCATCTAGCCTCCGATATCCGAATCGAGTCGAATTCGATAAGGTCACAATTCACTGGTTACCGAGTCCTTCTAAAAATCTGTGTTTCTATTATCAGAAATATCACCGTTCATGTGTGTGTGTGTTCAAGAGTTATTTTTAGTGATACGTAGATAACTCAGGATAGATATTTGAATTGAGAAGTGAAGAATGTGTCAAATTCCTACTTTAATGTCAAGTTAGATAGGTTTTCAGGGTGAAGTATTCGTCATTTTGACAAGTATTCATCTTCAAATTCGGAACACGAGCGTTTGTTTTTTTTTTGTTTTAATGTCAAATTGGAATATGATTGAATTTAATATATTGCATTAAGTATACCAATGTCATAATTAATAGTGTCCGGGCTAAGTTAGTTACATAATTATAGGTACGTGGGACACTCAGAAAGTTTTGCGAAACTAAAAAAAATTGTTCTATACGTACATATATTTTTATTAAATCTTTTCAAAGTACTTTCCACCAGCCTCTATACAAAGATTCATGCGCCTAAACCAGTTTTCAAAACACTTTTTCCAGTCCGCCGCAGACACCTCGTTTACAGCCTGCTCGAACGCAGCCAGCGCATCTTCCGGTGACGAAAATTGTATCCCTTTGAGCTGATTTTTTATTTTTGGGAATAAAAAGAAGTCACACGGTGCTAGATCAGGGCTGTAAGGAGGGTGACCCAGGAGTTTGACTGGCGTGCTGTCCAGGAAGTCCCTCGTTTTGAGTGCGGTGTGCGCAGGTGCATTGTCGTGGTGGAGCAGTAGCCCGCGGAGCCCTGTGTTTGGTCGCTTGTTGCTTATAACAGAGAAAACTTCTGGCAAACATTTGGTAGTATACCATTCGGCATTAATGCTTCTTTGATCCCGTAAGGGAATTGATACCAAGTGGCCAGTCAAATTAAAAAAGCTAGCGATCAAAATCTTACCCCCGCTTCTAGATCGCTTCACTTTGGTAGGCGTTGGCTCATTTTGAAACACCCAAACAGTCGACTGGCGCTTGGTTTCTGGGTCGTATTGATAAATCCAGGACTCATCACCTGTAACGATGTCGTAAACACGCCGAGACGAGCCTGCTTCAAATTTGTTAAGCATATCACGGCACCATTCCACCCGGGCCTGCTTCTGAGCATCGGTGAGGTTGTGCGGCACCCAGCGTGATACTATCCTCCTCACGCGAAGATGGCTGTGTAGAATCTCGTGAACGCTTCCCGATCCAATCTTCAATATGTGTTGAATCTCCTGATATGTAATTCGCCTATTGTCTTGGATTAAATTTTTCACTGCTAGCACGTTTTCTTCGGTAACAGCCGTCAAAGGGCGACCGCTTCTTTCGTCATCCCCCAAAGTTGGTCGACCGCGCTTGAATTCGTTATACCAACGATACACGGTTGCCTTGGAAGGGCCTTCATCCATGAATGCCATTTGAAGTCTATCGTACGATTCATCCGGTTTCAGGCGACACTTGAAATCGTATAAAATCATAGCTCTAAAATGTTCCCGGCGCAGATCCATATTTCAGTGAGACACAATACTTTGAATTAACTCGCAAAAAATGTGGAGGGAAATTTTGAAATTGGAACTTACTTATTTTTACTTATAAATAATCATATTTTCGAAAAACATTATAACTGGCCAGTCTCCCATATATAAAAACTTTTTTTCGCAATACTTTCTGAGGGGCCTGGTAATTTATTAGTTTAATTAGTTATCTTTTTTTTATTTTGTGTATCCTTTGCTGTCCCACTGCTGGGCAATGGTCGCCCCAAGTACTTGCAGACATTATTTTCCTGTTAATATATAAATCAAGAGGAAGGAGAGGCAGCAGTGGTGGCGCATTGGTTGCGGCCCCGACTTACGAGTTATAGGTCGTGGGTTCGAACCCGAGTAGGCGCATTACTTAGTGTAAAATTATTTCATCACCACTGGTCTCAAAACAGTGAAGAGAAACATCGTGAGGAAACCGGCATGCCCTTGAACTAAAAATTCGAAGACACCTACAAATCCGCACTGGGCCCGCGTGGTGGATTATACCCCACTCTCTCTATAAGAGGAGGCCTGATCCCCAGCAGTGGGAACATTACAAAAGGCTGTATATGTTGATATAAATCAACAAAAATATAAGTCAATTCATAGGTCTACCTACATTTAATATGTTTTATTTATATGTTTGTATTAAACTTACACAAGATTATACTCGTACGTACTTTGACCCACCTTCTGTGTTTGTTCTATTTTGTTTGTTATTTATATATTATTTTAATTTATTATTTAAGTATTTTCCGTATCCTTAAGTGTGTCCGTGGCATCAACAGTGGGTCCTATCAGAATATCAGCGCAGCGTTATTGTCTTTTTTGGATATTGCTGCACATGCTGAGATATGAGCCTTATTAGTCTCGCATGGGGTTTTTTTTTAATTATTGTTAATTTTATGCATATTTCTCGTATCTCCAGGGCGGGCCACAAGTAAATATTTTTTCTTTCTTTCTTTCTTCATTTTCTTTAAGCAGTGTAAACTTATGTTTATACACTGCTTTGTTTTATGACCAAATGACGTATTTATTAACTTTACTGCCTATAATAAGAAAATTAAATAACTATATTATAGATTTTTAGTTTTTTGTTTAGGCAGTAATGTTAACATGCTGAAAATCAACTTAAGAATATTATTTTACTCACCACGATCGACACTCGGAGCAGTGGCGGCCCAGTGGTAACGGCCCGGACTTACGTGTAAGCAGGCGCTTTACTTTGTGGAAATTATTTCATCACCACTGCTCTCAAAACGGTGAAGGAATATATCGTGAGGAAACCGGCATGTCCGGTTCGAAGGACCAAAAATTCGAAGACATGTGATATCAACCACCCGCACTGGGCCGCCCGTGGTGGATTATGGCCCATTCCCTTCTTACAGAGAGGAGGCCTGTAAACCAGCAGTGGGAACATTAAAAGGCTGATGATGATGATGATTGCCGAGTCGAGATGCCGAGTTGCCAGCTTGTTGATTTTTCATCGGTTACGTTTCGGGGAGTCTGCAATGGAATTGCTTGATCTAATTCCGCCTAGCCCGTTTCATCATCGGACTACCAGACGTACGGCGATACGCCATCGGTACATGGTAGACTTCACACCCATACGCATTAAACTTTTTGGGAATACCTTTATTAAGCGTACAGCTAAGGAGTGGAATTCCCTGCCGGGTTTATGTTTCCCGATAGCTACAATCTAAGGGTCTTCAAGTCAAGAGTAAGTAGGTTACTTCGAGGCAACCGTGCTTCACCGTCGACCACATCATCGCTTACCATCGCTAATGTCACATAGTGATCAAGCGAGCTTATAAATAAATATTTACTGGTATTCAACTGAATGCCGTTAGACCAGAACCTCAACATAGTCGGCAAACGGCTCTGCATATAATTATGAGCTTAATATTCTACTCTAAATTTTCTCACCAAAAATGCAATGAAAATTTTGCAACGCCGCTGAAATACTCCAGGCCTTGTTGTTTTTTTTTTCATACTTATAAACGAAGAGTCATTTAGAGGACGAAGCAACTCAAGAACACTTCATTATGAGTCCTTCTCTTTATTTTAAAGTCTCCATTAGCTTGGACAATATTTTCACTCTTTGGTTTTAAAGCTTAGTCTAGCGTTTAATTTTTAATGGCCAGTGACAATGTCCATAGATGCTTGAATGGAATGTTCCAATGTTGAATCTTGGATTTAGGTAGAAGGAGATCTATATATTTTGCAATTATGTATTTATATTTGTATATGTCCACCATCCTTTTATATTTGTATATGTCCACCATCACACTATTTGTGTAGATGCGCTAATTTTTAGGGTTCCGTACCCAAAGGGTAAAAATGGGACCCTATTACTGAGACTCCGCGGTCCGTCTGTCTGTCTGTCTGTCTGTATGTCACCAGGATGTATCTCATGAGCCGTGATAGCTAGACAGTTGAAATTTTCACAGATGATGTATTTTTTTTGCCGCTATAACAACAAATACTAAAAACAGAATAAAATAAATTTTTAAGTGGGGCTCCCATACAACAAACGTGATTTTTGTGCCGTTTTTTGCGATAGTGGTACGGAACCCTTCGTGCGCGAGTCGGACTCGCACTTGGCCGGTTTTTTATATCTTAGTTTAAGACGTTCACTTTTCTTATTTTCCTGTTCTCACACACTATTGTCTACATTTCTTTTTAATTTTTCCTTTTCGCGGGTCTGCTGGCAGAAATTTCTTAAGAAATAAGCAGTGCCCTTGTACTCTTTTGTCTTGATGTGTTGTATTTATGTATTATACTGTGTGTGTACATTAATTATTAAATAAATAATTAAGGTTTTTATCAAAATCCTATGGGCATAATTTCGAAATGCAGGTCTTTGGAGTGAACCCGACATGCACTATCATAACCAGTTACTATACTACTGCAGGGCTTAAGAGTAAACGGGGGTAGAGAGCGCCGACTGAATTTCCTAAGTAAAAAGTCATAATTTAGTATTATTTAAGTGGTGTACAATAAAGTATATAATAAATAATAACTAAATAAATAATTCGAGGTTTGGCTCTCGTCTATTTTCTCCTCCATTATTGAACCAATTTAAAAGATATTCCATAAACTGAAAATGAAAGATATATGTCCCTATGTTTTCCTTTTAGATGATACATTATCTTTAGAAGCACTAGAACCCTCAAAAAATACTAAAAATTGCGCTGTTAACAGAGGCTTAGTGTACAAATTTGCCAAATATAAATGAAAAAAGAAAACATAGGGACATAGTATATATCTTATTTTACCAGTTTAAGGAATATCTTTTAAATTGGTCCAATATTGGAGGAGGAAATAGACGAGAGCCAAACCTCGAATTATGACTTTTTACTTAGGACATTCAGTCGGCGCTCTCTGCCCATATTTCCTCTTAGGGCCTCTACTCATACAGAAAAGGTTTAAACATTATAACTTGGCAAATTCGTAGGTGAGACTTCCATGGTCCACGCGGGTGGCGGGGGACGTTACTATCCAATGACGCGACGGCGCGATGACATGAAGACGCTCCCGTCATGTGACCCCCGTCCCGCACGCACGTTTTACCACCCCCGCGCCCGCGGAACATTGTAGTGTCACTTACGAATTTGCCAAGCTATAATTACCACGCTTGCTCAAGGTGAGTTGGCAATTTTAAACTTAAAATAGCCATAAGTCAACAATTTCTAAGATAATCTTAAGTAAATAAATGAATTGAAAAAGTCACATTGGTACTTGCCCGGATTTGAACCCACGATCTCAAGCATGAGAAACGAGGCTTAAGGTTACATTAGTCGAAAATTCTTCCATACAAACGTACTCTAGAGATTACTCCACTGTTTGACGATGTACGTTCAAAATAAAAAATGATATCAATCTGTCTCAAAATGTAAAAAAATAATATATTTGAGAGTTCTGAGCGTCGAAAGTTCCATATTTCAACACTAATTTTAACGCATCTTTGGGCGGAAATAAATACCATAAGAAGAAGGAAAATTGCAAAACGGCCTCCATACAACGATAGATTAGTAATTCAACAATGCAAATAATTGAATTTTTTAAATATACATTTAGGAGTTTTTTCATGATATCTAGACTCCCAAAGGCCTGTTTATGAAAAATCACGCGCTCGTTTTCGTCCTAAATCATCATCCATTTCACTATAAACTTGCAAAAGTGCTAATTCGTACACGAACTAGCTACTTACTGCTCATCACAGCATCTATTTCTTTCGCACGTGTTGTCGGATAAGATAGCATGCATTTTAACCCCGCGCATAAAATAGTTCGTGCCGTCGACTAGTACAACTTTCAAATCAGGTATTTTACTTTGTGAATTATATTTTATCAGCACATCACCCAAAACGGTGAATCAAAACATCGTGAGGAAGCAGGCATGTCCTATGACCACACACCAGTAGTGGTGGTCGATTTTGGCTCACTGTCTCTCTGAGAGATGTGTTTGTTTGTTGTTTGTCAGCAAATGTATGAATATCTTTGTTTATCTTTGCTCAACTGATGAAAAACTACTTACCCTACACGTCCCTAACTTTGATTACTGCAACAGTGAGTTCATTGCTTCGGCCACTCAAAAAAGGAACACAAACAAATGAAAACACACTTTTTTACTTCCCTAAAAGAATAAGAGAACGCAAAGTTGCTTAGTCTCCGGAGAACAACACAACAATAGTTGAACACATTTCAAATAAAAGTAAGTTCGGAGGTAAAGTTCACAATAGAGGACTGTGGAGGTATTGACGTGTTATTACTGTGGGGTGCAGTCTCTTTGCTGGGTCTTATCACAACTTGCAATGGGTCGATCACATAAAGGGGGCTTTCGAAAAAAGGTTGGATAGAAATAGGTGTCTTTCGAAATAGGGGTCAGAATAAGGAAAGGGAGGGATAAGGACTTTTAAAATCGAATTCGATATATTATAGATCCATAAAACAGTTTTATGTGTTCTGTGTCTTACACGAGTAGCATGTGGTTTAAGATCCTTTTTACCGACTTCAAATAAACGGAGATAAACAAATCGACACGTTATTATCTGCCCAGCCTTTTCCTTAGCCCTTTAAAAAAAAACAGATGCCGGATCTGGTTAATGACAGTTAAAGGGTACCTTATAACATTCATAGCAATATAATTATGAAAATAACTATCTATACAAACACTATTAAGAGAATAACTTCACCCTTGGTTGACTGTTAGAGTGCGATGTGGAGGGAAGGAGGGGTTAAGTAAATACCATGTCGTGTACTTGTCCATGAGTCAACTGGAGACTGAAGACCCCAGACTCCCTTTATTAGTGTAATATATACCTAGTCCGTGCGTGACATATATCATAATATAACTATGGACATAGCTTATCTACCTTAACTTAAACTAAGATCTAAACGTGACGTACGTGACACACCACATCACCCTTCCTAAAGTAAAAAAAAAACTAAGTTACATTGTTTTTTTTTTTTTCCTCATCTCTTTACATTTTTAAACTTACATTCTAAGTCTTACAGTATAACTTTGTCCTATTTTTATGTATTACATCTATCTTATTTTTATATTTAACTATTACATTTGGTGACTCGTCCTTTACAACTACAAATGGTCCATTATAAATACACTCCAACTTATTGCCTACTTCGTTTTTTACCAAAATCAAGTCACCTTCCTTATAAGTTATAGAATTAAGATTCTTATCATAACAATGTTTCCTTGATAACTTACTTGATACCAAATTTTCTTTTGCATCATTTTGAGCCCTTTGTAACCTGTATTTAAATTCTAAAGGATAATCATCAAAATTATACAAAGGTTCAACACTTTCACCTTGAAGACTACTTGGTAACCTACAAATTTTACCATAAACTAATTCATAAGGCGTATACTTAGTCACAGTATTAACTGTTGTGTTATAAGAAAAACACCAATATGGAACCCAAGAACTCCACGATGATGGATTATTATCTGTTTGTATCCTTAAATAAGCACCTAAAGTTTTATGAACGTTTTCCAAAGACCCTATACTTTCATGATGATATGACGTTGATAAGATTTTATTGATGCCCAAGACATTACATAGCTCTACCATTACTTTCGAAATGAACTCAGAACCCCTATCCGTAGCAATTGTTCCCGGTATCCCATATCTCAACACAAAATTTTCTGCCAACGCTTTTGCTACCTCATTTGCGGATTTATTTTTTAGTGGATAAGCCTCCACAAACTTCGTAAGTTCACATTGAAGAGTTAATATGTAAACATTACCATTTTCGTCCCTATCAAGTGGCCCCACTATATCTAAATAAATCTTTTCAAAAGATGAAGATGCAGTGGTAGTAACTGTCATTGGTTCTTTAGTATGTTTGGAAAACTTTTGTTTTTTACACTTATCACATTTACCAACGTACTCCGCTACATCTTTCTCAATTGACGGCCAATAATAATATTTCTTTATATTATTCACCATCCTGCGTATTCCTGAATGACCACTCGTAGGTAAAATATGAAAATCATTTAAAACAATTCTCTTCTCATCTGCCCCTTCTATTTTCCGTACACCCTTCACTACACATATTCTAAAATCTCCACATATCGAATTACTATTTTCCTTCAAATATTTGGCCATTTTTGTAATAAAATTAACGTTATAACGATTTTTCAAAATAATAACTTCTTTTATGCCCTTTTCAATACAAAAAGTGACTATGTCTCTCGACAACTCGTCTCGCGATGATGCCGATAAAGATTCATAGTTTACGTAAATACCCGAGTTTTCTGGCACATACATTAAATTGCGCGACTTTGAAAATATTTTTTCACCATTAGTGTTACGTAACATCTTCTCCCACTCATTCAAACATATCTCAATGTCATTTCCTTGTTTTTTAAGAACTTCCACGATCCTAGGGTGATCAGTCCTAGATACCACAGGGTCCGTATCACAAACATTTGGTTCTTCCAGTTTGTACTGCGTTCTCCCCATTACGATCTGCCTTCTTGGGTACAACCAAAACAGGACTAGACCACTCACTAACCGCCTCCTCAATAATATTACTATCCAGCATCTCCTGCACTTGCCTATCAACCTCCTTTTTCTGTACATAAGGTATTCTATACTGTTTCCTGTAAACTGGAGTAACATTATCTTTCAAACGTATTGACTGCGCATATACATTCGTGACATCCAATTTATCTCCCGGAATATAAAAAATATCTGGATATTTTGCACATATTTGCTCAACTGACAACCGTTCCTCGGCATTCAAATAATCAAGATTAAGCAAAGAAAATATTTTCTTAACACGTTCAACACTTACTTCTGTTTCCGCAAAACTACAACAATTAAAATCACTTAACGGACAGACTTCTACATCGGACATACTACACACAACTTCCTCCGTGGTTGTGTTTAAAATCCTAATGGGCATCATCCCATTCTTAGGTCTAGCTACTACATTTGCTAAGAAAACCCCTTCGCGCAACTCTTTCCTAAACACTACACAATCTTCTGCTCTATTAACGGGCAAATACTTAACCATTTCACAACGCGGAGAAATAGTTAAAGAATAATTATAGGATTTAAGTGGCATCGAAACCGTCTGCTGCTCACGGTTCTTCAGAGATAACCTGTTCCCCGAAAAGTCTATAATACCACTATACGTCTGCAAGAAATCCTGGCCTAATATGCCAACTGACCTACATGGCAAATCATTGAATATATAAAACTTATGCACGAACGAACATTGTTCGTATTCCAACGTCAAATATACATAACCTATAGCCCGTAAACTACCCCCTACACCATTAATCACTAATTCTTCCTTAACTACTTTACAGCACAAAGCATTATTCCTCAAGAAATTACTTTTTATTGCCGATATCGACGCACCCGTATCGACTAACCATTCCGAATCCACATTATTTGCTAGAAAATTCACCCAGTTAACACTATTGCAAGCTAAAATATGCTTAGCCTCGAAAAAACTGCGTTTCATTCAATCGTCTGCCTTCGCTACTTCGTGACATTGACACTGCACTTGAGTCAGCATCGCCCCGCACGTGCTCTAGACACGCTACGCGCTGTCGACCTTGCTGAGTCTGCCGTCCACGATGAGTACTATTGCTACGACCGCGCATTCCACTACTATACCTTACGTTTCCATTTTGGTACGTACGCCCAACAGCTGTTTTTTGCTGCGCGTATCCATTACCTACAGCGTGCCGCCTATAGTTATTTCCACGACCCCTATTTCCCGTAGAAAAACTACCACCCGCGGGCCACCGCTGGAACGTCATGACTTGACCCGACGAAGCACAATTTTCGTCTTCCGCTACCCTAATAGCATCTTTCAAACAAGTCAAGTTCCGTGCCGTGATAATTGTACCAAGACGCTGATTACGAAGTCCGTCAGCAAACTTTTTAACCGCATACTTCTCATTTAAAGGCCGCAAAATTTTATAAGCTTCCGAATTTTCCCCGGCTTGAGAAATAGTCAAATCTACCATTAACTTCTCTATCTCTGACCCGAAATCCGTGACCGACCTATCATTTTGCCTAGCGCGAGCAAATTTGGCTTGCACTGCAACGTCTGACTTAACCGTCAACAAATGCTTCTTCATGTCCGTTAAAAGACTGTCTACAGTCGTATAAGTAGAGGACAATCGCATCTTAGCCCCCTGGGTAAGTCGTGTAGTTAGCACGAATCTAATTAAATGAGCACTATCAGCCGCTTCTAACATAGAGCTGTATAAATCTATGGCATCAATCAAATCTTGGGTTACCTGCTCATCCCCATTCATTTTCGGGAGTAAGCTAACCGCCGTTTTCAATGAAAACCTTTCCAACGCCATCTCTGTATCGGTTCCGGTACCGTTTTCAAACTTAATAGTGTCTACATACAAATTTTCTATTTTACTCACTAGCTGTGCTAATTCCTCCGAAAATTTGCTACACTTAGAAACTACACACTTAAATTTACAATACAGGGCTTTTACCTCGCTTATCTTTCCATCAAAATTTTTGCCTTTCCGCCTACTGGGACCTAACTTGACAATTGATTCCCTCAATAACTTAAGCTGTACAAACAGTGACGTTAACTCCACTTCCATTTAAAATTAATGTCTCTAACTGATAGATGACCGAAAATACTCGTCACTACACTTAAGTTCAAATCACATCACTTACTCCTCCTGTCGCTCCGCCAGCTCCCGGTCAGGCCATCTGCACAGCTCGCTGCACCTCACGCTGATTGATCTTCTCTTCGATCCAATTCTGATGACACCTCCTGTACAGCCGGACTGCCACGCCAATGATGACAATCGCCAAACACACGGCGATAAACAACAGCATCGCGTTGATGGTGGATATCTGCTCTTGTGTTACTGTCGCGGTATTTGAACCACCCGCTGCTGTCTGGGCTATAATAACCTCTTCCTTGGATGACGTGCTCCCCATGGCCTGTGACTAACCAACTGTCGAGAAACTGACTGAAGCCGACTGAAGTGACTCCGACGAGATCCCGGTCGGGCAACTATAACGCCGTCCAGTCGACTGGCAGGGTCGCCATGCGATGTGGAGGGAAGGAGGGGTTAAGTAAATACCATGTCGTGTACTTGTCCATGAGTCAACTGGAGACTGAAGACCCCAGACTCCCTTTATTAGTGTAATATATACCTAGTCCGTGCGTGACATATATCATAATATAACTATGGACATAGCTTATCTACCTTAACTTAAACTAAGATCTAAACGTGACGTACGTGACACACCACAAGAGAATGCTTAAGGCATTAAAGGTATCCACACATATCAGGGTCGGGCCCAGGCATCGAAGATTCGCCATTGGCCCGTGCACGGACGTGTATGAACGAGGTCATATAAAATGTACACAGCGATATTTTTTTGAGCCCCTGACGAGGCACGGTCCGTCCACGTCCCGGGCACGGCCCTGATATGTGTGGATAGTCCTTAAGTCCACCTTTGTACCTTTTTGCATGAAGTCTAAATAAATAAATAAGAAAACTGAAGCATTTAGAACAGACATCAGAGGCATTTAGGTTTACAGTCAATATTATATTTGGACATTTTCCACTAAAGTTATTTTGGTCTTACTAATCCTCATTTGTCGAAAGATCTTCGTTTTCCCGGATTGCTGGAAGCCAATTAAAACTTATAATTGACTCTTTTGGCAGTCAGCATCCTAATATTAAGGAAATGTTAGTTTGTTTGTTGACGAAGATTTGAAAACGAAGAAGGAATGTTTATATAACTTTTGATAAACGTTTATCGCCTGAGAAAGATGATACAAATTACTTTTCTGATCATAAATTGTTAACGCAAATTAACATGTTTTCTATATTTTATTAATTATTTGATGTCATTTTTGAATTCCATAAACTAGTCATATTTTACCTGTAATTTTATACAGAAACTTTAATTTTGTTGCTTGCAACACAGAGCCTAATGGAGAATCATGTCGGAAGGACGCTAATAAAATCAGCTCTCGGTTTCAATTATAAAACTTCATGTTAAATACTGAATAATTCATCAGTTCATTGTTCAAACCTTACTTTACGGTCAAACGTGTATGTGGATACAATAAATCAAGTGAAGACAACAAGTTTTTATATTCATTTGCCACCGATGTTCACAAACCCCCAACCCAACATTCCGGTTGCGATTCGAACCCGCCAGCCGGAGTGAACATTATTTGGTGGCCCATGAGGGGAATCAGCAAGAAGTCATTGGATCAAAACTCATCAAGAACGTAATCGCGTGGTCTGCGCGATCGTCATCATCAAACAATTCAACGGGTTTCAAGTTTCAACACGTCGCATCGAGGCATACCTATTCAATGCATTCAATTTCGTCAGTCGTCGGTACATCGGATTAAACTACAGTTCATCACATCAAGTTCTACTATTCATCGGAAGTCATCTTAGGTGATAATTATTATTATCACAGCGGCACGACCCATCATCGGAGGTTTTTTTTTTTTTTTTTTTTTTTTTCTTCTTTGGCAACTGAGCCGATGCCGACTATTCTGCCAGTGTCATGTAGAGACGACAGCGCATTGAGGCGAGCCGTCGAAATGTGCTTATTCTTTCGGTGTCATGTAGAGACGACAGCGTAATGAGGCGAGCCGTCGAACTTTGTCTATTCTTCCAGTGTCATGTAGAGGCGATAGAGCGTTGAGATGAGCTGACGAACTTTGTCCTTTGTGGTAAATAACAAAGATACATATTGATAAAAAAAAATAAAAAAAATTACATTTTGATGTCATTGTCATTTATAAATTTTGAAAGGAGTTTGATAACTTTAGGAGAGAAATTTGTCAAAAGGGAATGGAAGTTGATAGGAAGGGGAATTTTAATGTTGGGAAGCATATGATACAAGTCAAAGGAATGGGAATACGAAGGACATGAAAAAAAGATATGGTCTAATGTACCATCATCAAGGCCGCACTCGCACAAGGAAGTGTCACGAACACGGATCTTATTTAGGAATACTGGACTACAGCAGTGACCAAGTCTTAGCCTACACAAGGATGAAACAGCTCTTCTAGACAGTTTAGGGCATTTGAAAAACCAAGGTTTCCGCTGTATGTCAGGTTGAATGTTGGCATAATAAGCCCCTTTGAGTTTCGAGCTTGCTTTCCACTCTACTGACCACGAGCTGAATAACTTAAGTTTGGTGTCTGAGCGCAAATCGTAACTATGAAGCAGATAGTGTTTTCTATCCACAGGTTTGGATGTAGCAAATTTTGCCAGAGAGTCAGCACACTCGTTGCCACATATACCCGAATGGCTGGGAACCCAAACTATTTCAATGTTTAAACCTTTGTTGTGACAAGAGAAGAGTAAATTACGTATATCTACAATAATCTTGCTGTGAATTTTAGATTTTAATTGATTTTGACCTAGAGCCTGGATGCTACTACGCGAATCTGAAAAAATTACCGAATTTTGGATATTGTGCGATAATATAAAATTGATGGCTTCTAGGATACCGATGCATTCCCCTGTAAAAACAGAAGACTCTGGCGGACATTGAAATAAAAGAGCAATTTTAGAGTTCTGGAAGTATGTTGAAACACCTGTACATCCCGTTGACGATAATTTAGATGCATCGGTATAGAACAAATTCCAACCCTTCCAGAATCTTTCAATGGCCCGATCAAACTCCGCTTTTACGTCCTGGGAGTTTTTAGAGATACCAAGACCCAAGACGATCTTTGGCTTGAAATGGATCACCTCATATGCGGAAGCAAATACTGGAAGAGAAGGGTATTGACAAACAGGCGAAGATAGTTGTTTAAGCTCCCTGTACCTATTTATCAATGGAATACATTTATTAGTCCAGTAAGAAGAGACATTAAAAGAAAGGTTGATTTGCTCCAAAATGGGAAGTAAGGGATGGGATGAGCGGGAGAAAACTTTTGACAAAAAACGATCTGCTAAGTATTGTCTACGAAGGGTAAGGGGAGGATCTGCACATTCAACCTGGAGAGCGTTAATGGGTGAAGATTTCATGGCGCCAATTACGATTCTAAGGCATTTGGCCTGGACAGAATCAAGTCTACGTAGGGCTTCTTTATTACATGGCTCAATTAAGAAACTACAGTAATCCAACACACTTCTCACCAGAGCATTGTAAACCAGTTTTAAGGTGTATGGGTGAGCCCCCCACCAGACACCTGCCAGAGCCTTAAGAATCGAAACTGAGCGCTCACATTTTTTAACTGTATTGTTAATGTGATCCACACCCGACAATTTAGAATCCAGGATAACTCCTAGAAACCTAGCCTTCTCCTTGACTGGTATAGCTTGGCCATCAATATTAATGTCAACTTGAGGGATAATACGTCTGCGAGTAAAAACAACTGATATACTTTTTGGAGCACTTAAAGATAACCCATGATCTAACAGCCATTGGTTTAATGAGGACAAAGAAACATTCATAGATTGAGCAGCATCCACGATGGAATTGCCACAGACCAATAAAGCAATATCATCAGCATACTGGAGGATTTTACAATTAAAATTTAAACAGGAAGGTAGATCGCAGGTATAAATGTTGTATAAAGGGGGACTAAGAACGGATCCCTGAGGAAGGCCCCGCCAAGCTAACCTTGGTGCAGATTCCTCCCCAGGAATTCTTAATTTAAGACTACGGTCTGAAAAGATACTGGATATGATCTGACGTATTTTTGGCGGGATGCCCAGCTCTTTCATTTTATGCCTGAGAACTGGGATGAGGACAGAATCATATGCAGCTGAAATGTCTAAGAAAACGGCTACCACAGACTCATTCCTACTAAGGGCCAGCCGGATCTCTGATGTAAGGGTACCCACACTATCAGCTGTACCCAGACTTTTCCTAAAGCCAAATTGAGTCGGTGGTAGCAATTTCCTGCTCTCCACAAACCATTCCAGACGGTTTTTAATAAGGTGTTCCAAGAGTTTAATGAGTATGGACGATAGAGCAATTGGTCTGTAGGAACAATGATCACTAGGATCTTTACCAGGTTTTAATATTGGAATAATAATTTGAACCTTCCAATCAGGAGGAATGTATCCAGAGTAAAAGCAGTAATTGGCCAAGTCCAGGTAATACTGGTGGGTCCTATCCCCAGCTTTGCTTATGAAGGAATATGGGAATCCATCCACCCCAGGCGCAGAATCCTTTACATGGGAAAGGACAGATTTAAGTTCATCCAATGTAAATGGTTTGTCCAAAGGATCTTCCGATGCTGCTTGGTGGTTCATAGAGACGCATTCACATTTACCAGGAACATAAGCTGGGGCCAACTTAGAAAAAAACTGGTGACTAAGCTCCCCAGACATTATGCTCCCAGAGGGAGGCCTCAAATTATTCCTAAAGGATTTCAACCTATGCCATACTACTGAAACTGGAGTGGATGGACTCAGTGAATCACAATACCTACGCCAACCTTCTCTTTTTTTTTTCTTAAGTAATTTTCTGGACTTAGCCAATATATGCTGAAAAGCTATGATGTTCTCCAGGTTCATATCCAAGTTAAACTTCATTTCGGCCTCATTCCTAGCTTTGATCACAGCAGAACATTCCCTATCCCACCATGGTGGAGATGGGATTTTGCCCGTTGGAAGTTTTTTGGAAGGGAAGGAATCATCCGCTGTAGCAGATATTATATTGGAGAATGACAAAAAGCATTCCTGAGAATTTTCATCATTAATGGAAGGAAGAGAGGAGACACGCATATCTAGAATTTTTGAGTAAAGGTCCCAATCAACTGAGTTCAGTTGGTATTTTAAAAGAGGAACAGAGGTTCTATCAGGGATAATTTTGGAAGGGATTTCCACCATGATGGGATAGTGATCACTCCCATAGGTCATATTCAAGCGACTCCAATTAAAAAGGCTGGCTATATTAGATGAACAAAATGTCAAATCAACACAGCTGTTATTTTGCCCTGGCACAGCCCGACGTGTGGCAGACCCATCATTTATCACACATAAATTAAGTTCATCTAATATATCCACTAGGCCTATACCAAAATTGTCGCAGGTTTCTGACCCCCATCTATAGTGGTGACCATTAAAATCACCCATGACAAGTACTGGCCCTTGTACATTACTTAACAAACTTTTTATGATATCAAGATCTTCAATTTGTGGGTATGCAATATAGAAACTAAAAAAATTTATATCCTCAGCCTTAACAGCAACAACATTGATATTGTTGCCTACAAAGGGTAGAGGAATCGGGGAGAATGGTACTTTGTTATTGATGAACAAAGCACATCCCCCATATCCATCTGATCTATCATGTCGAACACCATTGAAACATGGGATTCTGAAATTACTTTCAGAACGAAGCCATGTCTCAGCAATGCTGCAGATCGATGGTTTGAATTTATTAATAAGGAAAAGTAAATCATGTTTCCTGGGAGTAATACTCCTGACGTTCCACTGAAGAAGGTGAAGGGGGAGCATTGTGAATATAATTCATTATAGATGTCAATTTGTTGGCAACGTGGTCAGGTAGTGAATGAGCAGGGTTTGCTAATATAGCCATTAACATACTGGATATAATATTTAAAATACTTTCTGAGGAAATAGGACTGTTAGTACTTTCCCGAGGGTAAGCACCACCATTTTGGACAGGAGTGAATGAATAATTTTGAATAAGGGCTTGGTGAGCTTGCATATCATAACTAGGAGACAGGGGGGCATGGGATTTTGGTTTGATTAATACAGTTTTGCGTTGTGATTTTGGAGTTTGGGGAGTTGATCTGGGGAACAGAAGAGGACTGGCTATAGGTTTTGTTTTGGGAGATGATCTAAATACTTCAGCATAAGATCTTGAAACTTGTGGGAATACCTGGCTTGCTTCCGCATATGAGATGGATTTCTCAGCCATCAGTGCTTTTATTCCCTTTTGGCGACCCAACTCTGGGCAAGACTTGTCGGTGGCATAGTGACTTCCAGAGCAGGAAATACATAAGGCACATTCAGTGGGGACTTGGCAGCCATCACCTGAGTGGTCTTCACTACATTTAAAACAGCGTGGTTGTGAGCGACATACAGTGCGTGTGTGACCAAAACGACAACAGTTGAAACATTGAATAGTTGGATACATATATTTTTCAACTGGGAGAGTAGAGTAGAAGCAATATACACGATTTGGCAAAACTTGACCATCAAAGGTAAGAACAACGGTTTGAGTGGGCTTCCACTCTGTAACACCTAGAGAACTCACCTTACGGTTCATTCTCCTGGCCTTAATTACTGGACCGCATCCAGTAGGAACCCTGATATTTTGAATTACCTCTTCCTCAGTCCACTCGGTAGGTACGTCTCTGACGAGACCCATGCGCGTAACGTTATATATAGGGACAGAAGTAATATACCCATGGGATGTTAGTATTGGGCTTATTAAAAAACTGTTTGCATCCAAGTGAGTCCTAAAACTAACTGCGAGTCTATTTCTCCCCAAACGTTTTAAGCTTCCGAGAATCACATTGGCAAAGTTATTCTGTGTGAGGAACATTCCAAACTTAACAGGATGTAGAACAGTACCAGAGGTCAATCCATCTTTTAAAGATACGTGAACTATATATGGCGCATTATCCTTAGCATTGTAGGTGTGTCTGCCTATAGTATGCTTGGATTGTTTGGGAGGATTGATCGGAGTAGCGGGGGGAGAGCATGCGGGTCTTTTTCTTTGAGCAGATTCGGCGTCCATAGCGTTATCTATTTTGTCATCGGGGAGAGTTACGGTTAAAATCGGACTGTAATCAAAGGGATCGGGAGGGTCAGGAGGTTTCTTGTTATCCATGGCGGATACCGGTTAAAACAAAAATTAAATCTAATTAAGGAATAGGTTAATACAAACCCTGGATGTTAGAACACAAACACCAAGAAAAATCTCGTTTGAAATTCACACTAATATAGACACTCAAATCAAGGAAACACTTAATACAAATAAAACTAGCTGCTTTCCCAACAATACTACCATAGAAAGTCTAAAATTATCAAAACTATAGTGAAAAACTCTAAAAATCTGAATCAGATCAAAAAATTTTTGCCGCCATTAGTTGACTTGACAATGACATCCTTTTCTCAAAGTATGATACCATAACATATATACAATTGAAAATTCTAAAAACAAAAACAAACCTATATACAAATACAAAAGGGAGACGGAAAAGACCTCATTGGGCATCAAAAAATTCGTCCACATCGATGTCAATGGGAAACGTGCCCAGAACGCTGGCAGCATTGCCTCGTTGGATGGCAATGCTGATTCTCTGAGAGAATCAGCATTGCCATCCAACGAGGCAATGCTGCCAGCGTTCTGGGCACGTTTCTCAAAGTTAAAACATAAAGTCGAAAAATAATCGAAATGTCACTTAGTCACCCAAAACTGTCAAACTCCATCATCGGAGGTAATTTGGCGCGAACGCCAACGTCAACTGTCAGTGTCAAGTGATCAAGTGTCAAAGTGTCAGTGTCATCAAACTAGACTTACAAACGGTTGTTAAAACTTATTAATTTAGGTGTTTATCTATGTTTTATTGTTTGTTTTTAGTGTTTAAGTAGTTTAAGTTAATCATAACGATGCCGTCATCCGAATATAATAAGTGCAAAGCGCAGTTCATATCTAAACATCGAATGTTAACAGATTTCTATAATACTATAGATCAAAACAAGTCATCGATCTCGGCCAATGTAGCTAAACGCCAGTTCGATAAATATTATGGTGAGTTCATTTCAGCTTATGAGAAACTACTCCAAATGGAAGAGGTTCAGGAAGAGGAATCTGACAAGCTTCAGGTGGATTTCTCTCAAATCAATGAGTATCTGCTAAGGGTGGAGCAGGCTCATTCGGAAGGTAATCAGGCACCAAAAAATAAAGGTAATCATTCAGATTTACATGCTAAACTACCATTCATTGAGTTACCCAAGTTCTCTGGTGTTATTATGGACTGGATTCCATTCTTTGATTTATTTCAATCATTAGTTCATGAACGTCACAACTTATCAGATGCTGAAAAGCATTACTATCTTCGTGCATCACTAGTAGGCGAGGCACTGTCATTAGTCAGACAGCTACCAATGGATGATGCCAATTATGAGGTGGCACTTAATTTACTCAAGGGTAGGTATCATAATACGCGGTTATTGTTGGATACATATATTGATAGGATACTCAAATTACCTATAATACAGCCTCAGTCATCAAACCTTAGGAAAGATCTATATGATCCACTACGAGAGTCTGTCCAAGCGCTCGACAAGTTAAAGATGCCTGTCAAAGAGTGGTCATATTTAATTTTGTTCATTATCCTACAGAAATTACCGGTCAGGATCAGATCCTTGTTTGAGGAACGATATGGCAAGGATCAGGCGAAGCTGCCAACCCTGGATCAGCTCATGGAACTCCTGGATGAGCAATGCAGACTTCATTTGACCATCACCGAGACTGAAAGCAGATCACTCCCGGCAAGAAGGAGACCAACTCATCAGCAGTCTGAGGCCACTCCAGGACACACATCTCAGAGACATTCACATCAGGTGACATCTAACTCAACTGAATGTACTTATTGTCATAGTTCATATCATAGTTTATATGTGTGTAGGAAATTCAATGCACTTCATCCTAAGGCAAGAAAATCATGGATATATAAATCAGGTCATTGTTTTAAGTGCATGAGGAAGCACTATGCAAGTGAATGCACTCATAGGAATTGGTGTAAACATTGTGGATCTAAAGATCACAATTCACTCTTGTGTGTTAATGAGCAGCAGCCCTCACCAAATACTGGGTCTCAGGAGACCAGTACACCATCACAGGTTCCGCCAACATCATCAATTGATCATCGCAGTGAATCTGGAACTGTATCTCAGGCTCAATCCAGGAATCAACAGGTTAGACAAAAATCACCGATCAATCAGGTACAAGAAAAACCATATCACATTAATCAGGAGTCTACTAGGGCAGGAGAGCGTGCAGCTCGAGCTCATCTTAAGTTTCAAGAGTTACGTTTTGGATGCAGGCGCAGTCCTGATCAATTCGAATGAGATAAGTCGACTGTTGGTGACTACAAGGGTCCATTGCCCATAACCATCTGCCCAACAGCAGTTGTAGGTATAAGGGGTAGTGATGGACACTATTATAAGGCTAGAGCTTTATTAGACACAGGGGCAAGTGTCTCGGTCATCACACAATCATTAGTAAATAAATTGAAATTACACCAACAGTCTAATAGTACAAAGATATATGGAGTAGGTAATAACAGTGTTGATTTACCTGGTACTTTAGCAAAATTAGTAATCAAACCAATAGGTAAACCAGTACCTATCATCAGTACAGTAGCTATCGTCATGTATTATATTTCTGCAGAAATACCTTCATATCCTATCAACTGTGGGCATTTAATTAAGGATAAAGGAATCATATTGTCAGATCAGAACTTTGACACACCACAGGAACTGGATCTCATCCTTGGTACGGATGTTTTAAACTATGTATATGAAGGTTCTAAGATTTCATTAAATATTCCAGATCTTTATGCATATAAAACTTGCTTTGGTCATGTCATCATGGGATCACTACTCGAGTCAATGAGTGATAGCTCACCGAGAGGATGTACCTCAGTAAATGATTATGGAGTCATGGCATCCAGGCTTGAGGAGGTTCTCGAGAGGTTCTGGAAAGTGGAGGAGCCACCATCTCAGCCAGCTGTTCATCCGGATCACATGGAATGTGAAAGGTTATATAATTCTTCTGTCAGTCGAATGCCTGATGGCAAATATATGGTAAGATTGCCATTGTTATCTGAAAGGCCTGTATTAGGTGAGTCAAAAGCATTAGCTATGCAAAGGCTCAAGTCATTAGAAAGGAAAATGGATAAGAATCCTGTATTTGCTACTAAATATAGAGAATTCATGGAAGAATATAAAAGACTAGGTCATATGTCACTATCAAGGTTTCAGTTTGATTCAGAACATTTCATTATACCACATCATGGGGTATTCAAGAAAGGTACGGACAAGTTAAGAGTTGTATTTGATGGGAGCGGAAAGACTTCCACAGGAACTTCATTAAATCAATGCCTTCATAGTGGCAAGCCACTTCAAAATGATATTACAAAAATATTGTTGAATTTCAGAAGACACCAGGTCGTCTTTACCACTGACATTAAGATGATGTTTAGAATGACATGGATTCACCCTGATGACAGGAAATATCAACTCATATTGTGGAGAAGAACTCCTTCAGAACCAATTAAGGTATATGAGTTAAATACTAATACCTATGGACTAAGGTCAAGCCCATTCATTTCGATCAGAACACTATTGAAATTGGCTGATGATTGGGAATTAGATCACCCAAATTCTCATGCAGCAGAAACTATCAGAAATCAGATCTTTGTCGATGATATTTTAACTGGGGCCGATACAGTAGCAGATGCCAATAAATTGAAGGAAGAACTCAAGCAATTGATGAAGAGTGCAGGTTATGAGCTTCGTAAATGGTCATCAAACAATGACAAGGTATTGGAGGATTTACCAGGTGATCATTGTGAACAACCACGTCAATTTGATTCTCAGGATAGGAGCTTTATCAAGGTATTAGGAATTGAATGGGATCCGGTTTCAGATTCATTTTCTTATCAGATTAATATACCTACTGGAGAAGCTACCACTAAACGAAGTATACTTAGTACCATAGCTAGGTTATATGATCCATGTGGATATTGTACACCCATCATATTGAGATTTAAGTTACTTCTACAATCATTATTCACAGATGGACTTAACTGGGATGAACCAATCAGTGATTCAATCCTTGAATATTGGAACGATCTTATAAATGATCTTCAATATCTTTCACATTTACAATTACCAAGATGTGTTTCATTGCCTGAAGCGGTGTCATACTCACTTCATGGATTTGGAGACGCTTCTGAGCAAGGATATGCCGCATGCGTATATCTTCGAAGTATGGATTCATCAGGAAAGGTTATGGTGCAACTGGTCATGGCTAAGTCAAGGGTCGCACCTAAGAAAACTACTCAAACTATACCCAAACTTGAGTTAAGTGCAGCTCATTTAGTATTTAAGCTATTAAATCATGTAGCTGAGGCATATGAAAATGCCATTCATATTGATAGTATAAACGCATGGTCAGACAGTTCAATTGTATTAGCATGGCTAAATACGAAACCTCATATGCTCCAGACCTTTGAATGCAATAGAGTCCAGGAGATTCAAGGTTCCCAAAGGAATATGGTATGGAGGCACATTAAATCTGAATTCAACCCAGCGGATTGTGCATCTCGAGGTATGTCAGCACAGGAATTATTGCATTACGATAATTGGTGGTCACCCAATTGGCTTCTTCAACAAGAGAAGGACTGGCCTAAGTCAGCTATCATCATGCCGGATAATTTACCAGGATTTAAGAAACTCATTCGGGTCACAACATCAACAGAATCATGGGATCAAGCATTATTATCAAGAGTTAGTAAATTCAGTAAGCTTATTAATGTCACAGCATTTGTACTCAGGTTTATCAGAAATCTCAGGTTACCAAAGTCACAGAGAAACTTAAGGAAGATATTGTCAATTGAAGAGGTAAGAGAAGCCAGGAAATATTGGATTAAGGAAATACAATCACAGTCATTTGGTGAAGAACTTGCATTACTGAAGAAAGGGAAGCCAGTATGCAAGTCATTGCAGAAATTAAGTATATTCACGGATCAAGATGGATTAATCAGAGTAGGTGGACGGTTAAGAAGGTCAGAATTGCCATATGGGGCTTGTCATCCCTTCCTACTACCTAAGGATCACAGATTTGGTCAGCTTTTAATAGAATATTATCATCGATCATATTGTCATGCAGCAACCAATGCATTAATTGCTATTCTTAGAAGAGAATATTGGATCACATCAGTCAAGCGTCAGGTTTCCAAGGTCATAAGAAAATGTTTAGTATGTTTCAGGTTCAATCCGTCAATTCAGCCACCATTCATGGCAGACTTACCCGCTGATAGAGTCACAGCAGCGCGTCCATTCTCAGGGGTTGCAACAGATTTTGCTGGACCTTTTTTGGTTAAAAGCAGTCTACTCAGGAATGCAAAGTCAGTAAAGGCTTATCTATGTGTCTTTGTGTGTTTAGCAACAAAGGCTGTTCATCTTGAGGTTGTTTCATCATTATCAGTAGAAGCCTTCATTGCTTCATTCACCAGATTTGTTAGCCGCAGGGGGCTACCTTCGCTCATTCGATCAGATAGGGGTACAAACTATATTGGTGCTAATAATTATCTCAAGGAGGTAAATCAGTTTTTAATTGATCATGAATTAATTCTTCAGGAGGAGTTAAGGAACCAGAATATCAAATGGGAATTCAACCCACCAGCTTCACCTCATATGGGTGGATTATTTGAAGCTGCTGTCAAAAGTGCGAAAAATCTATTGAAAAGGGAGGTCAGAGATACTATTTTAACATTTGAGGAACTCACTACAATATTATCCAAGGTAGAGGCTATTCTCAACTCACGCCCGCTAGTGCCGATGTCAGATGATCCTTGTGATTATGAAGTATTAACTCCAGGTCATTTCTTAATAGGCCAACCACTTGTAGCATTACCAGAGGTTCATTGGAAAGATACTAAGATGTCACGTTTATCACGGTTTCAGGTTATTCAAAAAATGTATCAAAACATATGGACTCGCTGGCACTTAGAGTATTTAAGTACATTACAGGCTCGTAATAAATGGTTTATTCAATCAGAAAGTGTAAATATTGATGATTTAGTTTTAATTATAGATGAAAATTCACCACCACTTCTATGGAAACGAGGTAGAGTTATTGAATTGTATAAAGGTAGAGATTCTATTATAAGATCAGTCAAGGTTAAGACACAGTACGGTGAATTTATAAGACCAGTAGTAAAATTATGTAAGTTACCAATAGACTGTAATACTAGTTAAGGTTTAGGATAAGTCAATTCATAGTTATAGTATGTCAATGTTTCTTTAGTTATTAATATGATAATGTTATCAATGTTTACAGTAGTAACATTGATCCTCTTCTCCCTGTGGGGGCCCAATAATGTTAACGCAAATTAACATGTTTTCTATATTTTATTAATTATTTGATGTCATTTTTGAATTCCATAAACTAGTCATATTTTACCTGTAATTTTATACAGAAACTTTAATTTTGTTGCTTGCAACACAGAGCCTAATGGAGAATCATGTCGGAAGGACGCTAATAAAATCAGCACTCGGTTTCAATTATAAAACTTCATGTTAAATACTGAATAATTCATCAGTTCATTGTTCAAACCTTACTTTACGGTCAAACGTGTATGTGGATACAATAAATCAAGTGAAGACAACAAGTTTTTATATTCATTTGCCACCGATGTTCACAAACCCCCAACCCAACATTCCGGTTGCGATTCGAACCCGCCAGCCGGAGTGAACATAAATAAAGATTCTTTTAAAATGTATGATAGTAAAAGAAAATCACATACACCACAGATCACAACAGTGCTTACAAAAATACATTCAAATTGTAAATCGATTTGTTATAGAATAGATGATAGACTGGACAAATTGTTTATTCCAATGGTTGACTAGTTGAGAACGCCTTGTTGCATGAAGTTCTCTTGTGGTCCACTTCTGTACATGAAGCTTAAAAAAAAACAGTGGAAATAAGTTCATTATACTGGGTGTGTGTGAGGTCTGGGCAACTCAACTTCTGAGGCGCGTTTTCATGAATGTTAGAGATCGCTTTGAAGAGTGCCAGAGACGCGAGGGGCGGCATTTGAATGATGTTATTCTGAAAAAGTAATTTTCCCATGTCTTCAGTTTCTGATTTTGTAATTTAACGTGTATATATAAATATTTTTGTTATATTTTTATGCATCTACAAAAGTTGGATTTTCTGAGAATTCCCAGTAGTATCTCGATACGGTACTGCTCGGAATGCACGTTAAGGCGTTGACCCTACGCTTGATCTCTCGTCAGACGTTTTTAGGGTTCCGTACCCAAAGGGTAAAAACGGGACCCTATTACTAAGACTCCGCGGTCCGTCTGTCTGTCTGTCTGTCACCGGGCTGTATCACATGAACCGTGATAGCTAGAGAGTTGAAATTTTCACAGATGATGTATTTCTGTTGCCGCTATAACAAAAAATACTAAAAACAGAATAAAATAAATATTTAAGTGGGCCTCCCATACAACAAACGTGATTTTTTTGCCGGTTTTTTGCAATAATGGTACGGAAACCTTCGTGCGCGACTCCGACTCGCACTTGGCCGGTTTTTAATATCTTCGCTGAGGTTGGCCGCCGTGGCTGAAATTCGGTCTGGAGTACTATTATTATTATTGTCCCGATTTGAGCTCTTTCATAACAAGCTCACCAAATCTTGCCTCTTTTCTTTTAAAGTTTGGAAATATTCATGAATGTCTACTGCTCTGGTTAGAAAACAAAATTGTTAAAGAGCAACCTTTAAGAATATTTAAAAAGAACCTTAAAAAATTACTAGTTTCAAAATGCTATTACTCTGTATCGGATTTTTTGAATGACAAGACTATTTAATGTTTAATGTTCTTATATTATTAATTAGCTGTAAGTAAATATAATAATCTATAGTGGTTAATGTAACTAAAATTTTTGCATGCCATTAAGGCAGAATGTATACGGATCGAAAATATTTGTAACACCTAATTGTATTATTTACCTACATTCTAAGCAAATAAATAAATCTATCTATCTATCTATCTATCTGGGGCGAGCAAAGGGGTCTTTCAGACTCTAACTGACTTAAACCACACGGTGTTCTGCAGATATCTTTGGGAGGGGCGCTGGCACACTTGCGCATATCTTACCCCTGCTTAGTTTTCAAACATCTTGTCTAACATCCGCGTTACTAAAGCTGGATTTATATTTGTCTGACGTGTTGTAACGCATCAGAACGCTATCGGTTTCATATATTTATTATGCTGAGAATTATATTAGTGTGTCGCGACGCGTTGTGATGGCTTAAGAGGCGACGCATGAGAAGAGATTCCGATCGCATCAGAACGGTGGAGTTGGGGGGGGGAGTGGGCAGCTGACAAGTATGACAACGCGCCAGTGTTGCGTTGTGACGCGTCAGAGCCGCGTTTTTATTTGCACGACTGATAAGTCGAATATAGTGAGAATAAAATTATTTTACAATGCATGTCCTCAAAAAGAGCGGTTTTCCAAACTGCAAACTGCACTGCTTCAGCCAAACTGTGCGGAAAGTGTCGCTTGTTTTCACTAGTGCTTTTTACTTTCCTGTATTTTTTTAATTTTTAACTCCAACGTCAGCTCGACGCATAGAGTTTTTATTATTTGAGAAAAGTTTTAAAAATTAATTATGTACAGATTATCATTCATATAAAAGGTAAAATAAAACTAATACTTTATTTTAGGTGTTTTTAATTACTCTAGATTTAGATTTTGATCAATAAATTAATTTTAAATGTGCATTAAATATGTTTGGCAGAACGTATATTTTGCTCGTGCCTTATTGCGTTACGATGTGACAGCTATTCGCACATGCGCAGTAGATATGCCCGAGGAACTATTAGTTTATCTGTGGATATGCTGAACGCGCTTGAATAAGCCCGCCATTTTATTAATTTTATTTTGTTAATTTATTTATTTCCTCGCACAATGCATAGTAAAATGTTGTATGATACACGTACGTAAGATGATTTCCGACTCGTGTCGATTTATACACTCACTCGCTTCGCTCGCTCGTGAATAAAAATGCCACTCATCGGCAATCACCTACCTTCCGCACTTGTAGCATAAATAACTATTACCATCTTATTATGTAAGTACCTATATTCTTGCAAATAAATAAATTTCATTTCATTTTACGTTTGATTATCGTCTTGATTTAAATAATTTAACGTATGGACGACCTGATAGAATTAGTTCGACAATATAAAGTGATTTATGATACTAAATGTAAAGAATAGGAACCATGTAAAAATATAGGGCCGGATGAGTCATGGGAAGACGTTGTGAACGTCAAAAATTTCGTTAGTGGTTTGTTAGAGGGCGTCAGAACACAACTAGATGTGAACACTATCCATCAAGCAGGGGCGTAGCGTGTCTTGGTGGGGCCCCGTATATTGTTTGGGGTCCTTATGAAGGGTAAAGATTTCTCACAAAAGACAAAAAAAAAATTGTTGAAAATTATTCATCATAATTATTTATCTAATATTTTTTCCAAATTTTTTACAAACAATTCATATTAAATATACACTCTCCTTTTTTATTATCGATAGGCTCGCGTTTGACCACTATCTCGCCTGATGGTAAGCGATGATGTGTCCTACGGTGAAGCACGCTTGCCTCCTTGCCTTTTCTTTTGGCAAACTGATTTATTAAATCATTTATAGCTGATGATGACTTGAGTTTTTCTAAAGTTTCTGCCTCTATGGACAATAGTGACAGGTCTGACAGGCGTTCATGTCCCATCGAAGTTCTTAGGTAATTTTTTATCAGTTTTTTTTTTTTGCCTTCGCACGTCGGGGGCCCCGTATAATTAATACGGCAGATACGGTGGCAGCTACGCCCCTGCCATCAAGTCAGAACCCGTCATGACACAACACGTCAGCGAAATGTAAACTCGGCTTAATACTATACAAGACCTTGACCAATTTCGATAAATAATCGTAAAGAGATAGGAGCTCGTGTCTAAATAATAACAGCCGCACGGGTCGATCATCAAGGTTAAGCAACGCTTGACGAGGTCGGTTCGTGGATGGGTGACCATATTCAACATACCGAGTTTCCTCCGTGCCTCGGAAAGCACGTTAAGCCGTTGGTCCCGGCTGTCATTTAAAGATCTTTGACAGTCGTTACGAGTAGTCAGAAGCTTGAGATCTGACACCAGTCTAGCCAAGGGGTACCGTGTTACCAAGTTACTGGGTAGTGGAGGTCAGATAGGCTCAAATAAATCAGCGCTGGGTGTCTGACGCCCAGCAAATGCTGAGTTGGTAACCCTTTCGATTTGACACCAGTCTAGCCAAGGGGTACCGTGTTACCCGTTACTGGGTTGTGGAGGTCAGATAGGCAGTCGCTCCATGTAAAACACTGGTACTCAGCTGAATCTGGTAAGACTAGAAACCGACCCCAACATAGTTGGGAAAAGGGCTAGGCGGATGAATCGTAAAGAGAAAAATCGATTCATAATCACGGGCTTCAAAAACCTTTTCTCATTTCCTTATAATTCTTTCTTTCAACATACAGAGCTAATTCCTATTAACTTTTCTGCCTTTCTCAATCCTCACATTTCTTTTTAACAATTTCTCGTAACAATCTTCATTTCCTTTCAAGTAAAAAGCTTTTTACTTGTCAAGTGTTTGAAAAGAAAGACGTATGCATATCGATTTTCTCATAAATTGATGGAGCTCATTATGCTTGTTCTCGTAAATTTTCGTACGTATCGTGTATTTATTAACATTGCTGTACGGAACGTGCTTATAAAAGGGGATTTTTGATAACACTGTGTTTTGTTTGATCTAATAATCGGAAAATGAGTTATGAATTTTTGATTAGAAAGGGGGCGGTGAAACGTACCTTGTGACAAAACTAATCTTAAAATGTGAAAGACGCGTTTTCCTGGATATAATATACCCATGGCATTCAACTCCTCACTCAAAAACGGTGAAGGAAAACATCGTGAGGAAACTGGCATGTCCTAGAACTAAACGTTCGAAGACATATGACATCCAACAACCCGCACCTTGCTGGTGTGGTGGATTAAAGCTCATCTCCTCACAGAGAGGAAGCCAGTGTTCCAGCAGTGGGAACGCTCATAGGCTGATGATCTTGATGATTCAACCAAAGTGTAGTTGTCTACCATTGGAAGAATTTTCCTAGTAGGATAGGACTTCCAGAGAGGAGCTCGTGTCTAAATAATAAAAGCCGCATGGGTCAATCATCAAGGTTAAGCAACGCTTGAAGAGGTCGGTCCGTGGATGGGTGACCATTTTCAACATACTGAGTTTCCTCCGTGCCTCGGAAAGCACGTTAAGCCATTGGTCCCGGCTGTCATTTGAAGATCTTGTACAGTCGTTACGAGTAGTCAGAAGCTTGAGATCTGACATCAGTCTAGCCAAGGGGTACCGTGTTACCCAGTAACTGGGTTGTGGAGGTCAGATAGGCAGTCGCTCCATGTAAAACACTGGTACTCAGCTGAATCCGGTTAGACTAGAAGCCAACCCCAACATAGTTGGGAAAAAGCTAGGCAGATTGATTGATAGGACTTCCAGAGATAACCTCTTTCTAACAAACAATGTAGCTTGTTATAATATTAATTTAGATTAAATCAACTCTCTACTAACTAAAACTTCTTCCACCAATATTTTCCAACACCCTCTTATCAATTTTGCCTCGAACGATAACGTAAATGAAAAAAAAAGGGTTGAATTAATCTCGAATACCAAACTTAAGTACGTAATTGAATAATTTCGTTCAAAATGAAGTCGAGGGTAGAATCGTCCAAAGAAAATTAAAAATACTGCTGACGATGAAAACGTGAAAAGTATGGAAGAAGTAATTGTATGAAAATTTTCCCTTTTTCCAACGTTTCTGGCGTTTTCCGGGGATTATTGCCAAGGCTGCCATCTTATAACTAGAGTGCCTCTATCTGACAAAATCATATTTTGTGTTTTTTATGAAAAACAAAAAAACCGCTAAAGAATAAAAATCGATGCTGTTTATTAGCTATAAATTATAAACGAGAGCTTCTAGTAGCAAAAAATTATCTAATTGCGCACTTTCAAATTGCCTATTGCATAGTTAGTTCAAATCATTGTCGCATTTTAACGGGGTACTTAAAACCTACCCCTCTTGCGATGCCGCATCTACTGGCGGGTATAGCACCACGGGATGTTCGTCCCAAAACAGCCAGCCGTATTGAGAAAGAAAAACAGGAGCAAGATAAGCGGCACCCCCTATGTGGACCACCAGCTCCTACCTGCGCGTTTAAATAGCCGTAAAAAATTTCTGAGATTTACGACCTCGGTAAACAGTGCGTCAGAGCAGAGATGTGAACAGACATCTCAATACTCCACAAGTTCATTTCTCGAGCAGAACATCTACCACCTGAACACAAACTGCAGTGGCCAATCTGGAAATCTCTGAACCGATTGCGGTCTTAGGTTGGTTTCTACAGAGACAATATGACGAAGTCCCGGAGAATGAATTTAACTGTCTTGGATCCCGCAACGAAATTATTCAGAAAAGAAAAATGGAGGAGTAGCAAAAACATTCAAATTTCCACTTCCCTCCATAGCAAGCAGGAGACAGAACAAACCAGGCGAATTGGCACAGAGGGTTGTTTACAACTGGGATAAGCCCAGTTGCATATCATCACGGATACAAATTATCATTAGTATTAATGGGTCTTTACATATTATAGCTATTATATTTGATTCCATTAATAGGTATGGCAAAAACGCTTGAACGAACGGAAATTTGTTCTAGTTTCTACAAGGTCCGTTTAGTAAAGATCTCTAGATGCAGCCTGTAAATTACCGAACTTAATATTTCGTTCATACTGCCAAAGAATACAAAATAGGGTATTCTTGACCCATTCCAAACACGGTACCACTGTGGAGCCCCTTCACAGGATATGCACCACCTCCTTTTCTGCCCAGCATGCACCTTCTGGTCGGCCAAATTTGCCCAAGTTTGAATCGACACACGAAGAAAAATAATTGGGGATCTAAAGTCTGTTGATAGTAGAAAAATACTGCTGATAGATAGAAAATGTTTTGCTGATTATGATGCATCAAAAAACGTAAATTGGCTAATTGTCAGATAGCGGCACTGTAGCTTTAGGACGGTAGAAGGTCTGTTTTGATGGAGGGGAACTGATTAAGCATTCATTAGTCAGTGAGGAAAAAATTCTTTATGCACGAAATGTGGTGCTCTTTTGCTTTCAGTGTACAAATATTAAGTATATACTTAGGTAGTTACACAACGTAAATGAGAGTATGAACTAACCATTATATCCTCCTCCTCGCGTCGATTACCCAATGCTAGGGATCGTGACCACATCATGGTTTCAAAACTTCCTCTTTGATGATGTTTTTCCACCTGCTCCTATTCTCAGCAACATGCACGGCTTTTGAGGCTTTGATGTTCAGCGAGGTTCGGATTTGGTCTGACCAGTGTATAGGACTTCTGCCTCTCTACTTTGAGTGACAATTACCTTTAGTAAGTATTGTCACCAGGTTTACGGGCCTTATTATGGCCATAAAAGTCAAATATCTTGCGGATGCACACATTCGAAAATCTAGGCCTTTTTTTACCCGACTGCCGAAGGAGGGTAATGTGTTTATCAGTCTATGTATGTATGTATATTTGTTCCTATATGGCGTACCAGAGACCAAACGCGTTGGCCGATTTTGATGATTCATACGTCAATCGATGCGTCTTAAGCGTCCTGCGAGTGTCATAGGTGTGGGGTATCAAAATAAAGGGTTTTAAGAGGTGATTTCAAAAATATATAACACTTATATGTTTAAATGTATCTAATTCGAAAAAAACTAACTAAAAAGTTATAAATAAATAAACTTAATTCAAAAAATCAAAAAACCCGACTTCTTCAAAAGCGAACTAAAAAGTCGTAAACAAGGAAAAAATCATGCTGTGCAGGCGGATGATACACCAGATTTTGGTCAGTCAGCCCGCGAATATGTATCCTCCAACTGCACAGCATGATTTTTTCCTTGTTTACGAATTTTTAGTTCGCTTTTGAAGCAGTCGGGTTTTTTGATTTTTTGAATTAAGTTTATTTTTAATTTTGAGGTCCTGTAATGTAGAGATGTTCGTCCTGAATGCCGTCCACGAGATATGCAGGATCTTCCTGTAACACCACATTTCAAAAGCCTCGATGGGTTTGAGGTCAGCGGCCTTTAGAGTCCACGTCTCTGCTCTGTACAAGAACGTGCGGTCCCATCTCACCAACCATTATAAAGGAAGTAATTTATTGGAGGTCATGGATACATATAAAATCTTTAGTTACAGGCTTTTACAACTAAGAATTTGTCTTGATCGCGATCGCTAAGTTGCTGAGCATAAGTTTCTATTTTCGGTCACTGGGTCGTGAATCGTGTTATTGGGTTTTTCGATTTGTAATACCTCTGCAGCAGACCAAAGACTGGATTCGTACCCGGTTGATGGCAACAGAATTGCGGACTATTGCATGAGGAGAAATTTGGGTGTATAAGTACTGCTTACCCTGCTTTGTAGAATTCAGGTAGATGTCATAACAATTGAATTGCACATTTATTGCCGGTCTTAAAATTGCTTAATAAAACTGTTTCAGGAACTACTATAAGCATCTGCTTAGCATTGATCGACTCAAATCTTAATAAAATCTGCTTTTTTTTCCAAAGCCCCTTTCAAATAAGTAGCTCAGATTTGATCCAAATGCTCGATTTATTCTTCGTTCGGCCCACTGATTTTCGGCCCAAATGCCAAAATCCTGGTTCGTCCCAAACAATATGCTTCGTTCGTCCCAAAATATAATTTTAAATATTTTATGCCTGCTTCGTCCTATTTTATATTCCTCCTACGGCCCATATCTTTTTTGTATGTACCAAACTTACTTGTTTGTACAATCAGCTATTAAAAAGGGTTACGTATTTTGAAATATTTAACATCAATAAACTATTTTAAACCACCGCTCCTCTCTGTCTTCACCGCGATGGAAAATGTACTCGTATTATTATAATAACACTTTTTAGCCGCTCTTAGTGAGCAATTTATACGTATAGGTACAGCTGACGTCACCGGAATCTGTTTAAAAGAGCGGGTAAAAAAGTTTTTTTTTTTTTTTTTTTCTGTGTGGCGTCTCACAGCTCAGTCAAGTGACCGACTGCTGCTTAACCGGGCTTCCCTGTGGAGACTAATCTCTTAGCCTCCAGCCAGGCTTCGGGTAAAAAAGGTCCACCCCTTTTATATATTGCGTCCTTTGTTTGTTTTGACTCATTTGGCCAATAGCATTACTTTCCGTTATCAGCAAAACAGGCTTCACGCTAGCTCCTGTGATGCAAAGTGGTGCATTCAATATTAGTACTCATTCGTCATCAGTTTAAAGTGTGTATAAAGAAAAATTTGAAAATTGATCGAGTTTGTCATAGCTAAGGATAAATATTTGGGCGTCATACTGGACTCATCGCTGCACTTCAGTACGCATATAACTTCCGTGTTGTTGGAAAATAAACTAAACATGGTATTATTTGCTGATGACACATCTTTATTTTATTTTATAAACTTAATAGTGAGGTTGACGGCGTAAATAACTCCCTACGGCAGGTTCAAGATTGGTTCACTGCCAATCATTTAGTTTTAAATGGTGTTGGATGTCTGTGTCTTTTCTGGCTACTTAAAAAAAAAACTCAAAACTGGTGATAGATAACAAATTTCTAATATACAAGACCATACTGAAGCCAATCTGGACATATGGCATCCAACTTTGGAGATCAGCCAGCGCCTCCAACATAATGAAAGTGCAACGGGCACAAAATTCTATACTAAAACAAATATCCAACGCCACCATGGTTTATCAAAACAACAGAAATTAATGAAATCCTCAATATTCCTATGGTCAATGAGGAGATAAATGCACATGGCGTCCAGTACAAATCCCGACTGCTCAATTATCCGAATATGCTCGCAGAACAACTTGCAATCCCAGAAAGCATCCGCCGATTAAAAAAGCAGCGGGATATTTTCTACCAGAACAGTGAGCCAGAAGAGTGACTTTGTAAAGATGGGGCAGACCCCACTGAGAGTAGAGCCTAACACGCCATCCGAAACATTTCATCTGCTCATAGTGAAAGACTGATCGTAAGATAAAACAAAAAAAATACTTTTTAGTAAAAACGGCGACAGACATAATTACGTTAGTAGAAATAGGAAACAATTAATTCAACCAGGTTTCAGACTGGCTAAAGTAGCCTCTTCTTTCATGGGGTACTGTATAAAACGCTACAATAAAATTCCTCCCCCCATTCTATAACTAATTGAGACGAAATTTAAAACTTGTATAAAACGCACACTATGCAGGCAGGCATATTATAAGTTGGGCGCTTACATCGCAGATAAAAATGCTTGGCTCAATCATAGCCCTGCTCCACAACCACTAGGGCGCAAAAACAAGTGATATGTAGAACATTATTGTTTTGAAGTATTGTTGGACCTGCTGAAGACTGTATGCATATATTTTTATTGTATAAACTCAATTTCGTTTAGTGATAACTGCACAGCATATGTGTGAGTACTATGTACCAACTGTAAATCTAAGATTTACTGTACTTATGTGTCGTTCGTTGACTTGTGTGTGCCCTGGCAGTTGAGATTGTGTCATGCTCTCTCAACTGTCTCTCTGATGGTGGCACATGTGTTGGATTATTCAATTCCCTTCATGATGGTTGAGCTGAGTGGTGCCAATTCATGCGTCATGTTCGTAAACGGGCGCCATCAGTTGGGATTGGCTTACTAGCCAACTCAACTTAGCTGCCTCGGCTAGTTTTCAATTACCTATTTTTTGTATTTTTTTATTGTTTGTTTCACTCGTGATGCTTTTACGTGCACGACTTTTTACATCGTTCTCACACATGTATTTTTTCAACAAGAATGATGTAACCAAATAATAAACTGATGGAAAAGAGAGTCCGTGGAGTTTCTTGCACATTCTTCTCCATAGAGACCTACTGACGCTTGCTAATGTGCAACTAGATTCATATTTTTCTTTGACTATTCTAAAGTATACGATGTATTATAAGTCGAAAAAAATTATGTATTTTTTTAATTTTACGCTTCAGTGTGCATGTGTGTTATTTTTATTGACTGTACCTTTAAAGTACTTGTAATATGGGACGAAACAGTACTTCAATGATGATGTGGGACGAACTAAGAATTTTTTGGAATGTGGGACAAAACTTCGGGCCGAACGAAGAATAAATCAAATGCTCGCATCGGATTGAACCCCCACCGACATGTATCATTTGATCCGCTAAAGGAAAATGCGTGAACAAAACATTTATGTATGTTCCGTGATGTATGTACGAGAGAAACGTCAATCAGTCGTGATTGATGTAAATCACATAGCGAGGCAGACAGAAGGTCTATCTCTCTTCTGTCAGCCGAATGAGGTTTGCAGTAAGCCAATATCTGTGTTTGCTACGGTCTTGTCTAGGCTTTTTGTTGGCAATAAGGCAATGTACAACTATTAGTCATTACCAACATCATCATTAATGGCAGCTTTCTTCCAACCTAAGTTTTTCATACTGAAAATTGTGATGACATTTACATGGAGAGGTTCGCGGCATATTTTCCTTAAAAATTAGGTGTATTTTATGGAAAATATGCCGCAAACTTTTAGCGCTCCCCTCGTAATGCTACATAATAATTTTATCCTTTACAATACCTTCAAACCTTGAGCGGCAGCCCACCAGACCACTATCACTTGTGGTTGAGTAAATTTCCACCCTGTTTCTCAAATCTCTAAACAACTATGCGGTTCACTGTATTGTTATTAAAAGTTTGTAAAGGATTATTGATTCGTCCAACACCCGGTGCGAGTTTGGTGCCCCTGTACAGACTAGGTCCCACTTGCTGGAGTGTCCTGGCTGTCCAATCACTTGCACCCTGGAAGACCTGTACGGTGCTTCTGACGCTGCAATAAGCGTGGCCGTCTACTGGGCCCAGACAATCTAATTAAATGTGGCATCGAATCGAAAAGAAGAAGAAGAAAATTTTGTAAAGTAATTACAACAAGGGTGGTCTATCTACGAGTGGTTAGGTTATATTTGATATTTCAGGACTTTTCTATACCGGTTTTTGGTGTTCTTTTGTACGATCAGTCCGTCGATTCAACCTGTATGGTCACATTTTAAGCTAATCTTAGTTTCACTTCTGTTTTAGAGATTTGAGTTTTTGAAACGTTACATTGACTAATTCTTCTGTTTATCTTCTTGTGTTATGTCAAACCCTTTCCTAACCTAAGGGGAAGAAACATCGGTAGTGTTTGTGTATCGGAGCTGCCTTTTATTCGTAGCAAAGGGTCTTTGTAATTTGTTAGACACACTTTACACGTGGCGAAGTTTTGTTCACTGTGATCTAGCTAGAGTATGCTAATTTAGGATTAACTTTATGACATTTGCGTGAATAATTTTCATGTAAGCTTTATAAGCATTACTTAAGGTTACACTAGTAGAAAATTCTTCCATACAAACGTAGTCTAGAGATCACTCCACTGTTTGACGATGTACGTTCAATACAAAAAATAATATATCAATTTTTCTCATCATTCATCAGAAGGAAAATTGCAAAACGGCCTCCATACAGGGATATATTAGCAATTCAACAATGCAAATAATGTTATTTTATAAATAAACATTTAGTTGTTTTTCATGATATCTAGACTCCCAAAGGTCTGTTTATAAAATTTCGCGCGCTCTTTTTCGTCCTAAATCATTATCAATTTCGATACAAGTTTGCAAAAGTGCTAATTCGTACGCGAATTAGCTTCTTACTGCTCATCACAGCATCTATTTCTGCTATATGCATGTTATCGCACAAAATAGTTAGTGCCGTTGACTAGGTCAACCTTAATATAACGTAGGACAAAATTTCAGAGATCGACCAGGTATAGAACCAGATTTAGCGATGCTGCTAAAAACGTTCTGGTATTAAGAAAGAAAGAAAGAGAGAAAGAGGAAAATAAATAATACTAGTTTATTTGGCACACAATGTAAGTACAAAAAAGGGAACTTAATTTAAAAAACCCAACACACTTTGGAGCAGTGGTGGCCCAGTGGTATCGGCCGCGATTTACAAGTTGTAGGTCGTGGGTTCGAGCCCAGGCAGGCGCTTTACTTTGTGTAAATTATTTCATCACCACTGCTCTCTAAACGTTTTTGGAAAACATCGTGAGGAGACCGGCATGTCCTAGAACCAAAAATTAGAAGACATGTGACATCCACCAACCCGCACTGGGCCCGCGTGATTACGGATTACGGCCCATTCCCTTCCACAGAGAGGAGGCCTGTGTTCCAGCTGCAACAGCTGCTCAAATTGTATAAAGCGCAAGTTCGGTCATGCATGGAGTACTGCTCTCACCTCTGGGACGGATCTGCCAAATATCAACTTGATGCACTTGAGTCGATTGACAAACGGGCCGAAAGGCTTATCGGCAACGATGCACTGGTCGCCTCAAAACTCCAGAGCCTTGAACATCGACGCCAAGTGGCCAGTCTGTCGGTTTTTTATCGGTTACATTTCGGGGAGTGTGCGATGGAACTGCACAATTTGATTCCACCTAGCCCTTTCCATCACCGGACAACAAGACGTATGGCAATGCGCCACCGGTACATGGTGGACATCCTACCCATACGTACAAAGCGTTTTGCGAATACTTTCAGTGTACGCACAGCTAAGGAGTGGAATTCGCTGCCGGAGTCTTTGTTTCCTGATAGCTACAACCTTGGGGTCTTTAAGTCAAGAGTGAATAGGTTACTTCTAGGCAAGCGTGCTTCACCGTCGACCACATCATCACTTCCCATCAGGCGAGATAGTGGTCAAACGCGAGACTACCGATAAAAAAAAAAAAGGCGACTAACGAAAGGTTTTTAAGCTGACATGGTCACAATCATTAGAATTAATATTTGTTTCGGGCTATTTACCCTTTTGAATTTGATTTTGGTTGAGAGCTCGATATCAACCAAAATCATCACAAGGCAGACGTGAATGAAAACGCCGGGAGGGGACGCCCTAGAAAGACATACATAGACCTTATAGGTGATGTTCTTCAGAAAGGCCAAGTTCGCAGTACCCATAACCGGCGTGTGTGTATGACTAGATGTATGAATGTGTGTGAAGCAAAAGAAGTATGTAAGGATCGTAGCAGGTGGCGTTCTGTAGTTTCTATGGGAAAAAGGCGTAAGTATATGTATGTATGTAAATAGGAATAACCTACTTACTTATGTACACATTGAACTTTAACTGTTCGGCTTGAATTAATCGATATGTTATGTATCTGTGGAGTCTTGTTATTAGCAACTTGACAATGTGTTGCAGTTACCTATTATTATTTGTAATTAGACAGTAAGCCTTCCTAAAAGTAATAAAATAATAAATAAATATAATATACTAGAGCGACCGTTTAAGGCTCCGATTCCCTTGAGTAGCAGATTTTAAAATGTGAATCACGGAAAAATATATGATATAAGACCATTTTCTTAATAATTTGATCTAAGCAAATTTTGAGTTTTATTCGTGTAACACAGTGTAATTAATTTGTAAAGTTATGTCTAAAACGGACAAAAACAGGACTATCGCACCAAAACCGCTAGGAGTATTTTAATGAAATCGACACCATCTCAAAGACAATTTAATTATCTACATTTTGATATCAAGGTTTTTTTTTAAAGTCATAGAATAATAAGGAAAGTACAAAAAACTGCTAAATTATGGTTCGCGCGGGTTTAAAACGAGTGCGCGTTTGGTTTCCTCAAGGTCGATGGGTTAGTCTTAAGCAAAATGTCAGTGCTGAAAAAGCTTTGATACGGTGTCTTGCGACCTCCATTGCAGACAAACTGTAATTATTTATCCCGTCACTTACATAGTATCCTGCAATGCGTTATACCACCACATAGAACCCGTTATCCTTTGGTAATCCATCTCAATTATGGGCATCATATGTATCATACTCCACGGCAACCTGTTGAGTGGGTAATAAGGGTACAAATCAACCAACTTGTGGCTAAAGTTATGTAATACATAGGAGTAGGTGCTAATTAAATAAATTATGGCATCACTTTTAACAGATTTGAATTCTGTTTGCGGTTTTTACCCGACTGCCTAAGGAGGGTAATGTGTTTATCAGTCTTTGTATATTTGTTCCTATGTGGCGTTCTAGAGGCCAAACGCTTTGGCCCATTTTGATGATCCTTACTTCAATCGATTCGTCTTAATCTTGCGAGTGTTACTGGTTGCATAAAAATTGTAAAATAGAAAAATGGCGGCTTTTTTGAGAAATATTTTGGGTCCAAAAATTTTTTTCCATCCCCATCGTGTGGGGTATCAAAATAAAGGGTTTTAGGAGGTCATTTCTCAAATATAATACATTTATTTCAATGTACCTTATTCAAAACAAAAATTTTAACAAATAAGAAAAAAAAAAAACAAAAAACCCGACTGCTTAACAAGCGAACTAAAAAGACGTGAACAATAAAAAAAACATGCTGTGCAGTCGGAGTCCTGTGTGCGCGAGTCCGACTCGCACTTGGCCGGTTGTTTATAGACGGGTACCACTCTGTACCCATAAATATTCATAATTCTTAGCCTTTTTCTTTGGTCATTCAAGACAAATTTCAAGCAGCTTATTTAAAAAAAACTCCTTTACATCAAAAGTAATATTTTTATTTTTGCATTTTTATTTCTCGTTGATGAATTTTCCATCGGATTGCAATTTAAAAAGCGCCACAGATTATGTTCATTCAAAGGCTTCGAATAAGAAAAGCTTTTATAAATGTTTGAATTGAAAGAAATCTCATTCCCGAAGGAACATTGTCCGATGTTTTAATTTTTCCTTCAAGGAACATAATTTTAACTCGAAATTATTGTAAAAATTTGTGGAAGGTGGTACAGCTGTTCAACGTTATTTCCTAATTTTGATTCAAAAGTCGTGTTAAATGGCCATCACTCAGAAAGCCGCTAAGCATAAGTGGGATTAAAGGATATGTCTGCCAGATGTCCGATCACAAATGGGCTAAGCGAACCACCAAATGTGTCGCATTAAACGTTAGATGATATCGCGGCAGACAAAGGCAAAGATGACGGGACGTACTCGACTCCTACCGATAGGACTGGTCTTAGCAGATGCCAGAATTGTGGCGTATAGGGAGAGGAAGGCCTTTGCCCTGTAGTGGGACAAAAGAGGCAAGTTCTTTACTTCGTAGTTTGTGAAATTTTACGGTAAATTGACAATGGTCTCATATATCTCATATATAGAATACTAGCTGCTGCCAGCGGCTTCGCACTCGTGAAAAGTCTTTTATCATCCCAAAGGAACATTTTACCGGGATAAAAAGAAGCCTATGTGCTGCTATATTTTTTGTTTCTTTTTTTTCTAATATTAATCCCGCCAACGAAGTTGGTGCCTATTATGTGCAAACTCATTCATGCTATTCCTTTTTCAAGCCTCTCGTACTTTTATTCTTCATACTATGGTTCTTCTTGCATACATCTTTTTGTATACAGTGGGTGGGACTCCCACTTTGTTTAAATACTTAACAAGTAAAATTTAAAAATTTATAAAACCCCCGACACATTTATCTTGCGAAAACACCCGATTCAAACAGTAAAACGCCCATAACTTTTGAACGGCTCAACCGATTTTATTTAAACATAGTTAAGAACACTCTCGACAAAATCGCCTTTCAAACAAAAAAAACTAAATCAAAATCGGTTCATCCGTTTAGGCGCTATGATGCCACAGACAGACACACAGATACACAGACACACAGATACACAGCAACACACGTGAAACTTATAAAACCCCTCTTTTTCCGGCGGGGGTTAAAAAGGCAACAAATAAAGTTGTTTTAGTGTAAGGTCAAAAGACAAAAAGTGCTAAATATACAAGAATACAGAAAGTGCTGTTGATCATAGTAAAATATGCAAAAAGTGCTGCAGATGTGCTATTTCAGACCTCAGATTAGACTGAGTACCAGACTATGATCCACCTATGTGCGAAATTTTACACAGATCCGTTCAGCCATGATGGCGTGATTGAGATACAAACATACATACATCCAAACTTTTGCTACTAAGATTACTAGCTTCTGCTAGCGGCTTCGCTCGCGTGAAATGTGTTTTATCATCCCAAGGAAACAATATACAGGGATGAAAAGTAGTCTATGTGCTATTCCTCTTTCATTTTGATTAGGTATTAAACCTAAAAAAAAAAAATGTTTTGATTTTAATTTTGACTTTAATTTGGATTGTATTTTGATTTCTCATTGTGATTTTAATTGTCGTTTCAATATTGACTTCGATTTTAATTTTGAGTTTGGTTTTGATTATGATTTTATCTTTGTTTTGATGATTTTACTTTATTTTATTTTTAATTTTGACTAAATTTTATTTTGATTTTAATTTGGATTGTGATTGAAATGTTATTGTTAATTCTGACTTAGAGTGTAATTAATTTTAACTTGAGTTTGATTATAATTTTAATTCTCATTGTGAATTTAATTAAATTAATTTTATTAATTTAATTTAATTCTGATTGTAATTTTATTTTTGATTTTAATTTTATTATTGAATCGATTTTAACTTTGAGTTTGTTGAAATTTCGGATCTTAATGATGATTTGATTTTAGCCTGGGATATTTAGTGAATACTTGTCTGGATTACAATTGTGTTTCCGTAAATATAATTATGTAAGATAACGGAGGAGATCACTGGCCCCTGAAACACAGGTGCTGTTACCTAGCTCAGGGGTCAGGGTTTCACGACCTTTGTAAAATTTTGAAGCTAATGAACAATTTATTTATTTATTATTTATTCCTGACTAAAATCTATCTCTGTGCCAAATTTCATTATATCCATTCAGTAATTTATGCATGGAAGAGTAACAAACATACAAACACACAAACTTAAGGAACATAAGGCCTATATAGCCTATGTGCCATTCCAAACTGTAATCTATCTTTGAACCAAATTTCATCCAGATCCGTTCTGCCGTTCTAGCGTGATTGAGTGGCAAACATATATCCACACACACATTCAACCAAGCTTCCACATCCCCGTGTAATGTTCCCTTTAAATGATAAAATTTTCACGCGGGTGATGCCGCTGGCACAAGCTAGTATTTTATCAGGTTTTTGTACTTCTACTACTTATCTTATATAATTAATGCAAGCGCCTGTACAACAGTGAATACATCTAGCTGTAAAGAGCAGTGGTGGCCCAGTGGTATCGGCCGCGACTTACAAGTTGTAGGTCGTGGGTTCAAGCCCAGGCAGGCGCTTTACTGTGTGTAAATTATTTCTTCACCACTGCTCTCAAAACGGTGAAGGAAAACATCGTGAGGAAACCGGCATGTCCTAGAACCAAAAATTCGAAGACTTGTGACATTCACTTGCGTGGTGGATTACGGCCCATTCCCTCTCATAGAGAGGAGACCTGTGTCCCAGCAGTGGGAACATTAATATGCTGTTGATCTGATGTGTAAAGAGTTAACTGAAGCTTTCAACCCTGTAAATCTATCCAAGTGAAGGTTCTAAAGACTTTTCAGCATAAACACTTACTTGCTTAAGTTAAATTCAAGAGCACAGCTGTACATTTACTTTTAAATGGAATTCGTCAACAAGTACACACATTTGCACTCGAAAGTTTAGACAAATGCATTTTGCTAGAGTCTAGAAACTTATGATTGAACACCTACACAAGTTTTTAGATAAAATTTTCTTGTTGAATATTTAATTTTACACATTTCTTAAGATGCTGACAACACCTGAAGTTGCGGTCACTGGCAGGGTAAATCTGTGGTAAATTTTTCTTCTCCCCGTGTCACTGGCCCGGACAATAATTTTGCCTTTTTGGACCAAAGCTTAGGTACTTTTTATCGTTTGACCTCTCTCATCTTATGGTAAGCGATGATTGGGTTGACGGTGAAACACGCTTGCCCAGAATTAAACTGTTCACTCTTGGCTTAAAGACCCTCTGGTTGTAGATATCAGGAAGCACAGTCTCCGCCAGGGAATTCCACTCCTTTGCTCCTGAACTCCTTACTTCTACGGTGTCGTCGATAACAGCGCAGCAGTCACCTTGATTGCATGTATTGGAGCACAGACTGCATTAAAATGAAAGAGACATACGATAACAATTTACTCAATTGTCAATTTACTCAGAAATGAGTTGATTAATCGGAAATATAAAACAACCAAGTTCTGCATTCAGATATGGTACCTACGTGATTATTATTAATTATTTCAGCGTACTTTGGAAAGTAATACAAAATAATTTAGTTATTTGATAGTCTAGGTAAGAAGAAAAATGTACAGTTCATTTATCGCAATTATTTTTCTAGAACGTATTTTGGAAACATCCAATTTCTCAGAAAATACATTATGTTCCATATTTAAATTGCCAATTTTTTTCTGCAGCTCAATATAAATTTTATACAAACCTTTCTGAGTATTTGTCTCTTGTCACCGCCTTAAGTTTTACGAAGTGTGGTCCCCGTTTATGGACAGACTAAGGTCTTCTCCTGGGATTTATAAAGGTAGATAGTCCACCTGTGCTCTAAAAATACAACCTAAAATGGTCCCTAGAGGATCAACCAGTCCTTGGATTGTAAAGGTCAAAGTGGAGAAAATCTTCTAACCTAATTTAACAGTACATTTATGCGATACTTTCTCTTTGATATCTGAACTAATATTATATACAGGTAAAATTTTTTGTGAAAAGTTTTCATCTAGGCAGCGTGCTTCAACGTATACCGCATCATCGCTTATCACCAGGTGAAATGGTAGTCAAACGCAAGTCAATCATCTTTAAAAACCGGTCAAGAGCGAGTCGGACTCGCGCATGGATGGTTCCGTACCATCATATATAAATATTTTTGATGTGTTACTGCACGTACAGTCCTTCAAAAGTAGGATACATGGTCAGGCGTACAGTACTTTATGGGCTAAGTACTTTACTTGGTGGATGGGCGGACAGGCAAACAGGCTGACAGTACTTTAATAATATATATTTATTGTTAATTTTGATTTCTGAAAAATTGTGCTATTTAGAGTCATTGTTTTTTTTTATCCTGTAATCTTTACATAAACTTCTATCACAAAGAATAAATTCATATTTTTCTCTATGCCAACTTCGGCGATAAGGAGGAAATGGTATTATATAATGGTCGTTGTATGTCGAAAACTATGCAGCCTAAAAAAAAAGATTTATTTTTTTGCGAATGTGCAAATAGCGCTCTTTCAGATAATACCCCCAAGCCTTAGTTCCACCTCGATTTTTTAAGTCTTTCAGTAAAAGCGGCAAAATAACTGAGCAAACGTCATCTAAAACTATTCCAAATTTCAAGCAGATATCATTAGAAGCTCTTGAGATATCCAGCTGTGTCAGACGGATAGACAAGGGTACGGAACCCTAAAAAGTAATCTCTGTAGGTACTAATCCGATCACAATAATTCTTACACTAAAAGGAAACAGTTGCTTAGTTCCAAATACTCCTTCACAACCCGAAAATACGCATGGTCTCATACTTTTTTATTTACGATGGACTCGCGTTTGACCACTATCCCACCTGAAGTTAAGTGGTGATGTGGTCAACGGTGTAGTAAGAGTACGCTTGCCTATTCACTCTTGACTTAAAGATCCGCAGGCGGCAAGTATCACGAAACTCAGACTCCGGCGGGGAATCCCACTCCTTAGCTGTACCAGGTTTCCGTCACTCCATGTACTTGCGCGCTATAATTACCTACCGCCCGGCCTAGCGGTCTCGGGCCGTTTGCGGACCAAATTCAGTGCGGTTTTTGCAAGCGAAGCGCACGCACGTTGTTCAATTTTTACGCGACTGCCGAAGGAGGGTAATGTGTTTATCAGACTATGTATAAATGTATATACTTATATGTTTAAATGTATCTAATTCGAAAATAAACTAACTAAAAAGTTATAAATAAGAAACTTAATTCAAAAAATCAAAAAACCCGACTGCTTCAAAAGCGAACTAAAAAGTCGTAAACAAGGAAAAAATCATGCTGTGCAGGCGGAGGATACACCAGATTTTGGTCAGCCAGCCCGCGAATATATCCTCCGACTGCACAGCATGATGTTTTCCTTGTTTACGACTTTTTAGTTATACTTATCTTAAACACTATTTTAACAACGTTTAAAAAGCTATTTTTATTAGAATAAAATTGTGATAATATTTGACGGACAGTCGCGCAAATACAACAAATACAAACTTCCAACACAAGTCGCGCGGCGCGGCGACCTGTCTCAACTTGTCGTGCTGTTAGCGTAAAGAAACAAACACGGGTGAAACGCTTGCCTAGAAATAACCTATTAACTCTTGACTTAAAGACCCCTAGAAATTTATCGAAGAGGCAGCCCTGCGATTGCTGTGGGATCGCGCGGTGAAAAGCAATCACAACTGTACGCTTGAGCATTTAGGCACATTTTAGCGTAGAGACTACTTTAGAGTAGGCTATTATAGCAGTAGGAATTGGAAATTTTCTACTGAGTAACAGATACATATCTGTTACGTAGTAACTATTAAGTAATCTGTGGCTGTACGCACTATGAAAGCATTTGACGATTCGCACACTCGCCCGCCTCATGCAGTAGTGTGCGTGGCGACGAAATCACGACTCTGCGCGTGAATGCATTTTCTTTGTGTTCAAGTAACGTAAGATCACGCACACCTGCGCTAATACGCACTCCTGCGCTAACACGTACTTCTGCGTGATGCGGTGCAGTGTGCGAATCGCCTTTCTAAAACGATTAGTGCGTAAAGGTGGGATGTGCATCATGTAAAGATAATGTTTAATAGACTTAGTCATTTCTGCTAACGTACTCGAAACTAACGCTCTTGTTTGCTATATCAAAAGTAAAAACTCTGTTACAATATCGCATGCTAAGTTTTCTGCATGCAAAGGCAAGACAATAACAGATATGCCAACTGCAATGCATGGCAAATTGATATTCTATTTCGATGTACCACATGATACCACAAAATGGAAACAGTCTTAGCTGTTCTACTTGCTCGTGTTTGCCTCTTTGCAGCGTTCCTGTGGTACGGTTTGAAGGGTATGGGTGCTGATTTAACTAAGAGATATTAAAGGTTACAGTTTTGTCTTTGAATGGGAACATAGCTGCGATTCCTCAAGTATTGCAGATAAGTGGCAATCTGGTGTTGGATCCAAGACAGACAAATTCATTCTCCGGGAGTTCATCGAGCTTCATAGTCTCGTCAACACTATTGATTCTGGCTTTCAGGAGTTGCAGTGGTTTGAGAACAATGCGCTGGGGTTGTCCAAAAAAAAATGCAGTTATCTCTTAACATTAGGTTGAACGTCTGCTTGTTTACCAAAATCTAACATACTAGCTTGTTCCCACGGCCTGGTTCCCGTGGTCTGTACCAGAAAAACCGTGTAATTTCTAGGAACAAAGTTAGCACTTGGCGATAATAAAACTTCATCAACTTCATGAAACATCAGTTAAAGTCGGATCAGTAATTTTATTGATAACATACTAAAAAGTTCTGGAATGGCGACCGCAAACTGGAAGACGATGCATTGGAAAGCTTCCCACCAGGTGGACCGGTGACCTGGTTAAGGTTGCGGGTATCCGCTGAATGCGAGACGCACGGGATCAGTCAACGTGGCGACGCCTGGGGGAGGCCTATGTCCAGCAGTGTACGTCTTTCAGCTGAAATGGTGATGATGATGATGATACTATAAACAAGCAAATAATATTGTGTCTTCAAAATATTAGTTTAGAGTGTAAATTACTATGTACTTGTTCTCTACTGAAAATATATTTGCAATAGAAGTACAAAGACTGAAAATGCTAGGTTATTCGAACCAATATAGCAGAGCAGACTCGAAACCATTTTTGGCTAGATACAATATATTTTAGATATTATTACCAACTATTTTACTTCTAAAATTGTTACATAAAGGAAATTAAATTACAGGCCTTCAAGAGTTTGTATTTTATTATAAGAAAATTAATTTAAATTGAAACCTAAAAGTTCAGACCTTTAATATTTCGAGACAAGGGTGTCTGACAAAGACTTCATTGTGTTCTGTTTAAAGAAATAAGAGTACTTATTTTAAGTTGTTAACAAACTAAGATTATTGACACTCCTTGTTGGGTAGCGATAGAAGAAAACTAAAAGGATTACTTTCGTTTGTTGAAAAGCAAAACTAAGTACTTTTATAGAATAAGAAAAGGTGACTATTCGAATTCGAAGGTGTCTAGAACCGTAAAGAGGGGACACTAGTCAAAGTGACATTGTAATTGGCAGTAATAACAATGACTCGACCTTCTCATTGTGGTGAAAAGGTTACTCAGCTAGACTCTGCGTTACCGAGAGGTAACTGTCCAAGGTGTGCCGGGCGTTTGGAATCGCAGTACGATATTTTAACGCCGCTCGGTGAGTTATCTTTCATGCATGCATGAGTTGTTGAAAAACTCTTCAAGTTTAATTTATTCTATCGACTCGAAAAGAAGAAACGATATAGATTTTCAAAAAGTTAAAACATTTATGGGACAGACATGCGCTACCGAAATGTTGCGTGGTCATTCCCAAACATTTAAGCTGAAGTTACGGCACTACTTTCTACACCAATAGCAGAGTCGTCTCAATCACCTTTCTATTACTTGTTTTATGTATATATATATATACTAGCTGACCCGGCAAACTTTGTTTTGCCATAAAAACACCACACATTTATCTACCCTACCTACCCTACCCTACCCTACCCGACCCTACACTACCCTACCCTACCCTACAATACCCTACCCTACCCTATCCTGCACTACTCTACCCAACACTACCCTACACTACCCTACCCTACACTACCCTACCCTACCCTACCCTACGCTACCCTACCCTACCTACCTACCTACACTACACTACTCTACCTACCTACCCTACCCTACCCTACCCTACCCTACCTACCTACCTACACTACACTACTCTACCGACCTACCCTACCTACCTACCCTACCCTACCCTACCCTACCTACCTACCTACACTACACTACTCTACCTACCTACCCTATCTACCTACCTACCCTACCTACCTACCCTACCCTACCCTACCCGACCCTACACTACCCTACCCTACCCTACACTACCCTACCCTACGCTACACTACCCTATCCTACACTACTCTACCCAACACTACCCTACACTACCCTACCCTACACTACCCTACCCTACCCTACCCTACCCTACCCTACCCTACGCTACCCTACCCTACCCTACCCTACCTACCTACCTACCTACACTACACTACTCTACCTACCTACCCTATCCAACCAAACATTTTTTTTTTGCTTTTAAACCTTCCCTGTATTCTGTCGAACATAACAAAAAAAGAGTTATTCAAATCGGTCCAGCCGTTCTCGAGTTTTAGCGAGACTAACGAACAGCAATTGATTTTTATATATATAGATATATATGTATTTATTATAGGAAATGTATATTTATTTTAACTATATATATATTTGGTCTACAATTTTTCCTTTAATTATTATTTCTATTTTTTATGCACCTGCCATGTTATCTCTCCACCAGCCTTGGTTGACTGGTAGAGAATTGCTCAGGCATTAAGTCCGCCTATGTACCTGTATGTTGCATGAAGTTTTAATATATAAATAAAAAACATTTTGAATTTTTAAAAATCGCTGATAGAAAATCATTTTGTCTAAGCCTTCAGGTTTTAAGTTAAAAAAAAAAAAAAACTGCAAAGTTTCTGTATCAATTTTTTCACTCAACCTTACAAAATACACACACAATAAAGTTAATAAAACAAGAAAGTCGACTGCTTAAGAAGCGAACTAAAAAGATGTCAACAAGACGAAAATCATGCTGTGCAGTTGGAGGATACATCTGGTTTTGGTCAGCTAGCTCGCGAATATGTATCCTCCTGTCTTTTTACTTCGCTTCTTAAGCAATCAGTTTTTTGATTTTTTGAATTAACTTATTCTGTTTAAAACGTTTTTGTTAACCTATTTTTTTTGAATTAGGTACATTTAAGCATATATAAGTGTTATATATTTATGAAATCACCTCTTAACACTTTAAAAAAACTGGGTCTTCACAATATAGCGCCCAAAAGCGTTTTATTGAACCCAGTGACACTCGCAAGGTTAAGACGAATCGATTAACGTTAGAATCATCACAATCGCTGTAGTATATCTGTCTCACTCGCACGTTCGCTTTGTCATCCCCACTTTCCCCCACACAGGCACACACAATCTCGTGCGAACCACGTTATTATTACGAGAGCCTTTGGCGAGAGTAGACGTGTTGAAGTGTGGTCATTTAGTGCGTGTACGAGCCTGTGAATTGCCCTATAGAATCAGTCACTACAATCGGCCAACGCGTTTGGTCTCCAGAACGCCACATAGGAACAAACATAAATACTTACATAGACTGATAAACACATTATCCTCCTTCGGCAGTCGGGTAAAAAGTGGGTTCCTAAAAGGTTGTATTGCATTTTATTATCACTTGAGTTAAATTTAATGTAAAAATTATGTTTAAATCCACAGAATGTCGACTTCTTAGCCAACAGACACTTCCCGTTTCACTATTTCAAATCCAGAATCCATTGTCCGCCATATTGAATCAGAGTCCCTTTGAAAAATGAAAGCAGCGACTGTGGTAAGCAAAGACAATAAGTCTCGAACGAAATCAACAGTGTTCAAAGAGGTTCAAAGATTCTTCCTCCTTTGATATGTCGTATTGAATTTAGAGTTAAGGCAGGTAATAATACTAGCTGGCTGGTAAAGTAATTGAGTTTTATTTTGTTTGGAGATCAAACGGGACAATTTTGTAATGATGGTAAGAGAGTCAGAAGGCGTTATTTGCGACGCGAAAAGTAAGTCAAAGATTTTCGTTGCTAGACTAAATTGCTTGAGTATTTTCAGAAAGGTCACTCACTTCTGAACCCATTTCTGATCATCTTTCCCAGCCTTAGCCTGAAACCTGTAATCTAGTTATTACCCATTGAGAGTTATTAGATAGTATTCTCTACTTCACAAATAGTGGTCTATATTGTCATTTCTGTATAACCTGGTTAATTTTATTAACCCCCGCCGGAAAAAGAGGGGTGTTATAAGTTTCACGTGTGTTGCTGTGTATCTGTGTGTCTGTGTATCTGTGTGTCTGTCTGTGGCATCATAGCGTCCAAACGGGTGAACCGATTTTGATTTATTTTTGTTTAAAAGGTGACTTAATCGAGAGTGTTCTTAGCTATGTTTGAATAAAATCGGTTCAGCCGTTTAAAAGTTATGGGCGGTTTACTGTTTAAATCGGGGTGTTTTCGCAAGATATCGTGTCATAATTACGTGTTCAATCGATTGCCGATCGTAGCTTATCTACTATGTACTAGATAAATTATGTAGCACGAAAAAAATGTGTCGGGGTTTTTTTAAATTTTGGAATTTTACTTGTTGTAATGTAGATAATAGCTATGTAGCTCTTCTTGAACTATAAAACTATTAGTTGAGGTTACACTAGTCGATCATTATTCCATACAAACGTAGTCTGGTGATAACTCCACTGTTTGACAATGTACGTTCAAAATAAAAAAGTGATATCAATTTGTCTCATCATTATCTAGCCTTTTATGGAAACAAAAAAGAAATACGTTCCATAATTCAACACTAATTTTAAAGGTTCTTTGGGTGGTAATAAATACAAAAAGAAGAAGGAAAATTGCAAAGGGGCCACCATACAGGGATAGATTAGTAATTCAACAATGCAAATAATTTTATATTGTTAATATAAATTTAGTCGTTTTTTCTCTCTGTCTGTTTATAAAAATTCACGCGCTCGTTTTAAATTATGCTTATTTGGGTGGTTATAAATACCAAAAGAAGAAGGAAAATTGCAAAGGGGCCACCATACAGGGATAGATTAGTAATTCAACAATGCAAATAATTTTATATTGTTAATATAAATTTAGTCGTTTTTTCTCTCTGTCTGTTTATAAAAATTCGCGCGCTCGTTTTCGTCCTAAATCATCATCTATTTCGCTACCAACTTGCAAAAGTGCTAATTCGTACACGAACTAGCTTCTTACTGCTCATTATATATAGCATTTATTTCTTTCGCACATGTTGTCGGATGAGATAGCATGCATTTTAACCCCGCGCACAAAATAGTTCGTGCCGTCGACTAGGGAAACCTTAATAGCTCTCAATCTGGCAGCGCACATAAGTCAAGTCTGAGAGATGCAAACTACAAGACCTTCCTAGCAAAACTCAACGCAATTTCGGCGACTTACATTGAGCTACTTATATTACGCGCGCTTGATCTTACCCCAAGTTAAAACAGAACGGTTCTGTACTCCAGAGAGAAGTTAATTGGATTTGTAAAGTAACAAGCACTGTTGCCGACACCTTGAGAATGTCCTTTTGATGGAATACTTTTTAATTTGTTCGTACGGCGCCGTCATTCGTGTGCCTCTGTTCTGTGTCTAATATAATCGATAGAGAGTTTGTTCAAGATAAAATAATTGAAAGTACACTGTTTTTGAGTATTATATATTACTTTTATTTTAACTGTCGTGGTCACTAAAACTAACATTAACATTCGACACGGGGTTATTATTATAACACCCACCCACAAGAACATCAGTTTTTCCGTGATCATGGTGATTGCAACAGCACCGAAATATCGGCAACTCGCAACAAACAGTAAACATGGTAAATATCCCGTTAAGAATGTTAATGTTATTATATTTTATTTTCATGGTACTCGTTTAATGGTTATAACCTTATGACCATTAAACGAGTACCATGGGTACCTACCTACATCGAAAAACAGGTTCAATCTCAGAAAATCCATTGGCCTGATCTATGGTGAATCTAGTGACGATTGTTTTCTCATTAGGTCTATTTATATAAAACAAGTAAAATTTCAAAATTTATAAAACCCCCGACACATTTATCTTGCGAAAACACCCCGATTCAAACAGTAAAACGCCCATAACTTTTGAACGGCTGAACCGATTTTATTCAAACATAGCTAAGAACACTCTCGCCAAATTCACCTTTCAAACAAAAAAAAACTAAATCAAAATCGGTTCATCCGTTTAGGCGCTGTGATGCCACAGACAGACACACAGATACACAGATACACACCAACACACGTGAAACTTATAACACCCCTCTTTTTCCGGCGGGGGTTAAAAATAAGTAAAATGGATCTAATAAATGACAAATTTAATTGATGCTACCAAAACAAATGATTTATATGATATCAGACAGGCTGTGTCAGGTAAGTAATTTGTTAAATAATTTCAACGCAACAAATTACTATTCTGATACCTGTCCTGGTGAAAAAGATTCTTTGAGAAAAGGAAAGATGAGTCGGGTTTAAAATTGTTATTATATAATTGATTTTGATTTTTCGAAGTTTGGAAGTCGAAAATTATCTCACGAGAATCGGGCCTGGTATATCCTGTTATAAAGAGTCCCTTGTCCTAATCCAGACAACGGTCTTTCTATTTGAGTTATACTCTTAACAAAATAGGTAAACAGTTTTATCAAAATATATGTAACCGTTGATTGAATAACAAACATACAGACGTTCATATAAAAAAGTTGTAGGATATAACTTCATCATCTGCCTAGCCTTTTCCCAATTGTTTGTTGGGGTCGGCTTCCAGTCTTACCGGATTCAGCGAGTGTTTTACATGGAGCGACTGCCTATCTGACCTCCACAACCCAGTAACTGGGTAACACGGTACCCCTTGGCAAGACTGGTGTCAGATCTCAAGCTTCTGACTACCCGTAACGACTGTCAAAGATCTTCAAATGACAGCCGGGACCAACGGTTTTTTGTGCTTTCCGAGGCACGGAGGAAATTCGCTATGTTGAAATGGTCACCCATCCACGGACCGACCTCGTCAAGCGTTGCTTAACCTTGAAGATCGACCCGTGCGGCTGTTATTATTTAGCCACGAGCTCCTCGTAGGTTGATGGGTATAGGGATATATGGGATAGGCTTGTAGGATATAACTTATAGGCCTAAAAAAATCAACGAAAACAAAGTTTTTTGTCCACCGTCAGTTCTAAGTTTCAAAAATTTTCATTCTCATCTTTCTTCTAAATCCAATAACTACATGCAACTGAAAGAAAAGAAAATAACTCCAAATCTTTTAACTTTTCTTTGGTACAAATCTTTGGAAGCCATCCAGGCATCCGAGTACATTAAGCCGGCTTCGGATTTAGACTGTAGGAATATGTCTCGGCGATATCCTTGTATAGAATGAAGGATTTACTTCCATTCAAGCTGTTTCTTTCTTTGTTGATAAGCAGAGATTTAAGTCTGTCAAAATCTGTGAGATTTTGAATTCTGTTTATGGAAATCGTGTTTGCATTTCTTGCTATTGTTGTTTTCTGAGTGGGATCCAAGACAGTTAAATCGCTCCTCCAAGGCTCGCCAAGCTACATTGTCTTTGAACTTTAGTAGTCACCACTGTTGAGTCTGGTTTTCTGAAATTGCTCTGGTTGGGTTGGTGTATTAAAGAAAACTGTTTATGGAACTGGGTAACTTTTCTCTAACTGTGTGTGCTTGACAGCTGTCGTAAAAAGTCAGTATAGCAATATTTGAAGAGGGTAGACAAATATCGCCTGCAACAAACTGTAAGCACGAAATAATATATATTACAAAGAGTTATGAATATAAATGTGGATGGATGGAGAGGGAGGGGACAGCCAAAGAAAAGATATATGGACTGTGTGGGGAGTGATATGAAAGAAAAGGGAGACAGTTATAGTGTGACCGGGGACAGGATGGTATGGAAGAGGAAAACGTGTTGCGCCGACCCCAAGTAACATGGGACAAGGGCAGGAAGATGAAGATGATTATGGCTCACGGGTGGACCATGATCTGTATAACGACATATTATGATACTTTTAATCCCGATCGTGTCTTCCTTTAAGATAATCAAAATACGACGACAACGATGCCTTTTCACGCCCGGGAACCGCAGGCAGAAGCTTGAATAACTAAAAAAACTTTAAGTGACTAATTGCAGTTCAATATCAGCCAGTTCCGCTTCAAAATAAACAAATTCAAAAGAGCAATCCTCACAATATTCGAACTTCAATCGCAACTGAAAAAAAAAATCTTCACAGAACGTTGATGCCTACCTGTTTTTACAATTCAACGTTCAAAGATTTATTATTTCCATTCATCTGTAATCTTATTTCGAAAAAAATGGCGAGCTTGCAATTTTGAGCGGAAAAAAAAGACTTTATCGGTCCTCTCTTCCGTGAATAACATAAGGCGGGTTGCTCACTGAAGGCAATCTGCAACTTTTAATTTGAGGAGATGGTTTTTTGTAAACGGAATCATTGCTTGTTTTTATGCACGTTTTCTGTCGAGATGTTATAGACCCAATTCTCAGTGTTTCACAAGTCTAAATATAGAGATCCTAAATCCGTGTGACTTTTTTTTTCTATTCCGGTCTGGCGTCTGCAAATCCACGTCCAAGCGAGTGTTTTGCGTATGAATTAGTGAACCTACTTTCCACAATAGGTCCTGGTTGTGATATTCATGATCTACCAGCAAACTATTACACTGCCTACCCACTATTAAAAAATCGAAAGTTTGTGAGTATACATGGAAATATGTTTGTTACTCTTTCAAGGAAAAAACAAGCATATGCATTATAATAACACATAGGTTATTACTTATAAAGCTATTGTGCAATTTTGTGCGAGCGAAGCCGCAGGCTTTTCAATATACCTTTTGAATACCCAATTAATATAAGAAACTGGCAAGGGACAAAAATTCCTTGCCATCTTTCATAAATACCCAATACCAAGAAATAAGCAACTTTAAAGAAGACCGTTGCATATTTTCCCGTTGCTGATTTCCTACAGTATACAACCAGCTTTAGGCTGGGCAATCCGGCTACGGATTTCCTAAGACGATATGCGCTGCTCCGAGCAATAAGTGTTGATAAGGAAACAAGTACTTACTCGGGAGGCTTCTGATAATATGGCCTTTTGTTTTCGTGTCATTTGCTTGAAGGAGCATAAGCAAACGTAAGGAGAATTAAGTGAAGTTTACTTTTGAGTATGTTTTTAAAGTAGGTTGGTGTTTATTTCTGGTTCTTAAAAAAGAAGATAAGATTTTCAAACTGATATAATGTCAAGTCGCAAGTCGCAAACTCATATCAATGGCAAAAACTTGCCGCAAACAATTAAAAAAAAATGAAGCAAAGCACACGCAACTACAAAAATAAAGGTTTTTTTTAAAGTTTTAGAGCCAGTTTCCGAGTGTCAAACCCCTTTTATGCCAAAATTTTAAAGGTTTTTAGGCTAAAGAAGAGCTTGACAAATACTAGTTAAACTTGATATCCTTAATCTCCTCAGAAATCAGAGCAAGGACTGAGATGAGAATGCGAATTTAAAATTGTCTAGTAAATTGATTTTTAAATTTAAGGCGACGCACATAGTCAATTAAAAAAGACTAACTAGATCACCGTTTAAAATGGAATCAAGAATAAATTAGCTAAAATATCACACCTTCTGTTGAAAAATCTGAAGTAAAGCAGGAACTTATTAACATTTTTAGCGTGACTTTAAAATCGCTTGAAATAACTGCCGTATCTTTTCGCAAAAAGATTTCCACGAATTAAAAAAATAAACAGTTTGGCACGCTATCCTCTGGCTGGTAAAAATCGCTTGCGAGCAGATTTAACAAAAGAACACAGCATTCTGGAATATTTGAACTTTATTTGAAAGTCCCATTTTTTAACCCGCGTCGGAAAAAGAGGGGTGTTATAAATTTCACGTGTGTTGCTGTGTATCTGTGTGTCTGTCTGTGGCATCATAGCGCCTAAACGAATGAACCGATTTCGATTTAGTTTTTTTTTGTTCGAAAGGTAATTTTGTCGAGAGTGTTCTTAGCTATGTTTGAATAAAATCGGTTCAGCCATTCAAAAGTTATGGGCGTTTTACTGTTCGAATCGAGGTGTTTCGCAAGATAAATATTTCGGGGGTTTTTGAAATTTTGAAATTTTACTTGATCTCGCATCGAGCGTTAAATAAAAACAGCTCTAGATTGTTGGAGGTAATCTAAGAAAGTACTGATCTGATTTCGATTATGTTTTCTCTTATAGAAAGCTACACTATTGCTGTGTGTCACCCGGTTTCTTTGGGATAGGCCACATAAGCAAAATCATGGGATAATGCTAGTCTTTTATTATAATATAAACACCACCTTCACATTTTTGGGTGTCCTTCACAAAATAACATGGTAGGGAGCGGATTATGAGATATTCTTATTACCTTAATTCGTCTTTTAACGTCCACTGCCGGAACACAGGACGCCCTATGAGTGGGCATGGACCTTAATTCACTGCACTGGCCCAGCGGGTTGTAAGAAGGCAGTTGGCTTCGGATTTTTGGTGGGGAAACCTGGACATAAGCGAGCCCAGGGAACACCAACATGCATTACCAAGCGTATTGACCAAAGCTCTGGGCTTCTCTTAGTGAGAAGAGAAGCCTTTGTACCGCAGTAAAACAATTGAATGCTGTTATTATTTTGATCCGTAAATAAATATTAATTATGATAATGGTATTACGAAAGGCTTTTAGTAATATCAATTACAGTGTCAGTGGTAAATTTAATTACATAATGGTTATTATTACATTTAATTGATTAAAACCTCACATATGATATACGTATTTGATCAAAATAATTACGGTTTCATGGAATTATATCTAGATTAAATGTATTTTAGAGAGAGAGGATGAATTTAGGCGAATAACAAAAGATATGTACAAGGCAGACGTAAGTGAAAACCTTGGGAAGAGACGCACTATACTCTATTCACTGGAGCAGAAAATAAAAGTTTATTGTGTTAGAATCTCTTTACTTCAAGGATCGTTTTCAGTTTATCTGCGATTCCCACACGAAATCTCAAAGGTCATCAGATAACTTGCGACTTAGAATGCCAATGCATTCCACAACTTTCATGGATAAATCTTTTACTGTTCAGGCTGCTTGTCTGTGGAATGCATTGCCTGACCCAATAAAACGTGCTCAGTCGTTGCCTGTATTTAAAAAACTCATCAAAGAACATTACCCGCTGTGATTGTGCTCTTTGATTTTAGACATAATGTGCTATGAATGTCGTACATCATTTATTTGATTGCTTATATATTAATTATGTATATATTTGTGTTTCTAGTAAGTATTATTGTATCTATATTATGTTCATTGTTGGTATTGTCGCACCAATGAAAACCCCATGTCATGTCCAGGTAATCTTTGTCCATTTCAGGTTGCCTGGAAGAGATAGCGGTATGCGATAAGGCCACCCATTGTATGTTTTTAGTATTAAGTTTCTTTTTTCTTGTTTATTAAGGTGTACAATAAAGTGTATATAAATAAATAAAATTAATAAATAAATCTTTTATAATGAAGTGCGATTAAATACAACATCAGTTTTGGTGCCCATCTTTTTCGAAAAAAAAGGATAATAAAATAATACTAACCCGAAACATAAAATCTATTAAGGCAGTGGTTGGTAAATCCCGTACCTATGTTAATCTGCCAAATTTAGAAAATATTCACAATAACAAAAAAAAAAAAAACAAAAAAAAAAACTCTGGCTGAAAGCAAAAAAACTATGAAATTTGACAGGAGACGTCATGCCACACCAGCGCCTCTAGCGGCGAATTCATACGCGATATTCTCCATTCATTTAATCCAATGAATTCACTGATAGTTTCATGGAATTCTGTCTGATTGTTTATTACTCCTTTATTTATGCTTTCACATATAATGGGATAACAATAAATTGTTTGTTACTTAGCCAGAACAATTAAACGGTTTGCCAGATTAACCAGATAACAATATCGGGCTGTGGCAGGATTGATTGGAAACTGGGATAATCGTATGTTTTTCATTATAAACGTAACGACGGGGATTTAGGACTCATCTGATAAAGTACGAAAAGGGTTGGTGTATCCGTAAAAAGATATAAATAATCCCCTTTAACATTAACTTTTTATGTGTACATAAGTTTGTGAGAAGTGATTAATATGTCAAAAGTGCTCAGTATGTCAACCCAACCTTATAGATTTGAACCACTGCGTTGCGTTTTGGTATTTTAGGCTTGACACTCAATGAAAGACTAAAATCAAAACTATTTATCGCTTACCATCACGAGAGATAGTGGTCAAGCGCGAGTCAAACGATAGTAAAAAACACCGGCCAATTGCGAGTCGGACTCGCGCTACTTGGTAAATTGCGGTTTACGATTTATGACGTATTAAAAAAAACTACTTAATAGATCTCGTTCAAACCAATTTTCGGTGGTAGTTTACATGGTAATGTACATCATATATTTTTTTTAGTTTTATCATTCTCTTATTTTAGAAGTTACAGGGGGGGGGGGACACATTTTACCATTTTGGAAGTGTCTCTCGCGCAAACTATTCAGTTTAGAAAAAAAATATATTAGAAACCTCAATATAATTTTTGAAGACCTATCCATAGATACCCCACACGTATGGGTTTGATGGAAAAAAAAATTATTAGTTTCAGTTTCAAGTATGGGGAGCCCCAAAATTTATTGTTTTTAGGGTTCCGTACCCAAAGGGTAAAAACGGGACCCTATTACTGAGACTCCGCGGTCCGTCTGTCTGTCTGTCTGTCTGTCTGTCTGTCTGTCTGTCTGTCTGTCTGTCTGTCACCAGGCTGTATCTCATGAACCGTGATAGCTAGACAGTTGAAATTTTCACAGATGATGTATTTCCGTTGCCGCTATAACAACAAATACTAAAAACAGAATAAAATAAATATTTAAGTGGGGCTCCCATACAACAAACATGTTTTTCTGCCGTTTTTTGCGATTATGGTACGGAACCCTTCATGTGCGAGTCCGACTCGCACTTGGCCGGTTTTTTTTTTCTATTTTTGAGTGAAAATCTTAATGCGGTTCACTGAATACATCTACTCACCAAGTTTCAACAGCATAGTTCTTATGGTTTCGGAAAAAAGTGGCTGTGACATACGAACAGACAGACAGACATGACGAATCTATAAGGGTTCCGTTTTTTGCCATTTGGCTACGGAACCCTAAAAAACTGAAAATAATAACATTTTCTTCTAAATAGATTAAGATAATGCTAATTTTCTAACAGGCCCGAATTCTGTATTTTACAACACTTACAAGTAGTTTAAATGTACCTTTATATTATTATTACTAGCTTCTGCCAGCGGCATTGCCCGCGTTAATGTCGAAAACTATCCCAAGGGAACATATTTCTGGGATAAAAACAGACTATAACACTATATGTAGGCCCTATCAGAATATCAGCGCAGCGTTATTACCTTTTTACCCGACTGCCGAAGGAGGGTAATGTGTTTATCAGTCTATGTATGTATGTATGTATATATGTATGTATGTTTGTTCCTATATGGCGTTCCAGAGACCAAACGCGTTGGCCGATTTTGATGATTCATACGTCAATCGATGCGTCTTAACCCTGCGAGTGTCATAGGCTACATTAAAATTGGACAATAGAAAAATGGCGGATTTTGGGTGCCAAATTGTGGGGGCCCAATTTTTTTTTTCTTCCAAACCCATCGTGTGGGGTATCGAAATAAAGGGTTTTAAGAGGTGATTTCAAAAATATATAACACTTATATGTTTAAATGTATCTAATTCGAAAAAACCTAACTAAAAAGTTATAAATAAAAAAAGTTAAATCAAAAAATCAAAAAACCCGAATGCTTCAAAAGTGAACTAAAAAGTCGCAAACAAGGAAAAAATCATGCTGTGCAGGAGGAGGATACATCTGGTTTTGGTCAGCCAGCTCGCGCGTATGTATCCTCCGACTGCCGATCCTCCGATTGGATATCGCTGCACATGCTGAGATAGGAGCCTTTTTGGTCTCGCACAGGGTTTTTACTTTATTATTGTTTAAGTGTATGCTTATTTTCTCGTGTCTCCTGTGCGGGTCACAAATAAATATTTTTCTTTCTTTCTTTCTCTTCTCTTTTCTTTATAATCTATCTCTGCGCCAAATTTCATTCAGATCCGTCCAGCCGTTTGAGTATGAAGAAGTAACAAACATACAAACACACCCACACACACTCAAGAAATTAAAAAAAAAACTTTTTACACTAATATTAGTTAAATTTAAAAAAAATAACTAATATTAGTGTGATAGTGTAATTAATTCTAGCATTCCACACAAAAGGGCCAAGATAAAATCATTCTATCACTGATAGTGATTACATACATACATACATAAACTCACGCCTTTTTCCCATGGGTGTAGGCAGAAACTACAGAACGACACCTGCTACGATCCTTACATACTTCTTTTGCTTCGCACACATTCATACATCTAGTCATACACACACGCCGGTTATGGGTACTGCGCACTTGGCCTTTCTGAAGAACATCACCTATAAGGTCTATGTATGTCTTTCTAGGGCGTCCCCTCCCGGCGTTTCCATTCACGTCTGATAGTGATTAAAATGTTTAAAATGTTTTAAAATGTTCAAAATGGGATAGTTAAGTGCCATCGTAATGTCCCGTGCTCAATTCCAATAAACATTTTATACTTTTGACAATCATAATCACTAATAGAATTTTAATTCGTCTATAGACCAAGTAGTCAACAATCATCATCTATCTGCCTAGCCTTTTCCCAACTATATTGTGGTCGGCTTCCAGTCTAACCGGATTCAGCTGAGTACCAGTGTTTTACATGGAGCGACTGCATATCTGACCTCCACAGCCCAGTAACTGGGTAACACGGTACCCCTTGGCTAGACTGGTGTCAGATTTCAAGCTTCTGACTACTCGTAACGACTGTCTAAGATCTTCAAATGACAGCCGGGACCAACGGCTTAACCAAGTAGTCAACAATAATCTAACCAAACTATGTTATTTAAATAACATTCATTATAATTATCATACTGTCACACTAATATTATAAAGGTGAAAGTTTGTGTGTGTGTGTGTGTGTTTATATGTTTGTTACTTATTCACACTGAAACTGTTTGATGGATCTGGATCAAATTTGGCACAGAGATAGTTTATAGTCTGGAATAGTACATAGGATAATTTCTATGTCAAAGTCAAAGTCAAATATATTTATTCAATTAGGCCAAGAAACGGCACTTTTCTTTTTAACGTCACATAAATTAAAATTTACAAGTAATAAAAAAAAAAAAAAAAAAAATGATTCTACCGTGCATTCGGAAAGTAGATTGTTATGGAGAAGAACGCACAAGAAACTCCATACTTACTCTTTTTTTTTTAAAAAATAGGTGTTTTACAATATTTACATACGTTTTTTGCCGGGGTATGTTCCCTTGGGATAGTAAACGACATTCACGGGAGTGAAGCCGCTTTCAGTAGCTAGTAATAATATAAAATGAATTCAATAATATTACAAAAACAAGGAAAAAACACGAAAAATGCCGTCCAGTCTCGCATATAGCTAAAAACAAAAGACATACCAAACAAATTAAAGATACAAAAGAATATATAATTTGAAAGTCACGAAACAGGCACTCCAATAAATAATTATTTTGTTACACAGACTTAAATCTATCTAGATAGTGCAAGTCCCTTGTCTTCTTCAATCAGTCCCTCATTACTAAGGATCGTGGCCTCTTTTAAGCGGACAATCTGTATCCATTTATTCCAGTTCAAAGTTGCCATCACCACCTGCTGAAATTTACTTGCAATACCCTCGTATCTGTATGAAAACTAGGCGTGCCACTTTTTCACACACAGTTTAAGAACGAAACTTACTGATGAAAGGAAATTTGTTCATTGTGTCGACCAAATTTTTTGTAGAGTTTTTACAGCTCAATAAATAATTAGGCATATTTCTAGAATTTAGTTCATGTCCGGTACCGATAACGCTAAATGAAACAGGTCAAAGTAAGAGCATTGTTCTCACTTTTTTGACACGCGAAGTACATACGTTCGCACCATCCAGTTAGATTTAAGTCTGTGTTCTGTACCATGGCAAGTTCATTATTTTACGTAAACACAAAACAGACAAAAGGAACGGACTTTAACATTCATTCCTCATTTAAGGCCAAAAGACGGTTATAAAAATAAGTCGATTCCCCTTCGAATATTATTTTAGGGTTCCGTATTCAAATAGAAAGGCTCTTAATTATATTGGGGTTTGTTTTCGTAGAATGACCTTCCGAGCTCTAATTGCCTACACATGAGTTCAAATAAATCTTCACAATTTTTTATGTTACATAGTAACCGCAAAGGTTCATAAGAAAAACCTCATAGGTTTGAACTTCTTGATACTTTCCTCGTTACTCGACACTCGTCACTCGAGGGGTACGAAAACCCCGTTGGTCTCGTGGTTGCAATAGCTACTACTGAGAGGTCCAAGATTCGATTTTCAGGTTGGGCCAAGTGTTACTGAGTTTATCTATCTTGGGGGTGACTATAAGCTCTTAGAGTAAGGTTATTATGACAGAAATAAGGACAGTTTTTTTTTTTAATCCTCTATAGGCTTGCGCTTGACCACTATCTCACCTGATGGTAAGCGATGATGTGGTCGACGGTGAAGCACGCTTGCCTAGAAAAAACCCATCCACTCTTGACTTAAAGACCTCAAGATTGTAGCTATCGGGAAACACAGATTCCGGCAGGGAATTCCACTCCTTAGCTGTACGCATAATGAAAGTGTCCCCAAAACGTTTTGTGCGTATGGTGGGATATCCACCATGTACCGATGACGCATCGCCGTACGTCTGGTAGTCCGATGATGGAACGGGTTGAGCGGAATTAGATCATGCAATTCCATCGCACACTCCCCGAAATGCAACCGATAAAAAACTGACAAGCTGGCAACTCGGCGACGATGTTCAAGGCTCTGCAGCTTTGACTTGACCAGTGCCTCATTGCCGATGAGTCTCTAGGCCCGCTTTTCGATCGACTCGAGTGCATCAAGCTGGTATTTGGCTGATCCGTCCCAGAACTAACAGATAACTTGCATCTGTCCCTTACGCACACTCAAAATATCCTTACTGTAAGAATTTATGGTCACTTCTCAGGTCTTTCTCAATAGTAGCCAAGTCAAGTGGCATTCGATGTCAGCGAAGGCATTAGTCAAAGTGTCAAAATTTAAGGGATTGATCACGTGATTGTGTTTGATATCGCATGTCAATCCCATACAATTTTGCCTATTTGGCAATCACTATTTCCACGCTTTCAATGATAGAGTGCCACTTTGTCTAGGGCCTAGAGTCTAGATTTGTGCCCCGTCTATGGTAATAGACTTAAACCCTTGTACATGGGCCTTAAATATAACTATGTCTTCTGGGAATATGGACATGATGTTACGTTCATCATCATCAGCATTATATTAGCTGAAAGACGTCCACTGCTGGACATAGTCCTACCCCAAGCGTCGCCACATTGACCGGTCCCGTGCGTCCCGCATCCAGCGGATCCCCGCAACCTTCACCACTCTACGATGGATGATGGATTTACACCCTTAAATTTATCTGCCCAAAATTGACAATAGTTTTTGTCGGGAAATATGAATCTATGAACATTTTTCAAATACAATAGAAACTGTTTCCAAGTACTAAGCCATTTGTGAGTATAATTTGCAATATTATAAAAAAAACTTTTTACAAAAAAAATACTACCGACTTCCAAATAAAAAAAAATCCAAAGTGTAAAAAATATCTTTATTTTTCTAAGTCGGTTTCTTTTATAGGTACCAATTTATGGCGTTATGGACACCGACTTCCAAAAATAAAGTTATTTTTACATTGTAGTTTTTATAAGAGCCCATGAAATAAAAAAAAAGATTTTGATATTTTGATTGAACACTGCGATCTGCGGGCTACTTCCCATTTGGTAAACTTCCCATTTCGTAAACCTCAAACTGTACCTACTAAAAAGTTGCGTTTGGTAAACATTTCGTTACTTCATACATTTAATCCCATTTGGTAAACTTTGTTAGTATTGTTATTTTTGTACGGTACAGTCAGTGTCAAATTAGTATTAAATTAGAGATGTATATATTTTTAAATGCTTCAGTCTTGAGATAGTATCTCGACCATCAAAAAGAATGGCTGATCAAGAAGAAGTAAAAAAAACGTATTAAAGTCTGTAAAAATACCACGATGCTACTAAAAATACCACGTGCTTTTCCCGCAAAAGAAGCACCGTGCGGGTTCTCAGGTAGGGATTTATTGTCCTTACCATCGTTTTAAACAAAAGGTGTGAATGAGATAGACATAAGTAAGTATACGTAAATTATATCTATTACCGGGTTTAACTTATCAGTTCACTCGTTTTATGCATAGTGCAAGGTCGTTGCAATGTCGGGTGAGGGATCTTCTAGTGGTGCAGTGAATTTAAAAATTATTAATAGTACACGAGGCGGTGAAATTTTATTACGCGCTGGGCATCAATATTATAAACAGAAAAATAATAAGGACTCAAGTTGGTGGCGCTGTGTTAATAGAAAAGATGGATGTTCAGCAAGTGTAACTTTGAATTCAAATCGAAGCCATGTATTAAGAGAAAATGCTCACTGCAGTTCTTGTATTCCGAATTTTGAAAAAAATGAAGTGAAAGTAGCCATCGAAAAATGTAAACAAACTATATGTGAAGATCTGAAGCCGATTCCAGCTACATACAGGAAATGTACTAAAAAGCTGAAAGATAATGGTTATGAAATTATTAAAGAATTACCAAATTTTGACAAAGTTAAAAGCAGTTTGTATAGACACAGAAATAGACAACTAGGAATCACAAAATCTCAGCACTCTAACTCTACAGAAATCGTGATTCCTGACCGTTTTAAAGACAATTTATTGTTTGATGAGATTGACGGTGAAAATAGAATGATTGTGTTTGGTTCAAAGAGTGCAATTGCACATTTAAATGACGTCCGTCACTACTTTGCGGACGGAACGTTCAAATGTTGTGCAAAGCCGTTTCTTCAACTATACGTTGTACACGGAGACATAGGAAGTACAGAAACTGGGACAAATATTGTACCATTTTTTTATGCAGTGTTGACAAACAAAGAAGAAACTACATATGAAAGACTGTTTTACAAACTAAAATTTCATTTACCAGAGTGGACAGCCGATATTATTACCTTGGATTTCGAAAAAGCTCCAATAAATGCAATTAAAAAGACATTTCCAAACATAATTGTTAAGGGGTGTTTTGTTCACTTTGGCAGAGCGCTATTAAGAAAGGCAAAATCTCTTGGCTTATTACAACATGAAGAATCTCACTATCACGTCAAACTATGTATGGCTCTGGCACATTTACCAAAAGAAGACATAAACGATGGATGGCTATACGTTATGAGTCAAAGGTAAATTAATTTTGCAGTATTGAAATGAACGCGTTTAGTTCTGGATATTTCTTCTACCGCCATTTTCTACAGCCATTTTTATGCGTTAGAAACTAGGTAATATATGGTTTTTCGTATCATAATCTTCAACGAATTAATTCTGTTACAGTTTTGAAGAAAAAGCTATAACTGAATTCAATGATTACTTTGTGGATCAGTGGTTGGAAAATGAAGATATGATGAATATTTGGTGCTGCTACGCACAAAGACACCGCACTACAAACCTCATGGAATCTTGGAATTGGAGTTTCAATAGTGAAATTGGAAAAAGGCCATCAATTCTTTTATTTTTCGAAACGATATCAGGCAATATTAAACATTATGAAAATCTTCTGAAAAGGTACATATTTTTGTTTCAATGACCTGTATTTTTAGGCGACACATATGATAAAAATTATACATTATTACTTTAATTAATCATAACAATTTTTTACAGCTTTTATAATAATGGAGAAAGTATATCAAAACTAAGAAAAAAATCTATCCAAAATGATATACGAATTAACAATATTCTCGGCGATTACAAAAGTGGAAAAATATCATTGGAAAATTGTTTGAACGAATTATCAAGAATTGCTTGTATCACTTTATAATTTATTTATTGATTTTTAACTTTGTAGTGTAGGTAGTAAATTTTTTATGTTAATATTCCAAATCTGTGATTATATTTTATAGTTGATTTTGTGTGTAATTTTTAATGTTAATGTACCAAATCTGTGATTATTATTTGTTTTTATATTTAAAAGTTGATTTTGCATGTATTTTTTATGTTATTGTACCAAATCTGTGATTATTATTTGTTTTTATATTTAAAAGTTGATTTTGCATGTATTTTTTTTGTTATTGTACCAAATCTGTGATTATTATTTGTTTTTATATTTAAAAGTTGATTTTGCATGTATTTTTTATGTTATTGTACCAAATCTGTGATTATTATTTGTTTTTATATTTAAAAGTTGATTTTGCATGTATTTTTTATGTTATTGTACCAAATCTGTGACTGTTTATTTTTATATTTTATAAGTAGTTGATTTCGTATGTATTTTTTTATGTTAATGTACATTAACATAAAAAGATAGTACCAAATCTGTGATTATTGTTTTTTTATATAAGTTGATTTCGCATCTAGATTGACTTATGTTATTAAAAAAATAAAACTTGTCATCGAAATAGTCAAATCGAACTGTGATTTTTCTTAAATTTTTTGAAAGTTATTTGTACACCCCACTTTTTATTTCTGTTTTTAAATATCAATATGTGTAAATGGCATACGTACACATAATCCGACTATTGTACCTGTGATTAAAAATATTTAACAAAATAAATGACAATGTTATCATTAGTTTCGTTTTTCTTTTTTTACTTGACTGTACCCATTTCATCTGAAAGTTTACCAAATGGGATATAACACAAAAAAATATTGAAATGTTTTCGAAATGGGACTAAATGTATGAAATGTATAATGTTTACCAAACGCAACTTTTTAGTAGGTACAGTTTGAGGTTTACGAAATGGGAAGTTTACCAAATGGGAAGTAGCCGATCTGCGGCTGCGCTGCCCACCTCCCTTCGAGATCCCCGCTGTTGCTCTTCGCAAGTACATTCCTTGCCCAACTGTATGATTGTTAAACTGTGTGCCAACCGTATGGTGTGGAACAGAAGTACTAGGAGAGCTGACAGAATAAGAATTAAAATATCAATTTGTTTCTGCCAATCTCAAATAATTATCAATTTTGTTTGAAATAACTATATTTAGAACTAATTGTATTTAGTGAACTGTCAAATCAAGAGGCAGCCTCGAAAAGCAATTATGTTTAGCATTATACCGTCATAATAAATTTGGTATCATTATTATTGGTGGCTAAGTTTTAAAGATAAGGGCAAACTTAGATTTTCGCGAAAACCTTTAAGTACCAAAATTAACCTGAAGAAAATTCAGGTTAAACAACTTTTTTCATTTTTGAAATTTTTCCTTTATTTGTGCTGTATGACCTTCAATTATGACCTCAGTATCTGGTATAAATTTCTACTTGCTAGGTCCACCCGTTTCTGAGAAAATCAGTGGTGACACACTGACAGACAGACGGACAAGAGAGTGATCTTATAAGGGTTCCTTTTTTACCATTTGAGTTACGGAACCCTAAAAAGTAGCTTTCTGTTAGTGATTTTTATATATTCAGACCTGTTCTTCCAGACAAACAAGCAAACCACTTTGGCTCTGTATAAAATTATTTTAGACATACAACATTTTTTATCAATTAATCATGATTACAGAACCCAAAGTTCTACACGAAGGCAAACTTGACCATTTTTTATTAAACTGATGACACTATTTTTCTTGAAGAATTTTGTCTTATCTTTATCAATCATTTTGCTCCGATGGTTGCATACAAAGAGGCTTAGCGAGCCCAGAGGACGGTCTCAATGACCTTGACCTTCAAAAAGTATTTTTTCCATGTAAGTAGATTTTATAGAAGACCCCATTTATGGCGATGGACAAAATAGCTTGAGCTTGTTATCTTAAAGCTGAGCAATTGAGGGTAAAAACGAAGTGTTGGCTAAGGCTGAGAAAAAAGGTTGGGTCATTGACTCAGACCTCGGACAGGGTAAGGAGCGTGCGCGGATGCTGAGGCGGATGCGAAGTATCCAACGTGTGAAATACTAGCTTCTGCTACGGGCTTTGCATGCATGAAAGAAGAAACATATCCCGAATACTCGGACAGTTGAAATCCATATTCGTTAGATGGCGTTGTACATTTGACGTCATTTTCTGTCAAAGTCAAATATATTTTTTCAACTAACTAACGGCACTTGTGAACGTCAAATAAATTAAAATTAAAATTTACAAGCAATAAAAATTGACTCTACCGTGCATTCGGCAAGTAGATTGTTCTGGAGAAGAACGCAAAAGAAACTCCTTAATTACTCTTTAAAAAAAAATAAGTGTCTTACAATATTTACCTAAGTACATGCATTAATAAATTCCTATATGTGATGACGATGCACCCAGAATAGCTCTAAACACTATACTACGTGCAGATGTAAAGTATTAAAAAGCATTAACAGGAAAATTAATTAATTTCATAAGTAGGAACATGGTTCTCACATACTTACAAATATTGCAAACATCTGAATGGCAGTGTTAAGATTATCCGCGAAAGAATGAGGTTAGAAGGTTTGTAGGGTAGGTAGGAAGGTAAGCAGAGAGGGAAGGGTAGACAGTTGATACGAGTGAAGCCACGGGCACAGCCAGTAAATAAATAAATATTGAAATATCACATGATTAATCCCTACCATTTTGGTATTTCAACCAACACCAATGCTTTTTTTTATTGTTGATAGGCTGTGAGATAGTGGTCAAATGCGTTTGACCGCTATTTCATCTGATGGTAAGCGATGATTTGGCACGCTTGCCTAACAGTGACTTATTTACTCTTATTAACTTTAAAACTTTCGCGTTTCATAATTGAAAACAATATAATTATAACGGGAAATTTAACGCGATAATTTCGATTGTTTGTTTACCCATTTCGCCCGACGTTTCGGCCGTGTTGCAACGACCGTGGTCCCGGGTAGACTGGTGTCTCGGTGTACTGGCTCCGTTGGGGCAGAAAATTCTTCCTCTACCCTCACTTTTCAAAACCGGCAGTACAATAAGTCGGCGATTGCAGAACACCTATTAGAAGGCGGCAGCAATCACTGGATCGAATTTCATCGTCCACAAGTCCTCTCCACGGAACGCCACTTCTATTCAAGAATTGTGCGTGAAGCGATTGAAATTAAAAAACACAAAACGTTCAATCGGGATGACGGTTACAAATTATCTGCGGCGTGGAATCCAGTGATTCAAAAATCATTACCTCGTTTTGTGCAGTCGGCAAACTTACAGAATAAGGACACGGTCAGTGTAGTGTGTAGAAAAGTGAGGGTAGAGGAAGAATTTTCTGCCCCAACGGAGCCAGTACACCGAGACACCAGTCTACCCGGGACCACGGTCGTTGCAACACGGCCGAAACGTCGGGCGAAATAGGTAAACAAACAATCGAAATTATCGCGTTAAATTTCCCGTTATTATATATTGTTTTCAATTATTTACTCTTGACTTAAAGACCTCCAGAAGCCTTAGACAAGTGACATTCTATCATCAAAAGCGTGGCGATAGCAATTGGCTAAAAGACAAAATTGTGTGGGACAAGCGATATCAAAAAATCAAGTGATAAAGCATTTTGACATTTCGACTATCGCCTGCGCTGACATTGAATTCCACCTGTCTAGAGGCTCTGGGCCTCTGGTTGCAGGGATCAGGCAAACCCCTGATTCGAATCGAATCAAATCGCTGATTCGAATCGCGCCCGCACCCGCTTTAGTTCCAGCACTTTGGACAAAGCCTTTGGCTTACTATGCGTCATAGAGATTTTGGAATAAAACACGTTTTTGGTTTTAGAGTTTTTTATTTCAGCGATTTTTATTGAGTATGACTTGGCTCTGACAAAAGAACGTGATCTTATTAAATCAAGAATTTCTCAAACCTAATTTATGTCTTGAAAATAAAATTGATTTTCACCGTGCTGAATTTACAGTCTCTTCATTTCAGTAATTTTTTTGATGACACCTGAAAGAAATCTAGTAGTTTTATTTCTCAGCGATGAAAATTTATTATTGCTTTGACGAATCAGAAAAATGATGTAGATTTGCTGATATAATTACGTTTTTTTTGTAGCGTTCAGATAGCAGTTTCATATTTTCAATTTCAAAGTAATATATTTTCATTAAATCATTTATAGGCAGTTTTGTATATTATATATATCTAGGGTTAAGAAAACAGATGACCAGTATTAAAACCATTAATTTCCCTAACAAAAAGTTCAAGTAAACGAAAAATTTAAATGCAAATAACGCCTAGGAGGGTCGAAAATGAAATTAGTTTATTAAATTAATTAAACATCAAGACACTTTGGGGAGTGAAAATGCTTGTGTTATGTTTCTTCCTTATTATAATAATTGTTATTCCAAGGGGAATTGTTTGTCTTTTCGACTGCTTCTGACGCTGGCGAAGAAGATTAGACTATGGTTTTATTAATCAATTTTTGTGGGAATTTTGATGGTTTTAGTCACTCGTTATAGTGGTAAGTTAGGGTTTCAATTAAGTCGTTCTTAGTCATTGAACAAACTGGATACGAAACAGACAGAACCTGATGTGACGACACTTGGGGAGGTCTGTATATATTCAGCAGTGGACGTGTTACGGTTGAAATGAGGCTGATAAGCTAAATTAAAGATACGGCTTATGTTTATTGATTTCCAGATATTGACCACTTACTGGAAGATTTTTTATCAACATCCAAAAAGACCAGACATTAGGTACCAATCACAGATACGATTTATGCAAAAAATGTGTCTTTGATAAAAAAAAATTGCCAGATAAATTGACTCGAATAGCAATTTTTTTGGATGATGATGAAACACGTTGTTTAGGTATATACTTAAGCAAATAAGATTTCAAAAATATGTTAATCATACTTCATTCAATCTATTTTACTAAGCCAGGCACACAGTATGCTTCTTAGATTATAATTAAGGGCGTTGAACATTAATTTGTTAAAGTATATATGTTTGCTACGCCGTAGTCTGCTACGGCGTAGCATCTGTACTACGCCGTAGCACTTAGCGCAGTACGAAAGTGGTGTCTCATCCCATACAAAGAAACTCTCCCAACTTACTGTACTAATTATACTGATTATTTTTTGTACATCGATCGCGTTCGGTTCCGTTCTACGAATATAGATGGTGATCTATCTATCCCCATGGAACGGATCCGAACGCGATCGATTTACAAAAAATAATCGCTATAATCAGATGAAAAACGCTAGTTACGTCGGCACGGTTTATTTGTATGGAATAAGGCAACTGTATGCTAGTATTATATTATCTGTGCCTAGGTTATCAAATCAACATGAGAACGAAATTGATTATACAGACTTATAAAGTTGGTATAATACATGCAAAAGTAACTTCTGTATGTCTGGTTGTTTATTACGTTTTCACGCCTAAACCACTTGTTCAATTTTGATGTTTACTTTTTGGACCTTCGAGAAGGATATACGACGGGGTTTTTTATCCTAGGAATATGTTTTTTTAACGAAGACGATAAACTCGCAAAATATTTCCAGGACGGGCATATCCTTCAGCAATTAGGAAGAAAAACAAGAATAAAAAGGTCGAAGTCACATCTTCGACGACCTTGCCCAACCCAAAATCTATTATTTTCCCTATTCATAAAAACTCAAATGATTTAAAAAAATCTCTAGAACAATATTTGGAAACAAAAGCGCGATAATTAAACTGTGCCGATAACATTGGCTTGTCAGCCACACGGCTGGTAGTTACAAAACATCACGCTCGTATTCCTCGAGGGTTGGCAGAGGTGCAACACACTAATATTATAAAGGCGAAAGTTTGTGAGTTTGTTTGTTACTTCTTCACGCTCAAATGGCTGGACGGATCTGGATGAAATTTGACACAGAGATAGATTATAGTCTGGAATATCACATAGAATACTTTTTATCTCGAGAATATGTCCCGTCGGGATTATTTCCGACTTTCACGCGGGCGAAGCCGCTGGCAGAAGCTAGTCTAATATTAAATCCAAATATCACCAATTTTTCTAAGTCCCATGTAGTTAGGGATGAGCCTATTGCCATCAACTGCTGCTGCTTAGATATTCCAGATGTAAAAACACAATAACACTTTGCCCAACCCGGGTATCGAACTCGGGATCTCATGGTCAGGTATAGCGGTGCCATCACATGACTAACGAGGCACTTAGAAGTTTATATTATAATCTTCTTCTTCTTTCCGTGTGAGGTGTGGACACCTCTGGTTAAGCCGCCACAGGCTTCTGCCTTGGCTATTTCAGACTTAAATTAACTATATAAGTCCAGGTTTCCTCACGATGTTTTCCTTCAACGTTGCCTGTGATGTCCAAGATGAACTTAGAGAGTACATATGAATTTGAAAAAGTCACATTGGTACTTGCCCGGCTGAAGAGGCAAGGTCTTACCCACTGGGCCACCACGACATCAGTTTATATAGTAAAACATCCGAATTGAGTATTTCCTTTGTTTTGGGCAGTCGGTTAATAATAAAAAAAGCGTGTCAAGTGAAATCTTGCCCAACACAAAAACCCATTTTTTTTCCTATTTTTGGTTCAACAAAATTCAAAATGTATATATTATTTTAATCTACTATATAAAAATAAGTCGGGTTTTCCTCCCTGACGCTATAACTCCAGAACGCACGAACCGATTTCCACGGTTTTGCATTTGTTGGAAAGGTCTCGGGCTCCGTGAGGTTTATAGGTAGGGTAGGGTAGGGTAGGGTCGTTGCCGGGTCAGCTAGTACTAACTAAAAATCTACAGCAATATTTTGAAACAAAGGCGTGATAATTTAAACTGCCGATAACATTGGCATGTCATCCACACAGACGGGACGTTATTTGGTATTCCAATTAAGTTTTATTCTATTTGTTTTACCAAGGGGTATCGTGGTTATCTTACGTAGTAACTGGCTCTCATGCAGATAGTCAGTAGCTCCATGTAAAATATTGGTAACTAGCGGACGCTTCGCAGTTTCACCTGCGTAGTTTCTGTTCCCGTGGGAATACAGGGATAAAAAGTAGCCTACGTCACCCGCGAATAGTGTAGCTTCCCAACGGTGAAACATTTTTTTAAATCGGTTCAGCCGCTTCGGAGCCTATAAGGAACATAAATATTTACTTTCTCTTTTATATTAATAGATAGATAGATTAACTGTATCCGGTAAGCCGACAAAATTACTCTAATATTGACGGGAAAAGCCAAAACAGATTCGTGTACGATAGATTAAAACATAAAAAAATAAAGAAAAACAAAATTGAATTAATTGGATAATGACTTAACATAGGATTTTCACCTCGGGTAAACTTTCACTAAGAGACCGCTGGCAGAAGCCTAAACTAATAAAAATTTAGTCAGTTTTCTTATTTTTACCTAATTTCCAAAAAGGTGGAGATTCTATGTACGGCTCAATCTGCCTAGCCTTTTCCCAACTATATTGGGGTCGGCTTCCAGTCTTACCGGATTCAGCTGAGTACCAGTGTTTTACATGGAGCGACTGCCTATCTGACCTCCACAACCCAGTAACTGGGTAATACGATACCCCTTGGCAAGACTGGTGTCAGATCTCAAGCTTCTGACTACCCGTAACGACTGTCAAAGATCTTCAAATGACAGCCGGGACCAACGGCTTAACGTGCTTTCCGAGGCACGGAGGAAACTCGGTATGTTGAAATGGTCACCCATCCACGGACCGACCTCATCAAGTGTTGCTTAACCTTGATGATCGAACAGTGCGGCTGTTATTATTTAGCCACGAGCTCCTCCTGATTCTATGTACGGCTGATACATAAAAATAAAACATATTTTTTATTCACTTAATACTCCGTCAATTATGGACCGATTTTAAAATTTGTTTTTTGTTTGCAAGGGTATACTCTCGAGGTGCTCCCATTCTCATAAAGTCAGGATCTGATGATGGAATCCATGGAAATCGAGAGAACTCCTAAAATTTTGTAGGCATACATAAGTGATTTTGGTATTTTCATCAACGATGATGAATGATGAAGTGTAACTGATGAAGAAGATCACAGATGGCTACTAGAACCTCTCAATGAGAAGTTTATTTTGAGTAAAAATTGAAATGAATTGTTTTAATGGAAAGGGTACCATCGAACTGATCTGATGATGAAGCTGGAAGGTGGGCAAAGGAACTCCGTAATAAAACAATGTATCCCAGTCGTGTTTAGGCTTGTTAGAATTGTTATGAGAAGCTCTTTGGCTATAAATGATTTTCCTGGTAATATAAGGTACCAAAACTAAAAATAATAAAACATTTTAACAAAAAATATATATGCCGACTTCCAAAACAAAATACTACAAAGCGAAAAATAACTTTCTTTTTGGAAAAATAGGTACCAAAAACACCGTTCCGAAAATAAAGTTATTTTTCGCTTTGTAATGTTTTGTTTTTGAATTCGGTAATTTTTTTTTGTTAAAAAGTTTTTTATCCTTTCATAAAAACTCAAACGGTTTTAGAATACTCTAACAAAAGCGTGATAATTTAAACTGTGCCGATAACATTGGCTTGTCAGCCACACGGCCGATATTTGGTATTCCAATTAAGTATTATTCAGGTCAGTGTTTAACGGCCATCGTGTCATAAATAAAATGTCTGGCTATTTATTTATTTTCTATAAAGTTTAGAATTTTATAGAAATGAGGTTTTATGGTGGAGAGTTATTTGGATGTTATTGAGCATAGTTAGAAGACTGAATAACAACCAGATTTACCAAAGGGTTTCGTGGCGACCAGAATATGCAATAGCTCGAATGTGAATGTGAATGAATGATAATCAGCTTCAGCATGGAGACTAACACTCGTCTTCTGAATAGAGAATTTGAAGTAAAGAATCTTCAAATCAAATAATTTATTTGCTAAAATGAAGGTGTACAAAATAACATGTTGGATTATTTTGTACACCTTTTTTTTGCCCTGTCTCCTGTGATACAGTTTTCTATAACTAGTACAGGAAACAGGTGATCTTTTCCACTAAAGATAACTACTACTTTGTATTGCATAGTCTTTGCATCAATATAATTTGTAACACTGTTTTTGGATGAATAAATTATTATTATTATTTCGTTTATTTAATTTTGTGCACATTTCATATTTACATTTTTAAATATATCTTTATAAAAACAAATCATAAAAAAAAAAACATTTAAAATATAAAAATAATGGTTTTCCGCCGGTGTCGGGAGCAGGGTTTGGACCTACCGGTGGTTAGGGCTCCAGAGACAGGAACCTCCTCACAATGCGAGCCGTATCGAGGAGTACTGCCTTCTGTATCAGGCCCTTGATCCAACCTTATTAAATTATTATTATTATTAGAACAGTTAAGCCATACATTCTGCTCAAAATTTGCCATGCAAAATATAAACAAATAAAAAAATCACATTACTATACAATGAATAAAATGAAGGTGAAAAAATAAATAATAGATAAAGTCAGATTTAGTAAAAAAAAACAAAATACAATCGAAGCAGTCAATTTGTCAATTGCTCTTAAAACAGCCAACCGACCAGTCAACCTTGATGCCAAAGTGTGACAAAAGCTGGCTAACTTAGAGTTTGACAAATATTAATTTAAAGCTCCAGCACCTGTACGGTGTACATCCTATTTGAGAAAAAGTTGAGTAAAAGATGATTATTTTCTTGTCTGAATAAAGGGTGATGGCCTTACGTACAGTGAAAAATTTACAGTATGTAATTGTAAAATCCACATCACTATAGTGCGCGCGGAACTAGTTGGCCGCTCCTTAGGTGGCGCGTCATCTCGCTATTGCAATCTCATGTTAGTTTATACAAAACGCACATGAGATTGCAATAGCGCGATGACGCGCCACCTAAGGAGCTACCAACTAGTTCCACGCGCACTATAGTAGCCAGTTTCAAACCCGCGACCTTGTCCTCAAGAACCGAATTCCTAAACATCCGTGCCATCACAGCCTCCCTTATCATCAAGATAAACAATCCCAATTAACTTTTATTTAACTGGCGCGTCCTTCACGTGTCATTAGCCAGGGTTAGGCTGTGTTCACACTGAAATGTATTTGGTAGCAAGACGTAACGGAGCAGGATCAGATTAAGGTTGCACTTGTCGATCATTCTTCCATACAAACGTAATCTGGCGATTACTTCACTGTTTGACGATGTACGTTCAAAATAAAAATGATATCAATTTGTCTCATCATTATCTAGCCCTGTATGGAAAAAAGAAGACAAAAAATAAAGATTTGAAAGTTATGAGCGTCGAAAGTTCCATATTTCAACATTAATTTTATTGTATCTTTGGGTGGAAATAAATACCATAAGAAGAAGGAAAATTGCAAAACAGCCACCATACAGGGATAGATTAGGAGTTCAAAAATGCAAATGTTTATACATTTAGTAGTTTTTTCATGATATACATACTCCCAAAGGTCTGTTTATAAAATTTCGCGCGCTCGTTTTCGTCCTATATCATCGTCCACTTCACAACAAACTTGCAAAAGTGTGTATTCGTACGCGAACTAGTTCCTAACTGCTCATCACAGCATCTATCTCTTTCGCACGTGTTGTCGGATGAGATAGCATGCATTTTAACCCCGCGCACAAAATAGTTCTTGCCATCGACTAGGGTATTCTTAAAGCCCGTATTTCGCAGCATAACTCGTGGGAAATAGAATAAGAAAGATAGAACGAAAAATAGTTTATTTGAGCCTAACACCGCTGGCTCGCGTTTGACGACTATCTCGCCTGATGGAAAACGATGATGTGGTCGACGGTGAAGCACGCTTGCTTGGAAGTAACCTATGCACCCTTGACTTAAAGACCTCTAGGTTGTAGCTATCAGCAAAATCAAAAAAACATCATCTGCTTTTTCCCAACTATTGAAGTCGGCTTCCGTTTTTAACAGATACTGCTGTTATTATATCATCACCAAACTTTATGTGCCCACTGCTGGGACACAGGCCTCCTCTCTGTAAGAGGGAATGGGCCGTAATCGAACACGCGGGCACAGTGCAGGTTGGTCAATGTCACATGTCTTCGATGTTTTGGTTCTAGGACATGCCGGTTTCCTCACGATGTTTTCCTTCACCGTTTTGAGAGCAGTGCTAATGAAATAATTTACACAAAGTAAAGGGCCTGCCTGGGTTCGATCGCATGTCCTACAATTTGTAAGTCATGGCCGTTACCACTGGGCCTCCACTGCTCTGTTATTACATAGATATTTTACATAGAACCACTGCCTATCTGACCTCCATAACCCGTTTACATAAAAACCGGCCAAGTGCAAGTCGGACTCGCGCACGAAGGGTTCCTTACTTGGTAAATTGCGGTTAACGATTTATGACGTATTAAAAAAAAACTACTTACTAGATCTCGTTCAAACCAATTTTCGGTGGAAGTTTACATGGTAATGTACATCATATATTTTTTTTTTTTTCATTCTCTTATTTTAGAAGTTACAGTTGCCCACCGCACACATTTTACCGCTTTGGAAGTGTCTCTCGCGCAAACTATTCAGTTTAGAAATATCATTTTCCAAGACCTATCCATAGATACCCCACACGTATGGGCCTGATGAAAATTTTTTTTTTTATTTCAGTATGGGAACCCCCAAAATTTTGTGTCTTTTTTCTATTTTTGTGTGAAAATCTTAATGCGGTTCACAGAATACATCTATTTACCAAGTTTCAATAGCATAGTTCTTATAGTTTCGGAAAAAAGTGGCTGTGACATACGGACGGACAGACAGACAGACAGACAGACATGACGAATCTATAAAGGTTCCGTTTTTTGCCATTTGGCTACGGAACCCTAAAAATAGCACACGGTAACATGATTTACCCTGTTACTCAGAATGTTTGGTTTTTGACTGTCAAAGTCTACAAAAAATGACAACCGGTGACAACGGCTTAACGTGCTTTCCGAGGCACGGAACCTCTCGTAACGGCTCGGTACGCAATAGATGATTGGATGAACGAAACGACCCCGGTAAGCGCAGCTTAACATTAAAAAGGGCTTGCGAGCACTAACAAGCTGAGATTTGATTTGACGCCAGTTGCTTACAGACCTGAGCTACCTGATTTATACGTAAATGCACCCATACAAACTTCGATCGCATTTGCGCGTGATATTGTCTTTTTCGGTGGTAATATCATTGCCAGACATTTTGACGTTAGCATCAAAGCGACATTTTGACGTTAGCGGAGTGCGCGCGTGCCTCATGCCGCACCCGACTGCGCCACAGGTCGAGCAGATGTGGCTCCGACTGACCGTCAACTCGCACTCGGTTATCGTCGGTACTGCTTATAGACCGCCATGGCTTGATGTGAACATCTTCCTTGACGCGATTACCGACTCTCTTTTCTCCTTTGCTTGCGCTGACAGGATTGTTTTGTTGGGTGACTTTAATATAAACATGCTAAACCTCTCGGACAATAAAGCAAAGTTACTGAACAATTTCTTAACATGCTGTAAATTGCAACAAATTGTTACTGAACCGACACATTTCACTGATCATAGTGAATCACTTATTGACGTCGTGTGCACCGACGCCCGTGTACGTGAGGTCTCTGTATCTCACGTACCTGAGCTCGGTCAACACGCCGTTGTGTCGGTTGAGCTAAAGTTCAAAGTAGAGAAACCTGCCCCCCATTGGGTCACGTACAGACCTCTCAGGGATATTCTAATTGACCAGTTTAACGAGGACCTGAATAAGATGGACTGGGAATGCATTGAAAGATTAGAGGATGTGAATTGCATGGTTGAAACATTTAATAATTTTATTCGGAACTTGTTTGATTTACATGCACCACTTAAAAAAGTATTAATAAAACAAAAGTCTTGCCCCTGGATAACACCCACTATCAAACAAATGATGAAATTGCGGGACAAGAGCCACATAAAGTCCAAGTCCACTAAATCCTTGCGTCATGTCAACTCATATAAAGAGCTCAAATATATTGTTAGGGCTGCCGTTGAGAGTGAGAAACGTGCATATTTTAAAACATACATAAATAAAAACATTAAACAACCTAAGAAGTTATGGAAGCACATCAAATCTACCATAGCCACTAGTATCTCTAATAAACCAGATCACGGATTACCTCATTTTTGTAATAACCCAGAAAAAATCAATGAACATTTTTTGGACGTGCCTGGCACTGGTAGGGTTTCTTCTGCTGACCTGAAGTACTTTGAGCACCACAGATTCAGTAACAGTCACTTCCAGCTTGAGCCTGTTCATGAGGATATGGTGCTGAGGCTGTTGCATAGTCTCAAGTCCAATGCACAGGGTTGTGACCATATCTCTCTTGAGATGCTGATGATGACCCTTCCTCGGACCCTTGCAGCTATAACGGCCATCATTAACCGTTCCATCACCACCTCATCTTTCCCGGATCTGTGGAAATTGGCAATAGTTAGACCCATCCCTAAAGTTTCTAATCCTACCAGTGTAAAAGAACTTCGCCCGATCAGTTTATTGCCATGCCTCTCCAAGGTCCTGGAGAAGGTTGTCTCTAACCAGCTTCGGTCTTACCTTGAGGAACACAGCATATTGCCGCTTCTTCAATCGGGTTTTCGCAAGGGGCACAGCACAGCCACAGCTCTTCTTGATGTGGTTGGGAATATTCTTGAAGCTAGAGATAAGGGCATGGGTACCCTGCTGGTCTTACTAGATTTTTCGCGTGCTTTTGACTCTATTAATACCTCACTCCTCCTATCGAAGTTGACTTATTATGGATGTCAGCCTGAGACAGTAAAGTGGTTTGAGAGTTACTTGACTCACCGTTCTCAGTTTGTCCAGGTAACGAGCGACAGTGATGGAGCTGTTAAATCCTCTGGTCCTAAGTGCGTGAATAGGGGTGTACCGCAGGGATCGATCCTGGGCCCGCTACTCTTCATTCTTTACAGTGCTGACATCATTAACTGCCTGCTCAACACCAAGTTCCACTTATATGCTGATGACCTGCAGATGTACCTATCTTTTCATCCCCAGCAGGCTGTTGACACTGTAAAAAGTTTGAATGAGGATCTTGATAGGATCTCGGCTTGGTCTATGAGAAACGCCTTAGTTTTGAACCCAGCTAAGTCAAAATTTATTTTAATGGGATCAAGAGATTTTTTAAATAAAATGGGTAATGGGAATTTGGACTTGAAGATCGACGGGTGTTCCATTGAAAGGGTCCGGGAAGCCCGTAATCTTGGGTTACTGTTTGACGAGCACCTGCACTTTGAGACACACATCATGGAGGCTGTGCGCAACTGCTTTTACAGGCTTAAGCTTCTGTATCGTGTGCGTCCCTACATAAGTGTGGATATGCGCATTCTGCTTTGTGAAACACTAGTTTTATCTAAGCTGAACTACGCTGACACTGTGTACGGGGCGTGCATTCTAGGTAGAAGTGAAAGGTTAATTCAGCGAGTACAGAATGCTTGTGCGAGATTTTGTTTTACCATCCCTCCTAGATGTCACGTAACTCCTTTTTTAAATAAGGGTAATTTGATGAGAATGTCAGATCGTAGAAAGCTGCATCTGGCTACCCTGCTCTTTGGCACAATTCTCACAAAAAAACCAGACTATCTGTTCGGTAAATTGACCTGGTCGCGCGATGTAAATAGGGTCAAAACGAGAGCTTCTGCCTACCTGTTGTTGGCGTCACACAGAACTGCAGCATTCGGTGGCAGTTTCAAATTCGCTGCCTCTCGTATCTGGAATGATCTTCCTCCGCCGTTTCGTGCTATAAAAACGATTGGAACATTTAGTACTAAATTCAAGCAGTACTTATTACTTCAGCAAAAGGAATCCGGAAGATAAGCTTACCCGTGGTTTGCACGCAGTTAGGTTTACCGCCTTTAACCCATTTTCTTTATTATGAACTTTCTTGCAAACACCACACCACACATATTAAATCCACACCACTCTGATTTATCCAATTAGCAATTCTTTTCGCCAGGTTTATTTACACTTATTCATTTACACTATTTCATAACATGATAACATAAACTACTTACATAATATTTTTCTTTTGACAGCCGACCATAGATTCTTTCCGTATTTTTTAATAAACCACTATTTGGTCCGCGCGTTCTGTCGTTTGTCTATGGTTTCGACAAATGATCATTGAGCATCGCGTTTATATATTTGTATTATACTTACACTTACTTTGACCCACCTTCAGTGTTTTATTCTATTTTGTTTGTTATTTATATATTCTTCTATTTTATTTTATTTTATAAGTCCTGTTTCCGTAAGTGTGTCCGTGGCATCAACAGTAGGCCCTATCAGAATATCAGCGCAGCGTTATTACCTTTTTGGATATCGCTGCACATGCTGAGATAGGAGCCTTTTTGGTCTCGCACAGGGTTTTTTATTTTAATATTGTTTAAGTGTGTGCTTATTTTCTCGTGTCTCCTGTGCGGGTCACAAATAAATATTTTTCTTTCTTTCTTTCTTTCTTTCTCTTTTTTCAAAGACAAAAGGCAAAGATACTTAATTTTAACTAGGCCACCAAGCGGCACTTTTGAACGTTACATTAAAATTTACAAGGAATTAAAATTTATTCTACCGTGCATTCGGAAAGAATTATTCACGATTCTGAATTATTATCGCTACAGAAAATATTTTTGTCCAGATGCCATGGACAAGTGACATTCTATCGTCGAAAGAGTGGCGATAGCGATTGGGCAAATTACAAAAATGTATGACAATGTCAAATGCTATCGAAGTGTCACGTGATCAATCCCTTGAATTTTGGCATTACGACCATTGCCATCGCTAATGTAGAATTATTATTAATTTTAAAAAAATCGTTGCTCCACACTAGGAATTTCTTCCTGTATCGTGGGTGCGTTTACAAACATATAAACTACACACAACACCCAGAGCCGGAACAACTTAATATGTAGGTCATACAAATATTTGTTCCGTGCGGGAATCGAACCCAGGACACGCAGCACAGCAGTCAATCACTCAACCACTGCGCCAACCGTGCGCCAAAATGACACTTTGAATCGAATGACACTTGAATAATGACACTCGAATGACACTTGTCTAGAGCCTTAAGGCCTGCAGAGTGAGAGTAGAACGTCACGGTGACGTTACAGTGGTCCCCAGCACCTGTATTCAAGTTGATAATCTACAATCGATAACGCTAGTAGAAAACGAATCAATGTATGGGAATAACACTTCTGAACGGTAAATCACGTGGTCAGACCATACAAATAGAAGGCGTTAACGATTGTATAAAGAGATTCGATACGAAACGTTTGTAACTTGGCAAGGGCGACAGAAAGTCGGCAGGGCTGTACAAACGTTGTGAATGCAGCCTTAGGGACGCACCAGACGTGCGTGCGACGCGCGGCCGACCAGCGGTAACGCTTACGTGTTTACAGACCATTTGTTTTGAATGTATTGACGCACAGTTATCTTGATGGGGCTTTGTATTGGCTGGTATGGGCTGTATGGGATATTCATGGTGTAGGGGGATCAGTTAGTGGATGGGCTGTGTCACAAATTGCAATGTTTTGTTAAGAAAAAACAGGATGGTACCGTGAGTCCTATTCAGTAACTTTTTTCAACCGACTTCAAAAAGGAGGTTCTCAATTCGATTATATTTATGTTTGTTACGCAATAACTCCGCCGAGTCATGAACCGATTTTGATGATTCTTTTTTTATTTGAAAGCTGATGCTTCACATGTGGTTTTGCTTAAATTTTATTTCACTGAAAATATTCTTAATAATGCGTATTTGCATGGTAATTTAAGGTACCAAAACTAAAAATAGAATACAAAAAACCGACTTCCACAAAAATTACACTACAAGCTGAAAAATATTTTCGGAATTTCGTGTCAAAAATAAAAAAGAATGGGGTAGACACGTAGATGTACCGGCAGTACCGAAAGACACCGACTTCCAAAAGAAAATTATTTTTCGCTTTGTAGTGTTTCGTTTTGGAAGTAGGTGTTTTTTTTTTTGAATTGAACACTTGAAATTTTGGTAGAAACATGTCAATCCCATACATTTTGTAGGTACCTTTTGACAATCCTTTTCACTGACGGAATGTCTTTTGTTCAGAGCCTAAGGCATCCTTTTGATACTTCTATTCCTGTAAGCTGCGTTCAAGTAACGTACGGATATCTAAACGTAACTCAATCGTGGTAATCTCATTCGACCTTTAAAAGGTACAGGTAAAGATTTTAAAGGTCACATTAGATACCTTCAGGTTTTCTTAGAAATTTCTATTTTTACGAGCTTTAATCTTTAACTTTTAAAAATCTTAATAATAGTCTCCTTAACAAATTATATATCAACTTAGAAAACCCTTACTTGATAAAAATAAGTTAAGTAGTGCAGGAAACCATAACTCATCAACTAACAAATGGCCATCTATTGAATAGAATTATTAAACAAAAAACTTTTTTAAAACTACCTTTTGCGTATTTCTGCCAGCAATCCTTTCATTTGATATCCATGTCATGGGGGTCTATAATTGTACCCATAATTAATAATAACTGATCCGTCATATTGGATTCTGATTTCACCCATTCTGTCATTCGGATTTCTCTCATTGAATGTTTTTACTTAGCTACGCACATTGTTATACAAACCAAAATTTGGTTGGGGAAAACAGTTTTCAAATTCAATTGAAGGTTTTTTTTTTGTTTGGGGTTGAAACATTATGTCCATGGGGTCCGTGTTCTCATTTAGTATTTCGAGATATAAGCGAAAGGTTAGTCTTCTCCTCACATGAGCTAGGCTGTTCTTCAGCCAGAGAATCAGCATGACTATCCAACAAGGCCCATTACCCGTTGACAGCGATGTGAACGATTTTTTTGTCATTAACAGTCTAGCCAACGGGTACCGTGAAACCCAGTTACAGGGTTGTAGAGTTCAAAAAAAAACAAAAAAAAAAAAAAAAAAACTAATATATTTATAAATTGACACCGGTAGCCGGCCGATGGGTCCGAAAAATTCTGGAGTGGCGACCACGAGCCGGAAGACTGAGAAGACGAGCCGATAGACTGGAAGCTGACCCCAACATTGTTAGGAAAAGACTAGGCAGATTGATTGTATAAGTATGTTAAGTTTTAGTTTTTAATTTTATTTTTGTTGCAATCAGTGTTAGTAATAAACGTATTTTGGTATTGAAAAAAAGTTGCAAAATTTAAGCCACACATACAAACTAACAAGGTAAAGTAAAAATAGATTCCACATCAACAACTTCGCTCTTTAACAATTCTAAATCGCAAAATCGCGTCGTCCGTCGACATTTATCGATTCCACTTAACATCGGACATCGATTCCGTTTTATTCGAGTATTCGATTAACGGAGAATCGATTTGGGTCAGGGTTGACATTTGACCTTTGTGTTTAGAGGTGTCAGTGTCATATTGAGAGAGTCGATAAATATTTATGATTTTTCATCGTTATTTTTGACCGTGACTTCGGTTTTTAAATATGTATGAGGTAGCGGAGTTCTCTGATTAATTGGGGTCGGTTTTTCTTAATTGGTGGTTTGGTGGGTTTTATTGTTGATGTAATTAGCCTAGGTTGTAGCTATTAGGAAAATATTGTGATATTGTTGTTGTTGTATTGTGTTGGTATGGGAATCATATTTTTTGTGTGGTTAAGATCATTGATCAAGGTATATTTTTTTTTGGAAAATCCCACCGCACTATTTCCAAACCACTGCAACCCCTGAAAGCCAGAATCAACAGTGGCGACCACGAGAAAAGCGCCGAGGCAATGAAGCCCCGGCGAATGAATTTAACTGTCTTGGATCCTGCAACTAAAGTAATCAGAAAAGAATAACGGATCAGTAGGAAAAATATAAATTTTCACTTCCTTCCCTAACAAGCAGGAGACATATCAAACAAGGCTAATAAGCACGAAGGGTCGTTTACAACTGGGATAAGCACTGTTGCCTAGCATCATGGATAAAAATTAGGATTAATATTAATGGGTCCTAACATTGTGAGCTGTTATCTTTAGGTATGGCAAACACGCGTGAAAGCACGGAAATTTGTTCTAGTTTCCACAAGGTCCGTATAGTAAACAATTCCTGAAGCAGCCTGTACATTATCCAACATAATATTGGGTTCTACGTATGTAGGCCAATCGCAAATCGTATTCTCGGCGCATTTTTTTTTTAATGAAATGCGAAGATATTTTTCAGAAAGGTTTGAAAAATGATACCGATACAAGGATGAATAAAAGTGTGAAGTAGAAGTCTTCTTTTTCTTCCTAGCGTGTCGATGGCAAATACAGTTTTTAAATGTTATGTTTTTCGACCAAAATGGTTGCGCCGGCCAGAACGCAACGCAGATATGCGATGGGCAGGTTTCGAAGAAAAAGGATGATAAGCGATTTTGGATCAAGAAGACGGTGACTTGCCTACAATAGGGTTAGGGAAAGCAGAAATACCAAGGTTTTGACGTCCGAGATTAGATCGCTGTCGATGAGTCGATGTGAAGGAAAAAAGTTCTTGGCGAATTCACTGTCTCCGCGAATTACACGAGCTCATTCGACTTGAGCTCGGCTAGCGTGCTGTGTTCTCGACTGGTCTTAGTGAAGGTTGACCTAGCAACAGCAACGGGAGCAAGAAGGGTTCTTGCCGACGACACGAATTAAGGTGCAGGCTTATAAAACATTGCAGTTTTTTTTAATAATTATATTCCAGTTCCACTGTCATCGACATCATTTGAACAATTTTAGTAGGTAAGTCCATATTGAATGATTATAACACCATTTCACCTAAATAAAGTCGTAACCAACTATATTATATTATATTATATTATATTATATTATATTATATTATATTATATTATATTATATTATATTATATTATATTATATTATATTATATTATATTATATTATATTATATTATATTATATTATATTATATTATTTTATATTATATTATATTATATTATATTATATTATATTATATTATATTATATTATATTATATTATATTATATTATATTATATTATATTATATTATATTATATTATATTATATTATATTATATTATATTATATTATATTATATTATTATACAGGCAAAAGTTTGTGAGTGTGTGTGTGTGCGTGTTTGTATGTTTGTTACTTCTTCACGCTCAAACGTCAAATCGTGATGAAATTTGGCACAGACATTTACTATCCAGTGAATATGTGGTGGTTGGGATACTTTTGACATTCACGCGGGCGAAGCCGCTGGCAGAAGCTAGTATTTACATAAAAGACAAATAGAACCCCGAATCACAACTTTAAACAAAGCAACAGTGATTCCCTTAAACACCGGATCGATACTAAAACTCCCTTTCACTAAGCTATCACGCATAAAACTAACACGATTAAAACTCGTACAAAAAGCTTAAAGTGCCAATTCGGGTCGCGACCCCGACCTTTAGGGTGCTAGTACCACCACAGCCAAAAGGTCGGTCTTTGGGATGCTTTTCTACCAGAGATGTGCCAGGTAGCTAAGCGGTACGTGTGATAGAACATCAATGGGATCACTTAATTTGCCTTGCCTGACTTAGCGGAGCTCTGGTGGAAAAGGGCTCGCTGAGCGAGAAATTTTTTACATACAACAAGTAAAATTTCAAAATTTAAAAACCCCCGACACATTTATCTTGCGAAAACACCCCGATTGAAACAGTTAAACGCGCATAACTTTTGAACGGCTGAACTGATTTAATTCAAACATAGCTAAGAACACTTTCGACAAAATCACCTTTCAAACAAAAAAAAACTAAATCAAAATCGGTTCATCCGTTGAGGCGCTATGGTGCCACAGACAGCCACACAGATACACAGATACACAGCAACACACGTGAAACTTATAACACCCCTCTTTTTCCGGGTTAAAAAAGCGAGTTATTAGCGCAAGAGATGAGATTGAGGAATGTGTGCGAAGGAAGTGCGTGGGCGACATGAACGAGAGATGTATTCAATGGACGCGAGTAATTGGAGAGGCCTACAAACGTCCAGCAGAGGATTGCTAAAAGCTGATGATGATGATGATGAATACGATATGATATATATATGCATTTCGGAAACAATCACACATTTAAGATGACAGTTCGCACCGCGACAGCGACTGGAGAACGAGACAGTCGGCCGCGAACATTCCTGTTTTTCTGTAGGCTTATTGCGAGTTTTGTCTCACGCTGGATCGCGATAACGTAAACGTCAAATTTTATTGAAACAGAGGCCTTAGTGCGAGTTTTTACTCACGCGTGACTCACGCTCACTCGTGTTACGTAAACGATCTCATATGTCAAAATGTATACAAAAAAAGAGGTTTCTCCTTACCATCCCCAGACGGCGCTTATCCAGTTTCAATACAAATTGACGTTTACGTTAACGCGATTGACCGTGAGTAAAAACTCGCACTGAGGCCTCTGGATAAGCGCCGTCTGGTGACGGTAAGGAGAAACGTCATTTTTTGTATACATTTTGACATAAGAGATCGCTTACGTTAGCACGAGTTAGCGTGAGTAAAAACTCGCATTAAGGCCTCAGGTCGCTGTATCGGTGCAAATACCCATCTTTACACATCTTCGCACCGCCTAGCTACTTCGTATATCTTTGTTGAAAAAGCAACCTTAGTATCGCGAAAATATCCCTATTTTGGACCAAGCTAGTTTTGAATATTAAATACATGAATATTCCAATATTTGATACGTGGTGCGAATGCTAATCGGGTGAATCGACTAGTTATGCGAATTTCGATTTTGTGTTTGTTTTAATAACGCTTGTCATCGTTTTGGAGATAGTAATCGGCTTTATATATATATAAATGTGGCGGAGGGTAGGTGGCGCTGACATGTAAACAGTGTACTGTGATGTGTTCCCGTTTAAATTATTACGAAAAATACTAAAATCAATAGTTGGACCTTATAAAGTGTATAGAAGTGAATCTGGACATTCAAGCTCGCTGTGACAGTGTTGTTGGATTTTTTTATTTTGTGTTTATAACTAAACAAAAACAAAAAATTAAAAACTATCATATCTTTGTCTGCCTAAGAATTTTATTAAGTGCAATAGTGATAAAAACCTGGATAATCTGGATAATCATTCAACATTCTGCATTTACAAGAGTGATTCTCGTATTCAAGATCCGTTTTTTATTTGAATCACGAAGCTAATGTTGTGATCACAACACCATCTAGCGTGAATCTCTGAAATTATATCACATTAAGTATTGTCTCACTTAAAATAGTGTTACCTCCACAAATAAATAATTAACTCTGTTGATTGATACGAAACAGCGACATCTATTAGCGTGGAATACAGTAACAACACCAACACGGTCGTAAATTTCGACTGCTCAAATACTGTACGTGTGGCGCATCGGTTCTACACTCACCTTCAACATTTAATCAGTACAGCCCGAGTTCGAATCTGACTCAAACTGATATCTGTTTTTGTGACCTCTATTTAGAATACCAAATATTTATACCATGGAGTATTTGGAAAACGTAACTTTCCGTCGTAACCGCACTAGATCAGAGCCAAACATTGATGACAGTGATATAATTTCACAAACAATGGATTGTACTACCTCAAATAGTATGCCAGACATGTCCGAGAACGAAGACGATCAAATGTCAATTTTAAAAGATGAGATCGAAAAACTAACGGCTCAATTAAATAGTGCACACACTGAAATTGAACTACTATCGTTAGAAAATAAAAATTTGAAGCGGACTAACGAAGATTTAGTGAAGAAAAATGATATTTATAAGAAGATTAATTACAGTCCAGCAAAACAGAAAAAACAAACACCAAAGAAAAATACAAATAATTTCACAAAAACAAAACAAACACAAACTGAAGAAATCATGCAAACAGACTGTACACCTTCTACACAAGGGACGTCGAAAAACAAAAGAGAAGATATCAACTTATGTCTCTCAAGCACTTCTCAAGAAAGAATATCGCATACAGATCAAACTGACTTATCTTCGAAACACAAAATATGTCTACTTAGTAATGAAACTTCCAACAGAATATACAAAATCACACAGAGAACTCAATTATGTAATTTTGAAATATGCCATTATCGCAAGCCTAACTGTAGTATAAATCATTTACTTGAAAATATTGACGAAAAAGTACGAAACTTTACCTACTGCGACTACTGTATTATTTATATAGGCGAAGTACATTTTAGAAAAACGCATAATTATATTGAACTTGTGTCGTTTGTACGCGAAAAACTAGTTGCTTTAAAACATACAAACTTTATAATATGTCTACCGACATTTAAATATATGGTTAACAATAATATTATGTATAATAGCCGAATTGATACTTTCAACAATTTACTTTATATGGATGTGGAAACATATAATTACGCATATATTTTGGACTCGAATTTAAATCTGCCGTATACTTCCGACACATACAGCCCTCGTTATGGCACTCTAAACAATAAAGGCTTATATACTATAATATTAGATCTCCAAGATCTCGTCCTAGACATAAGTGCCCTGAACTCTGCACCCTTAGAGGTTGACTGTCCTCAGGAGAATCAAATGAGTGCTGTACAGGACCCGCAAACACCAGATGGCTCTCAGTTTTTTCTATAACTGTCTCAATATTCTCCATCAAAATATAGCCGGTCTAGTGAACAAATCTGACACATTTTTAGTTAAGTTAGAAGAATTATACAATAAGGGAACTATTGTTGACGTTATCTGCATTACAGAACATTTTATGGAATCAGGTAATGAAGATTTAATGCATTTACCCAACTTCTATCTGGCTGCTTATTACTCAAGAAATTCGAAACGGGGAGGTACATGCATCTTTGTCAGAGCAGGACTGCAATATCGAGTACTAATTGACGTAGCTAAACAATCGATTTCAGGACAATTTGAATGTTGCGCTGTCGAACTTACAGCTTCTAACACTATTATTATTTGTATATACAGGGTACCTAAACATAACTACACAGTATTTTATGAAAAATTAGACAACATACTCAAAAAGCTTTGCTCCGGAGCAAAAAACATTATTCTTGCAGGAGATTTTAACATCGATGTTTTAAAGAGAAATAAAATTACAATGGAATTTGAATATTTTCTCTTACAATATAATTTAAAACTAGCGCTGTACAAGCCCACAAGACTCAGTAGTAATACCTGCATCGATAATTTTGCACATAGTTACCAAAGGGGCTGCAAGGCCGAAGTCATAGATTTAGCTCTCTCGGATCATACATCTCAAACTTTGAAAGTGCCCATAAAAAAGTCTTGCAAATTACATTTCTGGAAATGCAAAAGAAAAGATTATTCTGCAGAAAATCTTATTAAATTTAAAAATCTCCTAGGTTGTTTATCTTTCGTAGAAGTTTTTACGGCTAAAGACGCAAACATATCTTTTGAAGCCTTCATGGAAGATTTTATATTATTATATAAATTATGTTTTCCAGAAAAGATAATAACTGTTAAATTAAACAGGAAAACCAAGTGGATATCTCGAGGGATAAAGATATGCAGCCAGAAACAAAGGGAGTTACTTTGGAAATATCGATTTGACCCTAGCCTTAAAAATAAAAATAATCTAAGGAAATATTCTAATGTCTATAAAAAAATTATAAAGTTGACTCAGAAAGCCCAAAACAATTATTTTATAAGCTCATCCAAAAATAAATCTAAAGCCGCTTGGCAGGTTATTAATAAATCTAAAATATGCTTACCACAGGAACAAATTATGACTATAAACAGAGACAATTTGACTTTTACACGCCCCATTGACATCGCCAATGAATTTAATAATTACTATATTGACACAATTGAAAATAATATAAATTCTGATAAGACTAGTGGTAATTTTTTTGAAAATCATTCGTCACAATCTTTGTTTATGACACCGGTCTCAGATAATGACATTATAAGAATTATCTCTGATCTTAAAAATACGAATACTGTTGGTTATGATGGCGTTTGTACTAAGGTCCTAAAGTATGTAAAGGAAGATATAGCACAGCCATTAGCTCACATTATTAATCTTTGTATTGTAGATGGCATATTTCCCAACAGATTAAAAAAAGTTATTATCAAACCTTTATTTAAAAAAGGGGACAAAACGGATATGAAAAACTACAGACCTATTGCAAAAATCTCCGTCTTTTCAAAAATTTTTGAGAAAGTTATATACAAATCCATATACACATATTTTGAAAAATATAACCTATTTTGCAATGAACAAAAAGGCTTTCGCAAAAATATAAATATTAACATGGCACTTTTTGATTTAATTAATAACATTATGCCATCAGTTGACAAAAATAATCCAATCTGTACTATATTTACTGATATGACGAAAGCCTTTGACTATGTTGACCATAAGATACTGCTACAAAAGTTACATGGCTACGGTGTAAGGGGAAATATCCTAAAATTGATAAAATCATATTTATCTGATAGAGTTCAATGCACCGAAGTCACTAGATTATGTCCTAAAACCAAATTAGAAACCGTACACCTATCAAAACAAAAATGCATAAAGTATGGCGTGCCCCAGGGCGGTGTGCTGGCATCACCTCTTTTTTTGATTTACATCAATGATCTCCCAAAAACAATCCAGCACAAGATGGTTCTTTTCGCAGACGACAGCACAGCCATAATTGAATGCAATGACATAAATAACTATGAAAATGACATTAATGAATCTCTAACTAAAATAATAAACTGGCTCAATGATAACAATTTGAAAATTAATTTAAGTAAAACCAACATCATGCAATACCATCAACGTCGTGAGAATGCTGACATTAATATAATTTATAAAGACATTAAAATACAGGAAGTTGATAATGCTAAATTTTTGGGAATCACTATTGATAATAAATTGACTTGGAACAATCATACTGACATAATATGTAAACGATTAAGTAAATCTGCCTATGCGCTATTCCAACTCTCAAAAAAGGTTAATATTGGGACATTACTGACAGCATACCATGGACTTGTGGCTTCTGTTTTACGGTACGGTGTTATTTTCTGGGGGCAGTCAGCTAATAGGGAGTCTGTATTTAAGATGCAGAAACGCTGCGTAAGGTCTATGTGTGGTCTAAAAACGACGGATAGCTGTATTCCATACTTCAAAAGACTAAAAATATTGACACTGCCAGCAATGTACATAATGGAAACTGCATTGTTTGTGAAAAAAAACCCACATTTATTTGTAAGCCTATCTGCAGTCAGAAGGAATCCAATGCGTTCTCAATATCGTAACAAACTTTGCAATGTTAAATGTAAAACAGCCTTAATGAGTAAAAGCTTTTTCAACAACGCCCCAAAAATATATAATATAATACCCGATGCCATTAAAAACATGCCATTATTAAAATTCAAAAAAGCACTTAATAGCTTACTTATTGATAAATGTTACTATACAATGGAGGAATTTCTGAATGATGAATCATTGAAAACCATATAAAATGTTTGTTATTGTAATGCGTCAGTATAAATAAATGTTCTTAATAATATTATAACAGAAATAAAATACTGAGTTTTGTTTGGATTAATAATGTTGACATTTAATAATTTTGACATCTCATAATCTTTGACATGGTAATTTTTTGACATTTTAAATTAAGTATATTGATTTACGTACTTACTTGGTTTTGTTTCTTTTTACTCTCTGACTTTTTATTGTTAATTTAATTATTGGTTCTGCTAATTTAATACGCATGATCTTACGACAATGTTTTTTTCTTATTTTTTCTCTAGACATTTGATTTGTTAATCTCCAGGTAGATACCTACACCTAATATTTGTACGCCTCTTGGCATGACATAGCGCTCTATTTTCATTTTAAACGCAACATCTGTATTTTATTACCTATGTGAACAAATAAATATGATTTGATTTGATTTGATTTGATTTGATTTAGTTTTATTTTAAAAGGTTTTTGTTTAGTTAACTTTAGTAAGCGTTTGCTGTTTTAAGTAAGTTTCGTTGGTATGCATTTTAGAGAGGTCAATTTGTTTGCCCGTTTGATAAGTCTATATTATCATGTTTTTATTATATTTTAGTGGATTCAAATAAATCTATGCTCTAAAAAGTTTTTAACAAAAAATCAAACCGACTTCGAAAACAAAACACTACAAAGCGAAACATAACTTTCTTTTCCGAAGTCGGTGTCTTTTGTACCCATTTTTCCGATATTCGACACAGACTCTTTTTAGTTTTGATAGGTACCTCCAATTAACATGAAAATCATTTTTAGCCTCATCTCATGACGTTTCTAATAAGCCCATACATTAGGATACATTGTTTTATTTCGGAGTTCGAGTGGACATTGTGGTCTTCTTCATCAGTTCCACTTCACCAAATGATACTTTCTGAGTGCAAATTATTGATGAAAATACCAAAATCGCTATATGTATGCCTATGATATTTGAGGAGTTCCTTCGATTTCTCTAGGATCTCATCATCAGATCCTAGTTTCTGCATCATATTACTACCCTTGGGATATCTCCGTTCCAACAAAAATAGGATCATCAAAATCGGTTCATAAACGACGAAGATATCCACGAACAAACATAAAAAATATATACATATATACAGTCAAATTGAGCGAATTGAGAGGAGCTCGTGGCTAAATAATTACAGCCGCACTGGTCGATCATCAAGGTTAAGCAACGCTTGCCGAGGTCGGTCCGTGGATGGGTGACCATTTCAACATACCGAGTTTCCTCCGTGCCTCGGAAAGCACGTTAAGCCGTTGGTCCCGGCTGTCATTTGAAGATCTTTGACAGTCGTTACGAGTAGTCAGAAGCTTGAGATCTGACACCAGTCTTGCCAAGGGGTATCGTGTTATTCAGTTACTGGGTTGTGGAGGTCAGATAGGCAGTCGCTCCATGTAAAACACTAGTACTCAGCTGAATCCGGTAAGACTGGCAGCCGACCCCAACAACAATTGGGAAAAGGCTAGGCAGATGATGATATACAGTCGAATTGAGAAACTTTCTCCTTTTTGGTAAGTCGGTTAAAAACACGTTAAGTCATTTGTCCCGATTGTTGTAAACTCGTGGATACATAATAAGAACTGCATGGGTCGATCTTTAAAGTTAAGTAATGCTTGCCGAGACTTGCCTGTGGATGGGTGACCATTGATTCTATACTGAAACGGTGCCGTGCCTCGGAAAACACGTCAAGCCGTTGATCCTGGCTGTCATTTATAGACCTGACATTCAGTCTTACCAAGGAAAAGAATAGAATAGAAGAGTGATTCCCTTTGCCGCACTTAGATGACCATTTGGTCCGTTGTGCATGAGGGTTACCAGCTAATGTAGCCGGCCAAGCACAGTCTAAAAGCACAGATGCTTTCTGGGGGCTTCACAGGTTATGCGGAGTGACCTCACCGTTTCAAAGATTTCTTCACGTTCGGAAACCACGGCCTCGCAGTGTACCAAGGTATAACGCGTAACTCAGTTACTGGTAATGAAGAGCAGATAGACAGTCACTACATGTAATAAAAATGGTATTTAACTGCATGAAATTAGACTGGAAGCCGATTCTTCCAATATCGTTGGAAACAAGATATTTTTTTTTTAACTCCTAGGTTTATTTATACCATGCTTTTTAAACCACAGTGTCGATTGTCGGTCGAAACACGTAATTATAACAAGATAATCTAGCGAAAAATACCCCAATTCAAAGAGTAAAATGCGCATAACTTATGAAGGGCTGAACTGATTTGCATCAAACATAGCTAAGAAAACTCTTGACAATGTCATCTTTGAAACAAAAAACAAACAAAACTCGGTTCATCCGTTTAGGAGCTATGATCTCACAGACAGATACACAAACACAGTGATACATACTTCAAACTTATAACACCCCTGTTTTTCCGTCGGGGGTTAAAATGGCAAGGCAGATGATGTGCCGATATTTATCTGCCTAGCCGTTTCCCAACTATATTGGCATCGGCTTCCAGTTTTTCCGGATTCAGCTGAGGACCTGTGTTTTACTTGGAGCGACTGCTTATTTGACCTCCATAACCCAGTAACTGGGTAACATGATAACCCTTGGCTAGACTGGTGTCAGATCTCAAGCTTCTGACTACTCGTAACGACTGTCAAAGATCTTCAAATGACAGCCGGGACCAACGGTTTAACGTGCTTTCCGAGGCACGGAGGTAACTCGGTATGTTAAAATGGTCACCTATCTACGGACCGACCTCGTCAAGCGTTGCTTAACCTTGAATATCGACCCGTGCGGCTGTTATTATTTAGCCACGAGCTCCAAAATGGTGTTCCGATATTAGGGTAAAATACTTTACGATGTTATTTCTCCTAAAAGCATAATGTTATCATCAATTTGTAACATTATCGGAGACAAGGTCGTCTTTTCCTAACTTAAATGGCATCTGACATCCAGTTTTTGAAAGAAAATTAATATTGATAGTCACCCACGCATTTTTATTAAAGATTCCAGAAAAAGAGCACTTCAGTCAAACTTTTTGAGGCGTAGGATGTTGTCTCCTGTCAAAGATGGATGTATATTTTTACCAACTTCAAAAACAAGGAGGTAATTATTCGACACGTATATATGTAATATTGTTGGAATGCACAATATTCTCATATGTTACTCTGTATGGGCTTCTAAACACGTATGTCAAATTTTATAAGTGTATGTTTATATGTATCTTAGTCCACGCATTTTTACGAAACTTATTATTGGATCGTGATCATTTATTGGATTATGTATATCTCAACGTAGGGAATAGTGTGAGTTTACATCTAATTACCAAGTTTTAACAGCATTGTTCTTATAGTTTCGGAAAAAGTGGCTGTGACATACAGACGGACAGACAGACTGTTATGACGAATCCATTAGGGTTCCGTTTTTTACCATTTGGCTACGGAACCCCAAAAATGCTACCAAAACACACTCCACACACTGTACGAAACCTAACCAAGCACTTATATAGGTGCAAGTCTACTATTCCATACTTAGGCATAATACTACCCCAAGTCTAACAAGGGACCACAACTAATATTAAACTCTATATACCTATAAGTTCTAGGTTCAAAGTTCTACTGCAGTTGCGAGTCGTACTTAAACTCAGGTACTAAAGTTGGGACGTGCAAGTTACGAGTAACCGATGGATGATGATTTTATAGTGAAGCCTTATATGAGGTGGTGGAATTGAACCTTAATGGCTTATTTTGTCACCTGATTGTGAGCGGTTAATTTATCTGGTCAGTAATTTAAAACAGATGTTTTATTATTTGTATATGTTGCCGACTTTTAAATAAGGTTCTCAGTTTGACCTGTATGTTTGTATGTATGTGTGTTTGTCCGCGATTTTCTCGCGTTTGGCTAAACCGATTTTAATCATTCTTTTTTCTTTGGATTAAGTATCTCTCAACTTATGACACAGCAAGTTTCATCAAAATCGGTTAGGCAGTTTTGAAGATATGGAGTATACAAACAAACTCTTTAAAACAAACAGCATGAATGTGTAAATTGAGTTATTATTGAGTATATTGTTAATCCTTTAGGTACCTTACTATGGAACTTGCTCAATTGGTAGTGATAGTGAACCAACACTAAAAAGAGAGAAAAAAACTTTTTCATCAAAAAATTAACCGACTTAAAAACCAAAACATTAAAAAGTGCAAAATAACTTTTCTGCCCGGAAGTCGGTGTCGTAAAACGATAAAAACATGAGGTACAAAAGACACCGACTTCCGAGACGAAAATTATTTTGCACTCTTTAGTGTTTTGTTTTTAAAGTCGGTTATATTTTTTGCTATTTTTATTTAAATCCTTTCAATTTAAGTTGGAAAGGAAGAGTATCGTCTATGTTTGAGTTACAAATTAATTTATAAATTATAATTAGAGCGTGCGTCCGAGGTAGATTGGAAGCCGATCTTAATTGAAAAAAAAGTAGCTTCATTGAATGGATAGTTTCAAACATACAGATATAAAAAGATACCTGTTATTTTCCAATATAAAACGCTTGTTGAGCGCGCTCTGCAATGGACAGCCGCACTAACACGAAGTTCAACACTTACCTAGTGTTAGCTCTGACATAGTGAGCAGCTTGTCAGCGCGGGGAAGGCGCTGCACAGCAACTTGGCTTCTCTCAGTAAGTTCAAGGACGCAAAATGAAGAATTTCTTCAACGGCTCAAAAAGTTGACAAATTAAGGCGGTACCCCGAGCAAAACGCCGCGCAAGCCGTTTTTCGTGCGTGTTTTTAGGAGATACTCGTTGTTTAAAAAGAAATATCAATTAATAAAAATATATTAAATTTCTACATAATATTGATTCTAAAATGGTAAATTTCGCTTTTTTTTAATGTTGTATATTTCACTAATCTCCTTCCAAAAAAAAAAACATAAAAATGATAAATAATTATTTTATATTATTGATAGCATTAATCTCCTCGTAAAGTATTCATTAATAATTTTTTGTACTAACACTAATGGATAGACAATTTAATAACGAACATTTTTGTTGTATTTTTTTTTTCAAATGACCAAAATTCGATTTTTATAAAAAAAAAAAACTAAAATCTGGGCGTATTCACTACTGTAATTCATGCGCCACCAGTGCCGCTAGACCAATAGGAATGCTCATATCTCATGCCGATTTTTTAGTCAACGTACCGTCTTAAAAAGCAATTTCTTTTCAACTGGTCATTACCAAAAACACTCAATCAAACGATCATCGACACCAGTAGCAATACCGATACCCAATTACCACCAAGTTTTTTCCTCTTCATAAAATCGACAGACCGAGGAAAATCAAGACACGCTAATTGGCCTGTCGTAGTCCCCAACTGTGCTACCGTTACCGCCATTTTCGTGGCCCTACCCAAAAATTGCGATCCTCTGAGTGGGGTAACCAACCATCCGGATTTTTTCGGACAAATCCGGCGCCGAAAGATGTCCACTGCTGAAGATACGCGTAGGCGAAAATAGAAATACATACTAAACGATCGGACTTCTTTGAAAATGACATAAAATCGCGTCCTATGGGGAACAAAGGAACATATTGAATACACCGTAATTTTACCCGTTATTTCTAAGTCCATCATCATATCCGCCTATGTCCACTGCTGGACATAGGCCTCCCCCAAGCGACGCCACATTGACCGGTTCCGTGCATCTCGTAACCAGCGGATCCCCGCAACCTTCACCAGGTCATCGGAAGTCTAAGTCCATTATGGAATATGGAATTACTTATTAAAATAAAAACACTTACTAAACGATCGGACTTCATTGCAAATAACATAAAAAACGCGTCCTTTAGGGGAACATACTGAATACACCGTAATTTTACCAGTTATTTCTAAGTCCATTACAATATGGAATTATGCCAGACTCCGAGCAGCTACTGAAAAAAACAAGCCCCAAAAACCCCAAAAACCTGACAGAGCGATCAAACCCGGTACACCAAGTTATTCTTAGCAGTCCCAGTTTAAGGCGGTCGTTTTTGCTAATGTCCGGGCTTTTAAAATTTTGAAATGGTAACCCTACCTGCGAGTTTTAATTGGACCATTTGATTATTGGAACAAAGTTGTTAATTGGTGTCATACCTTTGAAGCGGCCTCTTTGTCTAACTACGGTTTGGACTGACTTTGGTCTGAGAAAGGTTATATAATAGCTGTTGGTACGTTGGTATTGTGACATTTTCACTAGGCATTTTATACCGTGCCTTCAAGATTATAAGATCTCCAAATTGTGAAGACGCGCTTAAATGCCATAAAGACCCCAAAAGATACGACCCATATCCCTCTTATGTCACACATTCAATCTCTTAGAAAGGTTATATCACCTGTACACCTGTAATTGAAACTCACCTTATACCTGAGCAAGCTGGCTTTAGGCCTGGAAAGTCGTGCACCAAACAGACCCTCAAACTTAAGCAATTCATCGAGAACGGGTTTGAGGCATACAATTTTAGCGCCATCATGAATAACCGTCACTTCCAAGAACATCTTGAAAACACCAAAAGTAGGTGTCGTTGGCTCTCTCAAGACAGCTTGCTGGCCCTGCTCCTTTTCACAAAAGACCAGCCTAGCTTTCCACTAATGCAACGCTTTCTATATGCAGATGACCTTGCTCTAGACGCCCAGACACCCATTTCCGAAGAGGCCGAAGAAAGACTGACGGAAGCTTTGAAAACGCTCGGCAACTACTACGGTGAAAATGCTCTAAGGTCCAACCAATCTAAAACCCAATCCTGTCCTACGCAACTGCCAGACAAATAGGGCCCTCAACATCTCGTGGCTAGACATTGCCATTGAGCACTGCGCTCAACCCCGCTACCTGGGCATCTCCTTAGATAGGTCCCTGACTTACCCCGACAACTAAGCAAAACGTCGGGACTAGGAATGATGTCCTGCGCCGCCGAACATCCTCATGCTAGGGAGCATCGACAAAAGTTCTTCACACATCTGGCCTATGTCTGTCTTTTCCTGCTAGGGAGTTCGCATGCTCAGTGTGGCATCGATCCGCTCAATCTATGGAAGTGGACATAGCGTTAAATGATACCGGCTGCATCATAACTGGGTATTTGAAACCAACCCTCTTCTGATGTTGTACCCACTGGTCTGATCTGAAATGAAATAAAGTGGAGTATCATAGACCCATCCAAAACACAGTGCCAGTGTGGGGCTCCATGACGGGCAGACGATGAGGTAGGCCATATTAAGATATGCACCTTTCAGGATTTTAACGTAACGTATAACAGAGCGGTCCGAGTAGCGACATATTGGTCGGACAAAATCTGAATGTTTGGGACTATAGTATTTAAGTTAATCGACACGAAAGAAGAAGAAGACTAATCAGTAAATCCAGTATATATAGAAAAAGCTAGTAAATCTAAAAATAGTAGAAGTGGTAGTACAATTAACAGAAAAGCCAAAAACATCACGAAGCCGTAGTGATCAAGCCCACAACAATCTTTTCTTATATAAATTCATATTAGAAAGAGGTAAAATATGTACATGTGATGTGAGCAGTGGTAACGGCCCCGAATTACGTGTCGTAGGTCGTGAGTTCGAACCCAGTCAGGCGCTTTACTTTGTGTAAATAATTTCATCACCAATGCTCTAAAAACGGTGAAGGAAAACATCATGAGGAAACCGGCATGTCCTAGAACGAAAAAATCGGAGACATGTAACATCCATCAACCCGCACTGGGCCCGCGTCTTGGATTAAAGCCCAATCAAGGGGGAAGCCTGTGTCCCAGCAGTGGGAACATTAAAAGGCTGATGATGATGATGAAAATATGTGCATACATATTTATTGTATGTTTTTATTTTTAGAATAATCTCAAATACTGATCCGATTAGTAACGTAATTTCTCTCTCTGATAATAAGCCACACTATTGTTGAGATAGTGATAGAAAGAGACCTTTATCCCTAAAAAATGCATGGTTTTTGGGGATAGAAAACGCGAGCGAAGCTGCCTGAAAATGATAGTTATTTAAAGAGATATTCCATATTTTATGATTTTGTGTAATATGTGTAGGGTAATTTCCGGACCCAGTGCACCTATTTCAAAAGATCTTTCATCATTTGGAAGATACATTATTTCAGATAGATACTACTGCTACTTCAAACGCGAAAGTGTGAGGATGGATGGATGTTTATTACTCTTTCATCCAAAACTAATAAACGGATCTTGATGAAACCTTGGAGTATTATAGCTTCAATATAAAGGTAAAAGATAAGGTACATAAAGTAGATAAGGTAAAGATAGAAGTACTAATTTCACGGCTAGTAATGTATAAATAACCTAAATAAAGTCACTAGTAATTTTATAACATCCTCGCAAATGCTGGTAGTGACTACAAAACGAACGTCAAAACAGTATGATATATAGACACAACTTTTATTTGCGACTAAACTTTTGATGTTATGATCGATGATACACAGATGGTATCAGACGTAAGTGTGTATTATGTAAGTTTGAGTTGAATTTCGTCTTAGAAGGAGTTAGTTTTGAAAGGTTCTTTACTGTTTGTACTTTGTACAGAATAGCACATGATGTACCGTGGTATTTTGTCTCGAAATTCTATGCGAAATAAATTTTATCATCATCATTTTAGCCGAAAGACGACCACTGCTGGACAAAGGCCTCCCCCAAGTGTTGTCACAACGACTGGTGCTGTGCGTCTCTCATTCATCGGATTCCTGCAACCTTGACCAGGTCGTCGGTCTCATGCTGCGTCTTCTGGTACGCTGTTGGCACTCTCGAACTTGTCGGCCCCATCGACCATCAATAAATTCCATACTAAGCAGATATATAACGTTCAATAATAATAATAATCGCGACTTACAAGTTATACTCCGTGAGTTCGAACCAGATGTGACACTTTATTTGTGTAAATTATTTCGTCACCACTGCTCTCAAAACATCGTGAGGATGACCGGCATGCCCTAGAACCAAAAAAATCTAAGACATGTAACATCCACCAACCCGCACTGGGCCCGCGTGGTTGATTACGGCCTTCTCACAGAAAGGAGGCCTGTGTCCCTGCAGTGGGAACATTCAAAGTTAATCATCGTATCCACGGTGTATATCAAAACACTCAAAATTACAGCATATTTTTTGACAAAAAATGGGATGAAATTACTCAAAGCAAAGTATTTTGAGTGATTTCTCTCTCTTTCTTGATCGGTCCCTCATGTCTCAAGATCGTGGTCAGCATCAGGTTTACATCTGGAGCGGATGATCTGCCTCCACCGGTTTCTGTCCAGCGCGTCCCTTACAACCGTGTTGAAATTGGAGGACGACGAGTCTTTCACTTCATCGGTCCATCTTGTTGGTGAACGACTGCGCGATCTCTTGCCTTCGGTGTTCCCAACCACAATCAGTCTTTCTAAATTCTCGTCACCTCTGCGCATTGTGTGGCCGAGATATGTGAGAATGCGTTGCTGGCTTAAGGTGGACAAGCGAGTTTTTACTCGGAGTTGGGTCTGGATCGATGCATTGGTGCGTTTCGCAGTCCAGGGTACTCTTAGCATTCGTCTCCAGCACCTCATCTCGATTGCATCAATCCTTTGCCTTTCTCGGGCCAGGATTGTCCACGTTTCCACTCCATACAGGAAGATAGCGAATACCAGATCTCGTATCAATCTGATCTTGGTTTTGATACCAATTCCTCTTTTCTTCCAGATGTTCTTTAAACGGGTCATAGCATCTTTTGCCATCCCGATTCGCTTCTTTATCTCGGGAGCACATCTGCCGTCATTGCAGATTTGGGAACCCAGGTATATGTAGCGGTCGACAATATTAATGCCAGGAATGTTGCAGGTGACATTTGCAAGCTTTCCGGCACGATCCACTATCATTACCTTGGTTTTTGTTCTGTTCGCTGCGAGACCGATGTTGCCACTTTCCGACTTGAGTCTTTGGAACAACTCACACATATCCTCCATGGATGTTGCCAGAAGAACTGTGTCGTCGGCATATCGGATATTTGACAGTCTCTTTCCACCTATAGGAAAACCCTTCTCCCAATTTTCGATTGTCCTCCGAATGCTACACCTCAAAATTTATGAGACGGATCGCCAGATTATTCTGAACTAAAAAAAATAGTCGGCTCCATTGAAGACGGATGGTTAAACAGCAGTCCCATCAGGCACTTTGCATTACTTAAATGTATGTCCTACTAACCCCCGGAGCTGCCTGCTATTTCTTTCTGCCCACCCCCTTTGTTAAAACTATTGCCAACCTTCCTTTAAAGTTTCGAAATAGATAATCCATTATCACAAAAGGTCAGCAATTTTAATCGCATTTAGAGTCACTTTTCGACCAATATAGAATTAATTTGAATAAACCGTAGACGAGAATACCCTTTAAAATTCATATTAATTTAGTTTTGACCACTCTAAGTGGTAACTTTTGGGTCGGGTTATTTATACAAAATATTAAAGTACGTGTAGTCTGGGTTTGACGATAAAATGTGTACAAAATATTATAGTTTGTTAGTGAGTTTTTAATTCATCTGTTTTGATAAAGTTATAAGTTCTTATAATCGGTCTAAATGGAGTTATTTGGAAGTTTTAGATTTAGTTACATATTTTTACTACACTTCTAAATAGCTTCATACACGGCTGCAAGGAAAGGATTATGTTTTTCGTGCGTATCTTGTAAGTATGTATGTATAAAATATTCTTTATTACCTCATATCTTTCAAACCGCTAAACAGATTTTTATAATTAAGTCATCGTTAGATAGGCCTTGACCACCCAAGTGTTTATAGATAGATAACGTTATAAAAAAAGGAACATGGCGGGTTTTGGGCGCCATATTGTAGTGGTTCTAAATATTTTTTCTGTCCAAATCCATCAAGTGGGGTGTCAAAATGAAGGGTTTTTAGAGGTGATTACAAAAATATATACCACTTGTAAGTTTAAAAAACATTCGAAAAAAAAAAACTAAATCGTTGTAAATAAAAAAAGTTATTGAAATCAAAAAACCCGAACGCATAAGCGAACTAAAAAGATGTAAACAAGAAGAATATCATATTTATTATAATATTTAATCATCTATTGTTTTAGAAATTATTTATGTATTTTATAAGTTAGTTATTTTATTAATATCCAACTTTAATTATTGTTCATATTTTTATCAATTTTTTGTTCTCCTATCACTGTTGCATCCTATCTAACCCGGGGGCTGACTGGTAGAAAATGCCTTGCTACATTAAATCCGCCTATGTATCACCATTGTACATGAAGTTTAAATAAATAAAAATCATGCTGTGCAGTTGGATGATATGTTAACATCACACATGCCTAGTTAGTTGTACACTCGTTACACCCTCGATAATGTTAGCTTCACTATAGAAAAGTGTTTTTCAACATATGGGACGCGGTCCCCAGGAGGTCCCAAAGTCGCAAGCCAGGTGAAACTAAAAAGCTAGGGTTGTAGGTCCTACAATACAATAAAAGTCTAACAATTTCAGTAAGTGTGCCAGTTTATTTTTTACAACAACAGAGCTTCTAGGGGGTTACCACATTTTTTTTTACTTAAATGTGAATAAGTTGTCATGTATTCAAAAAGGTTAAAAACGCTGCTTTGTGGAGTTCTGTTGGAATTTCTTCCCTAACCCTGATCCCTTGAAAGGTTCCGCAAACCCGTGTCTTAATATTAAAATTAGAGGTAATATTAACAACCTTTTTAACCCCCGCCGGAAAAAGATCTGTGTGTCTGTGTATCTGTGTGTCTGTCTGTGGCATCTCAGCGCCTAAACGGATGAACCGATTTTGATTTAGTTTTTTTTGTTTAAAAGTTGATTTTGTCGAGTGTGTTCTTAGCTATGTCTGAATAAAATTGGTTCAGCCGTTCAAAAGTTATGGGCGTTTTACTGTTTGAATCGGGGTGTTTTTGCAAGATAAATTTTTAAATTTTGAAATTTTACTTGTTAATTAAAAAGGAGTTGAAAAAAATTTCCGATAAGCAATCAATAATCCATCCAACAAGCCTATAACGGTTTTATTATTTATACCAAATCAATAACGTTTGCTATTAATTTGTAGCCGATATTTCGGGTGCCCTCGGCATCCACTCACGTTTGGTCCCAAATAAATTGTACATTTTCGTTCATTGTTAGTTCTGTGTGTTATTTTATTTCAGTCAACAAATCTGAATGAGGCTTTTAGTTAGATGTGATTTTGTTTAACAATCGATTTGTATTTTAGAACCGGTTTCTGAATGGAGCATTTGAAGTTAAGAATGCGTCAAATTCTACTTTTATGCCAATGTTTGTCAGGTTTTCACGCTATAGAATTTGACAAATACTTAACCTCGAGTTCTAATTTAGGATACCTAGGTGTATTTATTGGTATCATTTTTAGTGATTGATGTAGGTAATTTTTAGGGGGATGTGGAGTAGGGTGTGAAGTCCCACATATCTCCTAAGAAAAGGGAGGATCCGCCGAACAGACGGGTGTTGTGTCTGGTCCGGGCAACTGCCCTACGGTTGTTGTCGGACTGAGTTGCATGTGTTCTAATAGCGCCGAAAAATTTACAGATGCAGGATTTGTGTGACGTCATGCCATTAGTTCGTAGGTGGCGGCGTTGGTGCCGCTACACTTTCTTCAAACTAATCTTCGCCTCTTCTGGTTTTTGGTGGTGGAAAATTTGTCTTTATCATCTAGACTAGGTACAGTGAAGAAAATTTATCTCGAATCACCTTAATCAGTCTAGTCAGCAAATGCTTTTGTTCAACTTTTTCAGAAATTTCGGAAAAATATGAACAAGGTGTCATTCGATTCGGAATGGCATGTAGATGATTTTTGAAATAAAATAAGTTGCGCTCGAAAAAAAGCAAACAATATAAATAATTTACTCAGAACAAAAATCTCAACCATGGACCTACCCAACTACCTTAAACTATGGACCTTTGAGTCTGCAATAAAATATATATTTTTTTGTTTTTTTTAAAGGGTGTTTGATTTTTTGCAAATATCTCAAAAACGTATTAAGTTTTTCAAACTTTAAAAAATATTCTTAAAGTAAGTTCCAACTCTCGGAAATGTAGGACCAATATTTATAATTTTTCCATAGTTTTTTTTTGTTTTTCCATAATTTAACAATAAAAATTATAAGTATATTAAATTAAAAAAATAAGAAAAAAACCGGCTCTTACTGGATAAATGATTGAGTTGTTTTGTGGGCATTCTTATTTTTATATATTTTTTTCCCTAAGTAAAGCTTATGGTTGTTCTTATTACATTAAGTACAGTAAGAAAAGGTCTTTGTATGTGTGATAGTTGTTGCAATTTTCTGCGAACTATTATCTGCCTCGCTAAGCTAGTTGCCGCAAACATTACTGCTGAGCATGCGGTCCTGGGTTCGGTTCCCTAGTTGGGCAAAGTGTTATTGGTTTTTTTGAATTTCTTAGTAGCAGCTCGGAGTCTGGATTTGTACCCAGTTAATGGTCATAGGTTCGCCCCCCGAAACATGAGACTTAAACATTACTGGAAAAATGTGCGCGATACTATAGGTAAACATTACCCAACCGTTCGCGGTATACAGACGTGATATTATGTTGTGTTATCGAAAGTGGAATTAATTACGTTATGAGGCGCTCGTGGCTAAATAATAACAGCCGCACGGGTCGATCTTCAAGGTTAAGGAACGCTTGCCGAGGTCGGTCCGAGGATGGGTGACCATTTCAACTTACCGAGTTTCCTCCGTGCCTCGGAAAGCACGTTAAGCCGTTGGTCCCGGCTGTCATTTGAACATCTTTGACAGTCGTTACGGGTAGTCAGAAGCTTGAGATTAGACACCAGTCTTGCCAAGGGTTATGGTGTTACCCAGTTACTGGGTTGTGGAGGTCAGATAGGCAGTCGCTCCATGTAAAACACTGTTACTCAGCTGTGTCCGGTATGACTGGAAGTCGGCCCCAACAACAATTGGGCAAAGGTTAGGTAGATGATGATGACTTTACGTTATGAATGGCGAAAAATCATAGGCTAAAAGGAAATGCGATCAAAAAAGTTTTACAAAAACCTTTCGTTGAACCAACAGTTTATAACACTTTTCAAAACTATAACGTTCACTGGCCGATATCATTCCAATTTCAAATATTCAAATGAAAATATTTCTATAAAAACATGGCACTCAAAATCAATAGTTTCGTATAAATTTTTCATAGGCGTCACCTTTCACCATTCGAATTTCAAATCGCAAAAATAAAAAGTGTTCGAATTTCGAATCGCTAAAATAAAAACGAAGGGATTTAATGCTGGGTACCATATGACAGTTTTTATGAAAAACGTTCGCGGGAAAACTGTCCAACGTAAATACGGTGGGTGAACGGTATTTTGTCAGGTTTTTGAGCGTAGAGGCTAAGCTGAATGATGGGCTATGTTTGTGGATTTAGAGGTGGTTTTTGAATGGAGGTCATCTGGCTTTGGGCAGTATAAAGTCTAGGTTTCTTCTTCATGTTTTCTAAACCAGTATTATAAATAGATAAATGAAAGTATTGATCCGATAAAAAATATGTTGCCCTATAATAGACAGCTGTATGTTAAAGAAATATATACTACTTGGATTATTTCCGGGGTGATCCGGGGGTCCACGATGGTGATCATTGGAGTAGTTTTAGTGAAGTAAAAATCCCAATCTCCCTGGTTTTATTTGTAGGTTTTCCCCATTCATCATCATCATCATCATCTGCCTAGCCTTTTCCCAATTGTTGTTGGGGTCGACTTCCGGGTAGGTTTTCCCCATTAACGAAAAAAAATCAAGGCTACATCTATTCTGAAAAAAAATGCAACGTTTCTGTAGCATGCACTAAGTAAGCGAAACCGCATGTACAAGCTAGTCCTAAGGATCTAGACAAGTAACATTCTATTACCAAAAGCGTCAGCATATCGATTGAAAAAAGTAAAAAAAATATAGAATACTGAGCATTTTAGCATTTCAACCATCGCTATCGCTGATATAATTACATTTTATCTAGAGCTTCTAAACTATCTTGAAAAAGCTATTATTGTCGAAAAAAAAATAACATTCAACGATAAAAAAACTAATCAAAGTCAAATTCAAATATATTTATTCAACTAGGCCAATAAACGGCACTTTTAAACGACCAATAAATTAAAATTTACAAGTACTAAAAATTGATTCTACCGTGCATTCGGAAAGTATATTGTTATGGAGAAGAACGCACAAGAAACTCCATACTTACTCTTTTTAAAAAAATAGGTGTTTTAGATTATTTACTTAAGTAAATATATTAATAAATTAATATATGTGAGGATGATCCAGAATAGCTCTACACACTATACTACGTACAGGTATAAAGTATTAAAAGCATTAACAGGAAAATTAATTAATTTGATAAGTAGGAACATGGTTCTCACATACTTACAAATATTACAATCATAGGTAAAATACCTAATTCAACAACAACGGAACAGTGTGTGAGTCAATTTCTAAAAAAAAAAACAAACTCCCTACCCAATAAAATATTTATCCAAAATCGAACACAATTCAACCATCAGAGTTATCCCGATCACGAATCGCTAAATCCTGTACTACATACCTATAAAACTCGTACATACATTTCTGACGCCTCAACGAATAATCGCATTTGGAATAAGAATTCCTTGCACGGAATAGGGACGTAAGTTAGTACTTATTGTAAGTATTGAATACGCATAATAAATCGCACGGCTTTGTGATAGCTTAAGATCCAACTGCGTAAATCTGCAGGTATATTTGGTTTTAATTAAATTTAGTTCACATGAATGATACTTGATAATTGAATAGATTGCTACAGGGTTGCCTGGAAATATATAGACGCTATTACCTAAATTGAATAAATTTCAATATAAGCTTGATAGTTAACCCCAGATATATGTATAAGATTTTCTAGTGAATCCAAAGTGATGTAGAATATAGGAAAAAATAAGGTTGCCAGCTCTCAGATATCCGTAATCTGTGGGTTGCCAGTTTACAAGCTTAACCTGATATCAAAATCAAAATAGTCTATTACAAATAAACCTTTTGAATTGTCAAACAAAAAAATAAAAAGATGACTCTAGTTGCAAATTCACAAGCGTCAGTAGGTCTCAATAGAGAAGAAATACATATATGTGAGAACGATGTAACGACGACGTTCACGTAAAAGCGTCTAGAGTAACAAACAATTTTAACAAAAAAAAAACCTTAAATGGTAACTAAGAGCTAGATGAGCTAGATTAGATAGGCAAGGTTCCCACCTTGGCCCAGTTTTGTTTCTACTATTTGTTGATGACATAACAAATCATATCAGGCACTGTCAAACAATGTTGTTTGCAGATGACTTAAAGATTTACAAAAAAATCACTGGGCCTGAAGACATCAGACTTATTCAAAGCGATTTAACAAACGTCGAAAATTGGTGCAAAACCAACAATATGACCTTAAACCCCCAAAAATGCTTTCACATCCGTTTCTCTAGAAAAAAGTCATCATTCCCAACTACCTACACACTATGCGACACCTCGTTGGCAAAGGTTGGAGAAATCCGGGATCTAGGGGTTCTGGTGGATGATAGGCTCACCTTCAAGCCACACATCAACGACGTCGTAAAGAAGTCTGCGCAGATGCTGGGTTTTGTTAAACGCAACACAAGAGGCTTCCAACAACCAAAGACCAAAATAGTTTTATTTAACACCCTAGTGCGAAGTCGGTTGGAATACGCCAGGGTCTCCTGGAACCCACTTAACGCTGTTTATTCGCAAAGACTTGAAAAAATTCAAAGAGCTTTCACTAAACATCTTGCATTTATATCTAGGGGAATTAGTCATCGCTGTCCGCTGTTGTTTTTTCTTTAAATAATTTAGTGTTTCTGACCATATGGTGTAAGCTGCGTATACCTGTAATAGGCACACATAACAGCCTTTATTTTTTCTTTGTTTAATACAAACTGTTTTGTATGTGATGCTGTTGGTGTACCTTATAATAAATAAACTAGCTGTTGCCCGCGACTTCGTCTGCGAAGCATTAGTAATTCGAATTGCTTATTTTTTATATCGCGACTTAATATTGTAGGTTTTCCATACAAACTTCTACCCCTCTTTCCACTCCCTTAAGTATGATTTCCGTAAGTATGTTTTGGATAAAAACTATCCTATGTCCTGCCCAGGGTCTCAAAATATCTCCGAACCAAATTACATTTAAATCGGTTCAGCGGTTTAAGCGGTAGGTAAGGTAGACAGAGAGACAGACAGAGTTACTTTCACATTTATAATATTAATTCCGCCCGCGTCTTCGTTCGTGTGATGGCAACCTAAAATAAGCTGTTATGAAACGAAATAAAAATGTGGTTTCGTAAAGTTCCACGGTTTATAAGTTTGGGACGATTCGTTATTTGACTTAAAGAATAATTCATTTTAGGTTACCGCTACAAAGTAAAATCCGCCCCTTAAAACTTAATATACCCTTTTTCTCTTTTTAATTTTTTGTTTATTTTAGTTAGATTGCTCAGTAAGATGTCTCAAAAAAACTAAAATCACTAAACCCTATCAGGGGGGAGGTAGTTTTAAAAAACGTATTATGTAAATTTTGATTATTTACTTTATCTCCACGGAATGAGATTGTTCATACAAACAAATTTCCCCCTTTTCACCCCCTTAAAGGTTGACAGTTCAGTGGCGACTGCGAACCGGAAAACGCAAATTAGGAAGTCCGACCTGGTCGAGGCTGCGGGAGTCCGGTGGATGCGAAACGCACAGGACCGATCAGTGTGGCGGCGCTTGGGGAAGGCCTATGTCTAGCAGTGGACGTTTTTTGGCTGAAATGATGATGATGGTGAAAGGTTGATTTTCCGCAAATTCCTTCTTCGTGCTCCCCCAGATCCCTACATCAAAAACGAAACCTTGTCCAGTATGATTCTTAACAAACTTTAACACCCACTTAATCCTATTTTGGGGGGTAGTTTCGAAAAAATATAATGACAATCTTTTATTGTTTACTTAGGTTGGTATTTATGTCAACTATCAAGTTTATTAACCCAATAAAAAATATTTTTCAAAAAACTTTAACTCCCTAAATCGACTTTTGAGTGTAGTTTCTAAAAACTTATAATGACAACCTTTATTGTTTACTAAAGTTGATATTTATGTCAAGTTTCTAGATTATTAACTCAAGAAATAAGATTCTTCAAAAAACCTTAACACCCCTAAAAAACCGTATTTTGGGGTAAGTTTAAAAAACTAAGAATTTCAACCTGTATTGTTTACTAAGGTATACATGTCAAGTTTAAAGTTAATTAACTCAAGAAGTAAGATTCATAAAAAAAAACAAATCGTCTTTTGGGGGTATTTTTGTAAACTAATAATAACAACTTTTATTGAAATGAAATTTATTTATTTATTTGCAAGAATATAGGTACTTACATAACAGCATGGTAAAATAATTTTAGTCTCACTATATTCGACTTATCAGTCGTGCAAATATTTCAAGTAGGTAGGTACATGCATAATATCATGAAATTACATCAATGTCACAGATCATTAGTCATACACATCATATCATAATAAAATTAAAATTAACAGTCATGCTTCATTAATATTAATTAGGCACATTATATAATAAACTAAATTAAATTAAATTATTAGATTATATGTCACAGTATACAGTTCAACAATTCATTGATCAATTCTAAAAAATAATGTCAATAATTATAATAATATAAATATAATAATCTAAAGTGTTCATTTGTCCATATCTAAATCATGGCTGTTTAAAATTTAAATAATCATCTATTGAATAAAAACATCTGTCACAAAGCCAATTGTTTAAAGTTCTATTAAATTCTAAATTATTCATTTTTCTAATTTTTTCCGGTAGTTTATTATAATTTTTTACCGCCATGGTGTAGCAGTTTCTGTCACATAACTTTAATCTGCTTCGAGGTACCACCAGAGGTTTTTGTACTGTTTTCCTTTTAAACTGGGCCTTATCATCCTGCTCAAAAAGTGCTAAGTGATTTCTAACAAATTTACACATTTCAAAGACGTACAGGGATGGGAGTGTAAGTAAACGTTTTTCAGTAAATACCGGTCGGCAGGAATCAGTCCATTTGAGACTATAAATTGATCTTATGCATTTTTTCTGGGCTATAAAAGCTCTTTGGGCGTCTGTAGAGTTTCCCCATATGATTATTCCATACCTCAATACTGAACACACATGACTGTGGTATACCATTAATGCTGTTTCTTTATTAGTTATTTTTTTTATTTTACGAAGTGCGTAAACGAATTTGTGATTTTTTTTACAAACAAGATCTACATGAGATTTCCAGTTACAGTAATTATCAATATTTATTCCAAGAAATTTTATTTCCTTTACTTCTTCAATGATGTTATTATTATATTTTATTGGCAGGTCTATTGTGTCTTTTTTATTAATTTTGTTATTATATGTCAGGTATCTCATGAATTTAGTTTTATCGGTATTTATTTCTAAGTTATTTTCAATTAACCAGTCATGTATTCCCTTTAGAGCTTCATTGGTGGCGCTTATCGCCTGATCAATAGTAGCTTCTTTAGTTAAGACAGTAGTATCATCTGCAAATAAAACAATGAACTGATCCGTTGATTCTGGCAATTCGTTTACATATGCTTAAGTTTCAAGTTTATTTACCCAAGTAATAAGATTATTCAAAAAAACTTTAACACCCCCTAAATCTGTTTTTGGGGGTTGTTTCGAAAAACTAATAATAACAACCTTATTATTTATTTAAGTTAGTATTTGTGCAATGTTTCAAGTTTAGTAACCCATGAAATAAAATTCTTCGATACAAACTTCAACACCACCTTAATTGACTTGTGAGGATAGTTTCAAAAAACTAATAATGTCAACCTTTTATCATTTACTTAGAGTACTATTTGTGCCAAGTTTCAAGAATATTAGCTGACGGAATTAGATTTTTCATACAAACTTTCAACCCCCTTTTTACCCCCTTAGGGGTAGAATTTCCAAAAATCCTTTCTTAGTGCACACTTACGTTACTTGAAGAACCATTCTGCCAAATTTCATGTTTCTAGGCTTAGCAGTTTTGGCTGTGCGTTGATTGATCAGTCAGTCAGTCAGTCAGTCAGTCAGTCACCTTTCGCTTTTATAGATATAGATAGATATAGATAAATAGATGCACGATACAGAAGAAATTTATAGCCAAAGAAAAAAAAATTGCGATAATCTAGTTGCGGCCAGGCAACTCTACAGTAATCTATTCTACTATCAAGAACCATTCATAAAAATCAAATTTTATGAAAAAAATATTACCTGCAGATTTTTGCAGTGGCATCTCATACTATTAATAGTATTGCTCTGTGAAGGCAATCGTTCAATATGCCTGATGTTCGAATGATATACTTGTATGGTGTTATTTTCGAGGTGAATAGTACTTCAAACAGTGTCAATGGGATATATTGAACAAGGTTTTTGATCATAGACATATTGGTTTTGTCTGTTGTATTATTTCTGGATTAGTCATTCTTAGAAAAGGTTTTTCTCATATGTGTATTCTAATTCTTAATTCTTTGTTTAACACCAAAAACAATATTCAATACAATCCTACTTCCCACTATCACACTAATATAATAGAGGCGAAAGTTTGTGTGTCATTGTGTTTGCGTGTTTGTTACTCTTTCACTCAAAAATTACTGAACGGATCTGGATGAAATTTGGCACAGAGATAGTTTTTAGTCTAGAATAGCAGATAGGATACTTTTTATCCCGGGAATATGTTCCCTTGGTATAATTTTCGACATTCACGTATGATAATAAAGTCCATGTACAAAGGCGAGCTTAACTCAATGTTGAGTTCTCTTACAGCAAATCATAGAGTGACAGATATAGTCATGTCCACTCAAACACAATAAAACTGACAGTTTTAAGCGTGTTTACTTTTATTGACATTAATTGAGAGTTATTTACCGATGATAAGTTATTTTCCGGTGACTTTCGACTGGACGGAATAAAGTTTTCTTTCTTCAAAAGGATATATCATCATCATAATATCAGCCGAAAGACGTCCACTGCTGGACATATACCTCCCACAAGCGTCGCCACATTGACCAGTCCCGTGCGTTACCTGCAACCTTCACCAGGTCATCGGTCCACCTGGTGGGAGGCCTTCCAACGCATCGTCTTCCGTTTCGCGGTCGCCACTCCAGAACTTTTCTGCCCCATCGGCCATCCGTTCTGCGAGCAATGGAAAAGAAAGGATATATGAATATAGGTTATTGAGTAGCAGGTAAATATATCATTTAGCGAGTTTTCTCATGACGGAACGAAATTTAAATTGCGTTGATGTGTGATAGCGGTCAGATATCACGTACGACAAATTTGTCGAATTACATCGCATTGCGTTTGATGGATTATGACCTATGTGTGGCGTCATTAAATCATGAAATTTGACTTTTGTATTATATTGTTTGTTACATAATAGACATCTGTAACATTTATTAAGCACGTACTGACAAGTGTCGAAGTAGCTCCCTAAATTATTATGGTGTTGTCACTTACCTACAAATATAAAAATACTTATCTAAGTAAATATTGTCGTATATACCTTCAACTGTCCATTTCCAGACACAATAAAAATTACCATTGTTCTAATCCGATTCGGTCTGATGGACAGATGACCGGATTAGAGATAACAACTCTAAAATTATATTTATGCCAAATAAAAAAATATACGTAATTAGTTACAGGAGGATCATCAATTTGGGTTAAATTGTGTATTGTTGTGTACAATATTTACTTAGGTAGGTACCTACTTTAATATTTCTAGATAAGTGACAATACAATAATAATTTGTAGGTAAGTCAGATAGTGGTCAAACGCGAGCCTTCAGATAAATAAAAAAAAAAAAAAAAAATTGCGACAGTTGTCTAATGCAACAAACAATATATAATACTTGAAAAGTTAAACTACATGATTTAATGACTTAGGTCATATTCTGTCATGTTCATGTGAACGTACTTGCAATTTAAATCGTCTACAATTGTGATATAAATCAAATCGCGTTGAGATATCAAGAAGGTCACTTAGTAATACGTTTTTTTTTGGGTGGGAAATCGTCCAATGACTTGTCCCGGTCTGGGTGAAGTGGAATGGCGCGTCAGACTTTTACTGACTAAAACCCACCCGTGCTTCTTCAGATGCTTGAGCCAGGGCAGCAGTAACACTTTTTAAAATTTTTCCATGACCCAGACAGGCATCGGCCCCAGCGAACCCCGTCCGTTTTGCTGACATCTCTTTAAGGCGCGCGTGGAATACTACATGCCGTCGAAACGGGCCTGGTCCTTATCGGATGGCGAGCTACATATTACTTGCCGTCCGCAAGCCCGTGCCTACGGTGGTAGGGAATTGGCTTGCGACTCCTAACGCCCAGGGAGTCACGTGGGGCGTGAGAGCGTCTCCGTTGCGTCTCCCTCACGCATTCCGCCTCCTCCTTCGCATTACTGCTTCGCAGAAGGCAACTTCTCATACCCTCACGATCCGTACCATGGCCTGGACCAGGGCAGGACGCTAGAGGTCGCTGCTGCCGATCGCCTCTACGAGGATACGGCGGCGGCGGTGCTCCAACCACACGGGGAGTCCACAGTATGCTCCATCGTGTCCTCCGGGCGATCCACACAATGGTGACACCCAGGCATTTCCTCCCGCCTTATACTGAACTGGAACCTTCCGAAACAGCCGTGTCCGGTGAGGACCTGCGGCAGGCGGAAGGTGAGGACACAGTAATGCCTCTCAAGCCACTTCTCAAAGAAGGGTCTTATCGCCACAATTGTGGCGTGCCCACGCTTAGTAGTACCTTTCTTTTTCTGCTTGGGAAATCATCCAATGACTTCTCCCGCTCTGGGTGAAGCGGAAGGGCGTGTCAGACTTTTACTGACTAAAACCCACCCGTGTTCCTTCAGTTGCTTATGCCAAGGCCGCGGTAACAGACAGAAGTACTGAAAAAGGAACCTCCCGTAATTGCCGTGTCCGCGGGTGAGGACCTGCATCAGGCGGAAGATGAGGACGTAGTCATGCCTCTCAAGCCACTTCTGAAAGAGGGCCTTAGCACCGCAATTGTGGCGTGTCCACGCTTAGCCTAGCCTAACCTAGGATAAGACTCGCCCTCATCACATGGAACTTAACTAACGAAGTATCATGATAAAAAACACCTCTAGTAAACCTCTTACCGAAAGCAAACGTGACATAAATTCCATTTAAAATTCAGCATTCAATGCAAAATAAATTCCGAGTAGATTCGTCAAATAATGGCTAACTAACAAAATGGAATAGGATTGCAACTTTGTCATGGATCCGTCTAATGCGGGTATCACTGAAACTGACGTTGGAACGTTGAAACAGTGACGTGAGATGAATTGGCAATCGTCGCGCGTCATCGGACCGGGCCATTCGCTTTGTATCTAGCTTTGATTTTTAGTATGAACTGCGCTGTGCGGGACGATATTTGAGAATATTTGGTAACGTTATTTGGTAGAAATTTTTATGTTAAATACGCACAAAATGTATTGGTGATACGTTTGTTTGAGGGTGGAACTTTTAAGGAGTGAAAGTCTTTGTTTGACTCTTCTTTCAGGATAAATTGTATTATATATTTATTTTCCTTCATAATATATACAATGGAATATTCTAAAACATAAGACTAATAACAAAACAAATCTATATGCAAAGGGGACAGGGAATAGTGCTCATTGTGAATCAAAAAATTCGTCCACATCGATGTCGCTCGGCGTTTACTTGCGTGATTGAATCAGAAATGTAGAGATCCGCAACGGAACCATGGTTACCGAAAAATTGCCTAACTTAAGTGGCAGTGGGCAGGGCACACTGCTCGCAGAACAGATGGCCGATGGGGCAGAAAAGTTCTGAAATGGCGACCGCGAACCGGAAGACGCTGCCTTGAAAGGCCTCCCACCAGGTGCACCGATGACCTGGTAAAGGTACATTTGGCGACGCTTGAGGGATGCCTATGTCCAGCAGTGGACGTCTTTCGGCTGATATCATGATGATGACGCTCAAAAAAGACCCTAGGCCCTTACCATGATCATTTACAGGGCATTTTAAGAGTAGAGCAGCCACGGTTGGTAATGTTGGCTGCAGATACTTCAAAACAGCTTTTCATAACACTTCACTCTTTTTCCAAGGTTACCTGTTATTGATGTATAGGTACGTAGTTATAGATAGTTAAGTTTTTTATACACTGTGAACATAACTTGTGTAAAATTAATGAAATACGAAGTAGAGAGGCCCCTTTTATTATTTTAGTCTAATACTTATTCCATGGTTCAGAAAGTATATAGATTTTGGCGTAGTGTTGTTCGCGCATAGTGTGCCTCTCTTATACTGTCCGTATTGGGCCCGCGTTGTGGATTAAGGCCCATTCCCTCTAACAGAGAGGAGGCCTGTGTCCCAATAGTGGGAAAATTAAAAAGGCTGATGATAATGATGATACTGTCTATTCCGAAAAGTTACTTATTATTGAGAAGAACGGACAAGAAGCTTCACATCTACTCTTTAAAAAAAATACTTAATATGTATAAAAGTTATCTACGTTGGTTTCGTACATTTTACGTGGTGCGTGCTCAATTAAACAGATTAACAGACAAACCGACAAACAGACAAAAATTCCAAAAGTGCTGTACCCATTTACAGCACTTTTGGAATTGGTAATCTGTTTGTTATCCTTTAACACCTTGACAATTATTTTTTCCATTTTTCAAAAAAGTTTTTTCTACAGATTTATTAAATCTATACCAATATTATATATGTGTCTGCCTAGTCTTTTCCCAACTATGTTGGGGTCAGCTTCCAGTCTAACCGGATTCAGCTGAGTACCAGTGTTTTACATGGAGCGACTGCCTATCTGACCTTCACAACCCAGACTGGGTAACACGGTACCCCTTGGCAAGACTGGTGTCAGATCTAAAGGTTCTGACTATTCGTAACGACTGTCAAAGATCTTCAAATGACAGCCGGGAACAACGGCTTAACGTGCTTTCCGAGGCACGGAGGAAACTCGGTATGTTGGCAAAAATTTTTTTTGTTTGTTTGTTTGAACCGAATAGGCTCCGAAACTACTGGACGGATTTAAAAATTCGTTCACCATTAGAAAGTTACATTATTCCTGAGTGACAAAGAACATTTTTAATCCCAAAAACGGGTCCTGTCGGGTGTTCCACGGGAGCGAAACCGCAGTGAACAGCTAGTTATATATATACTAGCGGATGCCTCGCGATTTCACCCGCGTAGTGCCCGTTCCAGAGGGAATACAGGGAAGAAAAGTAGCCTATGTCACCCGGAGATAGTGTAGCTTCCCAATGGTGAAAGAATGTTTGAAATCGGTCTAGTAGTTTTTATGTTTGTTCGTTACATACAAAAATACAAATCTTTCCTCTTTATAATATTAGTAGATATTTAGATAAATGATTTTTGTTAATTAAGAGTCCCTGGATGTATTAATTCCTTACTCAATCACTTATCTACTTTGTTGTCAGTACTAACGGAACATTAGTTCGAAGGTGGCGCTACAATGGTCCTTTGATGAAACCCCTCGAGATCAATTAACTTGGTAATCAACGGCTAATAGCGAGTGTAGTTTATGACATGTTAGGAGTGAACTTATGCTTATGTTATATAACAATGTTGGTGGGTATGTTTGTGAGCACTTCTCATTATATGTCTCATTATTTGGCGAGTAAATAATTGAAGGGTACACGCAAAGAACAGCGAATGTCACAAGTTTCCATTTTTCATTTTTTTATGGGTATAAATATAATCAAATCAAATCAAATCAAAAATATTTATTTGCTAGAATATGGTGCATTAGGTGTTACAGTAAATTAGTTTCAGCATATCCTGCCATAACATGGCGTACAAATGTATTGACAATCAGTGATGTCACTTAATCTAACTCACAAATTACAGATTCTATTGACTTGTCTTCCAAATAGTCCTTAATGCTATAATATCTTTTATATAATAATAGTTTGAAAAGTATTTTTTTAAACATAGTCAGCGGTAGGTCTTGAAAACTATTAGGTAAATGATTGTAAAGAATAATCGACATGCAGTATACATTTTTCTTAAATAATTCTAACTTTATTGATGGCATCTGAAGTCTATCTTTATGCCTTGTTCTGCTATTTGGCCTGTCAGTGTTAGTTTCAAATAAATAGTAGTTTATTTTTACAAAAGTACATATTTCAAAGATATATAAACATGGGAAGGGAAGAATTTTAAGTTTTAAAAATAGTGGCCTACAGCTGTCTAAAAAGTGAGCTCCACAAATTGCTCGGATAAATTTTTTTTGAGCTTTAAAAACTCTGTCAAAAACTTCTGAATTACCCCATTTTATAATGCCGTATCTAAGTACGGATGATACATATCCATGATAAGCCAGCATTGCAGTGTTAAAGTTTACTGTTTGTCTAATTCTTTTCAAGACATATATAAAACGATCTATTTTTGTAAGAATTTTATCAGTGTGTATTTTCCAGTTACAATTTTTCATCGACCGTTATACCCAAGAATACACAATTATCGACAGTGGTCAAGTGAGAATCTTTATAAAGAATGTCTAATTTATTTACGTTTGCATTGTATGTTTGAAATTGTATTATGTTTGTTTTAGTCATATTTATTTTCAAGTTATTTTTTTCCAGCCAATCGATTGCTTTATCCAGAGTTTGCACGATTTCATTCTCTAAGTTTTTGTTATCGTCACTCTTAATAATTATTGTCGTGTCATCAGCGAATAGTATGCAATCTTTGCCTATCGCCTCTGGAATGTCGTTGATGTAAACTAAAAAGAGTTGTGGGGATAAGATACCTCCCTGTGGCGTGCCATAATTATTTTGTTTATATGCCGACCTATAGGTTTTTTTTTCCTTTTGACTTGTTTTTGTTATTTCCACGCAATGTTAATGACCACCAAAAATAACCTTGTGACCATAACCTCTATTACCTAAAATTGTACTATGATAACCAAATTTAGTAAATTGGTCACCAAATTTTAATAGTAAATTATTGGTTGTGAAATAGGTTAGTTTAGGTTAGATCTGTGACCAACCGCGCGTGAGCCGAGCGAGCGAAGCGAGCGGTGCCGCGGTAGCGGCCGGCGAGCGCTACTTCCAAGTTGCTCGCAGAATTTTTTATTTTTTTGTGTTCCTTAACTATTTTTGGATTAACCAATCATAATTTGGAGTTGGTTGTTCTAAGTTGGATCACAAGTTGTAAATTTTTGGTTCTACTTTCACGCTAAAGTGGATTTAATTTTGGTGACCATTTAATATTTTTGGCAATATAAGGTGATTTTTTGCCGTTACATTTTACTAGATCTGGTGGTTAGTTAAACATAAGCCTTTTTTTATTGGCAAGCAAATCTTTATCTATGGTAGTTTTATTTCCAATTACTAACTTTTTTTTAAAGTAAACGTGAGGTGCCAAAAATACATATTTGTTTATGGCCGAAACGAAAAGAACCGGGCATGTCCGTGACATACTGGTACATACTGGTAAAGAAGAGGATAAAAATTACATACTCCTAAACTTTTAACTGCGTTTTTCTAAAAATCTTTTTTAGGACATTCCCTGTTTTTTGCCTTTACCCTTCAATTGCGTGGTTCTATTTTCCTAAAATTCGTAATTTAGCTGCAAGTCAATATTCAAATCATTTCATTTATACGGGCATGTTTTTTACTGCATAGAGCTCGCCGCGTTGATTGCTAATTCAGTTAAGTATTCGTTTATTTTCGAATGTATTTATTTTGGATTTTGGTTTATAATGTATGGCATGCTAATGATTAGCCAATAGACTAAAATAGATAATGTTAACGAAACATTTTTTTTGCATAATATTGTTTATCAAAAATTGTTTCCTATTTAATAAATATTTTGATAACACAGTGTTATGTATGTAGTTTTTTAAATAAAACGGGGTATTCCTAGAAGCGCACTTGATTAATCGCACCTAAAGTATTTTTCGAAGCGCACCCACATTGAAACATAGAGAAGAGCATGAAGGATTCGTAATAAATGATATCGATGGACGTTTTAAAATTTAACTGTCCTAATTGTTTATTTATCAAAAGTACCAGCAAAGCAGAAATGAAATGGAACTAGGTGCTTAAGCGAATGAATAACTAATAAGCTCAATAATCTTCGAACAAGTATCTTTCATCGAAGTCAATAATGGTAAAAATACAGGTCTTGAAATTTAATCATTTGTTGTTTTAAAAGTTACCAGGGTGACAGAAATTAGGCTAAATGATCTCACTAAGTTATTCACCAACGATTAAACACAAAGAGGAATATAAATTATTCTTTATTATTCACTGAATAGTTATTCGCTTAAGCACCTAGTTCCAGTTCATTTCTGCTTTCCTGGTAGTTTTAATAAATATTCAATTAGGAGAGTTGAATTTTAAAACGGGTATCGATATCATTTATTACGAATCCTTTATGCTCTTCTCTGTGTTTCATCATGGGTGCGCTTCGAGGAATACTTTAGGTGCGCTTGGAGGAATACCCCAATAAAACTGAGCGTTCAATGAGCTAATATTGTTTGTTGTAATATTTTATGAAAATTCTTCACTATATACTGGACTCCTAGAATTGAGGTCCTAGTGTCCTACGTTCGATTTTTAAGTTTGTTTTTGAATAATTCCTTTAGTTCCAGAATTTCTCAGTAGGAGCCAGGTGTCTTGGTTTATGTTCTATCGAAGTCGTCATAATAATATGGTTTATCAACCGACTTCAAAAAGGATGCAGTTATCAATTCGACTGTATATTTTTGTATTAAGCCAATTATGAACCGATTTTTAAAATTAGTTTTTATTTGAAAGCTAGTGCTTCTCGCATGTTTTCATAGTGTTTTAAAGCGTATTTATGCGTATTTGCATAAGGCACCAAAACTAAAAAGAGATATATAAATGACTTTTTAACAAAAAAAATAAGCCGACTTCCAAAACAAAACACTACACAGCAAATAACTTTAATTTTTCGTTTTCGTTATTCGCTTTGTAGTGTTTTGTTTTGGAAATCAGTTAATTTTTTTTTACTCAAAAATTTAGTAATCAGGAACCCCAAAGTTAAAATTCCTGTCACAAAAAATCGGTTTGTCCGCCTTTTTATTACTATTTATTCTATATTATACTTAATAGAAGAAATGTATTTCAGTTCCGATATTACCATCTTACTGCAAACATTAATCTGTCCAGGCACACAATTTAACACCACTCCACAAACTGCAATGAATTTAATCTGCTTACGAACTTCAATTGTTTCAACAGGCTAGCCGACTATGTTTAGTAATAGACAATCAACTGGCTTTCAAACTGTTTTAAACGATCCTATAAACATGCCGAGCTTTAATACTGGTTCTACAGTACATACCATCGCACAAAAAGGTGTATATTCCAGTATTGGTTGATATCTTATTGTAGGGATAGCGCATACAACCTGCAGTCAGCTTTGAGTAGTTATGTGTGTTGACGAGTACACAGTACTAAAGTACTGTATTGTTTCATACGATTTAAACTCTATAAATATAGTTTACATCTATTACATTTTCTTTTTAAATCGGTCAGAGAGTGTTTAACAAATGAAGTATTGATGTGCGGGCTGATTGAATGGAATACGTAGGTCCAGCTTTTTCTCACGATGTCGTTCCTGTGGCCTATCCGACCGTGTTATGTGTAAACCGGGGTAAAAGAAGTCTTTTTTTATTTTTTTTATATTGTAGGCTCGCGCTTGACCACTATCTCACCTGATGGTAAGCGATGATGTGGTCGACGGTGAAGCATGCTTGCCTAGTATACAGTAGTAGTAACCTATTCACTCTTGACTTAAAGACTCCTAGATAGCTCCTAGGTATCTTATACGTGGTAAAAGTAGTCTAAGGCGTGGTAAAAGTAGTAGGCGGGGTTAAAGTAGTTTAAGACGGGGAAAAAGAAGTCTAAGGCTATGTTAAAGTTGTTTAAGACGTGGTAAAAGTAGTCTAAGGCGTGGTCAAAGTAGTTTAAGATGGGGTAAAAAATAGTAATAGTAGCTTTCCATCAGTGGAATAATTTTCATGATCGGCAAGTCTGACAACCAGTCATATCAAGGGGTATCGTGTTACCTAGTTATAATGGATGGTGGACTTCAAAAAGGCAGCCGCTCCGTCTAAAATACTGGCGTTCAGCTACATCCAGCAACCAGTTGAACTGGAAATCGACCCCAACATTGTTAGGAATAGCTAGGCAGATGTTGACGAGAGTTAGTTGTCAATGTCTTTCAACCACGGAAGTAGGCCTTTATTTATTAATTTTGTTTGTCAAGAAACCTCTTTTAACGTCGTTTTCACCTGGAAATCGATGGATGAACTCTACCGGTGGAAAGATCTCACCTAGAAAACATCACTTCATTCTTGCTTTGAAGGCTGTCGGCTCATAGGTGGTAGGGAACACAGACGCTAGAAGAAATCTGACAACCAGTTATAATGGATGGTGGACTTCAAATAGGCCGCCGCTTCGTCTAAAATACTGGCGTTCAGCTACATCCAGCAACCAGTTGAACTGGAAATCGACCCCAACATTGTTAGGAATAGCTAGGCAGATGTTGACGAGAGATAGTTGTCATTGTCTTTCAACCACGGAAGTGGGGCTTTATTTATTAATTTTGTTTGTCAAGAAACCTCTTTTAACGTCGTTTTCACCTGGAAATCGATGGATGAACTCTACCGGTGGAAAGATCTCACCTAGAAAACATCACTTCATTCTAGCTTTGAAGGCTGTCGGCTCATAGGTGGTAGGGAACATAGACGCTAGAAGAAATTTCCTCATATAGATCCTCCTCTACTATCTTTTATTATATTTATTTGCAAACAATTCCAATTTATTTACTCAATTCTATGCCGAAAAGCTCATCGAGTTCCACACAATAGTGTACGAATAACAATGTATTATAAAACACCGAAAATCCTCTAGAGAACGGCCGCGTGCACTAACTAGAATACAAAAGTTATTTCGATTTCAGCTCGATGAATGTGACTCGGTCATAAATTATATGTTTTTGTGGAAGTCTGATTGACAAATTGTCATGCTTTTGTTTCGAAGGTTTTTGAAAAGGATTGTTAATAGTTTGATTGGATGTTTTTGGGGTTAAATTAAACCAGTTATTGCTTAACACATTTTCAAACAAAATCTAACGCAATTTGAAGGAAATTACTAAAACATTCGTTCACGTCCTTAAGGTTGCTCTAGTCGATTATTCTTCTATACAAACGTAGTCTGGCGATTACTCCACTGTTTGACGGTGTACGTTCAAAATAAAAATAAAAATCAATTTGTCGCATCATTATCTAGCCCTGTATAGAAACAAAAAGTAAAAACATATATATATATTTGAAAGTTACGACTGCTGAAAATTCCAAATTTCAACACTAATTTTAACGCATCTTTGTGCGCAAATAAATACGATAAGAAAAAAGCAAAATTGCAAAACTGTCACCATACAGGGATATATTAGTAGTTCAACAATGCAAATAATTTTATTTTGAACAGATACATTTAGTCGTTTATTCATGATACCCATATACCCAAAGGTCTGTTTAAAAATTTCGCGCACTTGTTTTCGTCCTAAATCATCATCCATTTCGCTACAATTTTGCAAAAGTGTTTATTCGTACGCGAACTAGCTTCCTACTGCTCATCACATCATCTATCTCTTTCGCACGTGTTGTCGGATGAGATAGCATGCATTTTAAGCCCGCGCTTAAAATAGTTCGTGCCGTCGACTAGGTTAACCTTAAAATCGATGACAAGTGACATCCATTATACCCATTGGATCTTCGTGGTGGATTATCACTACCTCTAATAGAGAGGAGGCCTTTATCCGAGTGGTAACAGTCTGATAAGGCTAGCGTCAAATTTATGAAAAATTCGTTGGCTTGACAACGTAAATCAGGGAATTAACATTGTTGAACCTCCTTAATGAAAGCTTTGCCATAAATTGAATGTCACTTAACCCACCCCTGTTTTATTTACTCGTAATTTGTAGTTAGCTGCTAATTGGGTTCGATTCTCAGGACAGAAAAAAACAGATTGAAGTTTTCTCAGCCAAATTTATTGTCTCTTACATTTTTGATAGAAAACATGGAGTGTACTTCATAGGATAACTTACCGGTAATAATTCTGTCTTATTTCAACTTCCATTCATTCATCAGGCAAAAATTAATTTTGAAAATGCTTTTTATCTTTTACAAATGACCTATTTTTATCAATATCTGACGTCCGACATCTTACTCTCAAATTGAAAAGAATAATTAAACATCAAAAATGCAGGCAGCAGCAATATTAATTTTAAATGTCGTTCCACTAGTGAATAATTTATAGCAATCGTATGCATATCCGATCAGATATAATATCGACAGCTCAGATAGTCGGCATAATGGATATTTTTGATATGGCAATCGCATTTCAGCAATGAATGAATTAAATATTGAATTACTGGCTTCTGCCTGTGAGTTCACCCGCATTAGAGACAGAAATGATCCCAAGGAAATCTATTCCCTAGATAAAAATATTCTATGTTCTTTTAGAAGGTCCAATCTGTCTCTTTATCAAATTTCATCTAAATAAGTTTAGCGGTTTAGACAGTTAATCGTAACAGACACACAGTTACTTTCGAATTCATAGCGATTATTACTAGCATCAGTGGTGTCTCATCCCATACAAAGAAACTGTCCCGACCTACTGTACTGATTATTTTTTGTACATCGATCGCGTTCGGTTCCGTTCCACGGATATAGATGGTGATCTATCTATCGCCGTAGAACGGAACCAAACGCGATCGCGATCGATTTACAAAAAATAATCGGTATAATCAGATGAAAAACCCTAGTTACGTCGGCACGGTTTCTTTGTATGGGAAGAGGCATCACTTTATGCTAGTATTATATTATCTGTGCAAGCATATACTTTTTCTTTTGCATTAATATTCTCTTTTCATTGAATGTTCCTTTTACATTTAAATAAGCAGACATCATAGCGGTTTTAGAGCCGCACAACAACAAAAAATATATTAATATTGATTTACACCGACAGCAAAGTTATTTATTCCAAATTTTCTTCAACACATCCTTCTTTAAGGCATCCATTACACTCCAGCTCAAAAAAACCGCTTCACACCTTAACATTTACAAAACAGCGCTCCTCTCCGTACAAGTTAGTCTTAAACTCTCATATCTCACTCCGGCGGGACTGCTACACAGTGTAATTGCCTCCGTACCTCCGAGGAACCGCCGGGAGGTCACGTAACTAAGATTTATGTGGTTGCTTATGCTTTGAGGTCCGAATTTCTGCTCGCCAGTGTAATGTGGGGTCAAGGTCATGATGGAGGGAAGGCAGAAGGTTCGGTGGAATGTATTTTGTGATTGATCCAAAGGTTGTCTGGTAGATATCGCTGTCAGCGATAAGACCGCCTTTGTACCCATAGTATTAAGTTGCTGTATAATATGTGTTATTTCTTTTTTTGGTGTACAATAAAGTATATTCTATACTATTCTATTAATATTATTGATGAGGAGAACTGGCTGATTAGCATTTTTTTGTTGCTCGTCTCGAAGACAGGAAGGCCTCAATGTAAGGTACATTGGACAGATTCGCATTTCTTTTCCATCTCCATCTTTGTCTGGTCCTTTGAGCCGGATTATTATAGTCTATCTGTGATTTCTTGTACGAAGTGTTACTACCATATTCCAAGTCAACTATGTTTTATTTCAGAAAATGCTGCAATTTAAATCCTACTATTATACTATTATAAAGGTTTTTAAGTGTGTTTGTATGTTTGTTACTATTTCACGCAAAAACTGCTGAACGGATATGAATGAAATTTGGCACAGAGATAGATTATAGTCAGGAATTAGCACGTAGAATACTCTTATCCCGGGAATGTGTTCCCTTGGCAATAATTTCGACATTCACGCAGGTGAAGCCGCTGACAGAAGCTGGTCTGAATATAAAAGTGACGTGATGTGCATGAATCCTTTGTCTAACAGTGGAATCATCATCATCATCATCATTTCAGTCGAAAGCTGTCCACTGCTGAACATAGGCCCCAAGGCCCAAGGCCATATGCCCCATATCTCCCAAGTCGACATCGACCTTTCCAGTGCATCTCGCATCCAGGAGATTCTCGCAGTTAACCATGTTACCAGTCCAGCAGTGGAATGGTGGAAGCTATGCCTATGAAGATTGATCATGTCACATACATCTTCTAGGATACAACCAAAACGCGATGGTGTAGACGTGTAGACCATACAAAAGAACTAGACCTTCTTTCTCTCCCCTACCATACGCCATTCCTGTCCAAGATTTTGTTCAAGTCAGCGCCCGCAATAAAAGTAGCAAACGGGAATGAAGAATCCCCACAGTAACTAATCCGGCCGGTCCGGGAAACGTGTCGGAACCGTGTCTGGAAGACGGTTAATCCCCACTACTGTACAGCCGGTTGTCAGCTGGATTACTCGACAAGTGTTCTTTAAAACCGTCAGAGATTCGGAATATAATATGATGGGAGTTTTTTTTTTTTTTGTAAGTAAGGGAAGGAGGAGATATTTTTGGCTTAAACACTCTAGAAATAAATACGAGATTCACGTGATTTAGTATGAATGTTCTAACATGTTTTGCGAACCTCATAAATTTTACTTGTTCACAATAATAAGTGCTTAGGAAACCTATTTTACAATGCATGTCCTCGAAAAGAGTGGTTTTCCAAGCAGCCAAACTGTGCGGAAAGTGTCACTTGTTTTCACTAGTGCTTTTTACTTTCCTGTATTTTTTTAATTTTGAACTCCAACGTCAGCCCGACGCATACAGTTCTTATTATTTGAGAAAGGTTTAAAAATTAGTTATGTACAGATTATCATTCATAAAAAAGGTAAAATAAAACTAATACTTCATTTTAGCCGTTTTTAATTTCTCTAGATGTAGATTTTGATCAATAAATTAATTTTATATATTCTTTAAATATGTTTGGCAGAACGTATATTTTGCTCGTGCCTTATTGCGTTACGATGTGACAGCTATTTGCAAATGCGCAGTAGATATGCCCGAGGAACTATTAGTTAATCTGTGGATATGCTGAACGCGCTTGAATAAGCCCGCCATTTTAATAATTTATTTATTGCCTCGCACAATGCATAGTCAAATGTTGTATGATACACGTACGCAAGATGATTTCCGACTCGTGTCGATTTATCCACTCACTCGCTTCGCTCGCTCGTGAATAAAAATGCCACACATCGGAAATCAGTTACCTTTCGCACTTGTAGCATATATAACTATTATCTACTCTCATATCGTAATGTTCGAATTATAAACTTCAAAACCAGTTTATACTGACATGCTTTATATACACAATACCGAAATTTATAAATAGTATCATATTATAACACTTTTTATCGAACAAAATAATGTTATAAAACATTTTTTTTTCTATTACGGTACAGGGCAAATCCAAGAAGTTAATATCACCAAAGAGTTTCTATCTATTATTTTTTTGTAATGGAAAGCTTAGCTTTGCTATTTTTACCCTACAGTGGGAGAGAAATGTTTTTTTATAGTATCTATTATAAAAAGTTTTGGGTCTAATTTTTACTTGTCTGTGGCAACTCCCGCTTTAGCGCATGCGCGGTTCATGCGATGGATGATGTGATTGATGGGTTTTGGCGCCATTCATCCTACGTTTTGCTGTACTGGTTTTTTTCTTACACTTTTGACTTTTTTCTTTTATTTAGTAGGTTCAATCCAAATATATGAGTGTAGATAAAGTAGTGTATGAAACTGCACATTACTAGGTATTAAATCATTCGTGTGATACTTTTAAAAACCACACACTCATGTTTAAATAACCTTATTATGCAACAGTTTCGTAAACTATTATTATACAGCCTTATAAACCTTATTGTAATACCTTCGTACAAGGTATTACAATAATTTGAGCCCACGCCTAGTTCAACGCCCCGGGTACATTCATGGAATAATCATGGCTCTAGATTCGCTATGTAGTCGAGTGCCGGGCATATACGATGATTGACATTCGATTAATCTGTGCTCCGGATTCCAGATTCGTGTATAATAATATTTGTTGTTACTGCAATAAGCTGTGTGTTTTCCTTTTTAATCGACTTACCAAAAAGGAGGAGGTCCTATGTTCGACTTCTTGTATGTTTTTTTAATGTATTTTCATCGATATCTCCGTCTATTGTGGACCGATTTTGAAAATTCAGAGTATGTTTCAAAATTGATCCCATTTTAATTTGGTGAAGGTCTGATGAAGATCTTCGGTGATATACAACAGAACTCTTCAATACATAAAGGCAAATCTCTCGGGATTGCTGCAATCGCATGTCTGTTTATTGTTTATACGATTTCATAACATAACATCACGCCAGTACGCTCTAAAGGGGTACGCAGATCTCTCATTTCACCGGTTATGTTCAAGTTTCATGTAATTCGGGTAATCTATTCTGGCGTTATAGGGACCTTACTAATCAACTTGCCTATTAGGTAGGTAAAACTAAAAGGGAAAAATAAAAATACTTTTTTGCAAAAAAATACTACCGACTTCCAAATGAAAAACTACAAAGTGAAAAATACCTCAATTTTTGGAAGTTGTCCATATTGCAAAACCAATTGAACCTACGAAAGACACCGACTTCCAAAAATTTATTTATTTTTCACTTTGTTGTTTTCATTTGGAAATCGGTTGTTTTTTTTTGCAAAAAAAGTATTTTTATATTATTTTGTTATGATTTGCCGAATAAACGTTAACTATTCTTATAAAGGTACAGATAAAGAAGAAATTCGTTAAAATATAATATCTATGTAATTTAATTTAATTTGATCACACTATGGCTTAAAACTAATTGTTATTTTATTGATGTTGATTCAAAATTAGTTTTGCAAAATTGGTGGGCGCACGGTTGGCGCAGTGGTTGAGCGATTGACTGCTGCGCTTCGTGTCACGGGTTCGATTCCCGCACGGAACAAATATTTGTATGACCTACATGTAGTTGTTCCGGCTCTGGGTGTTGTGTATGTGAGTTAAAATGTTTGTAAACGCACCCACGATACAGGAAGAAATTCCTAGTGTGGGGCAACTTTTTTAAAAGAAAAAAAGGAAAAAAATAATAATAGAAAGCCCGAACTGAATCAAACATAAGTCACTGCAATGTGTGGTATGCGGGTCAAAACCCAATTATTGACGTAATTGCACAACGGAAATCACAATGTGTCACACTGGAATATAAATATTAGAAAATAAATCGCACAATGTAATGAAAATTAATCACAACATAACCTACAAGTTGCAAAAATCACACCTTCAAAAAAAAATAGCGGCAAATATATTCTTAGGTAGTCAAGCAAGGACATGCGTGTTTTACATAGCGTAATAAAAAATGTTAGTTTACAAGTAAAATTACAAAATTTAAAAAAACCCTAACACATTTATCTTGCGAAAACACCCCAATTCAAACAGTAAAACGCCAATAACATTGAACGGCTGAACCGATTTTATTTAAACATAACTAAGAACACTCTCAAGAATTGCCAAACTTAAGTGGCAGTGGGCAGGGCACATTGCTCGCAGAACGGATGGCCGATGGGGCCGAAAAGTTCTGGAGTGGCGACCGCGAACTGGAAGACGATACGTTGGAAGGCCTCCCACTAGGTGGACCGATGACCTGATTAAGGTTGCGGGAAGGCGCTGGATGCGAGACGCACGAGATCGGTCAATGTGGCGACGCCTGGGGGAGGCCTATGTCCAGCAGTGGACGTCTTTCGGCTGAAATGATGATGATGAAGAACACTCTCGGCAAAATCACCTTTCAAACAAAAAAACTAAATCAAATTGGTGCATCCGTTTAGGCGCTATGATGCCACAGACAGACACACAGATACACAGATAAACAGACACACAGATACATAGATACACAGCAACACACGTGAAACTTCTGACACCCCTCTTTTTCCGGCGGGGGTTAAAAATACATAGAGTTGTTTTTATATTTTATTTGAAGAAATTAAGCTTCAAGTTTACTTTTTTAATGAACGAGACTGACAATAAAATTATGAAGATAATTATTATTAGCAAATATCCAAAATTATTTTAAGGCATGTAAAGTTCGCAATACTTTGTCACTTATGAGTCGGAAACCACAGTGTCTGTCCATCCGGAAAAAAATTGGACCTGACCCATAGATTATTAATTATAAGTTGTGATGGACTCTTGTTTTCAACAGGTGGTATAATCAATCAGGTGACTTCCCCCTTTCCTGTTTTATGGTTAAAAAGTAGGAAAGTAAATAAGGAAACACAACGTGGATTTGGGAGTTAGTTAGTACGAGCCCTTTTCCTTTTTTATGTCTACCTTTGAATATAGAGGTTGTCTATGAGGAGTTCCACAGGTTAAAAACTGTACGCGCACTAACTGTAACGATAATTTCATCTAAATCGGTTCTGTGGTTTAAGCCATAATAAGAAGTTTCATACATCCCTCCACCCCCATTTCTCCCCCTTCGTGTTTTATAAATAAAAAAGTAGCCTTTGTCCTTTCCAGGGTCTCAAACTATCTCCATACCAAATTTAATTTAAATCAGTTCAGCGGTTTAAGTATAAAGAAGTTTCATACAAATTAACACCCCCTCCCGGATTTCTCTACCATTCAGAAAAAAAGTAAAGCTGAAGAACCAAAACATATTGCCTCCAAAACTTCACACAATTCTCAACGCGAGTGTAATTCTAATATAGTTATAAATTATATAGGCTCTGTTTTATGGCCCATACAGTGATAAAGTTCGCGAGGCGGTATAACCTTCGTATCGGAAGGAACAAGTTTTTACGTCTCTTTGACAGCGATAGTGAAGAAGTTCTTGAGTGTCATGGAAAGATTTTAGATGTCTTTTATGGAAAGATTGTCATGTCTTTTAAGTATTTAGTGACAACAAACTTAATGTTTGTGGTGTCAATGAGGCGGATACTTTGAAGTTCAGTTTATTGGCAATATTAACGGCTCTAGACTATGAAGGTTAGATAAGGAGTTACTCCATGGCAAATATTTTATTTTATTTATTTGGGAAAATAAACGATTACACACTAAACAGCAATACATACAATTTGAGCACGAAGAAAAACAAATGTACAACCAGCGACATTTTCAACATAATATAAAAACGTTTTACAAAATTAATGCGACATCCGCTAGCAATTTTTTTTTTTTTTTAATCTTGCGATCAGTCTTTCAGACTATGAGCAGATGAGTTGATTCGGATAACATGTTAGGCGCTACTCCCAATAGAGTCTAGCCCATTTTTACAAAGTCATTCTTCTGGCTGACTGTTCTGGTCGAAGATATCCCGCCGCTTTTTAAGTCGGCGGATGCTTTCAGGTATTGTAAGCTGTCCTGCGAGCTTGTTCAGGTGTTTTAGCAGTCGGAATTTGTAATGGTCGCCATGTGCATTAATCTCTTCATTGACCATAGGAATATTGAGAATTTCATGAATTTCTGTTGTCTCGATAAACCATGATATTTGTTTCAATATATAATTTTGTGCCCGTTGCACTTTCATTATGTTGGAGGCGCTGGCTGATCCCCAAAGTTGAATGCCATATGTCCAGATTGGCTTCAGTACGGTCTTGTATACTAGTAGTTCGTTATCAATCGCCAGTTTTGAGTTTCTTCCAAGTAGCCAGAAAAGACTTCTGTATTTCAGGTGCATTTCTTCCCTTTTTGTTTCGACATGTTTCCTCCATGTTAGCCTTCGGTCAAGATGCATGCCCAGATATTTCACAGACTCGTGGTGTGGGAGTTGGCTACCGTTTAGGGTGACCGGAAAAAATAATTAAAATAATAAACAAATTGCTTTAGATAAAACTAAACAAGCACAAATAAAGAAAGAAACACTATATAATAATCAAAATTGTTTAATCATCATTTAATTATAACAAAAAGCAATATTTAGCTGTACGAGTATAATGGTACACTGGAAGCTAACCACAACTTAGTTAAGAAAAGGCTAGACAGAATGATGGTTTTGTGACACAACAACTTTTAGGGGGTTCCGTACCCGAAGGGTCCAAACGGAGCCCTATTATTGTCACTCACATGTCCTTCCACCTGTCCGTCTGTCCAACGTCTATCATACATTTTGTTCCAAAGTTTTTTTTACTGCCCATTGACCTTTGAAGTTGCAATTTGGTGATAATGTTTATTATTACGTATATTTTACTAACAAATATAGTGAAAGTAAGTTGGAAAGGTTTTGGCATATTGGAGGTAAGTTTTCGCATATTCCGCGAACTAACCAACCACCATATAGAGCGAACGGAACCTGGACGCGACGCGATTGGTCAGTCGATTCTTGTGTCAGCTGACCAACCAATCGCGCGCTCGGAACGGTCCTAAATGTTCCCCGCGTCCCGCTTCACTACCAGAGTTACCTAAAAATTACTTCTGCGCGTCTAACGACTCTGCTAATTTATTTGCCGGCGATTATACCAATATATTGATAAATTGACACCGATTGCCGGCTTATGGGGCCGAAAAGTTCTGGAGTGGCGACCACGAGCCGGAAGACGTTGCGATAGAAGGCCTCCTACTAGTTGGACCGATGACCTGGTGAAGGTTGCGGGGATCCACTGGATGCAAGACGCACGGGACCAGTCAATGTGGCGACACTTGGGCAAGGCCTATGTCCAGCAGTGGACGTTTTTCAGCTAAAATGATGATGATGATAATGATAAATTGGTACGAAACCCTAAAGGTGTGAAGTCAGACGTAATTATAGGAGTCCTTACCAAGTCAAGTATAACACTACTTAACTATATATTAGTATCGAAATAGCTATTTCCAAGCACAATTTCTGGGGTCTGATTTCAAATGTATGTTGAAATTACAGCCTCATGAACTCTGTCGCTTGAATTTTCTACGCATAGTAGGTACGCATCGGAAAGCCCTTTGATGTTGCAAGCGTATATGTACGCAGTAACATTTACGTCCCATCAGGTGTAGTATTGACCTGTTTTTAAATAACACCATTTACTATTCTTATTCATGGACTCTGTGTAGTGATATTTTGCAATTAATAACTATTGTCAAACAATCTAAAATATGACCTGCGCTGTTGAAACTTGACGTGGTCAATCCTACTACTATTATGAACGTGAATATTTGTGAGGATGGGTGGATGTTTGTTACTCTTTCACGCAAAAACTACTGAACGGATTTTGATGAAACTTTAAAGAAATATATATACATCAGAATAACACATAAGCTAAAATTTATGAAGATATTGGGATAAATACTTATAAAACACGGTCGGGGCCGCGGGTGGCAGCTAGTGCCATATATTTTTTACTTTTAACAACTATTATCACATTGGCTAGATATATTAATTTTGCTTCTTAGGTTCGCTACGAATAGTCGTCTTTTTCAACACAACAGTCATTTAGATTTTTTGGCCCGAAACTTCGCCACTTACGCCGTCGATAGCAGCGCGGAGGTCACGTTGGCTGCATGTTTTGGGGCACAGAGGGCAGAATTGAAGGTGATACGGCTTGAAGTGGATCTACGCATAGTATGCAGCAGAAATCTCTAAGGTGTTTTATATATCTTTTTGACAGGTGAAGCCGATATAACCTTGGTCAATTTAAAAAAAGCCTTTGATACGCTGAAGTGGTCTAGCATCTGGTCCCGCCTACTGGGCATTGGAGTGCTGCTGAAAATCGTCCGTCTATTGGAGAGTATCTACAGGAAGTATTCTTGTAAGGTAAGTCATGGAGGCGTCATCTCGGATGACAAAACAGTGCACGCGGGTATCCCTCTATGCTGCCTCCTGTCACCGCTTCTCTTCCTGGTCGTTCTGGACGGCATTATGTTTCTCATCTCTGAGAACCGGCCCTGCAGGATAGAGTGGGGTTTATCCAACGTACTGGAAGACTTGGATTACGCCGATGGCATATGCCTTCTGAGTCATACCCACTCCGACATGCAAGCAAAGTTGGACTATCTACGACAGAAGGCGGCAAACAAGGTCTTAAATTTTCACCCGGAGACTGGGAGATAAGATCTGGTGTGAAGAATCACTCACCGTTGCTGATTGGCACAGAGGCAGTGGAACGCCTGTTTGGCAATCACGGAAACTGATCCGAAGGATAAAATCAAAATCTTTGGGTCTAATGTCAAATCCGTGCTGCTCTACGGGTAAGAAACGCTGAAGGTCACAAAGTACATCTCACGTCAAATCCAAGTCTTCGTCAACCGCTGTCTTCATCGCATTCTCGGAGTTTACTGTCTCGAAAGCGGTGGATGCGAAACACACAGGACCGATCAGTGACCGACACTTGGGGGAAGCCTATGTCCAGAACTGGACGTCTTTCGGCTAAAATGTTGATGATGATGATGAGGTCAAGCGATTGTCTTTGTACATAAGCTGTCTTACTGTATCTGTATATGTTTGTTTTGTGTACAATAATGAATAATAATGAGGTCAAGCGATCACCAGAGAGATAGTATGCGTAGCATTCCTATACAGATTGTCATTTACTTCCAATAGCTGTCGCGATGCTTTTGTTGATAATCACTTTTCTAGAGCCTCATCTGTTTTTGAACTGATACAAAAACAGGAAGAAATAATCTTACTCAACCTCGTCCTAGAAAACCACAAAGGTTCTCAATAAAACTGTGTAGATCATATTATAGCACATAAAAGCTTCTGTTATTACCGCCTATAAAATTAATATGTCCCGCGTTATACTAGGAAAATTGTGGCCCCTTACACATTTTTATTTCCACTGTTTTTATGACCTCTAACACTATAGTGAGATTTTCGTTTTATTGTGGTTTTGCACCTTATTATACTCTGGTATAGGGGCTCGTTAAATGAATCTTAAAGTGCGAGGTCGTGGTAGCCCAGTGGCTAAGACCTCGTCTCTCGTTCTTGATATTGTGGGTTCAATTCTGTGTAAGTACCTTCCAAGTACTTTCATAGAAATATCTATCAGTCGTTTGTTTAGGGGATGTAACTGCGACTCCTGAGCATCCTTATTTTTTTAGCTTGGAGAAATGCTCATGCATACTGCACTACCACGGGGTGATAGCGCAGTTATGTGGGACTCGAAGCCACAAAAATTCCACGGTGTCCTCCTTTGCCGCTTATGGTGGGAACACGGGAACGCGTTAGCATACATCCTTGAACCCGCTGCGGATGTCCGTCTCCGGACCCTCCTCTGGGGTTTACCCGCCATCACCGGCGCACCAGAACACACTGTATGCCATGACAACCCCAGGGACCAAATCAGCACATGGGCGCCAGACGACTCCGTGTATGGCACCCTTGGTCTCCCTGTGACGGGTCAAGACAGTGGCCTCGCCACCTACCACTTTTCGGCCGCAGGGGATAGGGAGAGCGGCCAATGCTATACCGACACTCCTCCTCCACTGCGGTCCCACCGCGTCCGCCATCAGACGGTAGCGACCCCGTGCAGGCCGCGGAGGATAGGGCGAGCGGCGCACCGTAATACCGGCACTCCTCTCCCTCCGCGGCCTCCAACCCTCAGCCGCGATGCCTTCCATACCACATCGCGGCCCGCCTCAGTTGCGATGGCGCCCATACGCCACCACAACCTACTTATTGGCCGCTACGTCGTCGGCATATCGTCAAAAGCCTTGGAGAGCGGCCTCCTCGGGTTCCTCTTCGCTTCACCGTGGTTGTCCAAGCCACGGCTACTGAGCCCCCCGCCTCGACTATGCGGGAACCCACCGGGGGGGGCGACTCCTGAGCTTCCTAGGTCAAGGTCCTGGCTTTAATACCTGGGGGTATCCATGGGGTTATCATATTAAGAAATTCTCAGTGGATTTGTGTTCGGGTACAGGGAAATTGGCTGATCCCTTATTACCTACTGGGTTCAGCCAGCGGCTTCGTTCCATTTTTAAATTATACCACAGATATGCGTTTACTATGTGATTTATTTGGCCGCTAAGCCACGACAGATATGGATTTTTATACAACTTTTACCGGCCGCTGCTCGCATGTATTTGGATTGTACAGCAATTTCGATTTAACTCGAAGAAGGTTGTCAAAATAATGCTCAAATTGCCAAGTATGTTTGAGAAAAATAGCGCCTGACTAATCTTTCTGTAAAACACAGATTTGATGTTAAGGCACATTATATTTTCTCGTATCGTGGCTCCCGTAGCCCATCCCACACGATTTCTTTTTTATTGTTTGTATTCCGATTGCAAGATGGTAATTTTTCACAACGGATGAATGAAAAATTATGATCGTTTTCAGAACAATTTTACCCTTTTCTAATACTTAGGTTTACATAAGTATGTACGTATACACATGCAGTTTTCCTTACATAAAGTACATTACACTTTTGTGGTCTACCCACTTAATGTTCTCTACGACTTTCAGTTAGGCTTACCACACATTTAAGTAATACCACTTCAACATCATTTAGAATTAGACCACAATACTAATGCAATGCTAATTTCGTGTGACACCAGCATTGTGGAGTTAGAATTTGCAACCTTTTCTAGGCATTACCTGCCTAATTGGATGGGAATTTGAATGGGTATTATGCGGCAGACCCAGCTTCAGAAATGGGAATAATCGTAAAATGAATGTGATGAATTATCAAAAGTGCTTTAGCTGCTGTTATTGATTGAATGATTTTGAATAGCCAATATGATCACCTGGCTTGTGTTTAATTTGTGAAAAGTTGGTGATTTTATTCCAAAACCGATAATAAGAAAAATGTGTTATTAGGTTACAACGAAGATGCGCACTAGTAAGGACTTTCGGCTTTTTTTCTCATTAGGATTAGATCTTAAAAGATACATGATGAATTCTTCTTTTTTTGGTTTTCGTCACGATTGTGCTATTTTAGTTGAAGTATTTTACAGTTTTCAAAAGCCTTTTTCCAAAATTAAAAGACGTTAGAATTGAAAAGCACTGAAAAATAAAGATTAATTTGTAAAATAATTCAAAGTCCTAGCAAAGCCGTATCAGCCTTCTATAGTCAGATTTAATAAAATGGAATAAGAAAAATCCACAAATTCTTCAGTCTGGCATTACTCTCCTTAAAAACTCCAGACCACGAGTTTTACCTAATCTCATCTCTCCTTTCAGGCTAAAATTAATCCTACCCTAAATAACTGGCATACAAAAAAGGGGTTATTTATTTATACGCTACATATTTGCATAAATGAATCACAGGTACATCACGAGGTGGGGATTGTGAAAAATGCCGAATTTCAATCTGTCTCGGCCTTGCTCGGCCTTGGTCGGCATTCCGATCATTAACGAACCTAACCTGTACGGGTACATACGGGGTTCGGATTATATATATAAGGGATATGGTAATTGGATTATTCAAAAGTGTAATATGTTAGAAATCTTCGATCAATAATACACTAGATGACCGGTAAGCGCTTCAAAAATGGGACGAAAATTAAGGCCACAAATACGGTTGTGGTCTTATTTCGATTTAGTATGGTCCAATCATAGCCAACATTGAGACGTCATAATACACTGTGGTATTTTGTGCGTTCAAGTATTGTGCAAAAATGAGATTTTGGAACCTTTTTTTTCCGGTATGTTTATATCATTAAGTGTTTTTCATAAAGTAAAAACCGAATTAAATAGTAAATATGAATTAATTATCAAATCTTTCTCCTTTATTATGTTTCTCTACTTGCTTCGCCTTACAACAACAGTAACATGCACGGTTTTTAAGGCAACCAAAGTAGCTACTTTTCACTCACCAGAGATGTGTGGAGAATGAAATTTGAAGTTAGGGTAAAAATACACATGCCTGTATTTGGCATAAATATGCGCAAGTAGTTTGCATGCCAATATGACATAAACCAATCAAAAGTTATTATGGCACATTGGCATGCAAGCTACTAGCACACTTTTATACAAGTTACAGGCATGTGTATTTTTGCCCTTAAACCATGATAATATTAAAACTTTCTCCTTTATCATGTCTCTCCACTTGCTCCAACTTTCAGTAACACGGCTTCTGAGGCAACCACACTTGTTACTTTTCATTCTGCAGAGATGAGTAATGTCAAATTTCAGTCTCCCGGAACACACCCGGAAGTGAATAGTTAATATTCCCTTGACTGAATTTCGGTGACGGAGTGGCAGCCATTCTGAAAAGACTAGCCTACTAAGCACTTGGTTTTAGCACCACCAAATTCTAAAGTTCAGAGGCTCTAGACAGTTGGCATTCGATGTCAGTGAAGACGATAGTAGAAATGACAAAATGTAAGGGCTCATCAATTTTTTCCTCTGGAACAGGTATATCCATACCCAAAAGAGGTCCTCTACAACTTTTATGTAAAACCTGTTGATTGTGAAATAAATAATTTAATTTAATTAATTTAATTTAATCAGTGCCATCAGTGCCATCAGTGCCAATATCAGGTGCCATTTTGATAGCGTTTGACACTCCTACATTATTGTAATTTTTTATGGTTTCGTACCCAAAGGGTAAAAACGGGACCCTATTACTAAGACTACACGGTCCATCTGTCTGTCACCAGGCTGTATATCATGTACCGTGATAGCTAGACAGTTGAAATTTTCACAGATGATGGATTTCTGTTGCCGCTATAACAACAAATACTAAAAACAGAATAAAATAAATATTTAGATGGGGCTCCAAAAAAAAAAACATACTGTAACGCGACGAAAATATCAACGCGTCATCACTGCTACCGCGCCGTTCGGCCGAGCCTACGAGTCATCACCTCCGCCCCGCGCAACGCGTCCCCGCCGTGGCCAGAACCGCCTATAAAGCTCCTCTCAGAAGCCAGCAGCAGCAGTTCGAGTTCGGCACGCTTCGAGTGTACTCTCAGTATCGACTTAGGTCGGTCAAGATTACCTCGCCTCTTGCTGGACTTGGGCTAGCGGCGTATATTGGTTGTTTGGCTGTGTTGGTATCGTTAGCGGTCCGCACACCATTCAAGTAATATACAACGCGCGTAGGGACTCAATAGATATTTTCAACATTCCCCTGTTAGTTAGTATTAAATCTTGTAGATAACTTTATTGTACATACTGTATTAGTATTTTTATCCAACGTTTAGTCTTGTAATTGTAATTCTACCTACGATAGTTTAAATAAATAATTGTTACATAAACTGTGGGTTTACTTTATCTCTCTACACATACCCCCCTTACAACTGGCGTCCCAACTCGGGCTTTTTTCCCATATTTTTATTAACAATTGTCATTACAATTAGCTTCTCACCTCGGGCAATTTTTCGTAATACCCACAATTTTTATTTTATTTTTATTTTTCGTTAACAGACTTTATTAAAGTACCCACTAGTTTTTTTCCAAACTAGCTGTATATTTTATTATCGTCGTTATGAGACTACCCTCTTTTTCGGTACTTTTGTAGCCGCTATCTATTTTGTTATATTTTTTTGTTATCTTCACGTTAGGTCCCTATCGGGGTAGGTAGAATTTTACTTAGTGGGGTGAAATAGTTAACAATATTTAGTTTAATAAAATATTACCTAGGCGTAGTCGTAGAAATTTAGGCAATAATATGTCGAACGTCAGCTTCTCTGATGACCAGTTCCGCGATCTATTAGGGGTCTTAGCCAAACGGAATGATCAGGTCCCACAAAAAACTGGTAGCTTTGCGTCATGCACTGCTCGCTTCAACGGATCTCGAAATACGGCGATGGTGGAGGCATTTCTATCAACCATCAGCACGTATAAGAAAATAGAGGCAATAAGTGATGACAACGCCATTGAGGGGCTAACATTGCTGCTGGTTGAAGAGGCATCCATCTGGTGGCTAGGAGTAAAAGACACAATCGGGAACTGGCATGAAGCTGTGTCCCTGATAAGGACAACGTTTGCGCCGAAGAGACCAGCTTATCTGGTGTATGATGAAATTGTTTGCGATAAGCAGCAGAGTCCTTCGGGCACTGAATTATTTGTTGCTAAGAAGCGAGCCCTTATGGCTGAGTTGCCCAAGCCTTCACTTACTCCATCGCAAGGCCTGGACCTCTTGTATACTTCCCTACATATAAGTATAAGAGATAGAATACCAAGAGATTCTGTTGCGACCTTTGATGAATTCTTGACAAAGGTACGTCAAATTGAAGAGTCAGTCGCTGCACGATCAGGACCCAACTCAAGCAACACCTTTGCCACTCCATCAGGGAAACGACCCAGGTGTACCTTTTGCCGTGCATTTGGCCACAACGAACAGGAGTGTCGCAAGAAAGACATCAAAGGCAAGACTCCAACGGTGGATGTCGCAGCAGTTCCAGTCGCAGCCAGGCCAATGCCTAGTCACAAAATCACCTGCTACGGTTGCGGTGAGCCCGGCGTGATCAGGAGCAAATGTGCAAAGTGCAACAAAGACAAAGTTGGCGCAGTGGACGTCGGGTTTTATTCCCTCAACTCCACCCTGGTATCCAAAGCACGACATAGGCCAACTGTCAAGATTTGTATAGCCGATGTCAACGGACAAGCTCACATCGATTCTGGGGCCAAGCTAAGTGTCGCATCCATGTCATTGTACAGTATGTTAAAGCGAAAGGGAGTTGAATTCAGAACTGAAAATGCAACGATTACCCTAGCTGATGGCTTACGGCGGAGACAACCTGTCAAGACAGCTACAGTGACAGTCACATTATGTGGTCGGAGGATCCCACAAGTTTTATCGTGTTGCCTGAGTCACACGATAACCGAACGCTCCTAGGAGTAGATTTCATCCAAGATGCAGGCATCGTGCTTAACCTACCTCAGCTACTATTCCATTTCTTGGATGAGCCTGGCAGGAAGTTCGATCTGTACAATGAGGAAGAACCTGATGCATCCGTTTCCGGAACCTGAGAAAACTGAGTCAGTGATTTCTAGGTTAGCCAAAATCACGGCTCTGGAACCAATGCTTAGCCCGTTGCCCACGACACCATCCCAAATTACATATACTCCTGAGGAATGTGATATGGCAGATTGGTATGGACCACCTCCATTAATTGAGTTCTGCACTCCACCGCAATCGCCGTCGCGACCAGAACCCAAGCTATCTGCCTACTCGCCGAGATTTGTCGGATCATTGTTCCGGGATGCACAATCCAACATTAATAGAGCAGAAGTAACACTCTCCCCACACAGCCAACAGCTATTTGGTGCAGGGGGAGGGCACAAATGAGCATCCCGTGGAATATGCAAGTCGCTTGTTGACTAAGGTGGAACGGAATTATTCCGCCACCAAGCGCGAATCATTTTGGCAGCCATATGGGCTGCATCAAAGTTTAGAGGCTGCATAGGAGATTCTCCGGTAGTATACTGGCAAGTATCCATGCCTACCAGCCTAGCGTCCTCGTCATGGTTGCGGCCAACGTTCAAAGCAACGCAGCTCGCTATCAAACAGCGAAGCTGGCGCCACGTCGCGACTGGTCGTACATCATTCTTCTTATCATCATTATAAAGTGGTACACCCGGCAGAGCGTAACCTTCCTCTGGGTATTTACCACTCATCAGCACTGAGTCCATACAAGGGCTCAAACCTTAAACTTATCTAATTTAAAATCATTTGCGCAGACACGGTAGACTGAGGAAGCAGAAGCTAGTTCCAGAAGCAGCAACTGGTCTCCTCGCCGGGGCGTCTTCGGGACCAGAGGGGGAGACTGTAACGCGACGAAAATATCAACGCGTCATCACTGCTACCGCGCCGTTCGGCCGAGCCTACGAGTCATCACCTCCGCCCCGCGCAACGCGTCCCCGCCGTGGCCAGAACCGCCTATAAAGCTCCTCTCAGAAGCCAGCAGCAGCAGTTCGAGTTCGGCACGCTTCGAGTGTACTCTCAGTATCGACTTAGGTCGGTCAAGATTACCTCGCCTCTTGCTGGACTTGGGCTAGCGGCGTATATTGGTTGTTTGGCTGTGTTGGTATCGTTAGCGGTCCGCACACCATTCAAGTAATATACAACGCGCGTAGGGACTCATTAGATAATTTCAACATTCCCCTGTTAGTTAGTATTAAATCTTGTAGATAACTTTATTGTAAATACTGTATTAGTCTTATTATCCAACTATTCTTCTTGTAATTGTAATTCTACCTACGATAGTTTAAATAAATAATTGTTGTTACATCAACTGTGGGTTTACTTTATCTCTACACATACCCCCCTTACAATTGTCATTTTTTTGCCGTTTTTTTGTGATAATGGTACGGAACCCTTCGTGCGCGAGCCCGGCTCGCACTTGTTCCAATAGGGAACTATCCGCAAAGCTGAGCTCAGATGGCGCCACTGAAAACAAAGGATAACCACAGAACATATATACCCTCAGCCGGGAGGTTAACAAACTATACCAAAGAGTATGTAACACTACGTTTTTTTTTTATACTGTTGAAAGTCGAGCGGCAATATTTCGCAGTTTAAGCATACAAAATATAAAACTAATAGCATGTGCTAATAGTGAAAGAAAAATGGAGCTAACTAATAATTGAGGAAATCAGACCATACTGTACCTAAAAACCCGGTTTCAAGAGCGCGGTGCATCAGTAAAAGGAAAAAGAAAACGGATTTAGTTGAAAGGTACGACTATGAATGCGAACATTGGAAATCTTGTGTAACTTGCAGATATTATATCAATTTAATATGTAATGAGATCAATGTACTTCCAATTAATATTCAAAACAATACTTCCAGGTTGATTTTATATGACTTACATAATTAATTGCAGTGGAACCGTTTTGCACACGGTTACATTTTGATGGTGGACAGCAGTCCAATGCACTATTAATTGCCAAAAGCCTTACCAAAGACCTAAACGCTGACTTCCTTACCACCCTTAATCATTTTCATCATCGAATAAATATATATATTCTTTTAAGAAGGTGATTTGTAAAAGCAGATATTAAATATCTTTGTTTTGATAGTTCTTACTCTAAAATTAGAAAACTTGTCATTGAATCATAAATAAGTTTATTGGCACTTGATATTATTACATTTCATTTACATCTACTGTCTTCATTCTTTCAGGTTTGATCTAAACATAGAAAAAGGACTGAAAATGTATCTGCGTATCTGCTGCACGTTAGAATGGCATTTGCAGCTAATGCTTGTTATTATGTTTTATTGCACCACCCGGTCTAAGGCCTCCATGAAAATATCAGTACCTATTTTTACAACAACAAAATAGATATTATTATTTTTATGTGTCACCTGGATGAAAACTGAAATTAACATCTGGAATACACACAAAATTTGTTTTGAGTGGTGTTATTTTCCATTGTCAATATTGTCATAACATAGGATTACACCTATTTTCAAGAAGGGTCAAGGGCTAGATAGTTGTGTATAAAATAAGTACCTACATTTACCTAAATTTCAGTGCTGTGCTATTAAAATGTACCTACTGTCTGTTACTTAATTATAACAAGAAATAAATGAAAATTCTTTGTACTTGTATGTTATTTATTTTTCTTAGGATTGATTACTAATACAATTCATATACAATGTTGTCTGCCAATATAATCGGAGAAATCCTGGTCAACCTGAGTAATGTGTCAAAACCGTTAAAAATAGACAAACTGTTAAAGTAAGTAACCGGTGAAACTTATTATTTCTGAGAGTAGGCACTGAATCTATATTATTGTGCAAGTATCAAATTAAGTTAAAAATAAATATATTTCTTTATTTACAATATTTCACATCAATTAACAAGAGCTTTAGAAGGGTTATTGTCATGAAACTTAGGTCCAGAGTTGATTCTAAATCTAGGCTATCTGGGTATATCCATGATATCAAAGTTACATTCTTAAGGGCCAAGTTATTCTACTTACAAAAGGTGTTTTCTTATTGTTTTACCACAAATGAAATTTAGCTTTTTGAAACACTATTTTTAGGACATTATTGTGAAACTTATTCCAACAGCACCGGAAATTTAAAGTGCTGATTGTTTCTCCTCAATTTGTTCAAAGTTTCCTTCTCTGTTTATCTTTCATCGACTCTTTTTTCTCCAAACAATGGTAGGTAACCCCCTTATTTAATATTTTTCTATTTAGTTTCAGTCCTGTAAGTATAAATTAGGTTTTATTAACACCATATGGTTAAACATGAGTATTTATGTAGACATTAAAACCATTTTGTAGTTGTGTTTAATTAGTACACAATGTTATGTACCTTCTTTTTAATGTCTATATAGCATTAAACATAATAATTACTGTTATTATTTGAATAAAGGTTGCCTTAGGATAATACACTGACCTGTAAAATACCTTCTTTATTAAATATTCCGCTTTAGAACGGTCAGGACACAGCCTTGACTTTTTTGTAAAATTCCTACGACGAATAGTAATTTCCCATTGCTTGCGAATATTGGCGTTTTCTGGGATCATATGGCCGGTTTTATTTCTGCATCCATAAACACAACACTGATGCATTCTTGACCAACAGCTAGCAATATTATTATTTAGTTTTTGAACACAAGTTATACTTAAAACAGTAAAAATAGTTCGGTAACCACTAACACAAACTGTAGTAGACGCCATGTTGTTATGTTTTTGTTTCCTTTTATTCTTCAAGCGCCATCTGGCGGGAGCAATTGGCAGTAATGTTCCCTATTGCTATCGCCACGCGGTCTCTGCGACCGTCAAAAACCACATAAATAAAAGCTTTCGTATACAGTCTATGTTTTTGTCTCTGACACAAATTTGACACATGCAAATGTCAAATTACTTCTTTTAGGGCTTATTAGGCTTTCTGAGGTATCTTATTATTACTCCTTTTAGATCTATAACAGTATTTGAGACTACAAGAATTATATATAGAATAGGTTAGAAATACATTTATCCGACACGTACAAAATACAACAGTAACAACGACAACAACAACGACAATATCGCTTATCAAACCCATACATTATGCCTAGAATTAATGTCACCTGTTTACCACCACGGCCTTAGGCAACTACTATAAACTATAAACAACTACTAGAAAACCCTGTAATATTTTTAGCTCAACCCTAGATTTGTTTTTATTTTTTTCGAGTAAGCTAACTACCTGACTGTTGAATACAGGCCTGCGGATCACAGCCAAGAGACAACGCTGGGGCCCATAGCAACGCTGCGACTCTTGGATCCTATCAGGTATATACCCTTGACACTGCGATTGTGCAGCAGCGGTAGCTAGGGGTCTGTTCTTTATGGTAGATACTGGTTTCTGACAGGTGGGAAGTGGGATAAGTACACGACGGCACAATTCACAAATAATACTCACGTTTGATTGCCGCGGTGATCTTCTGTGCTCGCTCAATCCCGTGCCTGGCCGAGGGTTTTGGGCATAAGATATATATATATAATAAAGGAATAAGGGACGTGGCCTGAGGCGAGGTTCCCTGCAGACACCTAGACACGCTCCCGCCAAAATTCCCTCGTTGTGCTGAAATATACACCAACACGGCTGCACGGGCGAAGCACTATACAAATCGCGAATGGCGAGCGTAATTCAGACTTACGATGGGTGGATTATCTAGCGATAACAAAGAATCCAAGCAAGACCACACCGTATCACGTTTAGCCATCCAGGTTACATTTCAAAGAGTAATATACATTTTTACGACTCTTTTAATCAAGTGTCAACTGTCAACTCAAGCAAAAGCTGGGGCGTCTTCGGGACCAGAGGGGGAGACTGTAACGCGACGAAAATATCAACGCGTCATCACTGCTACCGCGCCGTTCGGCCGAGCCTACGAGTCATCACCTCCGCCCCGCGCAACGCGTCCCCGCCGTGGCCAGAACCGCCTATAAAGCTCCTCTCAGAAGCCAGCAGCAGCAGTTCGAGTTCGGCACGCTTCGAGTGTACTCTCAGTATCGACTTAGGTCGGTCAAGATTACCTCGCCTCTTGCTGGACTTGGGCTAGCGGCGTATATTGGTTGTTTGGCTGTGTTGGTATCGTTAGCGGTCCGCACACCATTCAAGTAATATACAACGCGCGTAGGGACTCATTAGATAATTTCAACATTCCCCTGTTAGTTAGTATTAAATCTTGTAGATAACTTTATTGTAAATACTGTATTAGTCTTATTATCCAACTATTCTTCTTGTAATTGTAATTCTACCTACGATAGTTTAAATAAATAATTGTTGTTACATCAACTGTGGGTTTACTTTATCTCTACACATACCCCCCTTACAATTGTCATTTTTTTGCCGTTTTTTTGTGATAATGGTACGGAACCCTTCGTGCGCGAGCCCGGCTCGCACTTGTTCCAATAGGGAACTATCCGCAAAGCTGAGCTCAGATGGCGCCACTGAAAACAAAGGATAACCACAGAACATATATACCCTCAGCCGGGAGGTTAACAAACTATACCAAAGAGTATGTAACACTACGTTTTTTTTTTATACTGTTGAAAGTCGAGCGGCAATATTTCGCAGTTTAAGCATACAAAATATAAAACTAATAGCATGTGCTAATAGTGAAAGAAAAATGGAGCTAACTAATAATTGAGGAAATCAGACCATACTGTACCTAAAAACCCGGTTTCAAGAGCGCGGTGCATCAGTAAAAGGAAAAAGAAAACGGATTTAGTTGAAAGGTACGACTATGAATGCGAACATTGGAAATCTTGTGTAACTTGCAGATATTATATCAATTTAATATGTAATGAGATCAATGTACTTCCAATTAATATTCAAAACAATACTTCCAGGTTGATTTTATATGACTTACATAATTAATTGCAGTGGAACCGTTTTGCACACGGTTACATTTTGATGGTGGACAGCAGTCCAATGCACTATTAATTGCCAAAAGCCTTACCAAAGACCTAAACGCTGACTTCCTTACCACCCTTAATCATTTTCATCATCGAATAAATATATATATTCTTTTAAGAAGGTGATTTGTAAAAGCAGATATTAAATATCTTTGTTTTGATAGTTCTTACTCTAAAATTAGAAAACTTGTCATTGAATCATAAATAAGTTTATTGGCACTTGATATTATTACATTTCATTTACATCTACTGTCTTCATTCTTTCAGGTTTGATCTAAACATAGAAAAAGGACTGAAAATGTATCTGCGTATCTGCTGCACGTTAGAATGGCATTTGCAGCTAATGCTTGTTATTATGTTTTATTGCACCACCCGGTCTAAGGCCTCCATGAAAATATCAGTACCTATTTTTACAACAACAAAATAGATATTATTATTTTTATGTGTCACCTGGATGAAAACTGAAATTAACATCTGGAATACACACAAAATTTGTTTTGAGTGGTGTTATTTTCCATTGTCAATATTGTCATAACATAGGATTACACCTATTTTCAAGAAGGGTCAAGGGCTAGATAGTTGTGTATAAAATAAGTACCTACATTTACCTAAATTTCAGTGCTGTGCTATTAAAATGTACCTACTGTCTGTTACTTAATTATAACAAGAAATAAATGAAAATTCTTTGTACTTGTATGTTATTTATTTTTCTTAGGATTGATTACTAATACAATTCATATACAATGTTGTCTGCCAATATAATCGGAGAAATCCTGGTCAACCTGAGTAATGTGTCAAAACCGTTAAAAATAGACAAACTGTTAAAGTAAGTAACCGGTGAAACTTATTATTTCTGAGAGTAGGCACTGAATCTATATTATTGTGCAAGTATCAAATTAAGTTAAAAATAAATATATTTCTTTATTTACAATATTTCACATCAATTAACAAGAGCTTTAGAAGGGTTATTGTCATGAAACTTAGGTCCAGAGTTGATTCTAAATCTAGGCTATCTGGGTATATCCATGATATCAAAGTTACATTCTTAAGGGCCAAGTTATTCTACTTACAAAAGGTGTTTTCTTATTGTTTTACCACAAATGAAATTTAGCTTTTTGAAACACTATTTTTAGGACATTATTGTGAAACTTATTCCAACAGCACCGGAAATTTAAAGTGCTGATTGTTTCTCCTCAATTTGTTCAAAGTTTCCTTCTCTGTTTATCTTTCATCGACTCTTTTTTCTCCAAACAATGGTAGGTAACCCCCTTATTTAATATTTTTCTATTTAGTTTCAGTCCTGTAAGTATAAATTAGGTTTTATTAACACCATATGGTTAAACATGAGTATTTATGTAGACATTAAAACCATTTTGTAGTTGTGTTTAATTAGTACACAATGTTATGTACCTTCTTTTTAATGTCTATATAGCATTAAACATAATAATTACTGTTATTATTTGAATAAAGGTTGCCTTAGGATAATACACTGACCTGTAAAATACCTTCTTTATTAAATATTCCGCTTTAGAACGGTCAGGACACAGCCTTGACTTTTTTGTAAAATTCCTACGACGAATAGTAATTTCCCATTGCTTGCGAATATTGGCGTTTTCTGGGATCATATGGCCGGTTTTATTTCTGCATCCATAAACACAACACTGATGCATTCTTGACCAACAGCTAGCAATATTATTATTTAGTTTTTGAACACAAGTTATACTTAAAACAGTAAAAATAGTTCGGTAACCACTAACACAAACTGTAGGAGACGCCATGTTGTTATGTTTTTGTTTCCTTTTATTCTTCAAGCGCCATCTGGCGGGAGCAATTGGCAGTAATGTTCCCTATTGCTATCGCCACGCGGTCTCTGCGACCGTCAAAAACCACATAAATAAAAGCTTTCGTATACAGTCTATGTTTTTGTCTCTGACACAAATTTGACACATGCAAATGTCAAATTACTTCTTTTAGGGCTTATTAGGCTTTCTGAGGTATCTTATTATTACTCCTTTTAGATCTATAACAGTATTTGAGACTACAAGAATTATATATAGAATAGGTTAGAAATACATTTATCCGACACGTACAAAATACAACAGTAACAACGACAACAACAACGACAATATCGCTTATCAAACCCATACATTATGCCTAGAATTAATGTCACCTGTTTACCACCACGGCCTTAGGCAACTACTATAAACTATAAACAACTACTAGAAAACCCTGTAATATTTTTAGCTCAACCCTAGATTTGTTTTTATTTTTTTCGAGTAAGCTAACTACCTGACTGTTGAATACAGGCCTGCGGATCACAGCCAAGAGACAACGCTGGGGCCCATAGCAACGCTGCGACTCTTGGATCCTATCAGGTATATACCCTTGACACTGCGATTGTGCAGCAGCGGTAGCTAGGGGTCTGTTCTTTATGGTAGATACTGGTTTCTGACAGGTGGGAAGTGGGATAAGTACACGACGGCACAATTCACAAATAATACTCACGTTTGATTGCCGCGGTGATCTTCTGTGCTCGCTCAATCCCGTGCCTGGCCGAGGGTTTTGGGCATAAGATATATATATATAATAAAGGAATAAGGGACGTGGCCTGAGGCGAGGTTCCCTGCAGACACCTAGACACGCTCCCGCCAAAATTCCCTCGTTGTGCTGAAATATACACCAACACGGCTGCACGGGCGAAGCACTATACAAATCGCGAATGGCGAGCGTAATTCAGACTTACGATGGGTGGATTATCTAGCGATAACAAAGAATCCAAGCAAGACCACACCGTATCACGTTTAGCCATCCAGGTTACATTTCAAAGAGTAATATACATTTTTACGACTCTTTTAATCAAGTGTCAACTGTCAACTCAAGCAAAAGCTGTCAAATCGAATGACAGCGAGCTGACACATAGTTGCAACAAAATAACAAAAAAAAGGAACGGAACGTTTTGGTTCCAAGCACTGACAACGGTAAGGTAATACTGGAAATATCAACACCTTTAAAAACACTGCAAAATTAATCTTATTAATCTTCTACCTATAAAGTTACTCAAGAATTTGTCAAGGCCAGCAGAGATCTTATTTGAACGTTCACGAGTTGTTAGAATATTGTGGCACATAGTTGTGGTTGCAAACTATGTGTTCTGATTTACTGGGACTACGGGTTGCGGTATTTATGTCATAGGCAGTAAGCGGAAGGTCTTTGGAAGGACTAAAGCTGCCTTGTGATTATCATTGGTTAATTTTAATACCGATTTGATGCTCTAGACAAGTGTCATTTGATATCAGTGATGGTGAATGGTCAGAATGCCAAAATGTACTAGAATGATCACGTGCCATTTTGATACCGATTGACCTGACCGAGTTCCTACATTTTTATCAATTTTAGGGTTCCGTACCCAAAGGGTAAAAACGAGACCCTATTACTGAGACTCCGCGGTCCCTCTGTCTGTCTGTCTGTCTGTCACCAGGCTGTATCTCATGAACCGTGATAGCTACACAGTTGAAATTTTCACAGATGATGTATTTCTGTTGCCGCTATAACAACAAATACTAAAAACAGTATAAATTAAATATTTAAGAGGGGCTCCCATACAACAAACGTTATTTTTGTGCCATTTTTTTCGATAATGGTACGGAACCCTTTGTGCGCGAGTCCGACGCGCACTTGGCCGGTTTTTTCATTCGCTATTGCCACGCTATCGATGACAAATAATTTTATTTCTGTAAGTTGGTGTGTGCAAACACTTTTACACGTCGATCATATTTTTTTAAACTAGTTGAGGTCGGCGTTTCCTATCTGACTACTGTGAGAAGAAAGGCCGAAACAAACTCAGAGGTCACAGTCGCTTTTAAAGTCCAGACAAAATCTTGGTTAGATCATGTGAATACCATGTAGATTGGTGTCTGAAATGGTCTTTTGAGGAAAGAACCAGCAAGATTGAGTGGATCTGTCCAGGCAGTGCACGCATTTGTCAGTAACCGAGCAGCTCAACTCAGAATTTAAGGAGCTCAACGATTCGACGCACAATACCAAAGAAAAGACATATACATGGTCTCTCTTACCGTCAAAAACCACATAACAAAAATTCGTCTAAAATTTGTGTTTTGTCTCTTAGACAAAATTGACACATGCAACTACCAAATCACTTCTTTTAGGGCTTATTAGGCTTCCTGAGGTATCTTATTATAACTCCTTTTAGACCTATTACAGTATTTGAGATTCAAGTAGTTATATATAGAATAGGATAGAAATACACTTATCCGACACGTACACAAGACAACAGCAATATGGAGTAAATGTCAGTAAAGAAGTGCAAAGAAAAATTGCGCTGAACGTGTCCATACCGAAAGGGTTACCAACTCAGCATATGCTGGGCGTTAGACACCCAGCTCATGTTTTCAGTTGGCACCCCTCAGCGACACACGGATGTGGTTAACAAATATAATAGATACCTAATTTTATATGAGTGATACGATTTATGGATGTTTAAAATGCCCCAAAAGAAGTAATTTCACATTAGCATGTGTCAATTTTATTTCAAAGATAAAAAAACAAACTGTGGAGAAAATTAACCTTGACGTTCTTGACAAAGTCAGATTCTATGACCGATAACTATTGCCGAAAAATCTAAACTTAATAAGGAATTAACCATGTGACCACGTTGTGTTATTAAAAGCTACATAGGACCGATTACGAAAATCCTTTTGCTTATCGAAAGATAAACTATTGCTGAGTGTCATTGGCTAGTTCTGGAAATCGCACAGTTTTTTTATGAAATGAGGGTTTCCATTTTTGTGCTCACCAGTTGGCACCACTGGCGAGTAAGATTTAAATAATATAGCTGTTAAACGTTGCTATATCGCGCGCGGAAGGAAAATTTCAAATAAAATCGTTTCTAATGCCGTAGAAGTGCGATTAAATATAAAATCAAGTAGTTTTGTGCAACCCATTTTTACGAAAAAAAGGGAAAAAAAATCTGTTACATAAAGCTCTATTAAAGCAGTAGTTGGTTAAACCCGTACCTACCATAATCAGCCATATTTGGAAATTATAAAAAATTGTAAATAAACTCGCGAAAAAGCCAAAAATCTGTGAAATTTGATATTTAGAAGACCTCACTCTACACCAACGCCCCTAGCGACAAATTCAAACGCGGTAGCCCCCATTGCAAAGTGAGGGATGCCGCAGGAAAATCTATTGAAATCACAAAAAACTGTTGAAAAATCAATGAAATCAACCCAAGAGACAACCCAATTAGGCCAGTCCCTTAACCCACCATTCCAACTTGAAATCCATAAATAAAACAAACTCTCAGTTGTAAAACTTTCAAGTTGAACATCAGCTAGAGTCCCACTGGCACTAAATTAAGTTAGGTGTAGTGAAATTTATAGTTCAGGAGCTAAGCTAACAAGTAAAGTGATGGTGCGTGCAGCTCTTAAAACTTCCTCCTCGGTTGCGGTAACAAGATTATCTACTGGCTCTCTGGCTATGTTAGTTCGGATTCTGGAGTTCTGAGGTCATGGGTGGAATTTTTATGGAGTTTCTGAGATTGTACTTTTGGTTGTTGGAGGTTTCGTGTTGCAATTTATTGATTCTAGGAGTGATTGGTAAAGTTGCTATTACGTGTAAGTGTGTGTTATGCACAGGGCAGGGTCACAGTGTCGATTCTTTGATCATTTCAGTGAATCGGTTGAAGTGATGATGATGATGTATAATATTATACATATTACTAAAAGTTAGGAGGAATTTTACCCTTCTAACCGTTTCCAAGAAGTATATATTGACTCAGTGATACGAAGTAAGAAAAAGATTGCTTGTAATTTCAAGGAACAAACAGGGAAGTTATTTATGTAAGAATTATACATCATTTTAAGGTTGAGTATCACTTGAATGACAAGGTCTATGTGACCGTTACATACTTTCAACTATATCGAACATCTTCTTGATAAGAGGACACTCTTGACACAAATACTCAGACACAAATACATTACATAGAAATAATTTACATATGACAGTTGATTCCGAAATCCTTCCAAATCTAGGTGACAGATTGGCTTTACAAATTCAAATACGTTAAGACTTTGATTCAACAAGCTCCATCTAGGATTCTGTGTCGGCGCCACTATCAGTTTGTCTGTTGTGTGGTGAAATAATATATAAACTTGTTTCACTTTGTTTTTTGTTTTTATTTATCCCCACAGTTTTGCTCCGGTAGCCGTTCCCACAGGAACCTTGCAGTTTTTTTAAATCAAATCAAATGAAAATATTTTATTTTGTAATTTTGAATTGTAAAACAAAAGGTGAATCTAGTTGTACTTTCGCAGGCGCTAGTAGGTCTCTATGGAGAAGAATGTGCAAGAAACTCCACGGACACTCTTTTCCATCAGTTTTAATTAAGAATATTTTTTACATCATAATAAAACACATTACATAATTATCTGTGAGAACGATGTACAAAGAATTGCACGTAAAAGCGTCTAGAGTAAAACCAACAATTCAAAAATACAATAAGCAATTAAAAACAGCCCGAGACAGCTAAGTTATGGCGAACCCCAACTGATGGCACCCGTTCACGAACAAGACGCATAGATTGGCACCACTCAGCTCAACCATCATGAAGGGAACCGAATGATCTAACAGATGTTCCACCATCAGAGAGATATTAGAGAGAGTATGGCACACTCTCAACTGCCAGGGCAAATACAATTTTTTTTTTTTTTTGGGGGCCGAGTCACCCACGTCCGTAGGAGTGTACCCTTTGATTCCCTACACGTGGTCCCCGGGTGGTGCAAATCAGGTGACACTTACTGGTGGTAGGCTTCGGCCGAAGGCTTGTGACCACCCACCGGGCAAAGACGTACCGCCAAGCGGCCTAGCCGTGTTCCGGTACGATGCTCGGTGTAGCCACTAGAGGAGTTGGGTCGAGATAGCTGTTCCACTGCAGGCTGACTAGTTCCGACGCGCGCTGTTTGGGACGTATCGCGAGTCTGGTCGCGGAGGGTAGCGGGATCCGAGGCACGGTGCACCGCTGGCCGACCGCAGGTAGTTGGGGGCCCAAGTAGTGTGCCAGCCACACATGAAAGGCTGCCCCGCCAACTGTCGAAAAATCCCGGAATGCACCATCGTGCTGGTTGGCGACCAGATGGGGAGGGCCCGATGGACATTCCGGGGGGGCTCGGGCGTCCCCGCAGTCTCCAGACTAGTGCCCCAATGATGGCGTCCTTTCAGTGCGTGTCTGTAGGTTAGCAGCGTGGAACCTCGTCTCACTTCCATCTCCTCTCCTCCCTTCACTCACACACAATCATGGCAAGGAAACAAAATACTGGAGTTCAACAGCGGCTGCACCCCCACACACACCCCACAAAGTGCACCTCACCAACATTAGAGGTCTGCACTCAAATCTCTCTGCAGTCCACTACCACCTGGAGGCTGAGAAACCAGCGCTGTTTTTCCTTACGGAGACGCAGATAGCGAGTCCGCCAGACGTGTCGTACTTGTCTTACCCAGGGTTTACCCTGGAGCACAATTTTAAACCACGCGCGGGTGTGTGTATGTACGCCCGCGACGACACTTGCTATCGGCGTCTCCGTAACCTTGAGGACTCCAGATTCTCAACGCTTTGGGCTCTGGTGGACACAGGTCTGGATAAAGTTATCTACGCCTGTGTCTACCGGTCGCACAGCGGAGATCAGGAGACAACCAGGCTCACAGAGTACCTCAGTGAGGCGGCTGATGCGGCACAGCAGCGGTACCCTTCCGCCCAGTTAGTGTTACTGGGGGATTTTAATGCCCACCACCAGGAGTGTCTCTTCCCATACCAGTGCACTGACCATGCTGGACGGGAGATGCGTAAGCTTTCGCTTGCACTAAACCTTACCCAGCTGGTCCAGGGGGCAACAAGGGTGCCGGATGTTGATTCGCACACGGCCAATTGCTTGGACCTTCTGCTGACAACAGATCCAGACCGATACTCTGTGTCGATAACTTCACCGTTGGGTAGTTCCGACCACTGTCTGGTGAAGTCTGTGTCCGTCTACTCCCCGCCCGATCCCAGCCCAAGAGGCACCTGGCGGGTTTGGCGGTACAGGTCAGCAGATTGGGATGGCATGCGATCTTTCTTTGCATGCTATCCTTGGCAGCCTACTTGCTTTTCTTCGGCTGATCCTTCGTCGTGCGCGGACGCCGTGACGGATGTGTTGCGTCAGGGAATGGAGTACTACATTCCGTTCTCTGATGTGACAATGTCCAGCGTTGACCGGCCATGGTTTGGGGCCGAATGTTATCGCGCCGACGCGCTTAAGCATGAGGCGTACCTGGCATGGGTCGACGCTCGATCGCGCAAAGCGGGTGACGTGGGTCAGAAGAAGAAGGCCTTCAACAGGGCTGCCAAGTCCTGCAAGTCGGTGTTGCGAAGGGCTCGTTTCGACCACATTGGCCGAAAAGGGACCAAACTTGCTTCTTACCCAGCAGGTAGTAAAGCGTTTTGGTCCCTGGCTAAGTCGGTCGAGTCGAACTTCTGCCGTCCCTCACTACCACCACTGCTGAAACCCGACGGGTCGTTGGCCCACTCCGCTGAGGAGAAGGCAAATTTATTTGCATCTCTTTTTGCGGAATCTTCGCGTCTGAATCCTGGTGATTCGCGGCCCCCTCCTTCTCCTGTTGGATGCGAGACGTGTATGTCGGACATTCGCATCCATCAAAAGGACGTTCGTAGGGTGCTGCGTAACCTCGACGTGAACAAGGCTAGCGGCCCTGACGGAATACCAGCAATAGTTCTTAGAACCTGTGCGCCTGAACTGTCTCCGATCTTGACTCGTCTATTCCGCCTTTCATATGAGACTGGAAAAGTGCCGAATGCTTGGAAGCAAGCCAACGTACAGCCTGTGCCCAAGAAGGGCAGTCGAGCTGACCCGGCCAACTACAGACCCATCTCTGTAACAAAAAGCTCCTGGCATACCTAGAATCTAATGATATCCTTAGTGACCGTCAATATGGCTTCCGCTGAAATCGGTCTACTGGGGATCTTCTAGCGTATGCCATTCACATATGGAGTGAGGCCATCGAGAGACATGGGGAAGCGCTTGCCGTCTCCCTCGACATCTCGAAGGCTTTCGATAGGGTCTGGCACGAAAGCCTCATTGGTAAGCTTCCTTCATTCGGTTTGCCCGGTGGTCTGTGTGATTGGATTGCAGACTTCCTGAGAGATCGGTCCATTCGAGTGGTTATCGATGGCTGCTCTTCGGACCAATTGGATATTAATGCCGGGGTCCCTCAGGGGTCAGTACTCTCAGCAACATTGTTCTTGTTGCACATTAATGATCTGCTAAAACCCGGCACCTTTGGGTATGCTGACGACAGCACTGTTGCTGAGAGATACTTGTCCAACGCACGGGCTACCGGGCCGCAGATCCGGTCTCTCCGTGAGGCCATGGTGGAGCGTTTGAACCTGTCCTTGCAGGCAGTCTCCGAATGGGGCGATGCCAATCTGGTCAGGTTTAATGCTGCTCAAACCCAGGCGTGTCTTTTTTCCGCTACAAGGAGCCAATTCTACCTGGCTCCTTGTTTCCGTGGTGTAACCGTGCCGATAACGGACCATCTTGAGCTTCTTGGTGTTTCGTTGACATCGACTCTCAATTTTGGCCCATACATTGAGGGAAAGCCTCAGCTGGCGGCCAAAAAGTTGGGGATCCTTTCGAAGGTGAGACGGTATTTCACGCCGGAACAGCTGCTCAACTTGTATCAAGCGCAAGTTCGATCATGCATGGAGTACTGTTCTCATCTCTGGGACGGATCTGCCAAATACCAGCTTGATGCACTTGAATCGATCGAAAAGCGGGCCAAGAGACTCATCGGCAATGAGGCACTGGTCAAGTCAAAGCTCCAAAGCCTTGAACATCGTCGGACTACCAGACGTACGGCGATGCGTCATCGGTACATGGTGGATATCCCACCCATACGCACAAAACGTTTTGGGGACACTTTCATTATGCGTACAGCTAAGGAGTGGAATTCCCTGCCGGAGTCTGTGTTTCCCGATAGCTACAATCTTGGGGTCTTTAAGTCAAGAGTGAATAGGTTTTTTCTAGGCAAGCGTGCTTCACCGTCGACCACATCATCGCTTACCATCAGGTGAGATAGTGGTCAAGCGCAAGCAATTGACGATAAAAAAAAAAAAAATAATAATAATAATACAAGACAACGAACGAAATTCAGGTACAGTTAATTGTAGATTTACAGTTGGTACATAGTACTCACACCTGTGATTAAAAGTATAGATATGGCGTATAGCTTTCTACCTATAAAATAATTTTCTTAACTTTACCTGCTTGTAGAGCCTAAATTTTTCAAAGAAAAAGAGGTGTCTTATGGAGCCGGTTGTAACGGAGTTCGATTCATTAAATTTACAGTCTTTCAGTTTCGTTAAATATGACGAAACTGAAATAACAAAAAAAAACAGTGATGCTCAGTGTAAACGTAGATAAGAGCGGCTGCTAGCGTAGGTACTGTATGTGTCTAGTCAGCGCGCGTTCGTACGTCTTCGGTTTTCTTCGTACGCCTCCGGCGGGCTTATTACGTAAGGAACAGCAAGTAGCGATAATTGTACAATTATTGCGCGATCAATTTAGTGACCTGGCTACTGAGGCCTTTAAGTCAAGTCTTTTTTTTTTGACAGTCACTTTTAACAGAAGCTATTTCATCTGTCCGATGATTTATAAAATGTATCGTTTGATGAATTAACCAGCTTATGAAAGAGCAACACTTCGTGAAGGCTGTTTTTTTACAATAGTCAATTTGATTACTATTTAGCTCCAATATTCCGATAAATTAATATTCGCAGATGTAAAGAATTTGTGTAAAGTAAATATGGCAGTGAAAATTTGATATTTGCATTTTATTTACATGTATGTCAATGTGTAAAATTAATTAAAATTTCTTTGAATTGTCGATTGTTTTAAAAATTGAATCGATGACGCATTAGAACATCACTTTGTAGACTACATTATCTCGTATTTGAGCAATGAAACGTAAAAAAGATTTTTCAAATTTAATTTAGACATTGGCAGAATAGTCGAAATCGGTGTTTGCCATGTAAAAAAAATATATAATAGAAGATACTTATTGCGGACTTGTCACATTCTCATGTGTTTGTAAGTGTTTAGTAGTAAACATATAAGCTTTACTGTGGTAGCCAACACAGGATTTTTTTATACTGTATATAAAAAAATCGTCCACTTTACCGTGATCACTTCTGTTTCAATGATTCAACAAATAGTCCAGTTGCGTAGACATTAGAGACTCAAAACAACACCAATTTGTCATTTACATTTACAATATTCACTAGGAATTTGTTATTTTAATATTTATTCTTATATTATTATTCTACTTTGCGGAAAATTAAAGAAGCCACAAAATAACATACGAAAAAAGCCGCCAAAAACTCAAAAACTTCTGTAACTACTCAGCCATCAGCGAGCGATTGGCAATCGACCAACAACAAGGGAAAAAAAGTAATCGCAATTTGACAGCCACATTTGCTCGCCGATCGCTGTCGCTCTGCTGTCAAAAACCATACGTAATACGAAATTATCGCGATCACCTTGCGATAAATGCACATTTCAGTTAATAGATTTTAATTGTTAGCAGTGCTGTCGTAAAACTATTATGTTGTGGCTATAGCTCATATATAATGCGGATTCGCGATTGAAGAGCAATTATTTCGCAAAAATATGCCTTCCTAAACCTTGACGTAAAGCGATATTCGCGCGATGATTGTACAATCTCTGCGCAAATATTGTTAATTGCTGTTTCATACGTAATAAGCCTGCGGCTCTCTCCTCGGCGTCTCACTTTTGTGCTGGTCTTTGCTTGTACTATCCTGTATGCAGCACAATTTATTTATATTGATAAAAACGGGTATTTAAACGTTTAGATTATAAATATTTTTGCATATTCTCAAAATTTACGGAAAGGTGAATCGATTGAAAAGTTTAGGTTTCGTAGGTGATCGGGAAGTGCCTCAAATATAATTTGCAAAAAGGTGTCGGTTTTTGGTATCGTTTTTATTAACCCCCGCCGGAAAAAGAGGGGTGTTATAAGTTTCACGTGTGTTGCTGTGTATCTGTGTATCTGTGTGTCTGTCTGTGGCATCATAGCGCCTAAACGGATGAACCGATTTCGATTTAGTTTTTTTTTGTTTGAAAGGTAATTTTGTCGAGAGTGTTCTTAGCTATGTTTGAATAAAATCGGTTCAGCCGTTCAAAAGTTATGGGCATTTTACTGTTTGAATCGGGGTGTTTTCGCAAGATAAATGTGTCGGGAGTTTTTTAAATTGTGAAATTTTACTTGTCATTGTTACACTTTTTTCGATCAAGCCCCTCAGCCTGCAAAAAAATCTGAATTAAAACGTGCGATATGGAACTCCGTTCCAATAAATAGTTTTACCTTGTTATAATATTAGGTAAGTTTTTTTTGTGAACTGACACTGCTCCTGATATAAAGTTCTCAGTTTTCAGAGACAATATAATATGTTGAAGTCACAATCAGCAAGGTTTCATTTCTATACACTCGTACTTAATTGCTTTTAATTTAAACGGACACTGTAAAACGCAACACACATTTTACATCCTAGAAGCAAAAGCAGTGTCGCATTTTACATCGTAAAAGAAAAAGCAGTGTTAATTTTTTTTATTAACATTATTACCAGCTAATTGTTACTTACGTCCCACTGCAAGGCAAAGACATTCTCATACGGAGAAGGCACGAAAGTTCCCCACGACTGTTCGTATAAATTAGATAGGTTACCTACCTAGATTACTCTTAAAGATTATTCTACTCCATTTTCTTCTTGAATCGGTCCCTCATACTTTGGTCAATCACTGGACCTCTTTAAGCGGACAATCTGCCTCTATCGATTCCGGTCCAAAGTTGCCATCACCACCTGCTAAAAGCTGTACCATCATGTTGGCAACCTGCCTTGTGCTTTTTAGTCTTCGGTATTGCCAACAGTGACCATTTTTTCTAGGCTTCTATCTCGCCTTCGCATTATGTGTCTAAAAAATTCATTCATTCTTTCTTCTATTTAACTGGACATTAAAAATTCTCACACAGAGAATTCTTTATTAAAATGACAATCAAATCCTGCCACGAAAACCACTGCACCACAGGTCATTCCCCTCAAAAATGCGAGAGAATTTCAGTAATCAGAAGCCGACACCGACAATGGTTTATTAAAAAAGCTGGCACAAAGCGGGTTGCACACGCCTACCGAGGGTTCCGTTCCATGCACCTTGATATGAATAAAGCTGTTCCACGTTTTTTTTTATTTTTGTGAACCATTGTTTTAGTTTCTTTAATATTTAAATAAACGTTTATCATCTAGATTTACGATTATTACAGTTTTTTTTAAATTCTTTATCTTTGTTCTACCAGGTTTAACAGAAGCAATGTTATTTCTGAAATGGGTTCACTATAGTCATTATTATGAAAAAAATTAACTATAGAATAACCTCAAAATCGTGGAAAAAAATCAGCTGTCCCGTACAATAATTGTAAATGCATAACTCGACAAAATGTACCGAACTGCTGATATTTTGGGTTGTGGGGGGGGATTCCATCTGCACATGCAATATTATTTTTGAGTAGTATTTTTGTCCCCAGAAGTAAAATAAATAAAGTTATTTCTTGGGAAAGTACGGTCAACCAAAAATATATAAACTATTATAAAACGATAAAAAAAAAAAAAAAAAAAAAAATGGCAGTAAAAGTAAACAAAAAAATACTGTTTATTTATTTTATAGTTACAACTATCCTTTTATAAGTGCAACTAAACAATATTACCCTTTATTTTGTACCGATACTGATATTTATGCAATTTTTGATTAATATATTATATCAGTTTTTTTGTTAACTATATTTTAACTTCTTTTATCTTGTGGTCCCAAAATACTACTCAAAAGTAATATTTTATTTATATTTGGCATCTGGAACCGAGGTACCGGTCCAAAAAGCCCCACGGCCCGATTTTTTTCGGGACTCGGGTTTTTTTTTATAGTAAAAGATGTTTCTACCGACGAGTTTAATCTATTTCAGAAATTTCATGGTCTCAGTTACAATCTGTATAAGATGGAAAAGGATTGTTTAAATACAATTAAATTCAATAGCATTAGTAGTTTCTTAAATAAGGAATTGTGGCACAATCCGACAGACCTTTCAACCATTTCGGTACGGAACCCTAAAAAAGGTGAAAGCCTTTGGTCCTTCTCACGTATAATTAAAATGGCCGCTATTAAGGGAACTTGCTTTCACTCTATTTGATAGTGGAGGTCGGTTAAGGGCCCTTTCGGGAGCGTGAGAGTGTTTTATTTAATTTGAAAGCTGTAGTATACTTATTTGGCTGTTGGGTTTATTGGTTAAGAATTTATATTAAATATAGATTCAAACAGATAAAAAAAAAATGTAAATTTTCCCCTTTAACTTGAGGTGCATCCGTGGTAATAATGTAAATAATGTTCTAATCGTTTGTTTTTTTTTTGTTACAGGTAAGCATCTTAGTCATCACTTTCGAGACGTATTACTGTAAGCTATCTGTAGTATACCCTTGTTTGTAAAACTACCCTACCACTTTTCCACAGTAGGACAAAGCCTTCTTGCCATACAGAGAAGAAACGAAAATTAATCACCACGCCTGTTCATGACGGGTTGGATTTCAAACTTATATAATTAACTGTTGACCGTTGTTACGTAAGAATAAATAATAAACAACAACACAACAAACAACAACGAAACAACAACAACAAAACACAACATACAATTATTAACAATACAGTATTATTCCTTATCCAATTAACTACATTGGATACGTTGTGCATTTCATGTCGATCAAACTTGCCCTTTACAGCATATCATTGAAATAAATATTTCAGAACAGAGCGGCTGGCGGGCCGAACGTCCGCCGCGCAGGCTCCTTCATGTTAGGTTACTTTAGACCCTGCAGACAGAAAAAGGAGCCCCGGGCTCCTTTTTCTCACAAACTTTTATTTTCAAATCGCTATTTTAAACATTTGTATTCGCCGACTGTTTGTCGCCCACTTATTATTTCAGTAAGCCATATTCAGTATTTTCACCTTTAATTTAAATTTATTTTCGCTCGTTTAAATACTATTCCCTTTGAAATGGACTCCTTTCAACACTAAGACAGTTAAATTAAATTATCGTCTTCAGTAATCGTTTTAACATGATATTTAAAAAAAACCGGCCAAGTGCGAGTCGGACTCGCGCACGAAGGGTTCCGTACCATCATCGCAAAACACGCCAAAAAAATCACGTTTGTTGTATTTGAGCCCCCTTTAGATATTCATTTTATTCTGTTTTTAGTATTTGTTGTTATAGCGGCAACAGAAATACATCATCTGTGAAATTTTCAACTGTCTAGCTATCACGGTTCATGAGATACAGCCTGGTGACAGACAGACAGACAGACAGACGGACCGCGGAGTCTTAGTAATAGGGTCCCGTTTTTACCCTTTGGGTACGGAACCCTAAAAAGCATGTACTTTATTTGAAACAATTCATAGTTACTGGATTTCTACACTTGCTTTTAATGGTAACAACGCATTCTATATAAATCCAATTCATACCCACCTACTTTGAAATGAACCTCTTTCAACACTAAGACAGTAACTGAACACAATACGCGCTCACAACATGCTCACTAGACACCACTCATTTATCTTAGTGTTCGCTTTTTTCGCTCGTACCGCTCAAAAAACAACTACCCATTTACTTAGGTAGAAAAGAAATTGCTATTTTTATGAAAATAGAGACGAGCCAAGATTTTTCCGTGTTGGACTATGTTAATATTGTTTTAAGAGCTAAAATAAATACGAATAAAAACAAATGCTAATGCATGTCCATCAACTATCAAATTTATCGTGTATAATATTTTGAATTCAGAACTAAGTACTTTATTGTTGTTTTGTTTTGATTTCCGTGTGAACTATAAAGAGCTGTTAAACTATTTTCCTTTTTAACCATAGCAGCTATCCTCCCATATAAGAAAAACCATTAAATTAAAAGAGTATTAACAACTCTATATACAGTACTTCCAAGTAGCAACTAGTAGAAATCCGACGACTGACGAAACACGAAGTTTGCCGAAGGACAATAAGAAAGAGTTTTTCTCGAAATGAGTTGTATACCTACTCGTAAGAATAGTTCAGGTCATGGTAGAAATAAATATGCAGTCAATTAATCTGCCTAGCCTTTTCCCAACTATATTGGGGTCGGCTTCCAGTCTTACCGGATTCAGATGAGTACCAGTGTTTTACATGGAGCTACTGCCTATCTGACCTCCACAACCCAGTAACTGGGTAACATGGTACCCCTTGGCAAGACTGGTGTCAGATCTCAAGCTTCTGACTACCCGTAACGACTGTCAAAGATCTTCAAATGACAGCCGGGACCAACGGCTGAACGTGCTTTCCGAGGCACGGAGGAAACTCGGTATGTTGAAATGGTCACCCATCCACGGACCGACCTCGTCAAGCGATCGACCAGTGCGGCTGTTATTATTTAGCCACGAGCTCCTCCGATTCATGCAGTGCAAGGTAGAAATAGCAACTGTTATCCTTTAAAATATCCATGGTGAAGGTTACGGGGATCCACTGGATGCAAGACGCATGGGACCGGTCAATGTGGCGACGCTTGGGGGAGGCCTATGTCTAGTAGTGGACGTCTTTCGGCTGATATGATGATGATGATTATGATGATCCCTTTAAATCGAGTTTATTAATACATTACTTATTTATTTATTGTTCATATATAAATATGCTATTTGACAATAATATTTCTTAAAGATACACAAAATTTCTTATACCTACTTATCTCACCAAACTTCTTAAATACTGACAAGATAGTCTTCAATTCATCCGCGAACACATCACAGTAAGGATTCCCGTCTGTTAGTTCCTATAAGGCATTCTAGAGAATAAACGCGCTGGCCGACGCCAATCGATTTGTCTTAACCTTGCAAGTGTCACTGGCTACATTTAAATTGAAACATAGAAAGTAGCGGATTTTGGGCGCCATATTGTGGGGGCCCATATTTTGTGGTATGAAATAAAGGGTTTTAAGAGGTTATTTCAAAAATATACAACACTTATGTGTTTAAATGTAATTCGAAGAAAAAATGTTAACCAAAAGATTATAAATAATAAAGTTCATTCAAAAAAAAATCCATCTGGTTTTGGTCAGCCAGCTCGCGATATGTATCCTCCGACTGCACAACATGATTTTCTTCTTGTTTACGTCTTTTTAGTTCGCTTCTTAAGCAGTCGGGTTTATTGATTTTTTAAATTAACTTTTATTATTGTTGTACTTGTCTTTGTTAATATTTTTAGGCATGCTCATAATAATATTACCAGGCTGTTACTATCCCCCTTTAGGGTAGAGATTTTTCTAATACAGAGAAGGCACGAAGTATTAATCACCATGCTTGCTCAAGGTGAGTTTGTGAATTCAGAAGGTCATCATCATCATCTTCCTGCCCTTATCCCATGTTACTTGGGGTCAGCACAACACGTTTTCTTCTTCTGAAGGTATCCTCACGATGTTTTTCCTTTAACATTATCAGTGATTTCCAAGATAAACTTGGAAATGCTTCCGTTGCCAGGTTAAAAAGTAAATACTCACATAAATCGTAATAAAACTGAAAACGAATGGATATAATATTTAAACATAGATACGTACTTAAGCTCACATCTTTTTCCTATGGGGAAACTACCCTTACATACTCCTTGCTTTATTTACGTTCATACATCTAGTCATACACGCATGCCTATTTTAAGTACTGCGAACCTGGTCTTTGATCTTATAGGGCGTCCCCTCCCGGCGAGTTCACTCACATCTACCTTGTAAATACCTTTTGTTAGTCGCCTTTCATTCATCCTCTAAACACGACCAAAACATCTGAGCAAAAGCTTAATTTAATTTAGAACATCCTTTTGAAGTACAATGTTGCTAATAAATTACCAACCAGAAGTACGTTACGACATAAATTGACATAAAATAGTACAGCAATCAAACTAGTCTGTTTACAAATTTATCCCCAATACCAGGAACATCGATTCTCAATGGATCCTGTTCTAAAAACCCTTTGTAGACCGCCACTGGTTTGCTTACTAACGAGTAAATATACAAGACTCACAGGGCTTTTCTAAGAAGTGTCTCTACTGGCAATATTGTACTAAAATGGCTAACAGAAACCCGTCTGGTTAAGTCTATTTTAGTATTGTTTGTAATATATATTTAGTCAGTAAAGGTAGAGACAAACACCGTGAGGAAACTGCCAAGCCCTAGAACCAAAAGTTCAAAGACATGACCTTCTTACCCGTATTGGACCTGCGTGGTAAATTATAACCCGTTCCTTTTGCGGGAGTAGAGGGGATCTGGCAAGGATTTTAAGCCAGTATATTCTGGACGAAAAGTTGATATTGCAGTGTCTGAGTAAGTCATCATCTGCCTAGCCTTTTCCTAATTGTTGTTGGGGTCGGCTTCCAGTCTTACCGGATTCAGCTGAGTACCAGTGTTTTACATGGAGCGACTGCCTATCTGACCTCCACAACACAGTAGCTGGGTAACACGGTACTCCTTGGCAAGACTGGAAGTAAGTAAGTGTGGTTTGATAAATAAATGATAAATTTTGATTTCGATTTTTGAAAAATTGGATTTCAAAAAAGGACACTTAATGTGTAGCACCGTTAGTCGGGTACGGCTTGTGTTCGGTATTGCTAACAATCGCGTCGAATATTTTTTGGCAATACCGAACAAATTAAAAGGGAATTTGTCATACTATTCATGGTACCTTACTTTTTGCCCTGCCTAACTTATTTACGCAATTAGACTGCTGCCGCGCCAGCACGGCCTACTGTGAAAGGCTGGAGTCAAATATTTTTATCACAGTTTGGGAGATAAATCCGTGATAAAATGCGTGACTCAAGGCTATCACAGAAGCCGTGCTCGCCCGGCTGGCCATTAGTTCGTATGTGTCATAGTTGCCACTACAAGCTGGCTCTAATATTTGTTATTGGGATGATGATTTGTTTGTTTGGATTAGATTTTGGATGAAAACCGTCACATTTTGTTTTCGTGCCCTACCAAATGTTAGCAGAGTTCCCCTATATACAGTGACGTCTATTTTTCAAATGTCGGGCCTATTTGTTATACGAATAAAAACAAATAGTACAGTTTTGTCTGTCTGTTTGTTCGAGCATCGCTACAAACTGAACTTTTTTATATTTTTTTCGGTACAAAGTTTAGAGAGCAATTTAAAAAGTGTCAATCATGGGATTGAGTGATAAAAATGTCTGTTTTTCGGAACAAATTGACTTTGAATAAAGTGGGGGAGTTACAGCGGTTCGGTGTTCTTTTTTTGTATTTTTATTACAAATAATATTTTTATTTTATTGTATTTTTTTAGACTAGATATCTCTGCTGTCCCACCGCTGGGCAAATGTCTTTGTCATAGTTTACCAATCTTCTATATGCGTTGTTTTTTCCAAGTAATGTTCTGTGAAAGTCACTAAGGCCTATATATTCCAAGCTAGTTACAAAGTCCTTCATTCGACACAGTTACTACGAGTGACTACGGAACACCCCTCATTTAATATCAATAAATAACAAACAATAATTTTCGATTTGATGATTCATGGTGCAGTCAAGTTGGAGAACATGACTTAGAATGGGTAAGATGTCATGGTGCAGTTAGGTTGGAGAACATGACTTAGATTCATGGTGCATTCAAGTTGGAGAACACGACTTAGAATGGGTAAGATGTCATGGTGCAGTCAATTTGGAGAACATGACTTAGAATGGGTAAGATGTCATGGTGCAGTCAAGTTGGAGAACATGACTTAGATTCATGGTGCAGTCAAGTTGGAGAACATGACTTAGAATGGGAAAGGTGTCATGGTGCAGTCAAGGGAGAACATGACTTAGATTCATGGTGCAGTCAAGTTGGAGAACATGACTTAGATTCATGGTGCAGTCAAGTTGGAGAACATGACTTAGAATGGGTAAGATGTCATGCCATTCTAGTCTAGGCTTCGACGCCCGTCTACTGGATTCTACTGAGTGACGATTGTCGTCCACCTATTCTGAGGCCTTAGTGAGAGCTGTTTAACGTGCTCGAGTTCTCTGAAGTCAATTTGTACACATGTTTTTTTTTGTGTACAAATTGTTTTTTTTTTACAAAATATGTACTGACTTCTTTTTGACAAAGAAAAACATTAAAAAGACCAAAAATAACTTTAGTTTCTGAAGTCAGTGTCTTTGGTACCTTTTATTTTTTGTCGTTTTGCGACACCGACTTCCGAAAGTTTTTATACTTTTGAGTGTTTTGCTTTGGAAGTCGGTATATTTTTGTGTTTTTTTTTTTATTTTGTGTACAAATTGACTTAAAGAGAGCTCGAGTACGTTAAAGAGCTCTCACTAAAGCCTCAAAATAGATGGGCGACAATCGTCAAAGCCTAGTCACATATGTAAATATAAAGAAATTCCAACAATATTACATACATTCGTATCGAATTGGTAACTTTCTATTTTAGAAGTTGGTAAAAACGGGTTTCCCCTTACTGTACTGTAACCAGCGAGCGCTTATCCAGTTATAATACAAGTGACGTTTACATTAACGCGATTGTGCACGAGTAAAACCACTACTGTATTTTGCATACATAGTAGTTTTGGTTTATTATTCAACCTCTTCATTTCACACATACATTCTGAAAGGCACTTAGGCGCTTTACTTTGTGTAAATTATTTCATCACCACTGCTCTCAAACGGTGAACGAAAACATCGTGAGGAAACCTGTCTTAGAACCAAAAATTCGAAGTCATGTGACATCCACCTAGCTGCACTGTGCCCGTGTGGTGGATTACGGCCCATTCCCTCTCACAAAGAGGAGGCCTGTGTCTCAGCAGTGGAAACAATAAATAGGCTGATGATATGTGTGATGTGATTCAGAAATCAATATCAATAAAATCACTTATTCAATACAAAAAACGTTTTAATTTAAATTAAACATAAAACAATGACCCCTTTGTTTTATGTCCAGTTTTACACATCAAAAGCACCTAAAAGTTGTTTCCAAATAGATTCTGGACCTTTTTAGAGCGGTCTCTAACGTGGGTTGATCCTTAAATAACTATTTCGGTCCTTTACCCAAAACATGTAAGTTATTACAAGCTTAAGGTGGTAACAGCCGCGACCGACCTTGTAGGAACAAAATGGACATGCGCTTCACATCCGCGCGACCCAAAGTTTATTTTATCTTAACTTTGCATATATTTATTTGACATTGAAATGAACGCCGTATTTTACTGAAATATAGATAAATATAAAAATATGAATAATCGCTTACCATCAAGTGAGCTAGTGGTCACGCGCAAGCCTATAGACGAAAAAAACAAAACATTCTCTTTGAGATTATGAAAATTGCATATTATTATAAATACGCTGGATGATTTTGGTGTATTTTTTTGTTTTGTTTAATTCATAAATATTACTACTCCGCAACTGACTTTAAAGAGGCTAACACTGACATTTAGCTTATTACATATAGATTTATTTTGACAATCTCGGAACACTGGGGTCCCAGTCCTTTGAAAGGCGTGCGAGAGGCCAAAGCCAACTTGCAGAGGCCTTGTTAGGCATGTTTCAGGGAATGTGACACCAACCGACGATTATCCCTGTATGCAATACGCAAGCGCACCCAAGGGCACCCTGTTTGGTGCAGGACTATTGCAAAATATGGAGATAAAATCTATTGGGCTATGGGTCTGGTAGGTTTAATGCGTCCTAAACTAATTTTCAAAGCTATCGCTGTTTTTAGAACCACGTTTAATACTGCCCAGTCACTCTCGAGTTACAATCACAGGCAAACAATATGCATCTTTATACCGGGTATTATCCCCAAAATCATCTTACTTACTTGTATAAAAACAGAATAGAACACGAAACGAGACAAAAAATCCGTACAGAAAACTGCCGATTCTGTCCTTACAACAATAATATCAGGGCCCAACAAAAACTCATTTAAATGTAAAAACTTGGGCTCCTAATTTGGAAATCATGTCATCAAGAGATTATCTTGGATTTTCCACTCTTTAGGCGACGCCGGCTGTATTTATAAGAGGATTACTGTTGTGATCCTTGTACTGCCGACAGAAGAGATAAGTATGCAGGCATCTGGACATATGCCTTTTTACCCGACTCGTTGCGTTTTTTGAGTAGCTAAATTAATAAAGTGTTTTATTTATGATTAAAAGTGAAGCAGAATGTATGCAATTGCTTCTGTTGCCGCGTCGGTTTTTTTTATATTTCAGGGCTGCATGCCAATATGCCTTGTCAACTTATAAAATATTTACCCCTTTATTCTCTACAATAAACCTTAAAGTGATAGTGTCAGCAAGACACACACCCAACTACCTCCGGCCAGCCAGTGGCTCACCGTGCCTTGGATCCCGCTACCCTCCGCGGCCAGTCGCCCGATACGTCCATAACAGCGCGAGTCAGCCGGCCCACCTGCAGTGGAACAGCTATCTCGACGCAACTCCTCCAGTTTCTGCACCGGGCATCTTACCGGAACACGGCTAGGCCACTTGGTAGTAAGTTTTTGTCCGGTGGGTGGTCACAATCTCAAGCTTTCGATCGTAACCTACCACCAGTATGTCACTTGATTAGCACCACCCGGGGACCACGTATAGGGATTTAAAACGGGTATTTTCCAACGGACGCGGGTGATTCGGTCCTAAAATTTTCATTTGGGATCAATTTTTAAATAATATTACTGTAGCGGTCCTTTAGGTTTAAAGCTACCTGCAGTCGCAATTGAGGTCATCTAGGGTACCTGGATACATTTTAAAGATTGTTTTCATTAATGTGCATAATGTAATTTTTTGTCTCTGTATTGTTATTGTCATTAAATCTTGTACATTTTCATCGGTTACTCTACTCCGAAATTTATTTTTCCACCGCGACGGCGTTGGCTGACGATCTCGCGATCCGCGCTCTTCCGTTGATGAATTGACGGATGTAAAGACAAAGCGGGGGATAAAATTTATTAAATTACATACTCAAGTAACACAAGTATATATATATATATATATTTCTAGGAATTTCTTCCTGTATCGTGGGTGCTTTTACAAACATTTAAACTCACATACACAAGACACACAGATCCGGAACAATTATCTGTAGGCCATACAAATAATTGTTCCGTGCGGGAATCGAACCCGTGACACGCAGCCCAGCAGCCGATTGCTCAATCACTACGCCAACCGTGTCTTTTTTCAATTATATTGTACTGTTTACTTAAGGACCGCACGAAATAGGTCGGTGGTCCAGATCTGGACCGCGGTCCGCCATTTGGTGACCACTGGCGTAGGTTTTAGTTTTATAAGCTTATAATATGCCCTGAGACTCGAGATAAAGTGACATTTGATGTTAGCGATGGTTATGGTCGAAATGTCAAAATATAAGAAATTGATCACGTGAAATTTCGATAGCGCTTGGCAACCCCATACAATTTTGGCATTTTTTACACTTAGTTCGCAATAAACGTTTTGACTTTGACTTTGACCTATCACGGCGCTTTCGTAGATCGAATGTCCCTTGTCTAGAGTCTGTGTTGACGCTTATACTGTCAGTGAATAAAAGATGACAGATCCTGTCAATTTTAATAGTACCTCATTACAGTAGTGCTACTTTTAGCTATAACCTGCACACATATCTCCTTTGTCGACTGTACTTTGAGATTCGCTCACAAATAGCCAGGATACGAAGTTAGATGACAAAGTTTCGGTGCTGTAGAAGATAATTAGGTGGTTCAGCAAGTTATGTGATGGTGGGATTATGGGGTTAATGTCGTGGAACAGACTTTGGCAAAGTTTTTGGGAGAAAGCTTTATATATGGACATGTAGAGTAGTTAGAATTAATATTTGTTTCGGAATATTTACCATGTATAAATTTGGTTGAGAACTCGATATTTCGGTATCGTTACAAGCGCCATGATCACGAGAACTATAGTCTTTGCGGATGGGTGTTGTTTACGAGCTGATCTATCTACCCTCTTCCTCACTCGTTTTTCACGCACGATGCCGATACTACCAGAACTCGTCTCACTAGTTACTCGACATTGTTCACGACAGACAATGCTCACTGCATCCACTTTTGACACTTGTTCTGTAGTTTTACGACCATTACATAGTTGAACCACTTAAGGAGCTCGTGGCTAAATAATAACAGCCGCACTGGTCGATCATCAAGGTTAAGGAACGCTTGACGAGGTCGGCCCGTGGATGGTGACCATTTCAACATACCGAATTTCCTCCGTGCCTCGGAAAGCACGCTAAGCCGTTGGTCCCGGCTGTCATTTGAAGATCTTTGTCAGTCTTTACGGGAAGTCAGAAGCCTGAGATCTGACACCAGTCTATCCAAGAGGTATCGTGTTAACCAGTTACTGGGTTGTGGAGGTCAGATAGGCAGTCGCTCCATGTAAAACACTGGTACTCAGCTGAATCCGGTTAGTCTGGAAGCCGACCCCGATATAGTTGGGAAAAGGCTAGGCAGATTGATTGACATAGTTGAACCACTGGATTCCAGGCTCTTGACAATTGAAACCCGTCGTCCCTATTGAAATTATTCTGTCTAATGATTGTGACCTTGTCAGCTTAAAATCTTATATGTAGAGTAGTAACAACTTTAATGTCAATATAATTTAATTTATAGTGGTAAAGGGAACAGTCGTGCTTTCAAAGATACTACACTCCATTTGAGATAACATTAGACATTAAACCCGGCGCCAATGACGCTGGGTCATATTGACCCCAGGTGATTTCAAACAGCCATATTTTGTATTTTACGTTATTTGTGGTTTTAAACGTTCTAGTAGCTGGAGATACACTATTCCTCCACCCGCACCGCTAGTGAACACAGTGCGACACCGTCCACGAAGGAAGATACACGTGTGTCAAGAAAAACGTGTAAATATGACCCACCGTCATCAATGGCGTACTGTTTTCGTGAGATATTTTTATTCGTTTTTTTAATGTATACTGCTGAGCATTAGGTCCAGGTACGATTCCCGGATCGGGCAAAGTGTTATTGGGTTTTCCATCATGAATTTATCAGTAGCAGCTCAGAGTCTGGCTTTGTGTCCAGTTGATGCCAATAGGCTCCACCCTTATTACATGGGAATTAAACATAACTTGCAATATGTGGGTGTACTGTAGGTGTACCTCTGCGTAACCTTTCAGGGAATACAGGCGTGATGTTATGTTAATTTATATTATACTACTAGTGCCCGTGGCTTCGCTCGCTTTAACTGCTTACCCTAACCTACTTACCTTCCTATCCTAATTACCTACCTATCTACCTACCCTACTTGCCTTCCTGCATACCCTACCTATTCACATTTTTTCTAAGGTCATTGTTTTGCGGAGAATCTTAACACCGTCTATCGACGCCATCTATCGAATATGGAGTTCAACTCTCCGAGTATCTGAGTTGCGTGTGTTGTGATAATTTTTCTTCTTGAACACTTTAAATTCATCTAAATTTTGTTAGAAAGAACCGATTGCGATGAAATAAAAACTAAGTAATACTTCAAGTTACGCACATTTTCTATATATACGCATAAAAGTTATCTACATTGGTTTTGTACATTTTATGTGATGCATGCACTATACAGAAAAAAAAAAGGAAACAGACAATAATGCTAAAAATGTTGGAAATGGAAATGAAATGAAATCATTTGTTATCCTCCAACACTCTGGTTATTTTTTGGAAATACATGTACAAAAACGGCTTTTCTACAGATTTATTATATGTATTGATAAGCTAACTAACAAAAGCGAAAATTCCACTAACCAATATTTCAGCCACTATCACATAATTGCAATTTATCAACCTAATACATTACCTACCGTAAACTAAGTACGCACTCATCGGATAAGAGAGAATGGGCTTAGAGGAATGAGTGAGAAAACCTTATAAATTGGACCACTTACGCCTTTATCTGCCGAAAGGATGAGAGAGGGAAAAATAAAATCTTACATTTTTATCCGAATGCGAGATGCAACCGTTATATATACGTACATGTGTATACGTTATATTCCGACTATCAGAATTTAGTGGATGCAATTTTTATTCCACGGTATATTTTAATCAGAAAGCAGTGGTGACCCAGTTGTAACGGCTGGTGGTTGTAGATGGTAGCTTCGATTCCAGGCAGGACCTCTAATGTAAATTATTTCATCACCACTGCTCAAAAACGGTGAAGGAAAACATATCGTGAGGAAACCGGCATGTCTTAGAACCAAAAAATCGAAGAAAAGTGACAGCTCGTGGCTAAATAATAACAGCCGCACGGGTCGATCTTCAAGGTTAAGCAACGCTTGCCGAGGTCGGTCCGTGGATGGGTGACCATCTTTACATAGCGAGTATCTGCCGTGCCTCGGAAAAGCATGCTAAGCCGTTGGTCCCAGCTGTCCTTTGAAGATCTATGGCAGTGAAGCCAGTCCAGCCAAGAGGTATCCTGTTACCCAGTTACTGGGTTGTGGAGGTCAGAAAGGCAGTCGCTCCATGTAAAACACTGGTACTCAGCTAAATCCGGTTAGACTAGAAACCGAGCCCAATATACAATAGTTGAAAAAAGGCTAGGCAGATGATGACACATTTATTAAGGACGTCGAAGTTGTTTTTAGGATTAGAGTTAAAGGAGAGTTGTTAAAGGACTAACTTTTTGGCGCTCTGAAATTTAAAAAATTATTGTTCTGGATAGTTCTTTGATAGGCTAAACGAATAAAGCCCTCCAGTGGGCTACACAGATGCTGTAAGTGTCCTTGGTGTCGGTTTTCAATACAATCGAAATGAGCTGTATACTGTAGCGGTATATGTCGTGGTGGCCCAGTGGATAAGACCTCACCACTCGTGCTTGAGGTCGTGGGTTCAAATCCAGGCAAGTACCAATGTAAATTTTCCAAACTCATATGTACTTTCTAAGTTTATCTTGGACATCACATGCAACGGTGAAGGAAAACATCGTGAGGAAACCTGGACTTATATAGTTAATGTAAGTCTGAAATAGCAAAGTCAGAGCCTGTGGAGCAACAAGAGGTGGCTAAATCCTCACATGGAAAAGAAAGAAAGCGGTATACTAGAATTTTTCATACAGCAACTGGTTATCTGACCTCTACATCCCAGTAACTGGATATTTCGATACCCCTTCGCCACCCATTGTGTCACCCAGTGTAATGTTTTCTTCGTCTATACTTTCTGTAACTTATATGGTGTACATAATAAAGAGTATTCTATTCTATTCTATTCTACCCGGCACAACGGCCTGATCTGAAATGACAGTCATTTGAGAACCAAGCAGGTTAACGTCTGAGGTGGTCTTTACAGTGCGTCCATTGTCCATTATAACTTGTCCCGTGACGCAATTATAATAATAATAAATCCTTTATTTTTAACTCTTCGCAAAGATTCACATCAGTATATACTTACATACTACATTTTTATAATACCAACAAAAAAAGCATTAAACATATGACCCTATGTGAGAGACTGGAGTCCATACTAGGATACCCTGTGTGACGGATCACCAGGCTCTCACCCCGAATCAGCGTCTATGTCAATTAATGCTATACTTATATCTTTACAAATCAAATACTATATCAGAAGATAATAATATTGTTAATCCAACACAACTACGAGAAAATATAAAAAGGGAAACATTTAATTCCAAATTAATAAACAAACAGAAAATAAAATACAATTTTGGTAGGTATCATTATCGAATAACAGGTGATGCTTGTGAGAGTGTGCATATAAAAGAAAGTTTGTATGGTGTTAGCGTGAGTGAGCGCATGTATAGTGGCTACTTAGGCATGATGGTAACATACCTATAAACATTCTACGAGGGAACAATGAGCAAATTGGTAGCACTGTTGCAATTAATATTAGAAGTTTCAACATTGAAACTAAGGCGTCAAACAGATTAGCAGTACTTTGCTGTCGACAGAGCAAATTTCAACTGCCGACAAAAGCATTTGCTGTACTCTGCCTAGATATGGTGTCAACATGACGGCAAGGGACATGTTATAGTGAACGGTCTGTACACACAGATTTATAATATAAAGTGTTAGAGTCTGGCAAACGAAAGTAGACTCTCGAATTATTTGCAAACTTTTTATATGGCAATGCTATACTAATGTCAACATCATTTTTTGGTGATTTGTTGTGGTCTTGATAATAGCATTTATTAAGTGAAAAATGAATAAAACAATTAAAAGTGGATATGTCGTTTCGCATGATGTCTAAATATCAAGAAAAACAACAGGAGAAAGACGTCGAATTCAAACAATAACAAGATTGTTTATGTGTTGTGTTAGATTTCATATGTTAGAATGACGCTATTAAGTTGATACTTTGTTTTAATTCGTAATCACTATTTATCTTTGATACTTAATATCTAAAGTATTACCTACCTAAAGTACCTATAGTATTTATATTCAGACGAAGTAATTTAAATAATTGTAAAGTATCAAATCAGTTTATTCCAGGTATTATACTAGTTTTGGGGTTGCTATTTATTTATTTATTTATTTATTTCATAACAATTGCTTGCTGTACTAACAGTTTGCACCAAAACGTAGAGCAAGCCAAAGACATAAACACTTATAAACTAAAGAACTTTACACAAACATTTAACATAGCTTTATCCTTATACATAAATATATCGACGTCAGGTTCCTGAGCAATTAGGGCGTTAAGCAGATTGAGTGCCTGGGTTGTAGGGGAATATCGCGCCGTCAGGGTACGCGAGGGAGGAGCCGCGAACAGGCATCGCGGAGCACAGGCGCGCGACACCCGGACTCGGTCTGGAGCAAACAGTGCTGGCTATGCTGATATTTTTTAAATTTGCCGCGCTTTTTCAGTCTCTAGTTTCGTTTGCCAGACTCTATCACACAGTAAATAAAATGTTGCCATAAAGAAGTTTTAAAATACTTAATCATGCATTTGCGGTACAAGCCATACGAATTCGATACCAAATGCTTTTTGCCGAGAATCGATTTATATATCGAATAATTCATTTTATTTATTCTCGTTTCATTTTGCGGTTCTGCCAAAATGCTTTTTGCAAAGAATTGATGTATGAATGTATGGGACAGAAATGACATCGTTATGGTCGATCATGGGGTATACCAATGTATTTTTGGAAGGAAATAATTTATCACGTGTGGTGGAGAAACCTTGACGTTTAATGCTGGAAAAGTGAGGTGTTTATTTCTGATAATTTGAATTCATAACACATATAAGTCATCTGTTACAGAAACAAAGACAAAGTTTATCTCCTATTTTCCAAGTCATGTCCTCCAATTTCACTTGACCTTGAATCAATCATTATCGTCATCATCATTTCAGCCAAAAGACGTCCCCAAGTGTCACCGCATTGACTGGCCTCGTGCGTCTCGCATCCAGCAGATTACCGCAACTCTAACCAGGTCATCGGTCCATCTAGTAGCCTTCCAACGCAATCTCCTGGTTTGCGGTCGCCGCTCCAGAGCTTTTTGTCCCCATCGACCATCCGTTCTGCGAGCAATGTGACCTGCCTCATACCACTTATGTTTCGCAGTTCTTCGGGCTGTGTCGCCAACTTTGGCCCTCCTGCGAATATCCTCCTGTCTGATGCGATCACGCAAAGAAACGCCGAGCTTAGCCATATCCATCACGAATCATCAAACACAAAAAAAATATTTTCTTTTGTTAGTCTGTACTACATCTATTCGAAGTGTGCTTTTAAACAAAATTGCTGCTTTAGTCATATATGGTTATTTATTGACATCATTTGGGGTTTTCCGCCGTTTTTTATAGCGAATGAGTCCAGGGGAGGTCATTCTAACTGAATTGGAATATAGGCATTAGTATCCAGTGAAAATGGAAAAATAATTGACAAATGTAAAAACTATTTGCTACTTTTTCTTTTTAACAATATTTACGGTTGCATTGTTTAACACTGGCATAAATTCGTGACGTTATTTCAAATAAAAAAAAAGAACAAAAGAACTGCATAAATACCGTAGCCAATATATTATTCGATTACCACTGCTCCAAATTCAAAATGTGTTTGTGTATAAAATACGAATCAAACGACGCAAACATAGCTCTGTCTGCTTTCACCATATGAAATTCACGTTTGTGGGAAAGAGAGAGGCTTAAGCGTTCAGTGACTGTATGTAATGCCTAAAAGATAGGAAAAACATATTACTTTTGCGATCAGCATGGCGCTTATATATTGTTATTGGCAATTGAATATTATTTACCTACAGGGGAATGTTTTTTCTGCATACGTTTGCCGCTTAGAATAGACGTACTATGTATCGTACCGTAAAATTGGATATTGTTGACATCACAATGGCAGCTGTCAATAACAAGATACTCGTTCATGTTTCTGTAGGAGCTGAAGTATGAATTGATTTTCATGTATCACTAGAGAAACGAAAATGTTCTTCTAATTTTAGCTTTTGTAATTCAAACCCCGATCCTCACGATGGGGATTGTCTTAAGAGGAGTTGTCGTCTAAATTGGCTGGGGGAAGCAGCCAGGCTTCAAAATATACATACATGTGTATGATCATGTCCGACTCATCTTCAAATGATTCAATGGTTTACTACAAGTATTTCACCAACTGTTCTATATACCGCCAAAACATCCACAATCCACAATCGACGGAGATATCGGTGAACATACATAAAGTCGAACATAGAACCTCCTTCTTTTTGGTAAGTCGGTAAAAAAATAGACATGCTTAGCAATAAAATGGTCAGTGGTCGCGCAGACAATGCATTTGCATGTTACTATAAAGAATGACATTACATGAAATCCACGGCATGACATCATCGTATACTTTGAGCAGTTAATCTAAATTATAAAGGGATTTTTTTTTTTTTTCCCCACAATAGGAATGTATGGGGCCTGTGGGTGCGTTTACAGACATTTAAACTCACATACACATGTTAATGTTAACATTAGTTGACAGTCGCTTTACGAGTATTTTAGTGAATAATAAAGCGAGGTCCATACAAAATGGTCCATCTTATTTCTGTTTATAAAACTACAATGACACAATATTATCTCGTACAATTCACACAATTATTATCCAACAGCTCACCATCTGCTAAACCCACGGTACAGATTCTGCCCCGTACCGCCTCGTACCGTCGACCTCGTGCCCCTAAGTTCGCAACAACGCAATTCCTGTTTCTCCCAGAACAAAGTTGGGAGCGATTTGTCCGCACTAACTAATTTGTTTGTTCCTGTGTCTGAATCCCAGCGAGATATTATTACGAGTGCTTTTTTAGGTGTGAATGTCGTAAGTGGTGTGAATATGGATGAGTAATGTGACTTTTATGTTTGCAATATTTATGTATAATATTGTTTTCTTCTGTCCAGTGATTACTTACGGGACTGAGACGTGGTTGCTCACAATGGGCCTCATCAGAAGGCTTAAACTCCAAAGGGCAATGGAGAGGGCGTTTCCTTGCGGCGTGATCGAATCAGAAATAAAGACATCCGCGAGAGAATCAGGGTTACCGACACAGCCCGAAGAATTGCCAAACTTAAGCGGCAGTGGGCAGACCACATTTCTCGCAGAACGGATGGCCGTAGGGGCCGAAAAGTTCTAGAGTGGTGACCGCGTACTGGAAGACGCAGTGTTGGAAGGCCTTCCTCTAAGTGGATGCAAAACGCACAGAACCGATCAGTGTGGCGACGCTTGGGGGAGGCATATGTCCAGCTGTGGACGTCTTTCGGCTGAAACGATGATGATGATTGTTTTCTTCTGTCTGCCCATTTGTGGAAGGCATGGACGACGGCATTCTATAGTTGTGTTCATGGAATACGGCTACAAAATTAATAACGTGGGTAAAGTTGTTTTAAACAAAAAAAACAACCAACCAGACAACCACCAAAACCAGACCAGAAAATCGCTTTTATCAGCGTAACATGATGTTATTATTTTAAGGGTTCCGTACTTCGAAAGGAACAAATGGAACCTTTATAGGATCACTTTGCTGTCCGTCCGTCCGTCTGTCTGTTTGTCTGTCAATACCCTTTTTCTCAGGAACACGTGGAGGTATCGAAAATCTGAAATTTATAAAAAATACTCATGTTTACGGTTCCTTAAAGCTGTGAAAAAATCAAACTTCTAAACCAACGCAATCAAAAGATACAGCCGTTTACGCCGCAAATTGCCGCAAATTTTCGACACTCGCAATGGAATCAAAACCTATAGGGTACTTCCCGTGAACTCAGAATCTTGAAATTTGGTACGAAGCAACGTCTTATAGAACCAATAAAGGAATAATTGCGGAAACCGTAATTTTTTTGTTAAATCATATAATAAAAATATTTTAATAATTTTAAACTTACTACCCCTTTCCTCATGAACGCGTAGAGGTATTTAATTGAACCCTCGATGCGTGAGTCCGACTCGCACTTGGCCGGTTTTTTTTTTATTGGTACACACTTTTAGATTTTTTATTATGAGCTAAATTCATCACTACTGTTCTGTTATTGTTATTGTTGTGAATGATTCGAAAATTTAAAATTAAATACATTGTCAAAATAATAGTCACAAATCAACGTACAAAACAAAATATTCACACTAGAATTTGTGTGAGAAAACAAAAGCATTACACTCTAGCGCTTGGCTACGCGCGTAGCAATCTTATTAAGGACAGTGCTACGTCGTAGCCAGTCGTAGCAGTGGCGTAGCTCTATTTTTCATTGCAAGAAATAAGTTTTAAACACCAAAATCTTAGTACCAAGAGGTCATTGAACCCTTTACAAATCCCTTTCAGACCAGAAGATTGTTTTTATTCCCACGACACAATATTAACATTTTTCATAAAAATGTTCTAATTACATTAAAAACAAGACGTCTCTAGATTCGCTGAAACTTTTTCATATACCTAATTGTTCCTAAGCTCCTGTGAAGTTGGCACTTTGTTTGTGCTTGTGGTAATTAAGTGTTTTCTTTTTTTATTTTGTTTTTTGGTAGATTTTTAAATTAAAAAGGGCGTGCTATTTAAAATTTGGTTGAAATCTCAAAGGGTTGCTTTAGTCTTTGTAAATGTAGATATTTTTTTACGTGTAAAGATTTCTTTGTGCACCTAAATATTTTTTTTTTAACCACGTGGTTCAAAAAAAATTTGGTGAACAAAGACAATTCACAATTAATGTGGTTCAAGTATTTTTAATTTCTAAAAAACTATGTTATGTCGGCGTTTTTAACTATGTCCTGCAGCATAATGCTGCAGCGAAAATTATCCCATATGACCATAATATGCACGTAGAATGACTTTTTAATAAAATGATTTTGAGTTAAAATAATTTAATTTAAATAAAAAACTGGCCAAGCGAGAGTCGGACTCGCGCACGAAGGATTCCGTACCATTTTCGCCAAAAACGGCACAAAAATCACGTTTGTTGTGTGGGAGCCCTACTTAAATCTTTTTTTTTTTTGTATTTGTTGCTATAGCGGCGACAGAAATACATCATCTGTGAAAATTTCAACTGCCCAGCTATCACGGTTCATGAGATACAGCCTGGTTACAGACGGACAGACAGACAGACAAAAATGTTTCTTGGAAAGAAAAATAATAATGTTCCTTTCTCACCATAAATACATAGGATAGGATAAACAGATACCTTATAAAACGCTATTCTCACGAGAGCAAAAAAGGGTTTTCTAACAAAGTTTTCCTTAAGCGTTAGACAGTGATCAGATGGGCAATTGCCGTAATTTAAAAACAAATCGCATTTTAATTTAAAATATATGGCCACTTTCCGAGTTGAATATTTAAGTTAAGAACAAACCCTGCTTTAACACCAAAGGTTGTAAGGTTTTCAGGCTCAATTAGAGTTTGACAAATATTCGACTTTTTAACACAAAATTGTTGGGTAATCTGACAATAAACGTCTAATTATATTTTTACTAGTTTAAGATTTTGGTTATCGCTGAAACGAAATTGCAACTCGAATTTAGACATTAGTTATCGCTGAAACTTAATTGCATCTCGAATTAAGACATTGGTTATCGCTGAAACGAAATTGCATATCGAATTTAGACATTAGTTATCGCTGAAACTTAATTGCATCTCGAATTTAGACATTGGTTATCGCTGAAACGAAATTGCATATCGAATTTAGACATTAGTTATCGCTGAAACTTAATTGCATCTCGAATTTAGACATTAGTTATCGCTGAAACTTAATTGCATCTCGAATTAAGACATTGGTTATCGCTGAAACGAAATTGCATATCGAATTTAGACATTAGTTATCGCTGAAACTTAATTGCATATCGAATTTAGACATTGGTTATCGCTGAAACGAAATTGCAACTCGAATTTGAACGTTGTTTTAGTACGAAAATTGCCCTTTATACCTTAGAAGATATAAATAAAAAAATCAACATACATACATAACATTACGCCAGTAGCTATAGTACCCACCCTTGAAATGAAAATATTATTATATACTAACTAGGCTTTGCTACCTATCTACCTATCCTACACACTATTTTGTTGAACTATTTATTTGAATAAGAATTAAATACTACAATACGAATGTAACCAACTTTTGTTTCCACGGCGATCTAAATAAATTTTAGAACACAAAAGCTGCTATTTTGACTTAACTATGATAGTGAGATATATTCTCTTGCAGACTTTTTTGTAGTTAAAAATGAGTTCTTTAATCATGGCGTACATCATTTGTATGTATCATCAATAGTTATTTTAGCGTACGTCTAATAATGATTATATAGCAACATTTTGCTACTTTGGATTACATTGTTGCAATTTTCATAAGCATCTCTATTTTTTTAAATAATTCTAGCCTATATTACTCGGGAATAATGTATTTTCCATAGATGAGAGAATTTTTTAAATCGGTCCAGTAGTTTCGGAGCCTATTCGGTACCAACATAAATAAAAAAACCGGCCAAGTGCGAGTCGGACTCGCGCACGAAGGGTTCCGTACCATGATCGCAAAAATCGGCACAAAAATCACGTTTGTTGTATGGGAGCCCCACTTATTTTTTTTTATTTTTTTTTAGTATTTGTTGTTATAGCGGCAACAGAAATACATCATCTGTGAAAATTTCAACTGTCTAGCTATCACGGTTCATGAGATACAGCCTGGTGACAGACAGACAGACAGACAGACGGACCGCGGAGTCTCAGTAATAGGGTCCCGTTTTTACCCTTTGGGTACGGAACCCTAAAAAAGTCTTTCCCCTTTATAATATTGATATAGATTTTATATAGCAGTCTAAATTCGATGAACATAAAACACTGCACAGTGTTCTAGAAATAGAAAATTGGCAACATCACATTAGTGAATTGAAAAAGTGACAATGCCAATTTAGGTCGGAATAGTTGCGACGTTGCCGCTTTTATTAAGGGGTTGTGTACACGGGCAACTTTCTCACACGACACTAGATGCGAGGTACCTAATTTACCGCGATGCCAACATATTATAGTACTTGCCAGCTTAGTCCATGTGAAATGTGTTTTACTACCCCAAGGGGTCATACCAAGTTTATCGCGATAAAAATTATGCAAAATGTCATATAAATGAGTTCAGACGTATTTGCGTGATTGAAACACAAACAAACAAATTGTCACGTTTATGATATTGAAAATCTATTACTTGGCAATATAAAAGAGTAAAATAAAGCATAAAATACCTCTAACTTCCTACAATTTTCATTAAAAACATTGCCAATCACTGAAATGAGTTTTCGACTGGATTTTGAACATATTTCATAACAGGAATTGGCCTTCAATTATTCAACCAAAAGGCAACTATTGTTACCGGGCAATAATTGCCCGTGTATACACACCTCAAGGGTCACACTCTACCGATCTTTGGTGAGTGGTTCAAGTGGAAGTAACTTGGGTTCAGCTGCTGATTGGATGACGAACCCTTGACGTACCTACCTATAGGTACCTACTTGTTTAAACTTGTAGGTAGTTTGGTTTTGGGTGTACACGTGGTAAGCCAATTTACGTAGGTAAGTCGATATGTTGGATAAATATTGGATGTTGTGTTAATTAGGAATAGAATGGATTGTAAAATGGTATATTTGTGTTAAGTGAAACAGAAAATGATTAATAGGTAAGTATTTGTATACATATGAAATTAGCTTCCCTACTAAAAAATTCTAAATTTCAAAATTCGAAATCTTGTGCTCTCTCTGAATGAGAAGAAGCCTTTACCCTGAAGAGTAACAGTTCCGAAAAGGAACGTTGCCCAAATATCTAAAACACAGTTTTAGTACAATGGTTTTTTCATGAAATTAATAAACATTCACATGATTTACAGCATTTTATGTTATCTTTTAACGATAACATAAAATAACATAAATATTTTTGTCTCTCAGCAAGGTTACTTACAAACCATAAGTAATATGTAATGACATATTATTTGATATATCCTCTGTGGCAGACTATAATATGCACAAGGAAATCCTGTCACACTGATGACAAGGCCCCTCCACAAAATAATGTGTTTTTGTTTATATAGTGAAGGCACCATATATTTATAAACACACTTGCCCAAGATTGATAAAATAATCATTCCAAAAACGTCATTTTAAAAGATTGCCCCCCTTATTTTCCCATCACGAACTAACAACGATATAACGATTCTATCATAACCTACTTATGAAAAAACTTTAACAATTCATTAGCCATTTCCAACCTGCCAAAACATTGAAACTCTCAACATTATTTCCTAAACAAAAAAACAAGAAAAAAAACCTGTAAACAACAAAAAAGTAACTGACAAAGTTTGTATATGATATCCATAATATGCTACGATACAGATCAAGATTAATGATCGGCGTACACTCTCTGAAAGTAGGAGTGAAAGTGGGGGAACGTATCAAGATTATTATTCACGATGTTCGCCGTATTGTATCGAGTTCGGTGCCATGTTTTATTATGTTTCGAGAGAAAATGGGGAATTAATTTGAAGTGAACTGGTACTTCTGTTTATTTTGTGATTATTTAAGACAAGCTTGTGTCAGTGGCTCCGCTCGAGTGGAATTAGTCATCAGTCTTTTAATGTTCCTACTGCTGGGAAACGGGCCTCATCTCTGTGAGAGGGAATTGGCCGTAATCCACCATGCGGACCCAGGGTTGATGTATGTCATATGTCTTCGAATTTTCGGTTCTAGGACATGTCGGTTTCCTCACGATGTTTTCCTTCACCGTTTTGAGAGCAGTGGTGATGAAATAATTTACACAAAGTAAAGCGCCTGCCTGAGTTCGAACTCACGACCTACTACTTATAAGTCACGGTCGTTACCACTGGGCCACCACTGCTCTCAATAGAATGGAATTAGTACTTTTAAGTAATCTTACTAATATTATAAAAGTAAAGTTTGTGAGGATGGATGTTTGTAACTCAATCACGCCAGAAAGGCTGAACGGATCTGGATGAAATTTGGCACATAAATAGATTCTAGTCTGTTCATTATGATACTTTTTATTACGGTAGTAGGTATGTTCCCGTAGGATGATTCCCGACAACCACGCAGATGAAGCCGCTGACAAAAGGTAGTATCTTAATAAATTATAGCCTCTGTTTTATTCTGTTCACTGTTATAATTACCTCTTTCATCTGTTCTGTGATAATTTCTATATCATCATCATCATCATCATTTCTGCCGAAAGATGTCCACTGCTGGTCATAGGCCTCCCCCAAGCGTCACCATATTGACCAATCCCATGAGTCTCGATTTTAGTGGATGTATATTTTATTAATTCACTATAAATAATAATTAATTAGTTACGTTATAGCTCAGTAGTTTTTGCGTGAAAAAGTAATAAACATCCTAACATAATTTCAAAACAGAAAATCTCGATATTATCCAGATAAAATGCGTATGAACTTGGTCATCTAATCTAATTTCGGTATTGCGGGACTTCGATATTCCGAGATCTCGCAGACTAAAAAAAAACATTCCGTCAAATCTAGTCTACCTTCGGTACCTGTACCGAAGGTAGAATACGGGAATAGAAGCCTTAGTTCAAACTAGAAATTATTTTATTTATACGAGTTCAATGCATTATCTTCTCTGACATTGCTTCGTAAGGATAAAATAGATATATTTTTAGAAAACCTTCCTTTGATATGTTCGCGTTTGATCACAATCTCACCTGATGGTAAGCGATGATGTGGTCTACGATGAAGCACGCTTGCCTAGAAGTAACCTATTCACTCTTGACTTAAAGGCCACTGCTTATAGTTATCAGGAAACACGAACTCCAGGACGGAATCACACTTCTTAGCACAGAGTTACCAACTTGTTGGTTTTTATCAGTTACATTTCGGGGAGAGGGCGATAGAATTGCATTATCTAATTCCGATTAGCCCGTTTCCTCTTTAGACTACAAGACGTATGGCGATGCGCAATTGGTACTTGGTGGAAATCGCACCCATATGCACTAAACGTTTTGGGAATACTTTTATTGTGCGTACAGCTAAGGAGTAAAATTCCCTGCCGGTGTTCTAGAGGTCTTTCAGTCAAGGGTGAATAGGTTACTTTTTGGCAAGCGTGCTTCACTGTCAACCACATCATCGCTTACCATCAGGTGAGATAGTGGTCAAGTGCGAGCCTACACACAATTAAACAATAATAATAAAAAAACAAATAAAGCACTTATTCCAAAACTTAAGTGTTTTCTTTGACCTCCACCACAGAGACATTAAAATAAACAAAAGTTAGTTATGCGGTTGTCGACAGAAGTGAAACTTAAAACTTTGGAATGACTGTGTATAAACCACATTTATTCCATCACACGTCACATTAACATGTCGATAACGGTATCACATTACCATTTTGCTGACGCAAACCCATAAGTTTTGCCTCTACCAAAAATCGCTCAACACGGCCACAGATAATATAATACTAGCATACAGATGTCTCATCCCATACAAAGAAACCGTCCAACGATGCGTCTTCGGTACATGGTGGACATCCCACCCATACGCACAAAACGTTTTGGGTGACACTTTTATTATGCGTACAGCTAAGGAGTGGAATTTCCTGCCGGAGTGTGTGTTGCCCGAAAGCTACAATCTAGGGGTCTTTAAGTCAAGAGTGAACGGTTTTTTTAGGTAAGCGTGCTTCACCGTCGACCACATCATCACTTACCATCAGGCGAGATAATGGTCAACTGCGAGCATATTGACAATAAAAAAAAAACTTAACTAGCGGTTTCGTCGTTGGGTTCCGTTCCACGGTGATACATAGATCACCATCCGACGAAAAACGTTTGTTGAGTGCTCCATCATCAACTACATCATCGCTTACCATCAGGTGAGATAGTGGTCACACGTGGTATAGTGGGCAAACGTGAGCCTAACATAGGCTCGCGTTTGCCCACTATAAAAAAAAAAAATTACTTCGGCACGGTTTCTTTTTATGGGATGAGGCATCTGTATGCTAATATTATATTATCTGTGACGCGGCTAAAGAAAATTTTTACTTCAAAATTCTCCCTAACATTCAACATTTATCTCCCCGTCCATCAGCTACACATTACTGTGATGCAGCACTCAAAAGTATGTACACTGATGTCGAAGCACAGCCCAATCAGCTTGACCCGACGCATTGATTGCCGCTCAATCAACTACTTCCAAGCCCAATGCAGCTGCCATGGTGATTGGCAATCTGTTGCAGTAACGACCGGTACATGCTGCGGAGAAATGTTTGGGAATCTGATTTTGGAAGTAGGTAAAGGTAAAAAAATGCATTACATCTGTATTCATGGAAGAGGGAGACACTGTTAGGTAGAGTAAGCCTTTTAACATTAATCTCCCTCCTCCTCCTGCTCGCATCATTTTTCTCATTACTAAGGGTCGTGATTCCCCGGTTTTCGTGGAAACAACTTCTCCTTCACCAATTTGCGCCATCTACGTTTGTCTTTGGCGTAGTGGAGAGTATCGTGTAGCTTGGTATGTCGTTTTTGTGGCGAATAAACACTTTTTCTTTCTTTTCTTTTTCTTTCTATGTGCGTTCTTGGTCTGATCATCTGATTGGACTTCGACCTCTCAGATGTTTCCCTTCAATCTTGCCAGTATCCATCAGTTTTTCGAGGTTGTGTTCGTCCTTCCTGGCAATTTGAACAAAAAACTCCAGAATACTATGAAGAAAGACCGTCGACAATCTGATATATAGTTCCCGGAGGATAGAACCATTTGTGCAAAAGGCAATCCAGGTGTTTTGCAACATCTTCCTCCAGCACCACATAACCTTAATCTTTTACCTGGTAATTATAACCTTGGAATCTTAAAGTCAAGAGTGAATAGGGTACTTTAATGAAAGCGTACTTACTTCTTTGACGACCGCTTTATCGTTTACCATCAGGGTCAAACGCAAGCTTAAAAAGCTGCTGTTAGAAAATCCATCTCCTAAACCCTTTGCCCGAACTAGCATTGACACCCAGGTACTTAGACCACTTGAAAATAAAGTTACCGTGGCACTGACACGAGCAACTGAAGGCATAGGGTTGGATTTTAGTCAGTAAAAGTCTGACACGCCCTTCCGCTTCACCCAGAGCGGGAGAAGACATTGGATGATTTTTATCAAACAAAAAATATAACATAGAAATTTTAAGGTTTTTAAGACCACAAGATCAAAGAAAGAGGTATTATTTTTACCAACTTTTTAATTATATAAAATTAGGTATGAATACATTGAAACGAGGCAATCTGAAGACATTTAAAAATAAAACTAATACTAACATTAACATTCGAAACGGGATATTTACCACGTTTACTGTTTGTTGCGAGTTTCCGATAATTCAGTGCTGTTGCAAGCAACATGATCACGGTTTTTAAACTGTCATGGTCACTAACCATGACAGTTTAAAAACTTTAGAAAACTTATGTTCATAAAATCTTGCACTAACTCCATCATCACGAACTTACGTAAACAAAACTGACTTCATTACAAGACCTTCAGCTCTGCTTACCTCTCAACTATAAAACAACAAACACTCATTGTCCTCTAAGTAATATGTTTGTGCACAATAACCGCGTATAACCGTGAAGGTGGCACAAGTTTTGTCATCAAAACGGTTATAAGTGTCTTGGGGCGTCAACTAAAGGCCTATATTCATATATCACGTGGACTAGGCTTTTGCTGTGGTTTTGCTTAAAGTATTTAAAGTTATATAAAGTAATACAGGAAAAAATCAAGATTGTTTATAGAACTTAATTCCTCCTTCTCCTCGCGTGGTGTTCCTCATTACTGCGACATTATTTTCTACACCATTAGCAGAGTCGTCTCAATCACCTTTCTAATAAAGGTATTTATTATAGTAAATATATATGTATGTTTATTTTAACTACAATATATATATATATTGTTATTCAATTTTACTTAAGTAATTTTTTCAATTTTTTATGCACCTGCAATGTTATATCTCCACCACCCTTGGTTGACTGGTAGAGAATGCCCCAGGCATTAAGTCCGCCTATGTATCTGTATTTTGCATGAAGATTTAAATAAGTAAATTACTGAGGGTTGTGATCCATCCGTCGAAGTGGAAACCACTTGTCCTTCATAAATTTTCAGAATCTTTTTTGAATTTTGTATTTATTTAATTTATTTTCACAAAATGTATAAATAGTGGCATTTTTTTATGTTATTGTAAGTAAATCTAAGTTTTGGCAGAGTGGAGTGTCCTAATACAAGAATTTATTTGCTTAAAAGGACACTTCTGACACTAGCTATGTACTTCAAAAATTGTTAAAAAAATAAACTATTTGTATTGTATTTGTATCACACAAATGTAAGGAAGTAATTGTTCAATTTCTAATCAACCGGAGTACCTACAAAACATTACCGCTGATAGAAAACTAGACGAACGCTGCTGGACTTAGATACTTTTTATCCCGAATAAGCATGTTTTTTCTATGGATCAGTCTCCAAACATTGTTAAAGAAAATAAACTATTTGTATCACACATTTGTAAGGAAGTAATTGTTCAATTTCTAATCAACCGGAGTACCTACAAAACATTACCGCTGATAGAAAACTAGACGAACGCTGCTGGACTTAGATACTTTTTATCCCGAATAAGCATGTTTTTTCTATGGATCAGTCTCCAAACATTGTTAAAGAAAATAAACTATTTGTATCACACATTTGTAAGGAAGTAATTGTTCAATTTCTAATCAACCGGAGTACCTACAAAACATTACCGCTGATAGAAAACTAGACGAACGCTGCTGGACTTAGATACTTTTTATCTCGAATAAGCATGGTTTTCTATGGGACAGTCTCTGGTTTCACCATGAATAAAGCTAATACTTATACTTCATAAAAGATAACTTGATCTCTGCGACAGCTGTCAAAACAATAATAATAGCGCTTGACAGGCTAACAATAACGTATACGTCAATTTGACATATGTCATAGAGATCAAGCTATCTTTTATGAAGTATAATATTTTATATACCCATATTGTTTTTTAGTCTCTTATACGAGTACCCACCTATCCAATTCTGGGTCACCGGCCTTATTTGCTGATCAAATTTCTTCACCAAAATCATCATCATCTGCCTGCCATTGCCACAGTGTTGACAGGAGACAAGGGCAGGAAGTGTACTTGGGGTCAGCGAAACAACGTTTTCCTCTTCCATACCGTTTTGTCCCCGTCACGCTATCACTGACACTTCTAATCTAAATAGACGTCAAAATTGCTTGAGTGTGGAAAAACGTCTTTAAGTCGATTTTTCTTACTATAGGTATACGATATGGCTTCTATTAATGTTCTTGAAACTCAAAGGATGCGTAAAAATACCAAATGCCATGATAATTCATGTCCCTACATTGACTTTTAGTACCTATTAGATCACGTATAATTCCATTGGAAACTCATCCCATATAAAAAAGTACACTCTTTCCATCCCCAAATTACCAGGAAAGCAGTAAACATACAAATAAATAAAGTACTTGAATTAAATAGACAAACAGACGCACAATAACCAAGCGAATAGTTGACAAAAGGTCGCATCAACACTAAGAGAAGTACTACCCACCTCCCATATATTACATCAAGAGCCCGTGACGTCATTTACCCACTCAAACGAATTGATACCTTGGGACTCAAATATTAAAGTGCTTTTTTGTTCGTGGGCAAAATTTGAGAAGAAAAGACTCATTTTTACAAGTGAAATCGTTTCGGAATCTAAACGTGTAGGTTATGTTAGGTATGAAGATGAATAGGATGGTATTGGGCTAGGTTTTTGATCGTATAATCAGCCTAAAATGTTCCCACTGCTGGGACTTAGGCATCGTCTCTGTGAGAGCTAACAGGCGGAATGTAATCCACTACGCGGGCCCAGTGCGAATTATTAGATATAATATTTTAATTCACGATGTTTTCCTTTACCCTTTTGAAAGAGGCAGTAATGACATAAATAACACAGAGAGGCCCTAGAAAAAGTGACATTCTCTTATATCACAATCGATGGTTTTTTCGTTGCTATGGTGATTGAGTCGACTTCAAAAGGAATTAGAATATAGGCATATACCTTCCTAATGGCACAATGGGGATCCTTGCTAAGGTGAGACGGTACTTCAGACCAGAACTGTCGCTTATGTTGTATCAAGCGTAACTTTAATCTTGCATGGAGTACTGTTCTCATCTCTAGGACGGATCTGCCAAATACCAGCTTGATGCACTAGAGTCGAACAGAAAACGGGCCAAGAGGCTCATCGGCAATGAGGCACTGGTCGAGTGAAAACTCCAGATCGTCGTCGAGTTGCCAGCTTGTCAGTTTTTATCGGTTGCATTTCGGGGAGTGTGCGGTAGAATTGTATGTCAATAGTACCATTCATTCATTCCATTGTAGTTCGATAGTACCATTTTCATCAGTACCATTTATTTATAAGTATTTGCTTCATCATAGTCGGCTAACTGTTCTAGATATCTTATAGCCGTGACATACTTAGCATTAAGGAGTTCCAGTAGCCACCTGTGTTCTTCTTCATCAGTTCCACTTCTCCAAATGTTACTTTCTAAGTGCAAATGAATGTATTGTTGATGAAAATACCAAAATCGCTATATGTATGCTTTTAATATTTGAGGAGTTCCCTCGATTTCTCCAGGATCCCATCATCAGATCCCGACCTGATGACCATGGAAGCCTTTCAAATAAAAGAAGATTTTTTCAAATCGGTTCAGGCGTCTTTGAGTAATCGGGGACAATACATTAAAAAAAAAAAAGATTCCGACGAATAATTGAGAACCTTCCCTTTTTCAAAAAAAGGAGGAGGTTCTGTTGAGTCTGTTAAAAAAACGATGCAATTTAATAAACGTCGATAGGAGATTTCGTGCAAGTATTTTCTAAGAAAATTTTAGTGCTGATCGGTCGAAACATTGGATTGCATCTATATAGATGCAATCTAATGTAAACTTACTTCTATATTTTGCTTAGTAAAAATCGCTTGTGTGTATGGATAGGATAGGACGGATGGCCCCATTTTTTTCGCACTTAGTGTCGCCGCACACGAGCCACACGTGACAGCCACTACGCCGCCAAGAGAACCTAGAAGCGTGTAGCGTGTGGCGGCGACCGGCGTCTACCGTGTGCGGCGACTCCATACAAAACGTATGAAAACTATAGGAAATATGCCAGTGGTGGCGTTTTGTGGTTGTGGCCGGTGGCCCCGTGTTGGGGACCCTTAGACTCCAAGACAGGGCAAGGGTCGTAATCCGCCACGCGGGCCCAGTGCAGGTTGATGGATGTCCCATGTCTTCGAATTATTGGTTCTAAGACATGCCTGTTTCCTCACGATGTTTTCTTTCAACCTTTTGAGAGCAGTGGTAATGAAATCATTTACAGAAAGCAAAGCGCCTGCTTGAGTTCGAATCCACGACCTATCACTCGACCGCTAGTCCACCACTGCTCTCGCTTATGGGTGTGATATAAAATCGAATTGCGTCGCAGGAAGGTCGATAAACCTGGGTTCGAACCTGCGCCCGGTAAGTTCGGAGCCGTTCCCACAAGACCACCTCTGCTTAGAGAACGAGTAGTATTTAATTCAAAGAATTCGTTTGTCACTGACTGTCACGTCTCACCCTGAGGGTACGAACTACTTTCTTATTTACGCCTTTAGTTTCACTCTTTGTAAATAATGATAGCTCTCCAGTGATAGGTTGGAAGAGGTCACATGAGAACTTTAACAGCAAATAATTTATTATGTCTAGGTAGAAATTTAGACTACTATATAATACCTAACTTCTGCCAGCTGCTTCGCCGGCGTGAAAAGTGTTTTTTTTTATCCCAAGGGCACATTATAGCGGGATGAAAAGGAGCGTGCTATTTCATGCTATATCTAAATGTAGTACTGTATCTAAATGGCTGAAAACTCTTGATTATCATGCAACTGAAGGGCTGCTGATTCCTATCCGTTAACCCTCAACTCTACCCCCATTCACACCCTCAAACACTCGTATACCTACACTTACCCACACATACTCTCACACCCTCACATACACCCACTCACATACACCTACTTACATACACTCACTCACATACACTTGTACACATATATAACTCATATTTTATCCATGCTTGAATCAGCATTTTGGTTAATGTCATAAATTATGCATTGTAAACCTTATCATCATCACACATCTAGTTCATACTTGAGCTATTACATACAAAGTCTAACTGTAAGAATTGGGGAGCCTGGTGACCCGTAACACAGGTATTCAATACCTTCTTCGGGCACCAGTCTCTCACAAATGTTTTCTTTTTTTATTGTATTAGTTTAAGCACTTTCTGTACCTTCCTGCAACATTTGTGATGAGAAAAATAAATAAATTTATGCTATAATCCATCTTTGTGCTAAATTTCATTCAGATCCGTTCAGTCATTCTGGCGTGATTCAAAGTCAAATTCAAAGTCAAAGCATTTATTCAACTAGGCCAATAAGCGGCACTTTTGAACGTCAAACAAAAATTAAGATTAAAATTTACAAGTAATAAAAGTTGATTCTACCGTGCATTCGGAAAAGTAGCTTGTTATGGAGAAGAATGAACAAGAAACTCCATTTGATTGATTGAGTAACAAACATACATCTCTCAACATCCACACACACATCCATCCATCCAAACTTTGACATTTATAATATCAGTACGATGAGCAACAGACTAGGGTTGTCACGAAACATCCAAAAATAACGTAGGCACATATATATTGTTGATAGGTTTATACGGTTGATATTTCTTCATTCTTTCTTTCTTTCTTTACATTTATTTATTTTTAGCCTAAGTCTGTTTTACGGCACTAAAGGGTATGTAGGCCCTTAAAAAAACATGAAAACCACAGCGGATTAGAAAGTAATACATAAGACTTATTTCTTGCTTTTTCTGCATAAATTTCTCCCAAATGTATGTGAACTCTCTGCAGGGTAAAGACCCCGATTTCTTCGTTCAATTCCTACCGGTTTTGGGCAAGTGTAGACCAATTACATACGTTACAAATATGACACAATATAAATGCCTTTTTGTAAAGAATATTGTAATGTGTTACTGACTTACTATGTTGTAGAGGCTAATTGGCAGTCGCTCCATATAAAATACGGGTATCCTGCTGCATCTTGATGTAACGACTCAACTCAGCCAACTCACCCAACTCACTCATCACTCACTCAACTTGATACCAAATTAAGCATCACTGTCATCAGTTGAGAATATTGAGAATATTGCTAAACTTATAATAACCCGAATTAGCAACCCTGTTGATGGAGTTCAAATATACATTTTCACACAGGAAAGCCAGTAAAATTCACTTTTATTTTAAACGTGCTTTTATTTTTTTCAGGTAAGCGATTTCGTGGTAAGCTCCACACAGGTATTGATGCAGAATTCTATCATCTGGGTAAGTAGTTTTTATTCCAAGGATGTTTTCTTAGAATAACATGCACGAGGCACAGAAGTATTTTTTGGGGCTGTTTTGGAAGACTGAAAGAAGGGCAAAAATAATTATTTGAATGGTTGACATTTTGTAAGCTTGATACCTATAGGTTTAAAATGCATCACTGTGTTAAATTAATTTATGTCAAATGGCAAAAGTTAATAATGATTTCCTCCATAAATTTTAGCTTCCAGTCACCATTAGTAAACTGAGGGCCTGATGCGAGTTGTTATAGTCCCTCGATCGGTTTGCTTACATGTCAAATCGCATGAAGTAATTGTGTTTCACTTTAGTGACACCGGACGGCACTAATCTATTTACAAAACAAATTTAAGTTTACGTTAAAGCAATAGAGTAAGTACTAAAACTCGCCCACTGTTCATTATTGAGACGTTCCTTAATAATGTTAGAATCAGTGGCGTAGCAAGTCCCATAAGAGCGCTGTTTCAAAATATTTTTGGAGGCCCTTTTTATCCGACTGCAGCAAAGAGATAACTTAAACAGCCTTGACGAACTTGGATTGTTGAACAGCGGATGAGCTTTAATATGAGATAATCTTAACTGGGATAGCTTAAGTTCACATTGTGATTTTACTAAAAGAATGTAATCACGGAACGGACCTCCTATCAAAAATAATTTGGGATTGTAGATACAATTTTAGAAACTTTTGATTTCACACGTCGGGGCCCCTGAATCTTGGGGGCGCCGTATCATTGCTAGGGCAGATACCGCGGTAGTTACGCCCCTGACTAGAATGGATACTTTTAGATCAAATATACGTGCCTCACAGCAAACTACAACAACAACAACAACAAAGTACAATAGGATAGGATAGGACTGATGGACCCGTTTGCCGCACTTAGACTCTCCGACTTGACTTTCTTACTTTATTTGGTCCGTTGTGCGTGCAGGCTTCTCTGTGTGAGGCCGTAATCCACCACGCGGGCCCATTACAAGTTGGTGGATGTCACATGTCTTTGAATATTTTTGGTTCTAAGACATGCCGGTTTCCTCACGATGTTTTCCTTCACCGTTTTGAGAGTAGTGGTGATGAAAATATTTTACACAAAGTAAAGCGCCTACCTAGGTTCGATCCCACGACCTACAACTTGTAAGTCACGGCCAGTACCACTGGGCCACCACTGCTCTCAAAGTACAATAAAGTATATTCTATTCTACATCGTAATATGGCCGTTTAGTTGCCAGCTAATTCAATCAAGAGTTGTTCCACCAGAGGCTCACGACAAAGTGTCACTATAAAATTGATGGCGACAGTCAAAATGCCAAAGTGTAAGGGATTGATCACGTGAACTTTCTATAGCGCTTGGCAAACCTATCTAGATTTTTATAATTGTTCCAGTCACTATCGCAATGCTTTCGTTGTTGCGTTTCTAGGCCTGAGAATCTTCGGGAGGTTCCTGTTAAGGATAAGGCGGTAGGAAACGCCCGGGTGTCACCATTGTGGGGATCACACAGAGGACACGGTGGAGCATACGGTGAAAGTCTGCCACGCTTGGGCGGAGCACCGCCGTGTCCTCGTGAAGGCGATCAGCGGTGGTGACCTCTCGCGTCCGGCCTGATTCAGGCCATGGTACGGAGCGAGCCTGGGAAGCTGTCACCTCCTTCTGCGAAGCAGTAATGATCGCAACGGAGGAGGCGGAACGCATGAGGGATATACAACGGAGACGCCCTCATGCCCCTAGGCACCGCAGGAGACGCCCTGGGCGTTGGGAGTCACAAGCCGATTTCTGGCCACCATAGGCGCGGACTTGCGGACGGCGAGTAATAGGTAGCTCGCCGTCCGATAAGGACCACGCTCGAGTCAATGGCGCGTAGTGCTCCACGCACGCCTCAAAGAGCAACAGCAGCTGAAGGAACATGGGTGAGTTTTAGTCGGAAAAGTCTGACACGGCCGCCCGCTTCACCCAGAGCGGGAAAAGTCATTCAGCAATAGTGTAGCTTTTTATCAGCGAAAGAACTTTCGTAATTGGATCAGTACTATCAAAGATTACATTTAACAATTATATTAAAATTTTATCAGCATAGACTACACCCAGTCTATAAAAATGCGCCTCAAATCAAACCAACCACTTACATCTGATTTACAGGTGTAAAAGAAAAAGAAAGATGGACGCTCAGTTTCCAGCTCATTCAATCGTGAGTTGTTCCACCAGATTCCGGTTAGAATGTCTTCGATATTTTTTAGTGCCGTTAAAAAGATTCCCTCTTTTATGTATGTTTTATTAGGCACTTTTATTTAATGGTCACTGGGATTGTTACGATTTTGGAACGTGACGCGCGTATTGCTTTTAGAGGAATTTAGGTCTTTCTTTAGCTTAGTATTGTATACTCACTTTCATTTCAGTATTACGTGCGATTATCAAGGATGCCCTAGTCGACGGCACGAACTATTTTGTTCGCGTTGTTAAAATGCATGCTATCTCATCCGACAACACGTGCGAAAGAGATAGATTGTGTGATGAGCAGTAAGAAGCTAGTTCGCGTACGAATTAGCACTTTTGCAAATTTGTAGCGACATGAATGATGATTTAGGACGAAAACGAGCCCTCGAAATTTTATAAACAGACCTTTGGGAGTCTAGATATTATCATGAAAAAACCGGCCAAGTGCGAGTCGGATTCGCGCACGAAGGGTTCCGTACTTGGTAAATTACGGTTTACGATTTATGACGTATTAAAAAAAAAACTACTTACTAGATCTCGTTCAAACCAATTTTCGTTGCAAGTTTACATGGTATAATGTACACAATATTTTTTTTTTAGTTTTATCATTCTCTTATTTTAGAAGTTACAGGGGGGGGGGGACACACATTTTACCACTTTGGAAGTGTCTCTCGTGCAAACTATTCAGTTTAGAAAAAAATGATATTAGAAATCTATATATCACTTTTGAAGACCTATTCATAGATACCCCACACGTATGGGTTTGATGAAAAAATATTTTTAATTTCAGTTTCAAGTATGGGAACCCCCAAAATTTATTGTTTTTTTTCTATTTTTGTGTGAAAATCTTATTGCGGTTCACAGAATACATCTACTTACCAAGTTTCAACAGCATAGTTCTTATAGTTTCGGAATAAAGTGGCTGTGACATACGGACGGACAGACAGACAGACATGACGAATCTATAAGGGTTCGGTATTTTGCCATTTGGCTACGGAACCCTAAAAACGACTAAATGTATATTTTCAAAATAAAATTATTTGCATTGTTGAACTACTAATCTATCCCTGTATGGTGGCCATTTTGCAATTTTTCTTCTTCTTTTGGTATTTATTTCCGCCCAAAGATGCGTTAAAATTAGTGTTGAAATATAGAACATTCGACGCTCATAACTTTCAATTCTTATTTTTTTTACTTTTTTGTTTTCACACAGGGCTAGATAATGATGAGACAAATTGATATCATTTTTTATTTTAAACGTACATCGTCAAACAGTGGAGTAATCGCCAGACTACGTTTGTATTGAAGAATGATCGAATAGTGTAACCTTAAGCAAATATTGCGTAAAATTGTAAAATATACAGGGTCAAATTAAACAAGCAAGCAAAACTTTACAGACGTGTTGGAAATCGATGTCTAACCACAAAAAAATAAGATTTTGTTAAACGGATACTTTGAGTCATCATCATTTAAGCCTAAAGACGTCCACTGCTGGACATAAGCATCCCTAAACGTCGCCACAGTGATCGGTCCTGTGCGTTTCGCATTCATCAGGCACCCGCAGCCTTGACCATGTCGTCGCTCCACCTAGAGGGAGACCTTCCAACGCTGTCGCCACTCTAGAACTTTTCGGCCCCTACGGCCATCCGTTCTGCGAGCAAGGTGCCCTGCCCACTGCCACTTAAGTTTGGCAATTGTTCAGGCTATGTCTGTAAACTTGGTTCTTATGCGGATGTCTTCATTTCTGATTTGATCACGCAAGGAAACTCCGAGCATAGCCCTCTCCATTGCCCTTTGGGTGACTTTAAACCTTCTGATGAGGCCCATTGTGAGCGACCATGTCTCCATCCCGTAAGTAATCACTGGCAACACATACTGGTCACAATTTAGAAAAAAAAGTTATGCTCTAATATAATTAAATGCCCTCTTCCAGCCTTGCTATGTCTTCTTGTTATGCGTTCATTGGTTACTTACAAATCTCTAATCTTAGGGTGCAATCTCTATTTTTTCAAACCGCTAATAACTGTCACTAATAAATAACCAAAACCTTTTTAAACTGTCGTACAGTTCCTGAAAAACTCACTCCATTAAATTTCCAATCAATTGATCATTGGATCCCGACAGCTCGCATCAATAAATGCCACGACTATCTGGCGCTATCTACGAGTAATAAACCGTTCCGGGCTGAGACGAGAATTCTTTAAGCTGCTGAAACCGGTCCGGCTTCGGAACGATTCAATTAAGTGCCGGGATTGCCGCTTAGGGGACATGTGTCTAGGGGCGTTTGTAGGTAGGTTGTTGTGACAAGTTAGACGTCTATGGGGCAATAGACAACAGGTGAATTTATGGTGCATGGTAAAGTTATGTACATCTTTTGATGTTGTGTTGTGTTCAACTGCTGATGGCAACCGGACCGTAAGGTTATTATGAGAAATCGCATGATTTTACAATATCAATAAGGCACGAATATTTCAAAACCATACGAATTTAGCTGGGATTTATTATATTTGAAATACCCCGTTCGCAATATTGCGAGAATTTATAAACTCGCAGGTATTATTACAATATGACGGTGTCGGCAACAATTCGGTGACATTTACAAGGCATTCATTTGTTTTGAAAAACAGCTCCAATTGAACTATAATCTGTTCATTCCATGATCTTGAAAAACATATATATGTCGCATCAAGCTGGCCGATAGATGCAAACCATTGGGAAGTCAGGATGTATTCTCTTAGGTTAAGACATCGTGTGTGGGCAGGTCGGTGGGTACAGACGTGGAAATGAAATCTCAAAAATTATTCGATACATTGGGTTTATTCAAATAGTCACAGTTACGATCTTGCTTACTAATATTACGGATCGACACTACGACGTATTAGCTCTAAGGCGGTTAGTACTCAACTGCTATATTCTGCTGGTCCCCACTACGCAAGTGGTTAAAAAAAGCGCGCCAATGCGTGCTGATAGGTGGCATGCTTGTGATTTGTTCTGACGTCCGTACTATTAACTAAACCCGAATTATCTTACTAATATTATAAATGTGAAAGTTTGGATGGATCTGTGTGTGAAAGTGTAGATGTACGTTTGTTACTCAATCACGCCAGAACGGCTGAACGGATCTGGATGAATTTGGCACAGGGATAGATTACAGTCTGAAATAGCACTTATGCTACTTATCATCCCGGTATAATGTTCCCTCGGGATAGGATAGGATAGATGGACCCACTTTTTACGCACTTAGACTTCTATTTGGTCCGTTGCTCGTGCAGGCTTCCTCTCTGTGAGAAGGAATGGGCCATAATCCACAATGCTGGCCCATTGCGAGTTGGTGGATGTTACATGTCTTCGAATTATTAGTTCTAAGACATGCCGGTTTCCTCACGATGTTTTCATTCACCGTTTCGAGAGCAGTGGTGATGAAATAATTTACACAAAGTAAAGCGCCTGCCTGTGTTCGAACCCACGAACTACAACTTGTAAGTCGCGGCCTTTTCCACTGGGCCACCACTGCTGTTCCCTTGGGATAAGAAAACACTTTTCACGCGGGCGAAGCCGCTGTCAGAAGCTAGTCTATCTTAGTTTACACAAACTGTCAGTTGCTTTTTGAGACAGTCTGACCGGTCTCACCACTATCTCACCTGATGCTAAGCGTAAATGGAGCTCGCTTGTCTTGAAGTATTCTATTAATTCTTGATTATAAGACGCCCAGACAAACAATTAAGTAATTATCTATCTGCCTAGCCTTTTCCCAATTTTTGTTGGGGTCGGCTTCCAGTCTTACCGGATTCAGCTGAGTACCAGTGTTTTACACGGAGCGACTGCCTATCTGACCTCCACAACCCAGTAACTGGGTAACCCTGTACCCCTTGGCAAGACTGGTGTCAGATCTCAAGGTTCTGACTACTCGTAACGACTGTCAAAGATCTTCAAATGACAGCCGGGACCAACGGCTTAACGTGCTTTCCGAGGCACGGAGGAAACTCGGTATGTTGAAAATGGTCACCCATCCACGGACCGACCTCGTCAAGCGTTGCTTAACCTTGAAGATCGACCCGTGCGGCTGTTATTATTTAGCCACGAGCTCCTTAAGTAATTAAATTACAATTTATATAATAAAACACATTAATAAATTTTGAGAGAAGAACAAGAACTTTTTGAGACAATCTCATCACTAAAGTCATCACAATCTAAGAAGTCCGTTGACGTTTCTCATTTTCATGCCGCGATAACTTTCTACGTAAGAAATTGAAAAATCAAACTCATAGCCCTAATTAATAACTATGTTACCCATACCAACAACGAGTACCAACAACGAGTATCATTCGCAAGCTTCAAGTTTAATTATAATTAAGTATTTTTATAGCTGTCAAAACGGGCCTTTTATTTTTGACAACTCTAACTCACCTGATGCTAAGCGTAAATGGAGCTCGCTTACCTAGAAATAATCTATTCATTCTTGATTAGAAGACGCCTAGACAAACGATTAAGTAATTAAATTCCAATGTATGTAATAAAACATAACAATAAAATTAACATTTCAGGACGTGTCGTGTGAGGAGGATTTCATTAGAGACATTTGAATACATATACTTTGTCTGATTAGTTACACGTTCTTAACATTACATAGACATTTCTTAAATAGAACTGCTTTGTTCGTTCAATATAATTTATATAATAATTATTAGCTAGCAAACATACCTTACGCCAATGATACGTCCTAATTGGGACGTATAGTCTTTAGTCTATGTCACGCATGGCGAAGAGCGATACGCTTTGTTGAAACAAAAACAAAATAAAAAAATGCCTCGTGTGTATTTAGAAAGTGTACCAATTATAATACCAAAGTACATACAAGTAAAATTTCAAAATTTAAATACCCCCGACACATTTATCTTGCGAAAACACCCCGATTCAAACAGTAAAACGCCCATTAATACAGAATGGGTCGGGAATAACTTTAATTGGTACAACGATTGGAAAATAAAAGGATCACCGAAAAATGTAGACCTTCATATATTTTTATTCTGTAGTGAGAGTTTTTTTTATTCTAAAACAATTTTTTTTTTAAATTAATCATAGACAATTTCACAACATCCTCCGACCCGCGAGAAAGCGGAAGAAATCTCTATAAAACTAAAGCACTGTTCAGGAATAACAAAACGAAATAAAATCTTTAAACTTATAAATACTTACTGGGCAGTTTCACCAGCCGACCGGCACGAGTTACGTGTACTTTAGTGGGCGGCTTCTGTGCAGGTGCAGTGGTTGGCACATCCCTATGACAAACCTCTAAAGGGAAGAGGCGCTGTAGAGGTCTGATTAATTCACCTCTTGCGGTTTTAACTCTCGCTACACGCCTATGACCATCTACCCCTTGCAACGTCTCAACAACAATACCCAATGGCCATTTAACCCTCTTTATATCATCAGACCCTATCAAAACTATGTCTCCGATTTCAACTGGATTAATATTAGCCGTTGATTTCTGAGTTAGTAGAGCCAGGTATTCGCTGCGAAAACGCTGCTTCAGATCGCCACATAAACTTTTAATATAATGCCAACGTCCTGTCACGGTCGCCAAATAATACAGAATGGGTCGGGAATAACTTTAATTGGTACAACGATTGGAAAATAAAAGGATCACCGAAAAATGTAGACCTTCATATATTTCTATTCTGTAGTGACAGTTTTTTTTATTCTAAAACAATTTCTTTTTAAAAATGAATCATAGACAATTTCACAACACCCATAACTTTTGAACGGCTGAACCGATTTTATTCAAACATAGCTAAGAACACTCTCGCTAAATTCACCTTTCAAACAGAAAAAAACTAAATCAAAATCGGTTCATCCGTTTAGGCGCTATGATGCCACAGACAGACACACAGATACACAGATAGACAGATACACAGCAACACACATGCAACTTATAACACCCCTCTTTTTCTGGCGGAGGTTAAAAACAGAAGGGATCTCTTACCATATGTAAGTACGCAATATAGGTACCTCAATGTTTTTCCTCATATTCTGATATTTGGAGGTTATAAAAAGAAAAAAATACATTGATGGTCAGAATAATATTTGTTTACATTCACACGCAAGTGACAATCACTAGTTGTCTCTTTTTTTCTTGTTTGTTTTATCAAGCCATCCGTTTCGACTTGTAGTGAAATGTCAGATGAATGAAAAGTGTGTATGTGTGCTGCCGCTGCTGCGCGGAACACTTTTTTCGGTTGTTTTGTGAGTGTATAATGTATCTGTTTACTAGAATATCATTGCCTTACCTATAATTACTTTAAATTACTAAGTCGAATACATTGTCTCAAAGACGAAACAATATATATATATATCTTTTTGTTACAATACACGTAATAATTCGCTCTGTCACACATTATTCAGAAAATAACTACCTATTGCCATAGATTAAAGCTGATGAGATACTCATATACTTTCCTTTGTTACGTACGACAATGTTACTGAAATTATCACCTACTTACCACACTATAAATGCACAAGACTATTTTGCATTCACATAACCAGTCCGTATTTTTTTTCAGGTTGTCTGTTGCCAACTTCAAACTCGTATTTTTTCCATGTTATTCCTATGTTGTCTATGTAACTCCGTATAACATCAGCTATCTACTTGTGGAAGTCCCGTTAAAATCGGTCCAGTAGTTTCGGAGATTACCTGGAACAAACAGACAGACAGACAAAATTCGCGTATTTTTTATACGTACCGTATAAACTTTCACATGTATTCAATAAAACGTTGTTATTTTGATATAACATATTAAAACACTTCAATTTTATTTTGATGTATGTATGTATAGAGGATACGCTCGCGCTTGACCAACTATCTCACCTGATGGTAAGCGACGATGCGGTTGACGATGAAGACCGCTTGCCTAGAAGTAATCTATCCAACCTAGTAAGCTGGGATACCAGCAGCCGTATTGCGTAAGTGCGCAAAGAGTTAAAACTTTATCCAACCGACCAAATCGCGCATCCAATCCACACATCGCGTCATTCATCTCGCATGTGACTGGTCGATTTGGTCGGTTGGATAGAATTTAAACTAATTGCGCACTTACACAATACGGCTGCAGGTCGCCTCTCTGTAAGAGGGAGTGGGCCTAGGATTACCATTTTGAAAATTGAAAAGTCCTGACATAAAAAAGTCCGGATATTTTACTTACAATTTGAAATAAATTTATGGGTAAATAAACGCTATTCTAAACTTTTATAAAAGTTTTAGCCATACAAGCGAAAAAGCCAGACAAATTAGAAGGCCGGACAAAGTCCGGACAGGACGCCAAATGTACGGACAAATCCGGACAGATGGTAACCCTAAGTGGGCCGTAATCTAACACACACGTGGGTCCATTGCGTACGTGTATTTCTTTAAACATTTTTTTTCTAAGACAAAGGTACCGGTTTATTCACGAGTTGCGATGTTTTGCTTTGCACTAATGAAATAAATTACGCTGTAAACAATTTTACAGTCCTAACTAAATTCATACATTTTGCCTGGTCCCATAGGCCTTAAATTGTAGGCATTTAGAACCATTCAGACCTGAAATTCCCCTTCAATTAATTTCAATTCTATACCTCCAGCCTAATTTGCCGAATAAGAGTAAATCTTTGATGCCATATTACCATTTATTTGACGTCTCAATGAGAAAATTACACGCTTTTAAATCCTCTAATATACGTTGAAAGGCTTTCATGGAGAATTTAATGTCAAGTGTACGAAGATTGTATTGAGATAAGCCTTGAGAGGTAGAAAATGGAACAAATTTGATGTGTGACAGTAATTGTTCTCGTGTAAAATGATGTGTTTCTTTTTACGTCTGGTTCTAAGTAGGTGCTTAACCTTTATAAATAGGATGGGAAATGGAACATGTGTGTGTAAGCCTCAATTATAAGTTAGAAGTGTTTAAAAGGTCGTATTTTTAATGCTTTGCCGAATAGTCAGGGCATTGGTTATGTGCGAGTTGGTATGCATGAGTAGATAGTTATTCCGACATTGTGGCTTCGCTCGGGAGTTAACTCTAGAGTCACTCGTTACGTTCAGAGTTCAATATGCCGCCCGTGACGTAAGACGCAGCTTTATCCCCTTGGTGCATAATCTACTATTATTTAAAAAATAGCACAGCCATATCACATGCATTACAAATCGACAAAACAATCTAAACAACTATTGGACCAATGCACATGACAAGTAAGGAGTAATAATACAATTCAAATCACAGATTAAAATAAAAAATAAAATATTAAGTATAGGTTAAAATCAGTATCAAAATGGATCAAACGAAAAATACAAATGATTGGCAATGGTGGTGATTGGCAGGTAAGATAGTGGTCAAGCGCGAGCCTATAGTGTATAAAAAACATACAAATAAAATTTAAATGATAAAAAAAAATTAAAAATTGTCACAAATCAAAATCATAATGTAAATTATTAAAATAATTATAAGGACAAAATCATTACAAAATAAAATAAAAATATAAAATCAATAAAAAATAAAATCCAAATCACGAATCAAAGTCATTAAAAAATACAATAACAACCATAATGTCATAAATCAAACCATAAACTCGGTAATCCAAATCATAAAGTCAAAATGAAAGTCATTAAAATACAAAATCAAAAAAACATATACCAGGCCCCTCAGAAAGTATTGCGAAAAAAAGTTTTTATATATGGGAGACTGGCCAGTTATAATGTATTTCGAAAATATGATTATTTATAAGTAAAAATAAGTAAGTTCCAATTTCAAAATTTCCCTCCACATTTTTTGCGAGTTAATTCAAAGTATTGTGTCTCACTGAAATATGGATCTGCGCCGGGAACATTTTAGAGCTATGATTTTATACGATTTCAAGTGTCGCCTGAAACCGGATGAATCGTACGATAGACTTCAAATGGCATTCATGGATGAAGGCCCTTCCAAGGCAACCGTGTATCGTTGGTATAACGAATTCAAGCGCGGTCGACCAACTTTGGGGGATGACGAAAGAAGCGGTCGCCCTTTGACGGCTGTTACCGAAGAAAACGTGCTAGCAGTGAAAAATTTAATCCAAGACAATAGGCGAATTACATATCAGGAGATTCAACACATATTGAAGATTGGATCGGGAAGCGTTCACGAGATTCTACACAGCCATCTTCGCGTGAGGAGGATAGTATCACGCTGGGTGCCGCACAACCTCACCGATGCTCAGAAGCAGGCCCGGGTGGAATGGTGCCGTGATATGCTTAACAAATTTGAAGCAGGCTCGTCTCGGCGTGTTTACGACATCGTTAAAGGTGATGAGTCCTGGATTTATCAATACGACCCAGAAACCAAGCGCCAGTCGACTGTTTGGGTGTTTCAAAATGAGCCAACGCCTACCAAAGTGAAGCGATCTAGAAGCGGGGGTAAGATTTTGATCGCTAGCTTTTTTAATTTGACTGGCCACTTGGTATCAATTCCCTTACGGGATCAAAGAAGCATTAATGCCGAATGGTATACTACCAAATGTTTGCCAGAAGTTTTCTCTGTTATAAGCAACAAGCGACCAAACACAGGGCTCCGCGGGCTACTGCTCCACCACGACAATGCACCTGCGCACACCGCACTCAAAACGAGGGACTTCCTGGACAGCACGCCAGTCAAACTCCTGGGTCACCCTCCTTACAGCCCTGATCTAGCACCGTGTGACTTCTTTTTATTCCCAAAAATAAAAAATCAGCTCAAAGGGATACAATTTTCGTCGCCGGAAGATGCGCTGGCTGCGTTCGAGCAGGCTGTAAACGAGGTGTCTGCGGCGGACTGGAAAAAGTGTTTTGAAAACTGGTTTAGGCGCATGAATCTTTGTATAGAGGCTGGTGGAAAGTACTTTGAAAAGATTTAATAAAAATATATGTACGTATAGAACAATTTTTTTTAGTTTCGCAAAACTTTCTGAGTGTCCCACGTATATATAAGGTCAAATCATATCGAAATTATGAAGTCATGCTTAAGATTAAAAAGTCATACCTCAAAATCAAAATGTCAGAAATCGGCGTCATTAAAAAAATATATATAAAATCGAAATATGACATATTAAAATAAAAATGTCAAAAATCTAATTAAATAATCAAATTACTGAATCATAATTTCAGCGGAAAAACGTCCTCTGCTGGACATAGGACCTGGCTTGTGCGTCTCGCATCCAGCGGATCCTCTCAACCTTAACCAGGCCTTCGGTTCACGTATAGAGAAATGCCTACTCCTTACTCGGTCACCACTCCAAAACTTTTCGGTTCCATCGACCATCCGCTCTGCAAGCAATTTACCCTGCCCGCTTCCACTTAAGTTTGGCAACTCTTCGGGCTAAGTCGGTAACCTTGATCCTCGGATCTTTGTCGATATCTTCATTTCTGATTAGATCACGCAAGGGAACCCCGAGTATAACCCTCTTCTCGCCTGACTTTATGTAAGCCTTTGACGCCCATTGTGAGCGACTACAATGACAATTAAAAAAAAAAAAACCCGACTGCTTCAAAAGCGAACTAAAAAGTCGTAAACAAGGAAAAAATCATGCTGTGCAGTCGGAGGATACATATTCGCCGGCTGGCTGACCAAAATCTGGTGTATCCTCCGCCTGCACAGCATGATTATTTCCTTGTTTACGACTTTTTAGTTCGCTTTTGAAGCAGTCGAGTTTTTTGATTTTTTAAATTTAGTTTTTTATTTATAACTTTTTAGTTAGTTTTTTCGAATTAGATACATTTAAACATATAAGTGTTATATATTTTTGAAATCACCTCTTATAACCCTTTATTTTAATACCCCACACGATGGGTTTGGAAGAAAAAAAAAATTTGGGCACCCACAATATGGCACCCAAAATCCGCCATTTTTCTATTATCCAATTTTAATGTAGCCTATGACACTCGCAGGGTTAAGACGCATCGATTGACGTACGATTCATCAAAATCGGCCAACGCGTTTGGTCTCTGGAACGCCACATAGGAACAAACATACATACATACATACATACATACATACATACATAGACTGATAAACACATTACCCTCCTTCGGCAGTCGGGTAAAAAGGCAGCGCACAGTCCAAACTGAAATATTTTGAAAATATTTCCTTGAAACGGTTAAGCAGGGGATGAAAATTAGTATGGAATTTTTAATTTTTTTCCAATAGTAAATCGAAGAGAAAATAATATTGAAAATTTTTGTGAAATGTTTTCCTAAGAACATTTTACCTTAATTAAAACATCGCTTTCTAACAATCTTATTTATCTCACCAAAGGAAACAGTCTCACAACTCCTTATAATTATTATCATAATAGTAATTTCCCAGCATTTCCTCCCAACAGTAATATCACTTCCCCAAACGAATGACATCAAACGGGAGTCGTAATAATTAATATTTACTTACCTACCTACCCCACTCGTTACTATGATGTGATACCGTTGATATTATTCCGTTGTAATGTAAATAACCAAATTGGTTTTGAGCAGGATATTGTACCTGTTCATTCTTGTATATGATTATTATAAGAAACTAGATTCTGCTCTCGGGTTTTGACCGCGTTTAAGTCAGAAATTATCTCAAGGATACGTAGTCCCGGCATAAAACGTTCTTCTCCAAGGTCAGATCTGATAATTTTGACAAAATTTTGTCAACATTAGTTCAGCAGTTTAGGAACGAAAATTTAACAAACGTACAGACAAACCGAAGTATGACCTTACTATAGATAGTATGGACACAGATAATATAATACTAGCATACAGATGCCTCATCCCATACAAAGACACCGCGTGCTGACGTAACTATCGTTTTTATCTGATTATACCGATTATATTGTAGTAAATCGAATATCAGTATAGAACGTCGGCACGGTTTATTTGTATGGAATGCGACACCACTAGTATGGATTTGACATTGTGTAGTAGTAGAGCTACAGGAGCTCGTGTCTAGAAATTACAGTCGCACGTAGATCTTCAAGGTTAAGCAAGACGTGCTGAGGTTGGTCCCTGGATGGTTAACCATCAATTACAGTTGGTCTGTGACTCCTATATGCCTCGAAAAGCCCGCTAAGCCAGTAGTCCCGGTTGTCATTTGGAGATCTTTGACGGCCAGCCAGACAATCTGATTTAGTCTTATCAAGCGGTAACGTCTTATCCAGTTACAGGATTGTGAAGTAAAAGAATGCTTAGTGAAGGAACTCGTCCTGGGAAGTACATTCTACCACCAAAAAGCGTAGTTTTGTTGCGGTTTGAAAGGTTTGGGTGCTGATGTAATTATAGGCAAATGCTGAACTATCTCACAATATTCATCAGTGCTTTGGGATTGGTTCCTATACATGGACAGCCGTCCACTAACGATCAGAGGGGTAGTTTATGTAATTTAAAGAACTAGACTATCGCATTCTAATCTTAGTATAAATTTGTGTTTTTTTTTTACTTTTTAGGGTTCTGTACCTCGAAAGGAAAAACGGCACCCTTATAGGATCACTTTGTTGTCCGTCCGTCCGTCCATCTGTCTGTCTGTAAATACCCTTTTTCTATGGAACGCGTGGAGGTATCTATCCTTCCCTTAAAGCTGTGAAAAAATCAAACTTCTAATCCGACGTAATCAAAAGATACAGTCGTTTATGCCGCAAATTTTCACAAAATACACTCGCAACGGAATAAAAACTTACAGGGTACTCTCGTGAACTCAGAATCTTGAAATTTGGTACGAAGCAACGTCCTACAGCACAGATAAGGAAAAATGGCGAAAACCGTAAATTTTTAGCTAAATCATATATAAAAATATTTTAATAATTTTCAACTTACTACCCCGTCATGAAATGATGAAATACTCAGGTATATAAAACCTTTAAGCTGAGGTTTGTACGGAACCCTCGGTGCGCGAGTCCGACTCGCACTTGGACGGTTTTTTTAAACAACTTTAACCTTCAAATGAAAGCATAAAAATTCATAAACGCATTATTAACTTTTCTGTTATATGAAACAATATAATTCCCAAGAGCTTCATATTTTTCATAATAACTATAAAGGTAGGTGTACACTTGTAATAAAACATGTAGGCACAGCATTTAGTTAAGTGGCATGATAAATTATAACACTTCATATTAGAATGATAAATGATGATAGTGACACTGTCACGTCTAGAATACCTTTGTGTACTTGGGTTTACCTTGACTGATTATAACTTTCTTACCTTTTAGTGTTTACTTCGTTAAATGTGAAGAAAAATAATGATCTTTCAAGTAGCTTGTGATTGCAGGATATTAAAATACTAAAAAGTGTTTTATAGTTGGAAAAAAGTAGCCTATGTGCTATTCCAGACTATAAACTATCTCTATGGCAAATTTCATCCAGATCCGTTTAGCATTCATCCAAACTTTCGCATAAGTTTGGATGAATGCTAAACGGATTTATAGTATTAGTAAGAAGTAAGATGAAGAAAAAGACAGCCGTCTTCTAAGGATCAAATGCACGAAATACTTAACTCAGAGTTAGTTGCTAATTCGAGGTTAAATTGACGTTTGACATACATTCTTGGCAATGTAACCCCGTGATAGCAACTGGCGTGTTTCGTGCAAGTGGGCCTAATATGATGTTTGCTTATGCGTCTGCCACAAGATTCGAGGTAACGATATAGAATCTTAGGCTAGACGAAGGCACGAACTATTTTTTGCGCGGGGTTAAAATGCATGCTTTCTCATCCAACAACACGTGCGAAAGAGATAGATTCTGTGATGAGCAGTAAGAAGCTAGTTCGCGTACGAATACACACTTTTGCAATTTTTTTGCGAAATGGATGATGATTAAGGACGAAAACGAGCGCGCGAAACTTTCTAAACAGACTTTTGAGAATATGGATATCATGAAAAAACGACAAAAAAAAATTCATTTTTGAACTACTAATCTATCCCTGTAAGGTGATTGATTTACAATTTTCCTTCTTCTTATGGTATTTATTGCCGCCCAAAGATGCGTTAAAATTAGTGTTGAAATACGGAACCTTCGACGCTCAAAATTTTTTTTTTTCCAACAGGGCGAGATAATGATGTGTCAAATGTATGTATTTTTTATTTTGAACGTACACCGTCAAACAGTGGAGTTATCGCCAGACTACCTTTGTTTGAAAGAATAATCGATTCGGGCAACCATATAAAAGTGACATCCTATTAATGCAAACGTCACGATATCGACTGAACAAACGTCAGAAATGTATTGGATTGCAAGACGTTATCGAAATGTCACGTGATCAATCTCTTACATTTTGGCATTTCAACCATCGTCATCGCTGATAGCATGAAAATTTGTATATAGCCTCTTCTAGCGGCTTACTAACGAGTTACATTCAATTGAACCTAGGCCTTGTAGCACAGCATACGATCGCTCAACCAATGCGCCAACCTTGTCGTCAAGTAACATTTATGTATTAATTACCCTGACCAAAAAATCGGCATGAGATATGAGCATTCCTATTGGTCTAGCGGCACTGGTGGCGCATGAATTACAGTAGTGAATACGCCCAGATTTAAGAATAAAATCTTAAAAAAATCGAATTTTGGTCTTTTGAAATAGTTATTTATGCTACAAGTGCGGAAGGTAGGTGATTTCCGATGAGTGGCATTTTTATTCACGAGCGTGCGAAGCAAGTGAGTGGATAAATCGACACGAGTCGGAAATCATCTTACGTACGTGTATCATACAATATTTTACTATGCATTGTGCGAGGAAATAATAAAAATAATAAAATGAAATTACTAAAATGGCGGGCTTATTCAAGCGCGTTCAGCGTATCCACAGATTAACTAATAGTTCCTCGGGCATATCTACTGCGCATGTGCGAATAGCTGTCACATCGTAACGCAATAAGGCACGAGCAAAGTATACGTTCTGCCAAACATATTTAATTAATATTTAAAATTAATTTATTGATCAAAATCTAAATCTAGAATAATTAAAAACGCCTAAAATAAAGTATTAGTTTTATTTTACCTTTTATATGAATGATAATCTGTACATAACTAATTTTTAAAACTTTTCTCAAATAATAAAAACTCTATGCGTCGGGCTGACGTTGGAGTTAAAAATTAAAAAAGTACAGGAAAGTAAAAAGCACTAGTGAAAAAAAGTGACACTTTCCGCACAGTTTGGCTGCTTGGAAAACCGCTCTTTTCGAGGACATGCATTGTAATAGTTATTTATGCTACAAGTGCGGAAGGTAGGTGATTTCCGATGAGTGGCATTTTTATTCACGAGCGAGCGAAGCGAGTGAGTGGATAAATCGACACAAGTCGGAAATCATCTTACGTACGTGTATCATACAATATTTTACTATGCATTGTGCGAGGAAATAAACAAAATTAATAAAATGAAATTAATAAAATGGCGGGCTTATTCAAGCGCGTTCAACATATCCACAGATTAACTAATAGTTCCTCGGGCATATCTACTGCGCATCATGTGCGAATTGCTTTCACATCGTAACGCAATAAGGCACGAGCAAAATATACGTTCTGCCAAACATATTTAATCAATATTTAAAATTTATTTATTGATCAAAAACTAAATCTAGAGTAATTAAAAACGCCTAAAATAAAGTATTAGTTTTATTTTACCTTTTATATGAATGATAATCTGTACATAACTAATTTTTAAAACTTTTCTCAAATAATAAAAACTCTATGCGTCGGGCTGACGTTGGAGTTAAAAATTAAAAAAGTACAGAAAAGTAAAAAGCTCTAGTGAAAAAAAGTGACACTTTCCGCACAGTTTGGCTGCTTGGAAAACCGCTCTTTTCGAGGACATGCATTGTAAAATATTTAACTACAAAAATGTTCGTTATTAAATTTTCTATCCATTAGTGTTAGTACAAAAAATAATTAATGAACACTTTACGAGGAGATACATGCTATCAATAATTATTTCTCATTTTAATGTTTTTTTTGGAAGGAGATTAGTGAAATATATACAACATTAAAAAAAACTAAATCTACCATTTTAGAATCAATAATATGTAAAAATTTTATGTATTTTTTTATTAATTGATATTTCTGTTTAAATAACGAGTAGATAGCTCCTAAAAACAGCAAGAAAACGGCTTGCGCGGCGTTTTGCTCGGGGTACCGCCTTAATATAATAGAATGCATATCTGTCAATGATCAATCACAGATTTTACGTCCTCAAATCAAGTTACAAATTAGAATCTATCTTTTTATATCCTTATTCTAATAATAAACCACAAAACAGTACCGGCTACGATGTTAAATTCTATAACAAATTACCTAGTGATATATTAAAAAAATAAAAAATGAACTTTTGTTAAAACTATACTGTGTATACAAGCACATTACAAATGAGATGATTATATTCAAAATAAGAATGCTTGGAAACGTGCTGGTCTTGCTCCAATCTTTAGTGTAGACAAAATCAAACTGGTTCATATAAATATACGTATATTCATAATTACAGTATTGTTTTTTTCTTTTTTTTTAAGTAATTGCCTCGGACACTGTTCCGTTGTTGTTAAATTAGGTAAGTTACCGATGTTTGCAATATTTGTAAGTCTGTGAGAACCATGTTCCTATTTATCAACTGAATGAATTTACCTGTTAGTGTTTGTAGTACTTTATATCTATACGTAGTATAGTAGCGTTAGTCTGGGTGCATCGTCCTCACTTATATGAATTAATGTATGTATGTAAATATTGTACAACACTTTTTTTTTAAAGAGTTACTGTGGAGTTTCTTGTCCGTTCTCCATAACAAGGTACTTTTCCGAATTTACGGTAAAATCAATTATTATAATTTATGAATTTAAATTGCGGCCTAATTGAAATAAAGAAATTTGACTTTGAAGACAACTATTCTTAAACACATTCGTATTTCTCCTTTATCCACATTCCAGATATAGTCATCAAGACCCATATTATCCTTCCAATGCACGTCACAAGAAGAGTTATTATCCAATGATTTATTACAGCCGTGACCTTCAGCGTGACACATGTCACGTCTGTCTGTATTGTGTGTACTCGGCTTTATGTTAACCACTTCGTAGGTAGAATAGAGTGATGTCATAAGAAGTGTCTGAATTATTTTTGTTGTTGAGGGTTGGCATGCGGGGTGCAGTATTGTGTGATTAATTAATAGGAGAGTGTTTTATGATAATTTTTTGCAGCTTCGTTCTCTTAAGTTTGACCTCAGAAATCGTCTCTAGAAGCTCTAGCCGAGTGACATTCAATTTATCATCGACAAAGGGTTACCATAGTGATTAGAAAAATTTATGAAATGCAGGCTTCTGTTTTTGTGCTTAGCAGTGGGCGCCACTGGCGAGTAAGGTCCTTAAATATAGATGTTAAACGTTGTTATTACGCGCACTGAAGCAAATATTGAATTAAAATCATTTCTAATGCCGTAGAAGTGCGATTAAATTTAAATCGACTATACTGCAGTTTTGCGCAGCCCGTTTTTTTTCAGCAGTCCTTTTTTTGAAAAAAAAAAACTGTTTCGTTTTTCCAAAACATAAACTCTATTAAAGCAAGTGCTTGGTAAATCCCGTACCTGTCTGCCATATTTGGCAAATATTCACAACAATAAAAGAGTAGTAAATAAACTCGCGCTAAAAGCCAAAAATACTATGAAATTTGACATTTTGAAGACCTCACTCTACACCAGCGCCACTAGCGGCAAATTCAAACGCGATAGTCCTCATTGTCAAGCTCTATTGACATGACACGTGATCAATCCTTTTCATTTTGGTGATGATAATATTTTCTTGTTTCATACTTCTTGAGCGTGATTTTTCAGCAGTCGGATTTTAAATTGCAAAAATCATAAGTTCAAAGCTACTTTTTGAACTTAGTGTTTTATTGTATGTTATATAATTTTTATATAAATGTTTATGTTATAAGTATTTTGGAGTTTTTGCAGAGCCCCAACAGATTTTTTTTTAGGGTTTGTTGTTTTACATGTATCTAGATAATGCATAAGTTATAAAGGTGGACTTTAGATAACGTAAGACGATACAGTAGTTGATTTAGGAAATTATACATACATGCCGACGCTTGGGGGAGGCCTATTTCCAGCAGTGGACGTCTTTCAGCTGAAGTTATGATGATGACGACATACAAACCGATTAACAAACACTTCGCGACGTTGAAAAAAAATAATTTTCATGACTTTGACAGGATATATCTCGCAAACGGTACGCTTGACAATAATATGAAAAAAAATGTTCTTGTCTTCGTGCCCCCCAGAGGGTGCCATATTCAATTTAATGTGACGTCACATAGCCTGTAACTAGCGGACAAACAAGACGCTTTCAATGACACCTCATTTATTTTGTCATGTCATATCATGTGCTATAAATAGTAGTTTAGAAGTTATGAGGGAACAGATGAACAACATACATGTATCGCGGCATAAGGCCGCCTGTTGTATGTTTTTCAGTTTCTTTTGTTTTTTTTGTATATTTTGGTGTACAATAAAGTGTTTATAAATTAATGAATACATACATACGTACACATATACCGGTCAAAAACATAACCTTTTGCTTCGCCGTAGTTGGGTAAAAATCTTTCTACACCTCTACCCTACTCTTTGTAAAACACATGCGTAATCATCATCATTTCAGCCGAAAGACGTCCACTGCTGGACATAGGCCACCCCCAGGCGTCGCCACATTGACCGATCCCGTGCGTCTCGCATCCAGCGCATTCTCGCAACCTTTTCCAGATCAATGATTCACCTAGTGGGAGGCCTTCCAGAACTTTTCGGCCCCATCGGCCAGCCGTTCTGCGAGCAATGTGCCCTGCCCATTGCCACTTAAGTTTCGCAATTCTTCGGGCTATGTCGGTAACTTTGGTTCTCCTGCGGATATCATCATTCGTGTCGCATCGTTCATGTTATGTTATAGGTACACGTTTTATATTTATTAAAAACCAGGCGATAAACTACAATATTTGTATTAAATTCTCCAATAAGACGCTTAGAAAAACTAAAAAGAAAATAGACAAGCAATGATAAATCGTAACCATGAGCCACAGAGTAAGAAAATTCACAACAAAACTTTCACCACTTCTCAGTATGACAACGATCTCATACACTAAGTTTTTCTCCTACACCCAGATCAATGCGAAAACTACTAACTTTATAGTAGAAAATGTTGAAGTTTGAAACGTAAATTTACTTTAAAAGTGTGATATCACTTTACATGAAATTTATCATGGAACTTAGTTGAAAAATGACTGGAACCTTCAGCGTGAGTCTTTTAATATTAGGTTTGAAGTAGAAGTTGGTGTATGGAACGATTGATGGTTATACTGTAACTTAGGTACATACTTTAATCGTTTTTGGTATATCTTTAAACACATACGTGGCGACCTAGTATAGCCGTGGCGGCCGCGACTTACGCGATGGAGGTCGTGGGTTCAAACCCGAGCAGGCACTTTTCTTTGTGTAATTTATTTCATCACCACTGCTCTGAAAACGGTGAAGGAAAACATAGTGAGGAAACAGCATGTCCTAGAACCAAAAATTCAGAGTCATGTGACTCGAAGACGACCCCTAAATATGTAGTTGGGTAAAGGCTAAGCACATTTTCTACGCTTCGTAGACATTTTTCAAGTTTTTATTTTTAATTTTTTTACTTGCAATATATTTAAGTATGTTCGGGTCAAATCTTGCAACTGAATTTTAAAGCTGTTATCCTCAAGCAATTAAGATGAAATTTTGCATATACGTTTAGTTTGGATGACAATGCGTGGTTTGCTAAGTGACGTCATTCTTAATCCAATATGGCGGACAGCCCAAGATTAGTTATTACGGACTAGTTATTTTTTGTGCACTGCCTGATATGTGTATCGAATGAAAGGGTTTGCTGAGAAAAATACGAAGTAATTTTTTTATAATTTTTGTATGTCTACTAGGCACACAAAAAACAAACATTTATAGCCATTATACAGTGTTCTCGAAGTTTTTCCGCGAATGTATGTAAATGCATGGAACATATTTTTCTCATATTTCGGCTCCTGCAAGATTGTCGATGAATAAAAAATCACTGGGTGGATTTCTGAATTAAGAATATGTAGTTCAGAACGTGTGAAATCTTATGCCAAAGTTTGACAAGTTCTAAAGTATTGTTTGACAAATACTCTACTTCAAATTCTTAATTCAGAAGTGGCGGCGTTTGTGTAAGAATGTTTTTCATGTACGAGACACTCACGACACGTATCTCAAGTCAATTGCTGATCCTCTGTTTAACCAGCCCTTCAATTCAATGAGATAAACACGCTCAATCAAATTGCGATTATAGAGTATCAAGATCAAACGGCTGTCTTGAGAATTAAAGGCTTACAAAAGCATCGAGATCAAAGGTCTAGCTTGAAATTGTGACATTTAATCTTTTCTAAAATCCTGGTCGCCTGGGAGCGCCTTACGATTGTAAAGGTCAATCGAAAGAATTAATTATAAAATGGATGAAGCGGGCCTTTCTTTTTGTAAGAGGCAACTTATGAATGAAGACAGAAGGCTGCATTATTTTCTGAATTCCTGGTGCGCCTACCGATGGCAAAGGTCAAACATCAATCGAAAGAATTCATTGTGAAATAGATAAAGAAGATACAATACCAGTCCAATCCAATTCTCATAAATTTACTCTTTTTACCCTAGTTCATTATGAATGGCATTATATAGAACATGTCAGAAGAATGTAACACCGTAAGTAAGTGAAGAGTGTAGGTAATATAATAAATAACTGAGATCTAATAATATCAGAAATAGGAAACTCAAATGCCGTTACCCAAACATATACTCAATGACTAAAACGAGATTTGACAACATATTAACAGATAAAAGAGAGAAAGAAATAAATCCGAATCAGATGATCGAAGCACCAGATTTTTCTGAGAAGAATAAATTTTTTTGAACAGTTCTTCAGAAAGGTGGGATGCAAACATTACCATGTGCCTACACCCATGGAAAAAGGCAAAGGCATGGAAAGTTTGAGCATGTAGAATAAAAACAAAATTAAGCACAACAATGGTCAATGTGGTGACACCTGGGGGAGGCCTATGTCCAGCAGTGGACATCTTTCGGCTGAAATGATGATTGATGATGATAATGAAGCACACCACATTATTCTAATACAAAATCGAAGACATGAGTAAATGTTATGTTACTATCGGATCACATAATATACATAATATAATTCAAACATGCCGCCTGTTTCAGCACTAAAACTTTACCTAGCATAAATAGAAGCTCTTGTTATAGAAAATTCAATTTATTTCGTGTCGCGATGTGGTTGACAGATGATTTTTCGTTAGAAAAATTTGCCACAGAAATTATTATTGAGCAATATATTTTTAGCAACGGTTTTTTTGTTTCAATAGTAACAGGGTAATGGAGGTCAGATAGGCATTCGTTTTTTGTCAAATAATAATTCAGCTTCATCCGCTTAGAATGTATATTATATGCCGATCGTGACATAGCGCTCTTTGGCAGAATGAACGTAATATTATGTTGAATAATGTACAGGCTGCATCAGGAGTTGTTTACTAAACGGACCTTGTGGAAACTAGAACAAATTTCCGTGCGTTCAAGCGTTTTTGGCATACCTATTATTGGAACCAAATATAACAGCTCACAATGTTAGGACACATTAATATGTATTAATGCTAATTTTGTATCCGTGGTGCTAGGCAACTGGGCTTATTCCAGTTGTATATGACCCTTTGTGCCTATTGGCCTTGTTTGTTCTGTCTTCTGCTTGATATGGAGGGAAGTTGAAATTAACTTTTTTCCTACTCCTCCGTTATTCTTTTCTGATTAATTTCGTTGCGGGATCCAAGACAGTTAAATTCGTTCTCCGGGACTTCGTCAAGCTTCATTGCCTCGGCGCTTTTCTGGTGGTCGCCACTGTTGATTCTGGCTTTTAAGAGGTGCAGTGGTTTGGGAATAGTGCGGTGGGATTGTCCCGAAAAACAGAAAAACAGCCGCTCACGAGATTACGCGGCGCATTGAGTCTTACACCTTTTACATAATATTATGAAAGATTATACTGGTCTATTGTTGTTATACATCAAAGTGTGGCAAATTGTAAAACAAACCAAACTAATTGCCTGGATATATGAAGTTCCTAATAAATACTAGAGCTGTACGGCTTAAAATGCCAGTACTCCAAACTTTTTTTGATTGGTGACTAGGAGGCACCATGAGCAATTTACGGGTAAAAAATGTTTGGGCAGTGGCCGTCAACCTGCGCACTTGAGCGGATAGTTTGTAAAATGCTAGGCAAGGCAGTAATTTAAAACCAACTTACATTTAATTTAGTTAATAAACAAATGACTATCGCCTCATTAATCGGCAACCAACCAATGAGTTGGCTCCACTGGATAGTAAGGTCCTTAACGTTGTTATTACGCGCACGGTAGCAAAGTTTGAATTAAAACAATTTCTAATACCGTAGAAGTGCGATTAAATATAAAATTGCGCATACCCTTTTTTTCGAAAAAAAAAAGGAGCATACAATTTGCCGAAACGGAAAACTCTATTAAATCCTGCTTGGCAAAATCCGTTCCTATCTTTATCTGCCATTTAACAACAATAGAAATTTAGTAAACAAACTTGCGCTAATATCCAAAAAAACTATAAACTTTGTCATTTTGAAGACTCCACGCGACACCAGCGCCCCTAGCGGCAAATTCAAATGCGGTAGCCTTCATTCCTGTTTAGTAGCGGGATAATATTTTCCTGAAGGCCAATACAAAGTGTCATGCCAGAATGACAGCGAAAACGGTTTTCAAAAAGGTGTAAAATTTATGAGATAGACAAGCGCTAGCGAAAGCACACCTATCCTATTTTGAACCTTTGACAATCGTTATCGCTGATAGAATTCCCTTCGTCTAGAGCCCTTAAGTCATACTTGACATGTGACCGAAAACAAACATGGCTGGCCACTTTCACATAGTGTTGTTTTAGGTAAGGTTATATCAGAAGGGTAAGACGAAAAACATCAGTGTGAAAATAATCCTACTTGAACTACTAGAGAAGCTACCTCTTTCATGTCATCTAATTAAATGTATACATACCGTCATAAATTAGAGTCAGGAGAAAAGCATTATGAAGTATTTTCAGGAGGTAATAAGATATGAGTTACAAGCGAAGCTCTTCAAAAACGGTATTCCGTCGCAACTAGGGTACCCTAGTATTACAGAAGTCCATGGACGGTGGTGGCCGATCACTTAACATAAGATGGGCCACTTGCATGTTTTACATGGCATAAAAAGGTCTTCCAAGACTTAAATTTTTTACAGTCAAGCTTGACTGTAAATTTGCTTGACTTTTACCAGTATGCTATAACAACGCTACATTTTCTTATAGTACAAGTGGCTACTACAAAAAACCCAGAACTTAATAACAAGGCAAACAAAATTTACCTCGCAAAAATACATTCAAGCTAGGTAAGCTCTTATGTTGTCATTTGAATTTCCGTATACTACGCTTACGAATAAGAAAACATACCAAGTTTTTACAAAACGGAAAAAAAAACCTCAGCCATACGGAAGGATATTCAAAAAGAGCTAACTTAAGAAATACATTATGCTGATCAATATATACGAATATCCGCGGATTCAAGCATAATTGCTTTTAACCTCTTTTCAAAGGTTTCAAAGACCGTTTGACTACCAATACGTGTTGTGGGGTTCTGAAAACGCTGCGTAATCAAGATAAGTGGGACCCCAAGGAGTACGGAACCTACGCTTTCGAGGGGGCCTTTAATTTGTTTCATGTAATAAAGTTTACTGAAGTTTGTTTCATTTTCTCTTTTTACTGTTGATTGGGAAGTATTTCTTTTTTAGGGATGTGAGTTACGATTAGGGTTGATCTAGATTGAATCTAGATGTGATAGAAAGATATTCTGGTATATACTGTCTCCAAAATCTAAATGCGCTATTTCATTTTGACTTTTCTTGTGTAGTCTATTAGCATAAATTAATGGGATATCAATTAAAACATATTTATTAATTGATTTATACATATTTTTTAAGTAGCTCTTAGGCTAGTATAGTATTATTTTATAGGTTATTTATGAGAAATTCACGTGAAATTATTGGCCATAACAGATAAAATGTATTGTTAATCATTAGAGAGAAAACAATGATTACGTCATGACAAGATGGAGAAGAGAAGCGGATAGTTTAATACTAACAAAGAAAAGTAAAACTACTTTTTTTTATTTCATCCTTTTTAAACTATTTTATCTAGTAGTAGACACGCTTCGATCGACAATTTATCGACCACGTAATGATGACACGATATCTTGCGAAAATTCCCCGATTCAAACAGTAAAATTCCCATAACTTTTAAACGACTGAATTGATTTTCATTAAACATGGCTAAGAATGCTCTCGATAAAGTCACCTTTCAACCAAAAAAATACTAAATTAATTTCAGTTTATCCGTTTAGGAACTATGATGGCACCGACAGATACACAAGTAAACATATACACAAACACACAGGAAAACACTTGTCAAACTTATAACACCCCTCTTTTGTCGTCGAGGGTTAAAAATTAAATTTTGGGACATGATTTAGAATGGCAAAAGTGACAAAAAAAGTATTTGTTAACATATACAGGCAGATGCACGTCGTGACTGTGACACGAAGGTTCTCAATCAGCTTGATACTGTGCCACGGGGGACCCACACCACGAAGCTAATTTTCAGTGGTCGTCTAGGATAATATTTATTTAAAGTCAAAGTCAAAGAATCTTTATTGTGAGACAGCGGTTACAGAGTTGTTATTGAGAGATTTTTGTGTGCGTTTGCACTGCTCCACCATGTTAGGCATACAATAGTTTGAAAAAAAATATTATCCTAGATATAAGTTTATGTGATATGTGTTAATTTAATAGAATAGAAATTTCAATTGAAATAGAGACTTATTTAAATTTAAACTGTATGCACAAGTACAAAAGCGGACTTAATGCCTTAGGCATTGAAGTGACAAAAGAAATATAAATGATACAATTTAATATATATATATATAAATATATACTAAATAAAAAAATTATTTTTTTATAAAATAAACATAAATAAACATTACATTACATTTTTTTATTATTATTTTATATAAGAAATAATACATTTAGTTATTAATTAAATATATACTAACAATATAATATATAGAACCACTGTCAAACCAATTTTAGTAAATACTAGACACAGATTATGAACCACCAATTCTCCAAAATCAACAGTTCCTTCCTGTGACAAACTTGGAACATGTTTTACAAATACACAATTCATTAATATTGGTAGTCATATACACAGAATTATACCCAGAGGAGTTATAGTCACACCAATGTATGACATTTGTTATTATGTTAGCGCGTTTATAGCTCTCAGAGGGGTTGGTAGAGATGTGTTGATGTACACGGATATGACAATGTCCGATTACGTAGAAACACATGTATTATATTAACAGGTACTGAGAATTCCCTAACGAGAAAAAAGCGTCAATAGTAGACCGATGACATTCTGACTTTCTTAACTACATTTACTAGATGAAAAAGACAATCAAGGATGTAACGGCTTTAACAGCTTTAACAAAGAAAATTTGGTACATTTAAATGTCACTGCTGGATGGCGCGATATGCATCGATTCGTTAATGAATTGTGTGTAAAAAAACATTTTCTAGGATTGATCATATAAAAATTATGTTCTTTTTTAATCAACTCTCCTAAGCACATTATTATGGCATTTTGGGCTCTTAATTCACATTTCAAAAATTATTTGAACGGATCATTTAAAATTGAATCCAATATATGGCGTGGTTTTAAATTTCTGAGGCATGCATTTCGATTTTTTTAATTTGTATTGTAACACATTTTGGTACAATTAAACCGTAAAAAATACTATAAAAAGTTAAACAAATCGGCACTGTATTTAAAGAAAGAAATAGTCACGATCCAAGAAAACTCTTTTACTTGCAATTCACTGCTAACATCATTTATAGCCGTGGAACGGAATCGAACGCGATCGAAGTACTTATAAAAATAAACATCTTAATCAGACAAAAAACGCTAGTTATGTCGGCTCGGTTCCTTTTTATCTTTAAGCTAGTATTATATTATCAGTTGTACCTAACGGTAACAGTAAATATAGGAAGTACATAGAAATTATGAATAATACTAGTTCTCTTTTAACAGAAATATTAGTATTTGGAACCCTGTAAAAGACTGCAAAATATTATGCTTGTCACTAAAAGTGATTCAATCACACCGGACCCAATGTCAAATCCTAGCCAATTATGAAACTTTTGAAAAGAAAATCCCTACATTCAGAACTTCAGAAAAAAATATTCAATAATCGGCAGCTAGCGATAATTTACACTCACAAACGGCAATTTATTTTTTTCAATCAGGTCGGTACGGCTCTGCTGCTCAATTACAATAATTATTGTATTACACATTTGTTTGTGAAATTATTTTAATTAATACAAAGGTTGCACAGTTTTTATAATAATAACATTTTTGCTTTATAAGAGAACTTGCAACTGACTGTTCTTTGTTTCCATTCATTAAAATTAAATTGGCTTCATGTGCTGATTTTATACGGTTGTAAATGTTATTCTTATGAATATGGATGATGATACGTTGATTTGGGTTCTGGGTAAATCTATTACTTCAAAGTGCAGTTCTTAATCGGTTTCACAACCTAGCGACGAGGTGAGAATAGAAAAGTGTCAAAAGGAATGGAAGACGTGTATTTTGGTTACGATAATTGGTAAGCTAACATTTTTTTAACGAAAATTGGTTTCTTACAAAACTGTTGTTACAATTATGTTTTACGTTGTTACTGTTGTACATATTTGTGATATTGAAGGTAATGTGTTTGTATTGTAATCAGGATCTTAATCATTGTTCTGTATTGAATATGGTTATCTTTGTCTCCTGGTTATAAATTATCCTAGTTTATTTAGAGTACGAGTTTATATACGTCTGTGCCACACCGTACGGTTGAGGGTTGTCTCTTTTGTTGTGTTGCTCGCTTTCATGACATTTTTAACTGTTCGCAGCCAGGTAATTAGTGGTCATACACGGCCACTTTTTCCGTCTATTATACATGACTCTTTTATTCATATGGTCACCTTTAGAAATAAAGTGAATGATGAAAATGTGAAGACTTTTCAAGTTCGGAAATACTTATCATATAAATTCATTCAGTATTTTATACTCGTATCTACGTCGAACCAATCGTCCTTATCTATCCCATCAAAAGGTTAGAATGTGTTAGGAATCTTATTAACGTCTTTATGATTGAAATTGATTTCATTCAGATGTGTGCGAATTGATTCATTAATATTCATGGATAGCTGGAGGGTTAGATCAGCATTGTTCGAGATAATAAATCTACTAATAGGTATTAGGGAAGCTGCGGTTGCTCATATATGGAATATTCAAGCTCTTCTCATATTAAATCTCATAAGATAGACTGTTTGTTCAAAATGTAAAGCTGCAGTCAGTAGTTTTCTCCTCAGTCAACTAGTTTAACAAACAATATATACATACATGGACCCAGTAAAGCAAAAAATATTGTTTATTTTTGTGCTAAGATTAATCATTTGTATGATGTTAGATAACAAACTTTAAGTAATGAACGTTATTATCTGATATACTCATACACAAAATAATAGTTGTCATCATTGTCATATAGAAAGCCGTAACGACACCCATGGTAGAAAACTGAGGCCCGTTATTAATAATGGCGATCATTATAAAGATATTTTCAATAACCGAACACGTTCCATTTCCAAATTCCACGAAACTGTCATAAAACGTAATCCCAGCCAATATATGAACATAATGCCTCAAATTCTTCCCTGAATGGGCCCGATAAAACCCGAAATTAAGCCAAAGATATAGCCGAAATAAAATCTCATTCAAATCGGGCCCCATTTGCTATCTTTGCAATAATGAGCATTACATAATGCTATATCGACATTATAAATCCATTTGACGTATGAATAGATCCAAAGATAATTAAGGATGCCTCATACGAAATATTGCCGCAGTTAAAGCGGTTAAATTAAAATATTGAAAAGCCTTTAAACCGGTGCCAGACAAACTGGGCGAGGGTGTTATTCCATTGGAGAACGAAACGAAAAACCCTCCGTATTTGATTTTGTTTAGGTTTTTGTGTTAAAGGAAAATTCTATAAGCAGGGATAAATGTTTTGATTATCTTCTGCTTAATGGTGTGGACTGAAACAAATAAAAGGGGAAAAATTTGATGTTCAGAATAATGTTTATTGATGGTGGCATTTTATAAACCAGCATACCATAGTTGTTATATCATGCGGCAGTATTTTAGTAGCAACAGTCATTAGAAAATAAATCATCCAGATAAACGAGGTTTGCAGATACGTTTTATTTTTAGTAAAATATTGGAATACACGAACTATTTCTAGGTTTATATGTTTCAAAATATTTTATGTATTTCTTAGATATTTCGAAGTGGCAACAAAATTATTTAATTATTTTGTACAATCATAACAAGGTCATTTTTACTCGGAGAAAGCGGTTGCCATATCCAAGTTGCCTCATAAGCAATTTTTGTGTTTATTCTCCACAGAATTTGAAGTACGTTCGAGAAATTCTAATAGACGGTATCAAATATTCTATCCAACACGTATCTCAAGTGGATCTAAAGTAAAATTGATGACGTTATGAGAGTGGTTCTGACAATCTACAGAGATTTTAAAGGTTTTTCACAGGTCTTCTGTCTGTTTGATATTTTAGTCAAGTGAAATGATTCTGATTTCCTTAGCTATTAACCTAAGTGCTATGTTACTCAAGAATTTAGCATCAGTTTAGATATTGGTTGCGTGTTTTTATCATCTACAAGTAAAGTCTATTTGTCCTTGAAACATTCAAAGGTTGACTAGTAGAAAATGCCTAATGCATTAAGTCCGGCTGTGTGTGTACCTTTGTGTACATAAAGTATTAAATAAAGCCAAAGTAATACTAATATTTTTAATAACTATTAAAACAATGCTAATTTACCCCTTTAAACCTATTCTACTCTTATAATAATAATTGACAATCCATTAACTATCAGGGTAGTATATGGTTTACTAATATTATATTTAGTGTTTATAGCACTAGTGCGGTTTTTTAGTGCCATTAATAAGCGCCCAATGACACAGAAAACATTCCCACTTACCAAAATTGAAAACGGATACATCGAATTGTAATTTGTAACAACCGAAATAATCTCGATCATTAAACCAACATGTCAAACTGAATAATACATATAAATACATGAGGACGATGTACATTGTACAAGGCAACAAATTTAACTCCTAATCCCGAAATACACATCTGTTGTCTCTGTCATCTGTAATATTTCGGAGTTTGTTAGAGAAGGATAGGGAATCGCTCTCGAAAACAACGCAATTGAGGCCTAAAACCGTTTCCACTTCCTCGTCTTGCCCCAGATTAAAATACAAATTTACTCATTGAAAACGTTTTACAGGGAGATTACCTCCGTATTTATTTCCTGCTTGTGTGTCGGTAACGTGTCGTTTCTAAGCTTTGTTCGTTTTGTTATCTAAATAATGGGTTCTGGTTGTCTAGAATTATATATCAGTTTTTGTGTTACAGCGTTTCTGTTTTGGACATGGTTGTACAAGCTAAAAATAATCAATGTATATGTTTGTGTTTCAATAACGCAAAAACGACTCAATGGATTTGGATGAAATTTTTAGCCCGGTATAATGTTTCCTTGGGATGCTAATACACTTTTCAGACACGGGTGAAAACTAAAATAAGTAAAGAATTTAGTATTGAAAGAAAAGCTTATTTTATTTGGGTAATGGCTAATATTGTGCTGTATTGTTCATTATCATCATAACCATCATCAGCCTTTTAATGTGTCCACTGCTGGGACACAGGTCTCCTCTCTGTGATAGGGAATGGGTTATATAGAATCCACCACGCGGGCCCAATGCTGTATTGTTAATATTACCTTAACACAGAATTATTATTCTCAGAAAATAGCACATAAATCATATTTGACAAAAAAAAAATGAAATGCAAAGGTTACGAAATACGTGTTACCAATAAATCCACAAGAATGATGATTTTCAATATTCAATTCTCAGAAAATTGGCTTTTTACATTGAAAACCGTTGTACTTATTCGAATTCTTAATACGAATCCCGAATTGGAAAGTATTTTACTTATTACAAATCAAGTCATAATAAATTCTCGTCGCTTATAAAATATTTACATCGAAATAGATTGAACATTCACGAGAAATTTCTGTTATCAGAATATTGTAACGAAGTTTCTACTTTGCTTATAATATGTACATCAACCAGACTAATCAAATTATTATTAAGCGTGTCTTTCTCGCCTCCCTAGAGAAAAACCTCTGGGAAAAACAGTGTCAGTATTCCGGGCTCCTTTTCTCTACTGTTTTTATGAAATATTTTCATCCATCCCCATGGGTGTCTTAAGAGATGACTGAGGGCAACATCAGGAGAATTTACGGTAAAGTTGTGTTAAATCAAAATGTAATCATCAGGATGATGTATTGTTTTAATGTGTTGGTGATTATGTAGTGGGTAAATTGTTATTGCATTTAAGGCTAGGGTAGATTTAGTTTTCTTGATTTTTAACATGGTTTTATTAGCTTGATATGTATGTATCTATGTAACAGAATCTTTGAACGTGATTTTCACCCCCTTCAAAACGTCGGATTAATTTGAAACTTTGCACACTTATCAAGGACCGATGACAATGCAATAATTTAAATAGTTTGTGCCATTATCCTTACCAGGATCTTTAGGATTACCGATTGAACTAAACAGTTAAAAATAAGTAATAGTTTAAAAAACACGCTTTAATAGAAAACCAATCTAAAAAGTAGAAAATAATTTTCAATAAATTTAAATTAAGAATAGTGTGATTAACAAAAAATATTTTATTTTAAAAAGGCGTGAGTGCTTTTTAAGATATTTTCAAAACGACTGTACTTTTATTAATATCTGTCAATAAAATATTATGACAATTAACATCAAGATTCCCCACGATTTTTTTATAATAAAATACGATTTTTATTAATCACACTATCCTTAATTTAAATTTATTGAAAATTATTTCCTGTTTTTTAATTTGGTTTAGAAAACCAAACTAAAAACAGGAAATAATTTTAATAAGTAGAAAATAATTAGCGTGTTTTTTAATTTTTAAACTATTTTTTATTTTGATTAGATTTCTTACCTTTCTGATTGTGTACACAATTAAAAGTGGTAAGACATGTATGTACATAGTGGTACTACCGTAATTTATATTTGGTTTTATTATAACATTCATTAAAATGTAATCTCCGTTAACAAGAAAAAAACCAACATTGAATTGAATTCTATACCCACCTAACTAGGGTAACACAAACCGCAAAAAAAAATAAGAATTTCCCCGACCCCAGTTTCTTCAAAAATGTCTTCAGCAAAATCCTCACCCGTAGAAATGGTTGAGCCATCCGAACTTGATTAAATTTAAGATTTTGATAGCTCCATAAAAAGGAGAACGACTCCTCATGATAATAACCGGTAGACACACGGGTGGAATTACTGCTACCATTTGCATACGTTAATACTGTCCTGGATATTGTCCAAAAGGGGAGGAAAGGGATCAAGGTATTTGATATAATTTGAGTTTATAGACTGACCTTATTATGGCATATTGATCTTGGGATTAAATAGTGATTTGTCCATAATTTATTGTCGTTTTATCAGCGATGGCAATGTTCGTTATGCCAAAATGTAACTAAAATGGATTGGTCACGAAAAACTTCGATAGCAGTTGACAATTCCATACATTAGCGACGTTTTCGTTTATAGAATATCACTTGTCTTCAGCCTTCCCATGAAACGCTAGATATGCGTCCCGCATTGGCAGAGGTCATCATCTGCCTAGCCTTTTTCCCAATTATGTTGGGGTCGGCTTCCAGTTTTACCGGATTCAGCTGAGTACCAGTGTTTTACATGGACCGACTGCCTATCTGACCTCCACAACCCAGTAACTGGGTAACACGATACTCCTTGGCAAGACTGGTGTCAGATCTCAAGCTTCTGACTACTCGTAACGACTGTCAAAGATCTTCAAATGACAGCCGGGACCAACGGCTTAACGTGCTTTCCGAGGCACGGAGGAAACTCGGTATGTTGAAATGGTCACCCATCCACGGACCAACCTCGTCAAGCGTTGCTTAACCTTGAAGATAGGCCCGTGCGGCTGTTATTATTTAGCCACGAGCTCCTCCGTCCGCTCCGCATTGGCAGAGGACAGTGAGTAAAAAAAAAAAAACTTTTTTTTGAACAATCTTTTTTCGTATTCATCTCAGTAAACCCTTTCATTTGATACCCATATCATGGCAGTGCACAAAAAATAACTAGTCCGCCATCTTGGACCGTATAGGATTTAGAATGACGTCACTTAGCTAACCATGCATTGTCATTCAAACTAAAAGAGTATGCAAAATTTCATTTTAACCGGTGGAGGATAACTGCTTTAAAATTCAGTTGCAAGATTTGACCCGAACACACTTACATACATACATTGCAAGTTAAATAAAAGCTTGTAAAAAGGGACTGGCCTTAGCCTAGCCCAGTAGTGGGGTATAACAGATCTAATCAGATTATATTAGAAACGCGAGTCATAATAGGTTAACCGTTCAATAATACACTTGTGAGACATTTAATATAGGCTTTGTTACTTATAAACGGTAGATTAGAAATATACGTGATAGCTTATTCTTCGCTAAAATATCTTATGTATTTTCAGTTTCATTTAGTGAAATATCGAGCCGTTTTCACGAGTGTAATAATTTGCTAGAATATCAAGTTAAATATTTAGACAGCTTTGTGGTCTTCGCTTAAATATCTTGTAACGTGAGTGACGTAATCGACTTAGAGATGGTGCTGAAATTTTAGCTACTGCAACCTTTGCATTTAAATTAGCTCTCTACTAGCTTTGTTATGTGGCTTTGCTCTCGTAGTCTATATCATAGAAATCGCGCATGTATTTGTAATAAACAACCTATCGAACTCAACGTTAGTGTTTGTGAGATTACTTTAACAAATATTACCTCTACCTCTTCGTTCTTTACCTCTTTGTAATTTTTTTTTTTTTTTTTTTTTTTTTTTTTTTTTTTTTTTTTTATAACCTATAGGCTCGCGCTTGACCACAATCTCACCTGATGGTAAGCGATGATGTGGTCGACGGTGAAACACGCTTGCCTAGAAATAAACTATTCACTCTTGACTTAAAGACCCCTAGATTGTAGCTATCGGGAAACACAGACTCCGGCAGGGAATTCCACTCCTTAGCTGTACGCATAATAAAAGTGTTCCCAAAACGTTTTGTGCGTATGGGTGGGATGTCTACCATGTATCGATGGCGCATCGCCGTACGTCTGGTAGTCCGATGATGGAACGGGCTAGGTGGAATTATATCGTGCAATTCCATCGCACACTCCCCGAAATGTAACCGATAAAAAACCGACAGGCTGGCAACTCGGCGACGATGTTCTCGGTGATGATGTTTATATGTAGTTGTAATATTTTCTTCTTTGTAAATTTCAATTTGGCTAAATTATTGTTTTAGTAGAAATCGATGCTGTCCGAGATAGTTATTTCATCACATCTTTCAGTATCTTTTTATTATTGATGAGGCTCGCGTTTGACGACTATCTCACCTGATGGTAAGCGAATATGTGGTTGACGATGGGGCACGCTTGCCTAGAAGCTATTCACTCTTGGTTTAAATACTCCCAGGTTGAAGCTATCAGGAAATACAGACTCGGCAGGGCATTCTACTCCTTAGCTGTACAATAAAAGTATTCCCAAAACGCTTTGTCGGTACGGGTGGGATGTCCACCATATACCGATGACGCATCGCCGTTTGTCTTGTGGTCCGATGATGGAACGGGCTAGCTGGAATCAAATTGTTCAGTTTTATCGCATACTTCGCGAAATGCCATGAATCAGTAGTCTCTAAGATGATGATTACACATATATAAGCCATTCCTTATTCTCATGGGAAAAAGTGTAGGCAGAAACTACAGGACGCCACCTGAACCACCTACGATCATGATGATTTATAATTAAATTTACTTTAGTACAGATGAAAATAGCTTCCAATGATGAAAAAACTTTTATTTCAGGTAACTTACTTAGTCCCAAGTTGTAAAAAGTATTTCAGAATAATTTCTCGCTCAGTTTGATTCGCGTGTTTTTGTCTGATTTGTTCAATGTTTTTCATGAATTCATTTCACCTGGAGACGAAAATATTTTTTGGTAAAACTTGTATACATAGGTAGGTTTTTGGATCTACTTATTGGATTATACAAGCTCGTCCCTATTCTGATGTTGATTTGGTGAACCCTACCCTTCAACCTATAAGGGTACAAAAGTTTCCGTTAATCCGAGGTTGTTAGGTCTCGTCGGATGATCTGCAAACAGGTAGGGTGTGGAATTAATAACATGAGCTGCTTATTTCGGGAAAGTTCAACGTGATCCGGCTAAAGTTTTATAAATTTGGGTGGAGATCGGTTATTGGTCCATCGAAATGTTAATGTTTGATAATGGTTTACTCGTCAAAGGTTAATAAAGTAACGTTTTAGAATACGCTTTGACTTCCATTAATTCTATGTTTTCATTCTTTGTTTTAATTTGTGTTTTGTATTGACCGTGAATGGAGTTTATATCCATACTAATATTATAAATGTGAAAGTAACTCTGTCTGTCTGTCTTTCTGTCTGTCTGTCTGTTACCTTTTCACAATTAAACCGCTGCACCGATTTAGATGAAAGTTGGTATGAAGATAGTTTGAGACCTGGGAAAGGACATAGGCTATATAGGTAGGGTAGGGTAGGGTAGGGTAGGGTATGGTAGTGTAGGGTAGAGTATTGTAGGGTAGTGTAGGGTCGGGTAGGTTAGGGTAGGGTAGGATAGGGTAAGGTAGGGTAGTGTAGGGTAGGGTAGTGTAGGGTCGGGTTTTTTTTTTTTTTGCAAACACATACATTCCGTTCAATCTTTCTTTCCTCTCGCACTTTTATTCTTCATACTATGGTTCATCGTGCATTCATCTTCTTGTATACTTTGTGGGTTTATTTAAATAACTACGGGCATTTTTATTTCAATCAAATTAAAATTCAATAAAATATACATGTTCTGTTTATCCCAGAAAATTAAATACAAAAAAAATGCTAATTATCACAGTTAAAGTTAGGAAATATACAAGAAGTTCAAAAATACAAAAAGTGCGGTATCACAGAATTGTGCAAATGGTGCTGTTTATCACAGGTAACACAAAAAAATACAAAAGGTGCTTTTTTATCACAGATAGATACATGAAAGGGATAAAAACACAAAAGCACAGTTATTAAAAAAAAAAATATCACAGTAATCAATTACACTGTCTACAAACTTAGGTACTAACATGAAATACTGCCGGCTATACATGTCCTTGCTGCATTCCGTGCTTGCATTTAAATATCACACAAAAATATTAATGAAGCACGGTGCGCCTCAGGTTTTATTTCGATGTATAACCGCAGTGGCTACTCTAATGCAATATTCCAAAAACTTTTCCCTATATTTCTTGTCCATGAGCCCGTGCAGGCTCTCCTTCGTGATTTTCCTGTCCAGCTCACATTCAAGTTGGTAGCGCTCCCTGATAAATAACGGGCATTCTACAAGTATGTGCTGGACAGTCTCTGCCACGCCTGGATCGCAGACGCATGATGGGCTCTCCTTACACTTGAACCGATTCAAGTATTCAGAGAACCCACCGTGCCCCGTCAAAACCTGCGTGAGGACGCCTTCGGGCCGCACCTGTTGTAAAGTACGGAAAGCCACTATTGCGTCCGGAAGAAACATTTTCGTCACAGAAGCAGTCTCGCCCGACACATATCTCCGATTCCATTCATCAAGCGATTCCAAACGGATCTGTCGCTTAATAAATGAAACCGGACACTGGTCGTAGTCCGGCTTCCTCCGTGACGACAATGCTGCTTCCTTGGCCAGCTCGTCCGCTCGCTCATTCCCCGGCAGGCCCGCGTGGGCCTTGATCCAGAACAAAGTAACAACTTTGCTCTGGCCCAGGGCGTGAGCCAGATTGGCACGTGCGCGGACTGCCAGGGGATGGAGAGAGCCATGGTTTGTAAGCGTCTGCAATGCTGCCATTGAGTCGCTGTACACACCATAGCTCCCCTCTTGCCGCGCGAGTATCACTTCTGTCGCTCTACAAATGGCTAGGAGTTCCGCCTGGTAGACTGTGCAGTACGCGGCAAGGCTAAGCTTGAGGTTCCGGACTTCGCCTTCATTATCCCAGATGGATAACGCGGCTCCTACCTTCCCCTCAATCTTGCTGCCGTCGGAGAAGATTCGCACCGCCTGCACATTGTTACTGTCTAGTAACTCTTGGTCTGCCAGGCACATGAACTCCAGGGGCATTTGCATAGCTGGATGAGGGGCTTCCGCAAACCTTACCGCACTCTCAATCTCCCTGTCTCCTGGCAGAAGCCGGGATGACCCTCTCCTCGCTTCATACAGGGCGGCTGCCTCTTGTATGCGCAGGTCTAGAGGTAGTATCCCAGACAGTGCCAGTGCCGAGTTCAGAGAGACAGTACGGTAAGATTTGCAGAGCTTCTGAGCGAATCCTCGTTGAACAGAGCCTAACTTCTTCCGTATACCCAACTTTTTTGCAGCGGGTGCCCAGGCGGCGGCTGCGTATGTCACTATGGGCTCAATCGTTGCTGTGTAAATTGTGCGTATGACTTACGTGTTTAATCCCCAGCTCACCTTTGCGGCTCGGGACAGCCGCTTGTAAACGGCAGCTGCCTTCTTGCAGACGTTCGCGGCATGCTCATTGAAAGTGAGTTTATCATCTATGGTAAGACCCAGCAACTTCATTTTCTTGACCATACCGATGCCGACCCCGGCCATGCTCAGCATTGGAGTGTCGTACTTAAGCTTATTGGTTATGGTCATCGCACAGGTTTTGTGCGGTGCAAACCTCAGCTTATTTCGGACGCCCCAATCCTAAACATGGGCGAGGGCTGCATTGGCAGTTCTAGAGACTTCAGTCGCCGTGTCCCCATCCACGACCAAGACGATGTCATCCGCGAACGCCTGCACGAAAAGTCCGCGCTGCTCTAGGTCCTGCAGTAGAGGGTCGAGAACGAGGTTCCACAGGATTGGACCTCCGATCGACCCCTGAACGCAGCCCTTGCTAGTCTCTCGAGTGCATTCCTCCCCGGCGTACCTAACCCTGACCTTCCTTGTAGGGTCGGGTAGGGTAGGGTAGGGTAGGGTAGGGTAGGGTAGGGTAGGGTAGGGTAGTGTAGGGTAGGGTAGGGTAGGGTAGATAAATGTTTGGTCTTTTTATGGCAAAACAAAGTTTGCCGGGTCAGCTAGTCTTAAATAAATGTATTAATAATAATAATTAATTCTGCCACTGTCACACTACTGTCAAAATACAAATGCAAGATAGAGACAAGAACATTTATTTTATCAAAATTAATTCACCTTTATTGACCTCCGCTTTAAAGTTGGCACTAAAAAGATAATTTACAGTTTCAAAGTAAAACAAAAAAATAATAAAGAATTATAAATTCACATAATTTAATGTGTAATGTGGCATGAGAAATATAAGCTGCGATTTGTATAAGAATCATATGTTTTTTACATTCGATTCATAGACTAGAGCGAGTGGGTATTGGAGCATTACAAGAGCTTTTGAGGAACTGCATTCTGCAGTAAGGCATCACTAGATTCCTACCACATTTTTTTTGTTTGGAATAATATATTTATTTATTTGCAAACAAGTCTCACTGTTACATAAAAGCTTTGCCTCTTGAACTAAGTACTTAACTTGTATCTCAGGACACTGTAAATTATGCCTATTGTCCTATTTTCATAAATTTAGAAGTATGTATGTTTATTTGTTTTTAATTAAGCACGCCTGAACAGCTGCATATTCGTAATGAAATTTGATAACACAGATTTAGATGTACTTAAACCTGTTTTAAACCTCTGTATCTTTAATAACCCATCCTTAAATCTCTAAAAGCATTCTCCTTCTAAGTATAAGATTGTTCTATATAAACATATGTATATGTACCATCTTAATGGGTGCTTAAACCTAAGATGCGAATGAGAACAACATTGTGTTCATAAAATGGCTCATTAACACTTGTAGGTGGTGAAATGCTTGATTTTAATTACAAAATGGTAGCGGTAATGGTACGGGATATTGTCATATCTGTAGGTGAATGAGTTTTTGGCAAGACCTGCTACTATTGGTTGTTCTAGTGTGTTTTATTTTAACCGACTTCCGAAAAATGAGAAGGTTTCTCATTTCGACCGTATTTTTTTTTATGTGTGTTTGCGGATAATTTCGTCGCTTATGAACCGATATTGATGATTCTTTTTTTTTGTTGGAAATAAAATATTCCAAGGGTGGTAAAATGATAAGGAAAGCAGGATCTGATGAATGGATCCTAGAGAAATCGAAGGAATTCCTCAATACATACATATAGCGATTTTGGTATTTTCATCAATAATGCAATCATTTGCTCTCAGAAAGTATCATTTGGTCAAGTGGAACTGATGAAGAAGACCACAATGGCCACTGGAACTCCAAAATACAAGAATGTATCCTAGTCGTGTTTGGGCTTATTGGAATTGTTATGAGATGTACGTCCAAACAACATGATTTTTATGTTAATTGGAGGTACCTACTAAAACTAAAAAGAGGAAAATAAAAAACTTTTAACATAACATCAAACCGTTTCCAAAACAAAACACTACAAAACGAAAACTATCTTTCTTTTCCGAAGTCGGCGTCAAATAACGGAAAATAATGGGTACAAGAGACACTGAAATGAAATAAATTATCACTTTTTAGTGTTTTGTTTTGTAAGTCGGTTTAATTGGATAAAGTCTATCTCTGTTATAGAAAACAAATAATTTCTATGAAGATTGACCATATTTGCTACCGGGATAGGAAGTATCTTGTCTCCTAATGCAGGCACAGGTCTTCTTGTGTTTTTAACCGACTTGCCAAGTTTTATGTTATTCGGGTTATCTATTTTGGCATAACTTCGGGCATTGTAGGTACTTTACTATAAAACTTGGCCATTATATACATAACTAAAAAGTGTGAAATAAAAAATTTTCACAAAAAAAAAACACCGCCGCACCAGAACACGTTGCACGCCCTGACCACCCCAGGGACCAAACCAGCACCTGGGATCCGACCCAGTATATAGCACCCTTAGTCCTTCTGTGATGGGTCAGTGGCCCTGCCCCCTATCATTTTTCGGCCACAGGAGGGGATATGGAGAGAGACCGACGCTATACCGATACTCCTCGACCTCCACCACGTCCACCACCAGAAGGTGGCGACCCCATCCAGGCCGCTGCGGATAGTGACTCACCGTAATACTCTCCCGCCGCGGTCTCCAACCCTCAGCCACGATGCCTCTCATACGACATTGCAGCCCGCCTCATTTGCGATGTCGCCTAAACGGCACCGCAACCTACTAGTTGGCCGCTACGCCGTTTTCGGCTTATCGATAAAAGCCCTGGCTGGCGAGCGGCCTCTCCTTGGGTTCTCGCTTCACCGTGGGGGTCCAAGCTACGGCTACTGATCCCCCCGCGTCGCCAATACGGGTATCCACCGGGGGGATAGGGCATGAGATTTTAGACCAAGTGACAATCTAACAGCAATTGTCAAAAATACATAGGACAGCAAGATGAGCAAAACAGACAAGGAGAGGCATATCTTGTGTTGGGACACTGCCGTCGCGTCTAGGTAGGGTCCATAATATTATGATATAAGGATGGGGATCTTGACGGATCAATAATGCCCAATCTGAACCCGTTAAGAGTTAAGATATTTTCAGAAAGGACACTGCAGTTCTGAGTGAAAAATTAAATTACATTTGTTAAGCAGTCCCAGGTATACGTGACATTAATAACACCGACCTCAAAACACCCACGGTCACATACACCTCTCAATGTTGCCAACAATCGAGCATCAGTGTTGCCAGCCAGCATTTAATTTTAATGAGCTTTAAAAGGGTCTGCCCTGAACTTAATTAGTTAGAGCTTATCTGCAGACAAGTTTCGCCTTGTGTATGTTAATGTAATACATACGGAACCTTTTACTTGGGGACGTGGCTTTTTAAGTAAGCGGTTTTGAAGTTTTATACTTGCTATTTTTTAGTCCGTTTGAGAATATGTTTTGTACATTCTATTTGAGTTTTATGAGCACGTAGTTTAATATGATATTTCTAAATAGCAGCGGCGTTTTCAAACAATTTCATTATCATGATATTTTCTCTGGGACCTTAGATCAGCTAAAATTAAAATTAAGACGAGCCTGTGCAGCCATACTTTCTTCTTTCTTTTCTTTTTAAAAAACGTTGCCCACACTAGGAATTTCTTCTTGTGTCCATTCGAGTAATAATTGGTCTAATGGCTGCATATTACTCTTAAGCTTATTTATATTTTTTAACTAGCTGAATTCTGGGCCAACCACAATATTTAAATTTTTATATTTGCCATCGACACGCTAAGAAGAAGAACTAGCTCATATATTGTGAATGCGGTGTTCACTATTTTAGGGCATGCAGTTTTATGTTTTATGTTTACCTAGTACTTATGTAATATTGTATTGCCTGATTTGTGAACCAACAATATATTTTTTATTAAGAATTCACTCCTGCTAAAGTTAGTGTTAACATAGTGTTTATGATAGCTAATGTTACTATGTATTAGAGATCCTGTTTTAAAAATAGATTGAATTCAATAAACGTTCCAGAAATTGAAGGTAAAAGTACTAGTTTATTAGGTATTCTAAGCTGATCAGACTTAATCCAGTTTAACTTCTAGTTTAACAATTAGCTAGGATATGGTCCCCATGTTACGTTTCAATTCAATTTATTAACAAAATGTTCAGTGTAACTCTTTTTCCTTTGACATTGCTACTTTCTTGCGATGTCAATGATTTGGCACCGAATTCGTATCTTAATAACGCTATTTATACAGAAATAAAATAAATTTCAGTAGTTACCTCCGGTTGTCACTTTTCTTTCTATATGTTCGCGCTTGACAACTATTTCACCTGATACTACTCTCTATATATGATCTCTACTTATCTAAAAACAGTTATCAATCGCAATTATAATAATATCGTCCTAACAGCCCCCAAATATAAGTATATTTTGGTATTTAGATCCACTTTACGGCCACAGTCTTTATCAAGTTTGGTAAAACTTTGATAATCTGCGACCTATTTGAAATATTACTTTAATGTTGGTCTTTGAAGACTATTAAAGGAGTTTATTTAGATTTCAGGCCATTACCAACGTTTATATTTATTGGCTAAGTAAATAAAGATTAAATTTTGGAAAAAATATAGAGTAATTTTTTTGTTTTTATTTAGTTGAATTTCCATAATCATCATAAATACTAACACATAAATATAACAGATAAATGAGTCGCGTTACAGCCGAGGACAAAGCCAGACCCAGTCCCGCACTACAAATTAACTCGTGTTACAGGCACTGAGCAACAACTCCAGTATCACACTTGCAACACCACAATCTCTACCACCACTATCTTAGAACTGGTATTGTATACCTTGATAAAGTTGGGAAAAGTTAGGCAGATATTGAGTGTGGATTAACTGTACCTATAGAGTTTTTTACACAGATCTTATCACCATCTGAAGAAACAATATGTTACACCAAACCAGACAACACAAACACTCGTAAGAAACGACACGACAATCCAACACTGGCAACATGAAATTAAACCATAAGCGAACACTAACCGCACTGTCTTACACTTAGTGAGCCGGGAATTTATCTACCCCGATTTAATTAAAGGAAGGTATAATTCACAGAGCATAGCGGCGACTAGAGACGCCATCTGTATACATACGTAAATTACATACATACATAATTCTTACGCCTTTTGCCCATGGATAGGTAGAAACTAAAGAACGCCGTCTACTACACTCCTTACGTACAGTCTTTTTGCTGTGTTTATGTTCTTGTACTTCTGGTCATAAAAGCCCGCTGGTTCTGAGTCTGTACTACGCAGCTGGACTTTCTGAAGAACATCACAAATAAGAACTATGTTTGTCCGTCTGGGAGTCCCGGCATTTCCACTCCAAGAAAAGTTCAGACTTTCTGGCTCATCAACGCCCAGTCATCTAACCATCAGTATAGTACTTGGACCTTAGAGCTAAAATTTTGTATGGAACATTTTTGGTTGTGGTCAGATTTACTTGAAACTTAAACAAATACCAGGCCCCTCAGAAAGTATTGCGAAAAAAAGTTTTTATATATGGGAGACTGGCCAGTTATAATGTTTTTCGAAAATATGATTATTTATAAGTAAAAATAAGTAAGTTCCAATTTCAAAATTTCCCTCCACATTTTTTGCGAGTTAATTCAAAGTATTGTGTCTCACTGAAATATGGATCTGCGCCGGGAACATTTTAGAGCTATGATTTTATACGATTTCAAGTGTCGCCTGAAACCGGATGAATCGTACGATAGACTTCAAATGGCATTCATGGATGAAGGCCCTTCCAAGGCAACCGTGTATCGTTGGTATAACGAATTCAAGCGCGGTCGACCAACTTTGGGGGATGACGAAAGAAGCGGTCGCCCTTTGACGGCTGTTACCGAAGAAAACGTGCTAGCAGTGAAAAATTTAATCCAAGACAATAGGCGAATTACATATCAGGAGATTCAACACATATTGAAGATTGGATCGGGAAGCGTTCACGAGATTCTACACAGCCATCTTCGCGTGAGGAGGATAGTATCACGCTGGGTGCCGCACAACCTCACCGATGCTCAGAAGCAGGCCCGGGTGGAATGGTGCCGTGATATGCTTAACAAATTTGAAGCAGGCTCGTCTCGGCGTGTTTACGACATCGTTACAGGTGATGAGTCCTGGATTTATCAATACGACCCAGAAACCAAGCGCCAGTCGACTGTTTGGGTGTTTCAAAATGAGCCAACGCCTACCAAAGTGAAGCGATCTAGAAGCGGGGGTAAGATTTTGATCGCTAGCTTTTTTAATTTGACTGGCCACTTGGTATCAATTCCCTTACGGGATCAAAGAAGCATTAATGCCGAATGGTATACTACCAAATGTTTACCAGAAGTTTTCTCTGTTATAAGCAACAAGCGACCAAACACAGGGCTCCGCGGGCTACTGCTCCACCACGACAATGCACCTGCGCACACCGCACTCAAAACGAGGGACTTCCTGGACAGCACGCCAGTCAAACTCCTGGGTCACCCTCCTTACAGCCCTGATCTAGCACCGTGTGACTTCTTTTTATTCCCAAAAATAAAAAATCAGCTCAAAGGGATACAATTTTCGTCGCCGGAAGATGCGCTGGCTGCGTTCGAGCAGGCTGTAAACGAGGTGTCTGCGGCGGACTGGAAAAAGTGTTTTGAAAACTGGTTTAGGCGCATGAATCTTTGTATAGAGGCTGGTGGAAAGTACTTTGAAAAGATTTAATAAAAATATATGTACGTATAGAACAATTTTTTTTAGTTTCGCAAAACTTTCTGAGTGTCCCACGTATGTATTCTAGTAATTTAAAAAATTAACCCTTAACGGGTAAAATGGTTTCAGGTGCAATGCCGCGGGCAAAAGGTGGCCAGGTAATGTTCTAACTGTTAAGCATAGTCGGAATCGTCACGGGCCGTCAATTTCTATGACACACACTGACACCCTTTGATTGTATAGAAAGTTTTGACAATGCTGTCTTTAGCAGTGGCCGATGAGTGGTCTCGCTGGTCTGTGGTATAATTAGAAGGAATGGCTCCTCGGGTTTGAAATTAAAGCGCATAGGTGAACGACGTCAATGTACTAGGTGGCATTTTGTAATTTATGTCGAGAGGGATCGTGTTCTGGTATTTGGGTGTTTGGTACTAGTGATTTAGGTATAGTTCCGTCATCTTAATGTGGCTTAGATATATTTTGTTGACTTAACAATGGTGCAATGATAAAAAGAAGTGAGTTTATCATTTATGGTCAAAATAAATACAGGTAGTTTAATTATTTGGAAGAAAAAAATGCCTAATATTTTGAATGCCTTGCTTTGAAACCAATTTTTGAATTCACAAATTAAATGCAAACCAAATAGTGCGATTGGCTGTTAATTATTTTCTAAACCAATCATTAATGTCGTTTGACAATTTGTCACTTTATTTTCCATTAATTGTCTCATTATTCCTACCTACTGCTGTAAAACAGTGTCTTCCCAATTCTATTTCCCACTGTACCCTAAAAAGAAAACACCAAAACATACAGCTAAAACATACAAATTACACTTACGTGCTCAACCTCAACTACAGAAAAAACTCAGCGGATTGTAGATAAAAATAAATTAAATAAGGCTTACGGTAATCCTAGGTTGAACACACATTACTAACACATACGAGTACTCACTGTTGTGTGTGTTGTGTCCACACACAGTTTGTTGTGGTATGTTTGTGAGAAACATGTGATCATGTGTTCACGGCTTATCTGTGAAGTTATTTGTTATAGTGGTTTACAGTTTTTTTGCTATATTTTTTATATACTTATCTGTTGAGTTTATGTCATTTAGAGATTGCTAGAGATATTTTCGATCAGTCGCTTGAACAGTGTTTTTAGTTGTGTGACCTTTACCTTTATCTTTACGACACTCAAAGCTTCTAGATCTTTACCTTGTACTTATTAGATGTGATTTATATAGTAGTCGTTTTTTTTATTTATTTGCTTTTTGTTTTTTTTTTTGTTTCTTTTGTAGTTATATTTTCGAGCCGTTTGGGGTTGAAGCTCATGGTCCGTGGGGTCCGAGTGCTCACGCTTTGTTTAAGGATCTTGCCAAACGCCTAGTTGACACTTCGCGTGACCCAAGGGCTGGCTTTTACCTTGGTCAGAGAATTAGCATTGCCATACAACGTGGCAATGCGGCCAGTCTTTTGGGCACATTACCAGTGGTCAACGATGGGGAGGAGTTTTTCGACGCCGTATTTTAGTTAAGTATATTTTTAGGTTTAGTTAGTGAGTAGTTTTTGGTTTAAGTGTATATGTTTGTAGTCTTAGTTAATTAAGTATTTTATACACTGTATATACTTGTATCTATGTAAATTATAATTATACATATAATACATTTTTATATATAACTTTCAAAGTTCTTGTAGTTATATCTAAATCATTTTGTTTTAATTTTCTCGAATCGCGTGTTTTAACTATTTATCCCTTGTTATCGGTCTCACTACTTTCTTACGATTATCAATGATTTTTGACATCGAATTAACCTGGTATAGGTCTCGCTAAACTTCTTGGCCGCCCTGAAGTTGGCGAAATCTCATACAAAAACAGCACCAATTCGCACCTTGCACATCGGAAAGCCAACTTCAGGGCGGCCCAGAAGTTTGACAATAACTATATCTGAATAACGCTATCTATACAGAAATAAAATAAAATTGAGTAGTTACCTTCGGCTATTAGTTTTCTATAATCAGTTATCAATCACAATAATAATAATGTCGTGTCGTGTCGTTGTGGTTTAAAAGAAGATGTAGTGACTAAAATTGAAAAGAGTATGTTAAGATGGTTTGGCCATGTTGAAAGGATGAATGAAAGTCGACTTACGAAAGGTATTTACAAGGCAGACGTGAATGGAAACGCAGGGTAGGGACGCCCTAGAAAGACATATATAGACCTTTTAGGTGATGTTTTTCAGAAAGGCCAAGTGCGCAGTACCCATAACCGGCGTGTGGCGTGTGTACTAGATGTATGAATGTGTGTGAAGCAAAAGAAGTATGTAAGGATCGTAGCAGGTGGCGTTCTGTAGTTTCTGCCTACCCCCATGGGAAAAAGGCGTGAGTTTATGTATGTATGTAATAATAATGTCCTCCTAACAGCCCCCAAATGGAAGTCTATTTTGTTGGTCTTTAGATCCACTTTGCGCCCAAAGTCTTTATCAAGTTTGGTAAAAGTTTGATAATCTGCGACCTATTTGAAATATTACTTTCATGTTCGTCTTTGAAGACCATTAACGGAGTTTATTTAGATTTCAGGCCATTACCAATGTGTATATTTAATTGCTAAGTAAATAAAGATTTAATTTTGGGAAAATTATGTTAAGATTGTTTTTTATTTATTTTAGCCTGGGATCTTTTAAAACTTGGTCAATACCAGCTTCTGCTAGTGGCTACGCTCGCGGGAACATGAAGCCGCTACAAAAAGTATTGTTCATATTTGTGTGCAATTTCATCCAAATCCATTCAGTAACGGTTAAATTTGAACCAAATTCAATTCAGGCACGACTGATTAATAAATATGCGAGCATTCAGACTTTCATATTTATAATAATAGTAGGAGTAGAATAGAATATAATATACTTTATCGTAAACCAAAAAAAAGTAACACATCTTTATACAAGAAAACTTATTTCTACGGGTACAAACAAAGGTGGCCTTATCGCTGACAGCAATATCTTTCAGACAACCTTTTGTAGGATTAGGATAGGGAGTAGGATTGTTTTATATTTACTTTTGTCTCTCATCATATCAGCCGAAAGATGTCCATTGCTGGACATAGGCCAAAGCGTCGCCACATTGACCGGTCCCGTGCGTCCCCCATCTAGCGGATCTCCGTCGCCTTCAACAGGTCATCGGTCCACCTGATGAGAAGCCTGCCAACGCAACGTCTTCCGATTTACGTTCATCGGCTATTTGTTCTGTGAGCAATGTTCCCTGCCCACTGCCACTTAAGGTTGGCAATTCTTCGGGCTATGTCGGTAACTTTTGTCTCTAATTTAACTTAATCTAAAGCTCTACCCAATCTTTGCATCGTTTGCAAAAAGGCAATATTGTATGTCAATCCCATACTATTTTGCCTTTTTGACAATCGCTATCGCCACGCTTTCGATGATAGATGTCACTTGTGGGCCTCTGTCATTCGATGTCAGTGATGGCGATGCTCGAAATACCAAAATGTGGTTTGGGTGTGGTAGGGATTAATGACGTGACGTTTCTATAGCGCTTGGCAATACCATACATTCCCCATCGCTATCGCAACGTTTTTGTGCAGATGCATAGAGCCTCTGGTGTTCAATCTAAAGGTTTGTTAAGTAGGCATTAGAGCATTTTCGCGAGCATTACATAGTAATGTAATATTCTTACGATTGGTGCAATGCAGACAAATGCTCAGTTTCCTAACGCATTTCCATGCCATCCATTTTCCATTTTCATTTTCTTGCGAAAGTTCGACGCTGTGTTCGACTTAATAAAAATTTATTTGTACTTTGCGTTAATTTTTCGGAACGTCCTCACTCACAGCGCATTCACGTGCAGTGAGCATTCGACGTCGAATATTCGAGTGGTGTGGACGTTGAGTCGAGCGTTAACAAAGCTTACACGCAAGCGTAAACTTCGGCCGGTGTGGACGTCGTCGCTACGATTTTCGCGGAAACGGCTCGCACTCGAATGTTCACGCACATAAAACGCTCGAAAGCGAGTACTCAGATAATTAAAAGGAATGAGTATGTATGTAGGAATATTACTGGCCACTTGTAAAGCAACAGTTCCTTGATCTTAATTGTTTGTAAACCGCTCTCTCCGACATTTTCAAATGAATGAAATTTAACGAGATCGCTGGAAAGCATTTGTTGCTCGCCTACGATTGCTTGTTTACAAATGCTCACGGAATAATGCCACAGTGAGGACGTTCCTTTAGACCTCTTTCCACGTCACCCACGCTCGTGCCTTTGCTCGACAAAATGTTACACCAAAACGTTCGTTGGTTTTTAAAATCAGGTTGTAACAAAACATCGAAGTATGGTTCGAGTAAAGGGGATGTTACATTTTTGTATGGGACTCCGGCCATAACCTGTACCTTTTAGGAAAGCTGGGAAACTAACCCCTGAATAGAATAAAGTATTTTTTTTGCTTAATAACAATTTTTTTTTTACGTACATCATAAAAATTCAAAATGTTTGACGTCTAACGTGACAGTTATGTGACAGCCATGAGAAGTTTTAGTTTTGACGTTTCCGTAACCTAGAAAATGATAATTATCGTTTATCAGAACTGTGATTATTTTTGATATGTACTTAACGGTAGAAGTAATGAGAAAACGAAAAGTAAAAACACCGAAAGCCACGAAAGTCGAGACAAACGAGACTGAAGTGACTGATAGTGACACCACAAAATAGTAAGTATACAGAAGGGCCTTGTATATATGTTTTTTAAAAAACATAAATACATCGATTCGTCTAAACATACATCATATCATGATTACATGCCTTAGAGGCTATACAGGGCATCAAATATCCATTTAATATCACGAAACATTTAATATTACGACACATACGACGAAGATTGGAGAGTAACAAGTAGTAGTAGTGTAATAATGATCCCACTTAAAACATTAAACTGTGCAAACCACGAAGCTCGACAAAAATATGAATGTGAAAAAACAGATAAAAAAAAAACAAAGATGATATTAAACAAGAAGAAAATTATGCTGTGCTTATAATCCTAGATAATGAATTTCTAATTTGTCATCTTGAAAGATATAATGACCTTTATAACTCAAAAAATATTAACAGAAAGAATTAAAAACAAAAAATAAATTTGGTCTGTAACATATAATAAAGGTAACCCATCCAATGCAACCAACCTCGTTACAGTACATAATGTATGAATGACGTGACAAACGCACTCATGACCAAAGACCTTATACTTCTTACTACTAGACTGTGCACTATGGCGCAAAAACCGGTCCGAGCGAGAGGGCTCCCGTTGGTAGTGTGTCTCTTTCTAATGAGGTGACCATGACCAAACATAACACGGGACAAATTGATTGTAAAAACAATAGTGTAAGTATCCCATTATATGTATTTATGCTACCTAACTACGCTACCTAAACCTACCAAATACATTGAAAAAAAAATGTGTGTATCTTTTTTGGAATCTACGTCACTTACCGAGTCGGTGTCGAGCGTACAGAATTTCGACATCCCATGTTTTTCCATTGGTCTCGTAAGAGGCGACTAAGGGACATACCAGAGAATGATCAGCAGCGTTCTGCGTTCTGTGCATTTGTAACAACCATACTGGGATCGCCAACCCGCCTGCAAAGCACTCCCCATGAATAGCACAAATAAAACATAGCCCCTACTGCCCGGCAGCCTGCCTAACCTAGACTACGGTAGCGGTCTAGGTTACGGTATGGCAAGGGGTGCAAAGAATCCCGGACGAGATCCGGCTACCACAACAAATACCGACGACAGGACCTGGCTACGTACAACACGCGCACACTCCGGACTCCGGACTCCGGACCGACGATAAGATGACCAAACTCGAAGAGGAATTGAGCAGTTTACGATGGTGTATTCGGGGAGGACTCGATAATCCTCAAATCCCAAGTCTGCATAAGTCTTATTCTTCAAGACCCATCGTATAGATAAGAAAAAAACTCTCTGATCTTACTCTCAAGCTCATGAAGGAGAGGCGTTAGATGATCCTGCAGTCTTCAGACGATGCTTTGAAATACCCCGAAGGATCTCAATGATTTCACATATTGTCCAGTTGAGAAACAAAACTACACCAATTTTATTCCACTAGGAATCAATTTGCGAATAATATTAACAGCCGCTGAATTTTACTCGAACAAAACCCGCCAAAAACGCCGCAAACCTGGTGGTCTTTTTTTATTTTTCAGACAACCTTTTGTAGGATTAGGATAAGGAGTAGTATTGTTTTATATTTACTTTTGTCTCTCATCATATCAGCCGAAAGATGTCCTTTGCTGGACATAGGCCAAAGCGTCGCCACATTGACCGGTCCCGTGCGTCCCGCATCTAGCGGATTTCCGCCGCCTTCAACAGGTCATCGGTCCAACTGATGAGAAGCCTGCCAACGCAACGTCTTCCGATTTACGTTCATCGGCTATCCGTTCTGTGAGCAATTTTCCCTGCCCACTGCCACTTATGGTTGGCAATTCTTCGGGCTATGTCGGTAACTTTTGTCTCTAATTCAACTTAATCTGAAGCTCAAGACAAAAGCTCTACACAGTCTTTGCATCGTTTGCAAAAAGGAAAAATTGTATGTCAATGCCATACAATTTTGACTTTTTGACAATCCCTATCGCCACGCCTTCGATGATAGATGTCACTTGTGGGCCTCTGTCATTCGATGTCAGCGATGGCGATGCTCGAAATACGAAAATGTGGTTTGGGTGTGGTAGGGATTACTGACGTGACGTCTCAATAACGCTTGGCAATCCAATACATTTCCCATCACTATCGCAACGCTTTTGTGCACATGTATAGAGTTTATGATGTTCAATCTAAAGGTTTGTTAAGTAAGCACTGGAGCATTTTCGTGAGCATTACATTGTAATGTAACGTTCTTACGAATGGTACAATTCAAACAAATGCTCAGTTTCATAACGCATTTCCATGCCATCCATTTTCCATTTTCTTTTTCTTTTTCTTGCGAATGTTCGACGCTGTGTTTGACGTAATGCTCACGGCGAGTGAGCATTTACCTGTAAAATTCATTTGTACCTTGCGTTAATTTTTCGGAACGTCCTCACTCACAGCGCATTCACGTGCAGTGAGCATTCGACGTCGAATATTCGAGTGGTGTGGACGTTGAGTCGAGCGTTACAAAGCTTACACGCAAGCGCAAACTTCGGCCGGTGTGGACGTCACAACGATTTTCGCGGAAACGGCTCGCATTCCAATGTTCACGCACATCACATCACATCATCAGCCTATTAATGTTCCCACTGCAGGGACATAGGCCTCCTCTCTGTGAGATGGAATGGCCCGTAATCCACTACGCGGGCCCAGTGCGGGTTGGTAGATGTCACATGTCTTCGAATTTTTGGTTCTAGGACATGCCGGTTTCCTCACGATGTTTTCCTTCACCGTTTTGAGAGCAGTGGTGAAGAAATAATTTACACAAAGTAAAGCGCCTGCCTGGGCTCGAACCCACGACCTACAACTTGTAAGTCGCGGCCGATACCACTGGGCCACCACTGCTCTCCACGCACATAGTTCACGCACATAAAACGCTCGAAAGCGAGTACTCAGATAATTAAAAGGAATGAGTATGTATGTAGGAATATTACTGGCCACTTGTAAAGCAAGGAACACTTCCTTGATCTTAAGTGTTTGAAAACCGCTCTATCCGACATTTTGAAATGAATGACATTTAACGAGATCGCTGGAAAGCATTTGTTGCTCGCCTACGATTGCTTGTTTACAAATGCTCACGGAATAATGCTCCCAGTGAGGACGTTCCTTTAGACCTCTTTCCACGTCACCCACGCTCGCTCCTTTGCTCGACAAAATGTTACACCAAAACGTTCGTTGGTTTTTAAAATCAGGTTGTAACAAAACATCAAAGTATGGTTCGAGTAAAGAGGATGTTTCATTTTTGTATGGGACTCCGGCCATAACCTGTACCTTTAAGGAAAGCTGGGAAACTAACCCCTGAATAGAATAAAGTATTTTTTTTGCTTAATAACAAATGTTTTTTACGTACATCATAAAAATTCAAAATGTTTGACGTCTAACGTGACAGTTATGTGACGGCCATGAGAAGTTTTAGTTTCGACGTTTCCGTAACCTAGAAAATGATAATTATCGTTTATCAGAACTGTGATTATTTTCGATATGTACTTAACTGTAGAAGTAATGAGAAAACGAAAAGTAAAAACACCGAAAGCCACGAAAGTCGAGACTGAAGTGACTGACAGTGACACTGAACTGACGTAGTGACGTGACACTCAGTAGTCAAACAAAAGTCATTTTGAATTATACGTTCAGAAATTCAAGTGAAATCGTCACACTTGCTTTTATAGTAGTCGTAAAAGATGTTTATGAGAATAATAGTAATTTTTACTAGTACAAGAACACTTACCTTTCAAATTTAACGTCTACGTCATTTATGCTTTGACGTGACATGATTTCAGAACAAAATCGAAATGCAAACTATGAGAGACGCCATGTTGAATAGGCTGGCTCAAATTCACGAAAGAATATTTTTTCTTAGTTCCTGGGATTTTTTCCACTTTTTTGATAAATGTATATCTCATGGCCGAAAATGATACATCTCCTTTAAAAACCAACGAACGTTTTCATATTGCCAGTGTTGAATTGTCGTGTCATTTCTTAAGAGTGTTTGTATTGTCTGGTTTGATGTAACTTATTGCTTCTTCGTCGTGTCATTTCTTAAGAGTGTTTGTATTGTCTGGTTTGATGTAACTTATTGCTTCTTCGGATGGTGATAAGATCTTTGTAAAAAGCACTATAGGTACAGTTAATCCACACTCAATACCTGCCTAACTGTTCCCAACTTTGTCAAGGTGAATATCAGGGGGGTGACCACAAGCTCTTAGAGTAAGGTTATTTTGAGATCGAGTAAGTGACAGATGTATACAAGTCAGATACATCTGTCCCTTACTCGATCTCAAAATAACCTTACTCTAAGAGCTTGTGGTTACCCCCCTGTTCTAAGATAGTGGTGGTGGAGATTGTAGTGCTGCAAGTGTGATACTGGACTATGTGCCTAGTGCCTGTAACACAGGTTAATTCGTAGTGCGGGGCTGGGTCTAAAATGCCTCATTTATTTGCTATATTTATGTGTTAGTATTTAGAATGATTATGTAAACTAAACTAAATAAAAAACAATCTGAACATAATTTTCCTAAAATTAAACCTTATTTCCTTAGCAGGTAAATATAAATGTTGGTAATGGCCTGAAATCCAAATAAACTCCGTTAATGGTCTTCAAAGACACGTTTTTTTTTCTTTATATTTAAATCATGCCAAGATATTATTTGCGATATTTCACTCCACTAATCGTGGTACGAGTAAATAAAAAAAAGCGAATGCTCGAAAAAATGCTCTAGTCAACAATACTTAACTTTTTGTCTACTTTTGTCGTTGGTTGTTTTTATTTTAGCCTTCTATCAATCAGAACAGTCAACGTAAGAAATAATGGATTTACTGACCAGCTATTCGATCAATTTTATCAATCTTAAGTGACTGACTTGGCACATAGCCAAAGTAATTGATTTTCTATTTTACGACCTTAAAAGTTTAAGATCAGAATGCTTAAGTTAAGTATTTGCTGCACCGTAAGTCAAGTGGGTGATAAATTTTCTTTTGAGTTTGAAAACATAAACGTTTTAGTGACAGTTACCTATTTGAAAGAACTAATCCGGGTAGCATTACCGCTATAACAATTTACTGCTCAAAATTGCTCTGACAAGAATAGTTTCAAGAATGAATGTGGCTTTATGAAACGAAGACTTGTGAAGAATTTCATGATTTCTTATAAATAGGGTCGAGCTTGACCACTATCTCACCTGATGGTAAGCGATGATGTGGTCGACAGTGTAGCAAGCTTGCCTAAAACTAACCTATTCACACTTGACTTATAAGAGCCCGAGGTTGTAGCTATCGGGAAACAGACTCCGACAGGGAATGCCACTCCTTAGCTTAGTTTATTGTGTACCTATGGATGGGATGTCGATGTCCACCATGTACAGATGGCGCATCGCCGTACGTCTTGTAGTCCAATGATGAAACTAGGCTAGGCGGCATTAGTTAATGCAATTTCATTGCACACTCCAAAATAGTTAGTATGGAAGTGAACACAGAAATGACAGCTGCTCTATGTATATTTTATACTAGCTGTTCCCCGCGGCTTCGCTCCCGTGGACCACCTCACAGGACCCGTTTTTATGATAAAAAAATAGCCTATGTCACTCAGGAACTACCCTACCCTAGTTACCTATCAATAACCTACCTACCAACTGTCCGAATATCTGAATTGCGTTTTGTGATACTTATAATATAATTCATCTAACTTTTGATAGCGTGAGTGAACCGATTGCGATGAAACAAAAACTTAGTACTAATTCTTCAAGTTATGCACAATATTTTTATGTATAATAGTTAATCTATATTGAATTCGTACATTTTATGTGATGTGTGCACAACTAAACAGACAAACAGACAAAAATTCCAAAAATGCTGGAAATGGGTTCTGTTGGTTACCATTTAACACCCTGGCAAATCTTTTTGGAAATATATTCGATGTACAAAAACGACTTTTCTACATTTTTATTAAATGTTTTGATGAAAGAATAAGGCTTACTAGAGATGTTATAATATTTACAAGAAATATATATAGTTTTCAGTATTTTATGAGAAGATTACACCTGTTTTTCCGAAAGCCGATCTTATTGACATCTCAAAATTTAATCCACCACCGTCAAATATCCGCTTTTGGCTTGTACTAGGAGACAGCGCAACACATTTTCATTTTCTATTCCACCCTATCAACGTTCAGCTCTTTCTGTCAATTCATACATGATACAATCCATCCATCTTTTCTCTGAGGTAGATGTAAATCTACCTTCATACCCTGAAAAACCTGCTTTTCATTCTCCTGCCTTGTTTTTCTAGTCTGTATGTTTTCGTTAAAAAGCCCACGGGAAGACATTTGATATTTGATGACGGTGTCGAATTCTTAATAGTGTTGAAGCAAAGTACTATTGTTTTGTAAACATTGTTTGTTTCTGTTGATTGAAAGTCACCTGCAGTATATTTTCACGTAGAATATACTTCTTTCTTTCAACGCGATAACTTGAAAAATATGTTTATATGTAATTATCGTGCATAATTTTATTTTCTGAGAGATTCGCGGGGGACAAAGTTATAATAAACGACATAGCCAAACAATTGCCAAGTTTCAGTGGAAGAATGAGTTTTGGGCTATATTTCGTGGAACGGATGGTCGACGGATTTCATAACGTTGGCAAGGCATCACACAAGATGAACTAATGAGCTCATGAAGGACACTGAAAACTACTCGATGCGGAAGCGCAGTACCGGTCGATATTTTTCAGCTGAAATTTGATGAACAAGTTTCTACAGTTTACCTGTTCCCGAACCGATTTTGTTAAAAAAGCACTAGGATATCATAAGAAAATAAGGTACATGTCAAGCCAGAAGATTAAGAACTGCCCTGTACCCTAACGTGTTAAAACTTTCATAGTTTGACTGCAAAAAAGGGACAGATGTTTACAAGTCACATACAACTGTCCCTTACGCACACTCAAAACAACCTTACTCTAAGAGCTTATAGTCACCCACCTGAATTTGCAAGTGAAACTTCACTTAAAGGTCTTTTTAATAGCTCTACGGTATTATTTAAGCTTTTACCGACGACTGAATTAATTTATCTTCTTTTAAAAAAAAAAAAATATTGTCTTTGATGGTATGGCTTAATTAGTGTGCTTTTGTTATGAAAGACTGTCAAAGAAGTGCCTTTTTAATATAAAACTATCAGCAATCAAATTGCTAATTATAAAGATGGCTGTAGGGACTACAAGTTACAATAATGCTATTTCTCTTTGAACTATTAATTGACGTTCATAACCTCCTCTTGGATGAAAATATTGTTAACATTTATTTAGAATAAAACTTTTTCACAAAAAAATGAACTGAATTCAAAAGCAAGACACTAAAAAGTGCAAAATAGCTTTCGTTTCGGAAGTCAGTGTCGGAAAGTGATAAAAAAAGAGGTACCAAAGACAGCGACTTCCGAAAAGGTTTTTATTTCTCTCTTTTTAGTTTTAGTACACTATCACAAAAGAATACAATTTTCTATAGTACGGAACCTAAAGGATTGAGAAAATGCCCATAATAACTAAATTTACATATTGGTGCTATTTGTCGCTAAGAAGTTCGGTTGTATACTCCATTATTTCAAAAACTCCTTGACTGATTTTGATGAAACTTACACTATTCCTAAAGCTGAGGTATATTCAATCCAACACAAAAAAAAAGAATGATCTCGATCTGATAAGCAGTTTCAGAGAAATGCGTGGACAAACATACATACACACAAGTATACAATTTGGCACTCGTGTTTGGAAGCCCATACACAGTAACATAATATGTGAATATTGTGCAATTTCAACAATATTACATACATACGTGTCGAATTGATAATTTCCTTTTTTTAAAGTCGGTAAAAAAGCTTCGCCATCGGCTTCAACCGTGTGACAGTTGAAAATGATCTCAAGGGACCACACTCCAGATATGAAAAAGTATCCTACGTCCTTCTCCGAGGTCTTGTTTTTCTCCATGTCAATATTCAACAATAGGATCAGCGGTTTAGGAAACTTACAGAAGTCGATTACCCAGGCTGCGCCGGACGGAAAAATACTTCGGAAAGTATATCGCTAGGGGAGGCTCCTTTTATACAACACCCCATGTGAGTGAATAGTTTTTCCGCAGCTGAATACTGGGTCATATACAATTTAACATTTAAAAAAATATATTCACCATCGACACGCTAAGAAGTAGACAATATTTCCATGCAATTCCATCCATGAATCTCTTACTACCCAATCAAAATACTCCCCAAACTAAACCTCTAAGATTATTCCCCAGTTGAAACCAACAAGATTACATACAACATATCTTCAAGCGACAATATATCACCCAACTTGTTATATAAGCAAGATCCAGGAATTTAATTTACCCGGTATAACGGTAAATGTAGTTACCGTTACCGGTAACTTATCCGGGTAATGACTTTACAGAGTCTTTACGGGGTACAGGGAAGGTGAAATTGCAAGGGTGGGTATGTTATGTGTGTCGTAGTGCAGGGATACGATGAGTTGTGGTCTTGAGAGTCAAACGTAGCTAGGCAGTTTAAGATTAATGTTGTGTAGTATTATTAAGAAGTTGGTTTAATTTGGTATGAGGTCAATAATCTTGTAAGCCGTTTTGCAGTTTAGCAAATACTGATTACTTTTTTGAGTGAAATAAGTTTAGGGAAAAGAACACGACACAAATATTGTCGAAGCTTTTTAAAGTTTTTTGGAAGTAGCACCTTCTTTTTTTTGGGTGTGAAATCTCTCATAAGGCCCAAGTGAGACACCTGACTAAGATTGACACACGGAGGGTTCGCTCCTGACCGATCGACAGTCGTTGATTGCCCAAGGATGCGACCATGCCGCAGCGGTGCAGGCGCACCAATGCGGCAGGCGTATCTCTCCTGGAGAGAACTTTTGGCGGGTTCGCTGAGTTGGGTTGGCCGGACAGCGAATAGAGGCCTGTTTAATGCAGCCGTCAGGGGCTTGGCTTAACCACCTGGCCCAGAGGAAGGACACCTCTAAGATAAACAGCGTTTTATAGAGTAAATTACATTTGTCAAAATGTGAATTATGGTTGATTAATTCGAACCACCTAATCTTAAGCTTGAGGCGCGGCGAAAGGATGAATGGCTGGAGGGACTTCAGTCGTTAGCGCTTCACACCGCACCTACCGCACTGTCCAGTATGTAGGTATACCTGGGTAAAAGGCTTTGCTCAGGTGGACGTTAATTCCTATACTACTCGTGGGAATAAATATGGATACACAGCTTGTGTTCTAACTGTAAATACAAATGTATGTGTGAATGAATACAATTAAAGTTAAATAAACATTAAAAGAAAATATCCACGGTAAATAATACTCGTTAGAAAAACATATATGTTTACAACCATTCAATTCGCGATTCGCCAGATAAAATAAATAATTTTAATTTTTGTAGTTTTTTTTTTGTATCTCTAACAAGCAGTGACAAGAATAACTTTGATTTGAATATCAAACTTTTAAATAGAAAAGAATGCTAGGAGTTTTATTTTTCTATATGATTTGCATTTGACAATAACTATATAAGTAAATAAAATAAAAACAGAACTTTTCAAAAAAGATACCAGCATTTTATTCCTTACAAAAGAATAATAGATATTACCGCCATTCGTCGAAATGAAAATATACAGTAAGTACATGGCTTAATGGTGTATAAAAAAATAAAATTTAACATCAAACGACAACTCGTAAAAGTGAAGTTAAATAACCAGGTTCTGCCATTATCTATTTTATTATTTTCATTATAAACCTTTTTATATTTTCCTTTTTTTGTTTATGGCCAGAATTTTTTGGGTTTAAACCTGGAATTCATGAATAGGTACGATTTATTTAATGCCTCTAAAATCAGGCTTTAATCTTTAGTTTAAAAAAAAAAATTAGTGGTAGGTTCTGAGTTGACCGCTATCTCACTTAATGGTAAGCGATGATACGGTCGACGGTGAAGCATGCTTGCCTAGAAGTAATCTATTCATTCTTGACTTAAAGACCCCTATCAGGACACATAGACTATGGCAGGTAATCTTACTTCTTAGCTGTACGCAGAATTAAAGTTTTCCCAAAATGCTTTAGTTAAATATTCGCTACTTTAATCACATTCATATTTTTTTTGCCTTAACCCTCCGGGCACCACCAAAACAACGTGCGTGTGAAGCACGCTTGCCTACAAAAATCCTATTCAGTCTTGACTCAAAGACCCCAAGATTGTAGCTATCGGGAAACTCAGACTCCGGCGGGGAATTCAACTCCTTAGCTGTACGCATAATGAAAGTGTCCCCAAAACGTTTAATAACGTGGTGAATGTAGGTTAAGGGTCAAGCCATCAGGATGGTTGCTTGTAAGACATCGCATATATACTTAAAACTTACCATACGACATTTTCCTAAATATTTTTACTGAATTTATTAAAAAACTTCTACTAAGAATTCGTACCCTTAAAATTACATTATCAGATAAAATTTTAAGCTAGGTGCACATTCCCGTCCTTTTAATACATCTCCTTAAGGCAAGTACACAAATTCTAGACAGTAATGAAAAACCGCACTAGCGCTAGTGACTCGGGCTAATATATTTGAAATGCAGGCAAGTGGAAACTAGTCTCGGTTTGCCATTAGATGAAAATGTTGAATAGTCTGCCTTTGTACTATTAGGAGGTTGCTTGCAGTGTCACAAGTGTATCATATATATTGCTGAATATCTAAATACTGTCAAAAGGATACTAGCCTCTTTACAAAGTAACATTGTATCATCGATAGCGATTGTCAAAAAGTTCAATATATATGGTATTAATTCATCATCATCATTTTAGATAAATAATGTCCACTGCTGGAAAAGGCTGGCCAAGCGTCGCCACACTAATCGGTCCTGTCCATCGTGATGCTATTGACTAGCGCTGCAGATATGTAACGGTCAATCATTTTAATGTTTCGATAATTGTTTTCGCTGATAGAATGTAATGGCCGAGACTCCTTTTTCGCCTCGTTAAGAAGCGTTAAGCCGTTGGTCCCGGCTTACATTTGAAGATACCAAAACGAACCATAGTTGGAAACTAGAATATCTGACACCAGTGTTGCAAAAGGGTATCGAAATTATATGAATATGAATTAATTTGAATTAATTATATTTTGAAATCCAATATTTCGTCAGATTTGTATATCAAACATCAAAGTATCCGACATGTTCCATACCTGACTTTTTCATGCGCTGTTGTACGAGAAGAATGCTGTGGCAAACATTTCAATCCAATTGTTGCCATACTGCATATTTTATGTGTGGTTTATTTTAGTAAACTAAGACCTCCAGTTAGGGCATGTATCCGTGCCTCCCTTAAAAACCCGAGCGTTGGCATGTGTTTCCTGCCTTAAAAAACCGAGCGTTCTTTTTGCAGATTTTTTGCATCTACAAAGTACAACATTCATACGAGTATTTACGTCTATACTTAGTGATAAATAAATAACGGTCTTTTTTTAGGGTTCCGTATCCAAAGGGTAAAAACGGGACCCTATTACTAAGACTCCACGGTCCGTCTGTCTGTCTGTCTGTCCGTCACCAGGCTGTATCTCAAGTACTGTGATAGCTAGACAGTTGAAATTTTCACAGATGATTTATTTCTGTTGCGTCTATTACAACAAATACTAAAAACAGAATAAAATATATATTTAAGTGGGGCTCCGATAGAACAAATGTGTTTTTTTTGCCGTTTTTTGCGATAATAATACGGAACCCTTCGTGCGCGACTCCGACTCGCACTTGGTCGGTTTTTTTTCATAGTTGTGTTGGTCTGGGCAAGAGAGTCGGAGAACATTTGATAGAATTTCTCTTAGTTAATATTCAAACTGAGTTTTACTTAATATTATATTTACTTACTGGTGGAGGTAAGATAGTACGTAGTTACTTAAGACGGTACCCTGACCAAAAAATCGGCATGAGATTTGAGCGTTCCTATTGGTCTAGCGGCACTGGTGGCGCATGAATTACAGTAGTGAATACGCCCAGATTTTAGAATAAAATCTTTATAAAATCGAATTTTGGTCTTTTGAAAAAAATAATTCTACAAAAATGTTCGTTATTAAATTGTCTATCCATTAGTGTTAGTACAAAAAATAATCAATGAACACTTTACGAGGAGATGCATAATATCAATAATTATTTCTAATTTTTATGTTTTTTTGGAAGTTGATTAGTGAAATATATACAACATTTAAAAAAAAACTAAATCTACCATTTTAGAATCAATATTATGGAGAAATTTAATGTATTTTTATTAATTGATATTTCTTTTTAAATAACGAGTAGATAGCTCCTAAAAACAGCACCCAAAACGGCTTGCGCGGCGTTTTGCTCGGGGAACCGCCTTAAGTACTCAAAAGAAAATGAATGCTTTTAAAAAGAGATGGCCAATTCTTTGCACTGAAGTGCAGTATTTTGTTACGGAATGGAAAAAAAATATTTTTGTAACTAGCGCTATGTACCTAACATAGCGCTAGTTACAACAAAAAAAATCGTAAAATTATCAAAATGTATCGTATTTTTGTTACAAAATTTTCTTTTTTTAAATGGATTTCATACTTGCTTTAAAGGAATGAACAGTAATGATGCAGTGGTTACGGCCAAGACTTACGTGTCATGAGTTTGAACCCAGATAGGCAAATTACTTTTTGTAAATATTTGCATTACCACTGCTCTAAAAACGGCGAAGGACACATCGTGAGGAAACCGGCATGTCCTAGACCAAAAAAAATTAAAACATGTAACATCCAACAACCCACACTGGAGCCGCGTGGTGGCATCCCATTCCCTCTCAAAGGTTAAAAGGCTGATGATGATATCGATGGCTTCCATTCTGCCTTAAACACATAAGAAGTCTCTGTTGAAGAGAGGAACATCATCTACAATTTTCTCAGTCTTTTCATAATCAAATCCTTAGTGACCTCCTAAAACAATAATGACGTTTGTTATGACGAAAGGACCTTATAAAACAATAGTTCCTATATGCATACAAGGGTGAAATTAATCTATCAGTAGATACCTAAGTAAACTTAATAATTCATTCAAATTTGACTGAAGTCTGGCTTTGAACATCAAATTTGTACATGATAATGACATTGACAATCCCCCAAAACACACGCCTGTCACCATTTCTAAGTGTTTAACTGAGAAGAAGAAGTGGCGCAACAAATTCCCTAGAAACAGTTACCAAACATAAAGTAACTCAATAAAATAACACCGGCAAAGAATTGCCTAAAATTTATTACCGAATTCTCAAAGCGTTCCAACGTTTCCCACATTAAGATCGGTAGCACCATACTGAGTGGTATTGGTCGTATGCTCAATTAAGTGGTTCCTATTGTCTGCTACGTAAGAATTGTTTCATTAGTAGTACTTTAATTTTTGTAAAAGAGATGTGTATTTATTTTGGTGTACAATAAAGTGTATTCTATTCTACTTTGCTAAATAAAATGATATTCTATCAGTGAAAACAATGGTCGAAAAATCAAAAGAAAAGGGTTCAACATGTGACATTTCAAAAGCGTGTCAATCCTATACATTTTAAAAATTTGACAATCGTTATCGCTGGCACAAAGACAATTTGTCTAGAGCCTCTTCTAGTGTAACAATTGTTGTTAGAACAAAGGCCTCCTCGCGTCTTATCCTATTAAGATTCAATTCCTTGTTACAACACTAGCCAGGCAAGTAAATCAAACTCGCCGAATCAGAACCACCCAATGAAATAACGTACTACCCTCAAAAGAAATGCCTAAAACACATTACCGAATTCTCAAAGCGTTCCAACGTGTCCCACATTAAGATCGGTAACAGCGACTGAGTGGCATTTGTCACGTATGCTCAATGAAGTGGAAAAGCCTGTTAGTAACGTGGTTTGCGGTACCTCGGCAGCCTACCCGCTTCCCCTCGCTTCCATGGCGATATTAAAGCGTGTGGCAAGTTTAAATTTATATAAAAGCATTCTTGGGAAGCGAAAATGTATTTAATTTTGTGTGGTTTTGTGTTAAGTGGGTTGGTTTGTGACTTCGTTTGCGTGAGTTATAATAATAGCATTCTATGTCTAGAATATAAGGAGGAGAATTTAAAAGTTTGGTCAACTAGAGCCAATCGATCTATCAAGGCTTTTCGCAACTATATTGGGGTTGGTTTCTTGTCTAACCATATCCAGCTGAGTACATACAAGTATCTAGTAGAAGTACCTGGAGGGGGAGAAAATACTGATTATACAGGGTACCAGTTTTGAGGTTTTTAAGGGAGGGGGGGGGGCGGGTCTAGTAATTAAATAGTTTTCATATTAATTAAGTTTTAAGATTTGTACACAAAAATAACGCAATAAACAGTATTTAAAACACTTTGAAGTTGCTTCTGCATCTTCTCCAGCGCTGCGGGATGAGCAATCCCTTCGCCCTCACGAAACAATGGATAGGCACCCATACTGACCTGCGCTGCACTTCGGCTTGCTGGCCGCTTTTGGCACATCCGGTTATTATATACACTATATAATGGCCACAAACGTTTCTTTATATCATCGTAGGTACAAATAATTATTTATACATTTTTGTTTGTTTTTCTAGAATAATATTGAATTATTATAAATAATTAAAACCAACAAAACGCTTAATAACGGTCCATTGAACGTAACTTCAAACACAAATAAAATAACAACGCGTTTGCTAGGATTATGTGTGTGTCATTTATGGAAAACAGCCCCTATAAAAAACAACTCATAACAACCCTAAAATCAGGATCCTGGATACTAAGGCCAACATCCAGAGGGTCTTTAAATCATGAGTGAATACGTTACTTCTAGATAAGCGTGCCTCATTACCGACCACATCATCGCTTACCATCAGGTGAGATAGTGGTAAAATTCAAAAATAATAAAAAAAAAAAAACATGGAGCGACTACACCTATCTACCTGCCTGTACCCAGTGACTGGGTAACATGATACCCCTTGGCAAGACTGATTTAATCTAAAAGAATAGTAGAACTTGAAGTTAGCTAGCAGTTCGTAGCTTTAGGTGAAATTAATGTTTACAGGCTTACAGAATAATAATGCAGTTCTACTGCCTTGATGTGATTGAGTACCAAAAAAATCAGTATATATTTGTTTTATACTATTTTGTTATTGTTTATATTATTTTGAAAATTTTGTATGTTTTGTTTCCGTGAATTTGTTCGTGGCATCAACTGAACCGGAAGACGTTGCGTTGGAAGGCCTCCCACCAGGTGGACCGATGACCTCGTGAAGGTTGCGGGGATCCGCTGGTTGCGAGACGCACGGGACCGATCAATGTGGCGACGCTTGGGGGAGGCCTATGTCCAGCAGTGGACGTCTTTCGGCTGATATGATGATCAACTGTGGACCTTATCAGAATACCAGCGCAGCTATATTTTCTTTTAAATATTGCTGCACATACTGATATAGTGGCATTTTTGGTCTCGCATGGGTTTTTATTTTTATTATAGTTTTTTTTTCTGTGATTTTGCCTATCTCGTGTCTCTTGTGCGGGTCACAAATAAGTATTTTTTCTTAATTTAATTTTTTTTTCAAAATAATTAGGGGTAAAATCAGCTTTGAGATATTTCTATCCAAATACTAGTAAGAAAAAGTCCCCCAAAAGATAGTGGACGCTGCTGGATCAATTAGAATCTCATTTAATTTGCAAAATTTTAATAACCTAAGAAAATTTAAGCAATCTAACTTTTCGAGGGCTTACAGAAGTTTCTTTCAAACATCGAAAAATATAAAACCCCAGTATCAATACAGCATCGTTCCAATAAACTGGCCATATCTCTCTAAAAATAAGTGTAGTTAATATCAGGATTAGTCGCAGCTGCGGGGCCAGCATTTGTTTGTTCCCCGTGATAGATCTGGTCATCCGTAACCATCTTGTGTAATCAATTTGGCTACTCTGTCCTCGACAGTTGACCAACTAACACAGACCTCTGATATCTTTACCAAAACCCCCTCTTTCATAAAGAATAAAAGGCGATGAGACGGAGCGAGGAGGCCAAGATAGCTGGACTATTTGCAGATTGACCGGGCTGTACGTGTTTTTAGCTTCCTTCATTTTTGTAACGATGTTTGTTCAAGTTCTACTCGATATTTGGGGGTAAAACAAACAGATACGGGGGACTAAACTAGCGGTTTGACCAATCGAGTAAGGAGTATCGTTTTCTATTTTGGTGGAAGAGATTTTTTGTATTTTGTACGGCGTAACAGTTCAGCTAAATTTCTTGAAGATGCAATAACTTGTGTAGCGGCACCAACGCCGCCACTTACGAATTAATGACATGACGTCACACAAATCCTGCATCGCGCAAGAAAAGTTTTCGGCGCGATTTTAACGCATACAACCGTCCGACAACAACCGTCGTGCAGTTGCCCGAACCAGACACAACACCCGTCTGGTCGGAGGATCCTCCCTTTTCTATGGAGGTTTGTGGGACTTTACACCCTGTTCCGCATATCTCCAAATTGGTGACCCTGAACATGCAAATCAGCGCAGCCTTCGTGCAGAGCTACTTCATCGTGATGTCATCATCACTTCCTCAAGATTTCGAGCAGCGAGTCACACAGCCAGCCAGTACCCATGGCATCTACGGGGGTATCCTGACCGACAGTATGCAGCGGACGCGCATACCTACTTAATATTACGAAATGTGCGGGTTCACCGTGCAGATCAGGAAGAAATTTGGCACAGAGATAGATTATAGTCTGGAATAGCACATAGGCTACTTTTATCCCGGTAGAATTCTATTCTAAATCCTTAATATCTAATCCTAATTCTAGATCCTCGGGATGATAAAACACTTTTCACGCGGGTGAAGCTGCTGGTTGAAGCTAGTAAAGTATATATAAGAAAATAATTTCTTCCTCTATTAATCCAGCAAGAGTTTTGCAAAAAGAAGGTGTCAAAAAGAACCCACAGCAGGACTGACAGCCCAAGGCTGCCATTAAAAGCCTTATCCTCACATCAACCTTATTCACTCATTAATATAGACTGACTGGTTTGACTGTAAATTGTCTGAATTTTGATATAAATTATTATTATTTCATTCATTCATTTTATATACATATTTCTTATTTTTCTTATATTAGCTCATTTAAAATAAAAAAATAGAGGCCCACCGGTATCGCTAACAGGGTCCAAGCTACCGGTGGTCAGGGCTCCTGAGAGAGGAACCTCCTAACGATACGCGCCATGTCCAGGACTACCGCTTTCTGGATCAAGCTCTTGATCCTGCTGCCTCCTCAGATATTCATCTAAGCTCTTGGCTATTATGCCATTGGCCGCCGTTATTATTAATATTCCCTTCATACCTGTCTAAGCCTTAGGCACACTTGCACTACAAGGAATTAAATGCATTTAAGGCTTAATTTTACAATAATATTATAAAGGCGAAAGTTTGTATGTGTGTGTGTGTTTATATGTTGGATACGTCTTCACGTCAGAACGGCTGAACGAATCTGGATAAAATTACGCACAGATATAGATTATAGTCAGAAATAGCACATAGGATACCTTTTATCCCGAGAATATGTTCCCTAGGGATAATTTGACTTTCACGCGGATGATGCCGCTGGTAGAAGGTATAGTTTCATTATAAAGCATCAATCTATCAAATCTCTACTTTCAAATGACTGACATAAATAAAACGATGATTTAAATTGGTTTCGCATTAACCCCGGTCTCTTATTAAAGAATTTTCAGTTAAAATCATGTCAATCTTTATTTATTTTAGTGTCAAACGCTAATAGGTCTTCATGATTGTTTATTGAGAAGCTGGAGTTTATTTAATTGTAGGGCATATAGGCCTTAGTCTACCCTTGCTTCATATTACATAATTCTTTTTCCCAAATCAGCAAAAGTTTTACAAAACAAGTTTTTCAAAAGAATATACAGTACAATATTTTTTCCCTGGGCTACCATTAACAGCCATATCCACACATCGACCTTATTCACTCATTCATATTCCCTTCATACCTGGGTAACGAGAATTAATTCGAGCCAACCGTTTTTTGGAGCCAGCGAGGCCTAAAATGTATGTGCGATGTCCGTTATTAGTACAGACAATGTCATATGTTAGGGTGTGGACACATCTGCGTTCAAACGTCGAACGTGTGTGCTTTTGTCGAGAAAATGTAGGTGTCTCTGATTTTGAATCTAATTCAAAGTGTTGCACGTACAGCTACTACCACACATGTAGTTTCGTTAATGATTACTAGTATTCGGTTTCTGAATTGAGTTCAAAATCAGTATCATTTTACTTTAATGTCAAAGTTTTGACAGATTCTCAATTTTTTTGGCAGAAACCGAGGCCACAGATAATATAATACTAGCATACAGATGCCTCATCCCATACAATGAAACCGTGCCGATGTAACAAGCGTTTGTCATCTGATTATACCGATTATTTTTTGTAAATCGATCGCGTTCGGGTCCGTTCCACGGCGACTAATATATCACCATCTATATCCGTGGAATGGAACCGAACGCGATCGATATTCAAAAAATAATCGGTATGATCAGTACAGTACGTCGGCACGGTTTCTTTGTAAAAATTGATATATTGGAGGAACCCACTTCTACAACGTGCTGCTTTCTAAAGGTTGATGACAAGCAAGAAATGACCAAAAGTTTAAATATAAAACTGATGGCTCACAAGTTATTATGATGCACTGCCATCACAAATTCAACTGACACACATGACAAGCACTGCAGCAGTATTTGTACGCTCTCTGACATGCACTTGATAGTGATACTAAATGCAGTATTAAAAATAAAACCGGCCAAGTGCGAGTCGGACTCGCGCACGAAGGGTTCCGTAATTGGCATATTGCGGTTTACGATTTATGACATATTAAAAAACCGGCCAAGTGCGAGTCGGACTCGCGCACGAAGGGTTCCGTACCATTTTCGTAAAAAACGGCAAAAAATATGACCTTTGTTGTATGGAAGCCCCCTTAGATATTTATTTTATTTTGTTTTTAGTATTTGTTATTGTAGCGGCAACAGATATACATCACCTGTGAAAATTTCAACTGTCTAGCTATCACAGTTCATGAGATACAGCCTGGTGACAGACAGACAGACAGACAGACAGACAGACAGAAAGACAGACAGACAGACAGACAGACGGACCGCGGAGTCTCAGTAATAGGGTCCCGTTTTTACCCTTTGGGTACGGAACCCTAAAAAAACTACTGACTAGATCTCGTTCAAACCAATTTTCGGTGGATTTTTACATTGTTATGTACATCATATATTTTTTTTACTTTTATCATTCTCTTAATTTAGAAGTTACAGGAGGGGGGGACACACACAAACGATTCAGCTTAGAAAAAATGATATTAGAAATCTCAATATCATTTCTGAAAACCTATCCATAGATACCCCACACCGTCTGTCTGGCATTAAGATTTTCACACAAAAATAGAAAAAAAAAACAAAAAAATTTGGGGGTTTCCCATACATAGAACTTAAAAAAAAAGAAACATCAAACCGTATGGGTATGATTTTTTTTTAATCTTAATGCGGTTCACAGAATACATCTACTTACCAAGTTTCAACAGCATAGTTCTTATAGTTTCGCTACGGAAACCTAATTATTGTCCAAGCAATCATGAGCGGCGCGACATTCGTGCATCAGATGTGAATAAACCCTAACAAGCCAGAGGTCAACAACATAAAGCTGTACATATAGTAGTACATGTATGTCTGCCCGACACATTTCTGCGTCATTGGCGCGTCCCTTCCGTATTTTTCTAGCCGCATGACAGCCCTGTTACATTATCTCTACATCTGTTATGTTCGCTTGTTCGAAGGGACAGGGGTCGTCAACTTTAAATGGACGTGAATTTGGCTGGTTATTTGATGTACTTAATTATTTTTGTACTACCTTTAAGATTATGTTTTTTTGTAGGAATTTTCAATGCTGTGACCTAATTACACAGAAAGCAAAGTATACTTATTTATCATATTTTAGAGATTAAACCAAGAATTTTCACTTTTGCTATTTTGATTGTGAATTTGATTTTGTATTTTTTTATTGTGAATTTGATTTGGTATTATTTTGATTATGCATTAGTTTCAATTTTAATCTTGATTGTAGTATTAATTTTGATAGTAAATTTATTTTTGATTTTAACAGGTTCACTACTAATTAGTTTTTGTCCGTCAGGTAGATTAATAAAAAATATTGCTCACATATTTTTTCTTTTCACACGTACACATAAAGTGACGACTATATAATACGTTGAAATATCGTGTAATGTCACGCCGTTAGTACACTTTATACTGACATAGTGACGTCACAAGCCCCCACTCTAAAAATTTAACGCGCTTTATCTTTGTTAATTTTTATTGATTTGGTAAAGCAAAAAATACGAGTCCAATAGTATTTGATAATCACACTGACGGACTAAACCGAATTATCAAATAATTTTCTACCTAAGAAACATCCCTATTGTTGGTTGGCCAGAAATAATAAATAAATAAAATACAAGTAAAATTTCAAAATTTAAAAGACCTCCGACTCATTTATCTTGCGAAAACACCTCGATTCAAAGAGTAAAACACCCATAACTTCTGAACGGCTGATCCGAATTTATTCAAACATAGCTTAAAAATACTTAAAACACTCTCGACTAAATCAACTTTTAAATACAAAAAACGAAATTAATATCGGTTCATCCGTTTAGGAACTATGATGCCACAGACAGACACACAGATACGCAGATACACAGCAACATACGTCAAACTTATAACACCCCTCTTTTTCCGGCGGGGTATAAAACCCTCTGGTGAATACAGCCCTAATGTTGTGTTATGTTGATTTTAATATCCAGTGCAACTAGTTATAGTTCACGGAAGTATTACGGTATTCAGAAGCCAAGTAATTCAGAAAACTAAACGATTCTCGGAATACCGGTATTACGAAGATAATTGAGTTGTGAGGTTCCAAGTAAAATATTGATATTCTGCCGCGTCTGGTAGCACAGGCATCCGGCCTCAAGCTCCTTGGGTAAACTCTAGAAGAGTTGGTCAACATTATTATAGAATGAGCGATAGTTTCTTGACTTATTTCTGACGTAGTAATAGAAAAGTTTTATCATCATCTTAAGTTTCCTTAAGTTCTTCTTGAGACGGCAAAAAAGTGTCACGATTTTAACTTTACTTTTTTTGTGGTGGGAAATCAACCAATGACTTCGCGTGCTCTGGGTGAAGCGAAAGGGCGCGTCAGACTTTTACTGACTAAAACCCTACCGTGTTCTTTCAGTTTCCTGAGCCAGGGCAGCAGTAACTCTCTTACAAATTTATCCGCGACCCAGACAGGCATCGGCCTTAGCGAAGCCCGTCAGTTTTTGCTGACAACTCTTTGAGGTGCGCGTGGAACACTACGCGCCGTCGACTCGGGCCTGGTCTGTATCAGAAAGCAAGCTACTCGCTGTCCGCAAGCCCGCGCCTATGGTGGCAGGGAATCGACTTGCAAATCCCGACGCCCAGGGTGTCTTCTGCGGTGGGTAGAGGGGTGAGGGCGTCTCCGTTCCACCATTTTAACTTTACTTAATTCGATCGAGGCTAATAAATAAAATTAAACCCTAAACTAAATTAATTGCCACGTTGGTCTAGTGGTCCCAAGCACCACTGTTGAGCTTGAGGTCTAGGATTCAATTCCCTGGTAGGGCAAAATTATATTGGGATTTTCATCACTCATTTCTCAGTAGCAGCCCGGAGGCTGGATATAAATCAACGTGGCTGGTTAAGCCATGCAATTTTTGAGTGTATTATTATAAGCCAGGCAATTTTTTAAAGAGAATATAATATATAATACTAACATAATATGGACATCTAAATAGTCTGAATTATACGATTTTTTATTTATTATGTATATAATTATTAGTGTACTACTGATACACTTCTGCATTACCATTCAGGGAATGTAATGTTTTATATAAAAACTAAACCTATTTCTGTCTGCAAGATACATTAAGGTATCAAAAATATATTCTCCTAAAGGTCCCCTTTTGCTCCAGATTTTGCTTGAACTTGCCCGATCGTCAAAGTTTTTAGATAATTAAATGATACAACTATTTCATTTGATCAAATTAAATTAATAGTTCAGACATTTACTTTTGTACTACATTTAACAAAACTCGCATCAGGAGTAGGTAACCCTATCATCAAGTAGTTCAGTTGTTTTCACAACAATCCGCAGTATACCGATGGGATCAACAGCTGAATGTACCATTTAATCTTCAAACGACTGGAAAATTACCGATTAATAAAGTTTATTTAAACTTATATTTGACTATTTTGATTATTGTTGAGTTTCTGAGTTGGGTTTATCATCAAATATCAGTTTATGTAAGGATTTAACGATTACTTTGAATGTTTTTCGAAGGGTTATATATAAAGTTTGGCTCAAAAATAGGTTAGGTTAATATTGAAGTTGGATGGGGCAATTTATTCTGTAAATATTAACATTGGAAAGATAATTTTTGTTTTAAGTCTTATTGAGTTACTCAGGATAGAAGATTCTGGAATGACGACAGCATTGAAAACGCAGCGTTGGAATGTCTCCTACAAGTTGGACCAGTGACCTAGTGAATGCTGCAGGAGTCCCCTGCAAGCACAGCGACTTATGCTGACTCTAGCGTCGAATCATCTATGCCACATATTTTTCGGCTAAATTGATGATGATAAACTAACCATTCATTATCAATTCACTTTTTCTTTTTCGTTGGTACACTCTTGGCATTTGCTTAACGAACCGACGCCATCCCTCTCTATCGGCTGTTATTCGTATGCATTCATGCAATGGACCACCCACTGCAGACTTACTCGTATTAGGCAACTAATTTATGTGTGTGATCAAAGTGCACGTTTTAAATATAGATCAATGAGACATTATATAAATAATTATGATCCAGTATTTTAGTTCTATGTGTATAGTTTTTAAGTAAATAAGGTTTAATTTTTCAAAATTAATTAATCTTGCTACTATTTTAAGAATTTCTTAGGTTAAATATTTCTTAAATTCTGCTTTTCTACCATAAGCATACTTTTAGAGCTCCTACAGCCTGTGTTACAGGATTACCTAGTATAATGGAATCATTTGTACCCCCTGTTCGCCTGCAGCCTTAATAGTCTCTATTGCAATGGCGTCTTAGCCAATGGCCTTGCCATTCCTAAGATGTTTGGTGGCTGCTTCGACTTACATATTTTTGATGCCGAGTTTTTCCCCTCTCTACGGTGTAGCATACGAAATGAAGAAAAGCCTACGCGGTTACGCTTTTGTAGCACATTTGCTACGCAAAGAATTGTTTCTATTTTCAATGTTTATTTTTGCATTCAAAACGTTTTTTATTTCAATCTGTTCTTATTTTGTATCAAGTCTTTACACAACAAGGCTTTAAAAAGGCTTTTAATTTCTTATTTTAAACTAAATAAATTACCCCCAAGACTGGCCATAACTACCATCGTTCCCCTACAGTATAATATTGTGTTACCAAGTAAACGTATACGTACTCTGGACGTAATTCAATTTTCATACTAATGTCCTCTTTGATGTGGCTTCTCGCAGGACGCTCTAACGAACCGACGTACAGGGAATTTTGAAGGGTAATGTTTTTATAAAATGTGCAAGTAATTGAAAATGACTGACTGTAATAAACCAATTTTCCAATATGTAGAGGCTGTTTGGCTCTTATTGAGTCATGATACCCTGGTATCTGTTGATTGCATTTAATTATTTTGCTTGGTTTATGGGAACTACTTTAATAGTGTTATTGATAGTGCGACAGAGATCTTGTTGTTTTAAAATGTGGGGGAAATTGAAAATGGTTGACTTTAAATATTATATACCGTAACCAATTTACCGACCTTCGGTGGCCGCTTGCCTCTTATTAAGTCATACTTGCCTGTTTTCTGGTTGTTGATTGCATCAATCAATTTGATTGTTTTATGGAACGGCGAGCTCTCTTATTAAATTAAATTTATTTCAAATTCAGACAATTTTGGAGTCCATTCTTTGTTAGTAGATACACAACCTTATAATTAATGTTAGTAATCAGTATATGACACAAAAACAATTTAATGAATGTATAATAATTAATGGGATCCAAGTATAAACTAAACACAATTTTAAATTACAATTATAGTTGTGAAATAGTAAAAATGTCACTGAATTAAATTGACAAAAAATTTAATTAAATTTATAAAACTAGAATGACACAAAATTAAAATGTCCAATTATAAAATTTCATAAAACTAAAATTACAAAATATTTAAATGTCAGAAAATTTAAAAATCAATTCATCATCTCATTCATCAATCAATTTTTTTTAATTATTGAGTCATGCGACTCTGGTACTTCGCTAGTTGATTGCATTGAAGGATTTTGGCAAATTTATGAAAAAGTGCATTAAAAAGAATCGATTTTTGAGTCGTCTCAATGACTCAAAAGCCATGGATACTGAGAACTTTGAATAATATTTGTTGTTTTATTGTTACTCACCATCATCAATCAGAATTTAATGGTGTGTATTTTACTTATTATAACATTTTGCAGGGCCTATACCGTAACCAATTTACCGACCTTTGGTGGCTGCTTGCCTCTTATTGAGTTATGCTTGCCTGGTACCTTGCCGTAGATTGCATCAAGCACCTTGCTGTTTTATGGGACCACAGCATTTTTGTTATTGATCTAATATAACTACTCGTAAGAGGCTTCAAGTCAATGATCGTTGATGTAGACGTATCTTAAGTAAAGAGCGGGAAAAAGTTGGCAGGATCCCCTCAGGCTAGGTGGAACCGGCAGCAGCTGGATTAACAAAGAATTAATTTTAATGGCGTGAAATTCGAGTGGCCTTCGATCAGCAGTGGAATGCAGTAGGCTGATGATGATAATTAAATGTACCTCTTAATACCTTACCTGTCTAGTGGTCTGACTGTTAAATGTGTGGATTCAATTGCTAATTTGGGCAAAGCTAGGTTATTATTGCTTTGGGTAGGAAGTTGTTGCCGTGAATATAGGATTGTAGCCAAAAAAAGCGAACTAAAAAGACGTAAACAAGGAAAAAATCATGCTGTGCAGTCGGAGGATACATATTCGCGGGCTGGCTGACCAAAATCTGGTGTATCCTCCGCCTGCACAGCATGATTTTTTCCTTGTTTACGTCTTTTTAGTTCGCTTTTGAAGCAGTCGGGTTTTTTGATTTTTTGATTTAACTTTTTTTATTTATAAGTTTTAGTTAAGTTTTTTTTCGAATTAGATACATTTAAACATATAAGTGTTATATATTTTTGAAATCACCTCTTAAAACCCTTTATTTTGATACCCCACACAATGGGTTTGGAAGAATAAAAAAATTTGGGACCCCACAATATGGCGCCCAAAAACCGCCATTTTTCTATTGTCCAATTTTAACGTAGCCTATGACACTCGCAGGGCTAAGACGAATCGATTGACGTATGAATCATCAAAATCGGCCAACGCGTTTGGTCTCTGGAACGCCACATAGGAACAAACATACATACATACATACATACATACATATATACATACATACATACATACATAGACTGATAAACACATTACCCTCCTTCGGCAGTCGGGTAAAAATGGCCACAAATGTATTAGTTTTACTGATCCTTAATGGCACCCCTTTTCGAAATATAAGCCGGGTGGTGTCATTGTTTTAATATTATTTTGTTGGTGTACATCTATACTTAATAATAATATAATAAAGCTGACGAGTTGATTTGTTTGAACTCGCTAATCTCAAGAACTACTGGTTGGAATTGAAAAATTCTTTTTGTGTTGTATAGTCCATTTATCGAGGAAGGTTATAGGCTTATATAACATCACGCTACGACCAATAGGAGCGGAGCATAAATGAAAAATGTTGCAAAACGGGGAAAATTATTGCTCTTTGAGAGCTTCCGTTGAATACGCTGCGTAAACGGTTTAAGTTACACAACAATCATGTATGTAGGGTAGGTAGGGTAGATGGGTAGGTAGGTAGGGTTGATGGGTAGGTAGGTAGCCAGTTGATGAGAGCGAAGCTGCGTGGGACAGCTATAGTACCATATAAAAATACCCCTTATTCCTTTATCAACATAATAGTTGGGCTATTGACCTAATTCAGACAACTATATCAACAAACCTTATAAATCAGACATCTGAACATTCCTACTAGAACTTGTCTATTGTTCACACTCCCAGACAGTTTCAAAATTATTATTAGTTACCGATTAAACACTAGAACACAATATCGTTAGTTTGTGAAACAATAGAGAAAATACTCAAGTTCAGAAGTCGTTTAAAACTTCGTTCGTAATGCAATTGTTAGTTTTGAATGTCGGTGTTGAATGGACGTCAGACTTTGTAAATTTTGTTGTAGAATATTTCTATTAGAGATGGAGTGGTAACGAGTTCTAATAAAGTTTTGTGTTTTGAACAATTTATTGGAGAGGGTACAACAATGAGGAATTTTAGCGAGTACCTATCCCGAGTAGAATAATGACCAAGGAATAATAGATCTTATAGGGCGATTTTACTAGCTAGACGAAGAAGATTTTGATTGTAATTTAGAATCATTTTATGTCGTAGGGATCTCCTAAAAGTGGACGTGTTTCGAGTGAAATAATGATGCTGATAAAATTTTATTCTATTATTGTTTTAAGAATGTGCATGGGGTAGGTACACTATATTAACTGCTATTTTTTTACTATTAACATCATTAAAAGAGTCCATGATCGTTAAAAATTAACTCAAAATTAAATTAACGCCAAGTTCCTGGTGAGGTTTAATAAGCAAATAGCACACTCTACTAATCCGAACAAATTTTCTTTTTTTTTTAAACTCAGCTTATTCTATGTTATCTTATGGTTAAGAATCCTTATTTCTCAAAAGAATTACAATGGCATTCACTTATATGAGAAACTTACATATCTAAATAATTTAAGTTATGTTAAGCGTACTTACAGGACAACAAAAGTAACATAGCATAATGTTTACAGTTAGATTAACAAATTAAAGATAGAAAAAAAATCTTGTTTGTTATTTATTCTATTCTATTCTTTATTGTACAACAAGACATTACATTTTAATAATTTGATAGTAAAATTCATGTACAAAGGCGAGCTTAACTCCAAATGGAATTTTCTTCCAGCAAACCTTTGAGTGATAGAGATCATAATAGTAGAGGGCAGTAATCCAGTGTACAATATATATACCTATAAAGAAGATGAAACTATTTACATAATAATACATAAAATACCTACTTACGTTTATAAAGATAAATACACATATATTTAAATAATTCATTGCGTTGAAAGGAAATGCTCCTTAATTTTCCTCTTGAAGACATCGAGAGAAGGGCTATCGCGTATGGAGTGTGGAAGAGAGTTCCAGAGATGCACTGCAGTAACAGAGAATGAGCCATCGTAGCGGCTAGAAGTGTGACGCGGAGTACGAAGGAGAAGTGAAGTGGCCGTGCGACAAGGTTTACCCCTCGGGATGAGGTACTCAAACCGTTCGCGAAGGTATTGAGGAGAAGTAGGATTGTGCAGGATAGTATAGATATATATATATATATATATATTTATTGTATTTTAATTATTGTTTTTTTATTTAATTGTAATTTAGTTCTTATTTTATTTATTATCAAATTTTAATGTAATTGTAATTTAATTCTTATTTTATTTATTATTCAATTGTAATTTAATTTAAATTTAATCTTGATGAATTTAAATTCAATTCTTTATTAATCTGAATCCAATTGCATTTTAATTGCAATTTTATTTGTAATTATAATTAAATTTAATTTATATTCAATTAATTTTGTTAACACTGTAATGAATTTGCAAATATGTTGTTGATGTGCCATGTGAAAGTTATACCCTTCACAATCATCACATCTTTCCAAAAATTACCTAGTACCTACCCATCAAGTAATGGAACAAAATTAAAAGATACGAGCATGCTGAACCCATTTTTGGAACACGTACAAAAATCCGCCATTCATGACGTATCCGGCAGCCATGTTCCGACACAGGTATCAATCAACGCTTTTTTTTATTTGCGAAGGAAATTCATACGCATTCATCATTCGAATGTCGTAAATGTTTATGGCCAGAACGATAAGGGTCGTTTTTTATTTTAGGTTCTTTTTTTATGGCGGTGCATATGGCTTTTCAGTTGCAGTAAACTGGAAAGATTGGTGATTACAATTCTGTTTTTGAATGTAATGCATTGAAACTTTGACGCATTTTAAGGCCGTCATTATGTTGGTGTTCGGATTTACTAATTATATGAAGCATAGTGCATAATTGTGTGTTTTAGACGTTATTATGTTGATGGTAGACCTCTACCATTTCAACTGATTTTTAACCTCCGCCGGAAAAAGAGAGGTGTTATAAGTTTCACGTGTGTTGATGTGTATCTGTGTATCTGTGCACCTGTGTATCTGTGTGTCTGCCTGTGGCATCATAGCGCCTAAACGGATGAACCGATTTCGATTTCGTTTTTTTTTTGTTTGAAAGGTAATTTTGTCGAAAGTCTTCTTAGCTATGTTTGAATAAAATCGGTTCAGCCGTTCAAAAGTTATGAGCGTTTTACTGTTTGAATAGGGGTGTTTTCGCAAGATAAATGTGTCAGGGTTTTTTTCTGTTGTTGAAATTTTACTTGTTCTCAATGCGATTAACGCGCGTTAATTTTCACTTATAGTTTGTGTCGATCTCACCTGATTGTGAGTTATAAATAATGTCTATGCTATTCTATCTACCTCCATGAAAAAATAAAGTCTTCGATTTTTCTTTTTCTCGAGTCGATGGTCAAACTCTTTAGGTATGTTGAGCGCAGTAAGTGGTCACATTAATTGCACCGTAAGTGGAATTCATTAAATTCTCTTAAGTGCAGGTGTATGGCCACTTGGGGCACTGCAATGTGTGGTTCAAGTTTTGAACAGGGATACCGCACTCACCAAAATACTCGAAGTTTTCTAGCAAAACATGAAGTGTTTTTCTGTATTACCACAAAAGTTCCAAAAGCTATATGTTGTGAATTAGATTACGCTTTTCTTCAAGATCACCGAGGGACACACTACCCTCAATCCATCCATATTATATCCAGGCCATGTCTGACGGCTGCTTGGTCTTGCTTATTTCAAACAAATGATCTACTAAGAAAATAAGTGAAAATATAAATAAAATTGGTAGGAAAATGGAAAAGTTACACACCGTTTAAGTTTTTCTTCTATCCTTGTCAGGCAAAACGTGCTCGAATTCACTCTGGCGTTACTGTCGTGTGACGTCAGATGACTATAATACTGTCTCTCTCTATCATCCATTTTAAAACGCTTATAGTTGAGTCAGGAACGTATTGTAAGATACGTCCTGTATTATTGAAGTGACACGAAAATAGTAGAAAGCGAAAATAATTCTCCCACGAATAAACAATGGCCTTGTCACGCAAAACGAAGTTTTAAGTCACTTTGGCATTAGTGTCGTGTGACGTCAGATGAATTTAGTGAAAATACGTGCGCGATATCGCCTATCAACGTAATTTGAATGATTTATTCCGTTCTAATACCAACAACCAATTAATACCACTGGTATTTGTTTCAAGTCATATTTATTTTGTATTCCGAACGAATACTAATACCAAAACGATTTCAAAGATATAAGGTACAGTCAGTAGAAATTATTTGTATGAAATTAAAAGTTTTTAAATAACAAAATATTATAACTAATAAAAAACTTTATTATAATTTTAGTTCCTCCTTTTATTATTTGTTTTGCATCGCATCACCAGGAAGGGCCTGACGAACGTATAACATTATTCTGAGGTGATTCGAAAATACATATTAACGAAATGGAAAAAAAGTTATCCGCCCACATTAATAAACAAGGCCCAGATCACCATCCTCAATATCACAAAACAATAGTTTTAATCATTATGACAGTTGATTATCTAAACTATACATGAATGATACTTGTTTTAAAGTTATTACTATAACAACTTCTACATAATAATGTAAACAATAAAATCGGTGAAAAAATGCAGAAGTTACACACTTTTTAAGTTTTAATAATAATAAAAATATGTTTATTTCTCACCACAATATTACACAATACATCATTTGTCTTAACAAGCTTATTACTATTGTGGGAGACTGGTGCCTAAACTAGGCTGCAAGCCTGTATTTCAGGACACCAGGACTCCGCCCTTAACACAATCATTATCTCGATGCATTATTTTTTTAGGTAGGTATTGAATCGGTGAACACGAACACAGTATTAGTAAGTGTGTATGTTTTGTTTGAGAGTGTGAGGTGGTGAGTGTGTGTGATGGTGCGTGTGTGTGTGTATGTTTTTTTTTACATTAGTAGTATTACACTAAAGTAGCAAGTAGTTTTTCGGTGTCTTCATAATTAAATTCTTGTAGGAAGGAAGTTATTTTCTTTTTACACACGTTCTTAGTAATATTAACTATCGGTAGCATACTATTAATTTTATTGTAAAGAAAACCTCCCAGATGGCAGAAGAAACGCTTAGAGAATTGGGTTAAAAGTCGAATATCTGGGCGATCTACGGGGTTGTATCGTCTCTTACCTTGTGAAGTCGAAGGGTGGTATTTTAGCATAGAGTGTTGTTTTAAAATTATGCTTTTAATGAAAAGTTGACGAACTGTCATAACTTTGGCTTCTTTATATAAGAGCTCTGTGGGGTAACGGTAAGGTAGAAACGAAGACACTTTCAGTATGGCTCTTTGCGTTCTCTCCAAGACAAGGAGTGTAGACTTCGGAGCTCCACCCCATACATTGATACAGTAGGTTAACAATGATTGAATTTTATTCTATCCTTGTCAAGCAAAGAAAGAAAAGAAAGTAAGAAAATGTGTTTATTTGTCACAAAACGAAAAAAAATAGAAGAACATGCTTATGCTAAACCCATAACAATAGTAGTAGTAGAAAAACGCGCTCGAATTCACTTTGGTGTTACTGCTGTGTGACGTCAGACGACTGTAGTGCTGTCTCTGTCTATCAAAGATTTTTTAACGTTTATAGTAACTATAAGCCTTTACTACAGGACAAAAATAGTAGGCAAGGAAAATAATTCTCCCTCAAAAAACCGGCCAAGTGCGAGTCGGACTCGCGCACGAAGGGTTCCGTACTTGGTAAATTGCGGTTTACGATTTAAGACGTAGTAAAAAAAACTACTGACAAGATCTCGTTCAAACCAATTTTCGGTGGTAATTTATATGGTAATGTACATCATATATTTTTTTTAGTTTTATCATTCTCTTATTTTAGAAGTTACAGGGGGGGATACACACATTTTACCACTTTGGAAGTATCTCTCGCGTAAACTATTCAGTTTAGATAAAAATGGTATTAGAAACTTCAATATCATTTTTGTAGACCTATCCATAGATACCCCACACGTATGGGTTTGATGTTTTTTTTTTTATAGTTTCAGTTTCAAGTATGGGAACCCCCAAAATTTGTTGTTTTATTTCTATTTTTGTACGAAAATCTTAATGCGGTTAACAGAATACATGTACTTACCAAGTTTCAACAGCATAGTTCTTATAGTTTCTGAAAAAAGTGGCTGTGACATACGGACGGACAGACAGACAGACATGACGATTCTATAAGGGTTCCATTTTTGCCATTTGGCTACGGAACCCTAAAAAACAAGTTTAAAACACTCTTCCTCAATATCACCAAGGGACATGCTACCCTCAATCCATCCATATTATATCCAGGCCATGGCTGACGGCTGTTAGGGCTGCTACGCGCCAGTTGTTTCATCCCCGGGACGCCCAATGTCCCGGTTAATTATGAAACAATTAGGATTTTGTTGGCACATCCCTGAGGTGTTGTGCAAATTGTTTTTCACGGACATTTTTTTTTGGAAATCGATGTGGTTGGTGGTGGAGTGCGCTTGATACAAGTTGAACAATTGTTCTGGCGTGAAGTACCTTCTCACCTCCGCAAGGATGCCCAAATTTTTGGCAGCCAGCTGAGCCTTTGCCTCAATGTATGGCCCAAAATCGTTATCTACTTCTGAAATTGGTATCTAATTATTTATTTACTTCTATTAATAACGGAATGTGGATTGTTTCTCGGCTCGTTGGTATGGTGGTCACAAGTGCTACTGGTGAACATGAGGCCCAGGTTTCGTTTCCTGGGTCGGTCAAAATGTTATTGGGTTTTTGCATTTGGAAATTCTTAGTAGCAGACTGAAATCTGTACTTTGTGCCCCGTTGGTGGCAACAAGCTCGTCTCCTATAGCATTGAACTTAAACATAACTGGTGAAATGTGTATGTATAGAAAAGTGTATGTGTGTGTGTGTATGTGTGTGTGTGCCTTATCTTTCGGGAAATACAGGCGTGTGTATATATTGTATGTTTCATATCACTATGTATGTCAGGAGCGTAGCCGCGGGCTTTTGAAAGTAAAACGAGGAATCTTAGTGGGATAGTGGTTTATCTATACCAATATTATAAAGAGGAAAGATGTTTTTGTTTGTTTGTTTGTACCGAATAGGCTCCGAAACTACTGGACCGATTTTAAAAATTATTTCACCTATGGGAAGCGACGGGAGCGCAGCCGCGGGTGTCAGCTAGTTATAGATAAATTCTTAAAACATAATTCTTACCCACTAGTTTACATCGCTGTCGATCATTAACCTATTTCTGTCAACACTTATTAGCAAACAAAGACTCATGGAATGAGAACGTGACATTGTTGTGACAAAAACACTCGAGAAATCAAAACTGAGAAGAAAATTGTAAAAAATTAAAACATAAGAAAGCAAATAAAATTAATTTATTTAGCACATACTTGTTTTCTGGACACAAGAAACAAAAATAAAAAAAAAACAAAACAAAAAATATTTGTAAAGTTGCCTCCCGGTTGCGTAAAAAGGTCAAGTTCAGCAAAATGCCTAGTACATAGTTGCCTGACGCTGGTTTTCAACTAAACCTTGTGTTAGTATTAGATATGATCTGTGTTATTAGTTTGTTTTGTAATTATTTAATATACAGTTAATAACAGGGTGTAACAGAAAGGTGTCTTACAATTAAATTTGGTCAGTTGACAACAACCTTATCTTATTTTGAGAATTGTCTATCACTTCCTTGAAGAAAGTTGTCCATTTAAATGAGCTGAAGCAATTTTTTAAATATGATCACATCTATCTGTTAAACTTAGTACAGGTTATAAGAATAAAAAGAATCACACTATATAATACTAATAGTGGATGCCTCGCGATTTCGCCCGCGTAGTTCCCGTTCCCGTGGGAATACAGGGATAAAAAGTAGCCTATGTCACCCGGGGATAGTGTAGCTTCCCAACGGTGAAAGGTGGATACACCTCACATGAAAAGAAGAAGAAGAACGGTGAAAGAATTTTTGAAATCGGTCCAGTCGTTTTTATGTTTATGCGTTACATACCAACATACAAAAATACAAATCGTTCCTCTTTATAATATTATATAGATATATTAGATAAAGGCGTCAGTTTGTGAGTTTTTGTGTTTTTTATGTTTGTTACTACTTCACGCTCAAACGGCTGGACGGATCTGGATGAAATTTCGCACAGTGATAGATTATAGTCAGGAATATATGGCACAAATGATACTTATTTTCCCGGGACTATGTTCCCTTGGTAAATTTTCTACATTCACGCGGGTGAAGCCGCTAGCTGAAGCTAGTTTATTTTTAATTTCTACTAGATATAGTTTGGTACTCAAATAATATTAGAGAAACTAACATATGTATAATTCTTTCTTTCTTTTTAAAAAAAAAACGTTGCCCCACACTGGGAATTTCTTCCTGTATCGTGGGTGCGTTTACAAACATATAAACTCACATACACAAACACCCAGAGCCGGAACAACTATCTGTAGGTCATACAAATATTTGTTCCGTGCGGGAATCGAACCCGCGACACTCAGCGCAGCAGTCAATCGCTCAACCACTGCGCCAACCGTGTGCCCAATTTTTACGATTTGAAAAATTTGATCAATCCCTTATATTTTGATCATCGCCTTCGCTGATAAAATTATATTATTTATAGAGTCTTAGATCATTTCAAATACAATACAGGCCATACTAATTCTATAGTTAAAAAAATATCCGTGTCTTATATAGAAGACAGAGTTTACAATCTAGCGCGATTAAAAACACAACTCAAAAACCCAGAAATAACCCACCAGAGAAAACTTAACTCAGATTCAGTTGGTAACACAAGGTTAAATTGAAAGATTTTCGTACAATATTGCCAATTTAGTATCGTGTTGGCAACTATCTCTAAGTTAAGGTTTTCGTACAAGTGAGTTAAAGTATATTATTAATTTAATTTGTGAATATATTTCAACAATTTGTACGAGAACAACTGCTGACAAGTAACAACTTGTCTCACTTCCTTGCGCAGGTCTCACAGTAGGTACAGTCAAGGGTCATAAGTGCTCTGCTGCACTGCTCAAATGGCTAGTTTTTGTAGAAGAAGTTCAATTATCCACAACTGATTTAATATGTTGTATAGAAATTAAAGTATAAATTATACTAACCGTGAAAAGTTGAAATACGACTGCCTAAAAAAACATGCCGCTGCTGTTTTGATATAATGTGACTGCACTTTTAACCCTAAACTGTACATCCCGCTTTGAGTTTTAACAACACGACTGACCAATTTGTGTGGTCGCAACTTATCATATTGTAAGATCTTGATCTTTTATTCATCAATTTTATCAGAGAAGCATCGCAGAGTACGTTGTAGGTCTTGTTGAATAGCTTGTCTCAGTTCCTAGCGTCGTGCTATCAGTATGATCATCAGAGTGTGTAGCAGCAACTTCGCATCTTTCACCCTGATAATCAGCCGAGCACTCGCAAACCGGTTCATCATCCTCATTCAGTGAACAGTCACCGTTATTTAAACAGTACATATGGCATGCGTTAACTTCGCAGCGTTCCCCGGAGTAGCCAGCATTACATCTGAAATAATGAAGATACTCAATATTTTTTTGTTAAAAAGCTGTTTATTTTTCACTTTTTAGTTGTGGTGCATAATGGACCAGTTCTATAGGAAAGGTACCAATAATTCCCAAAGTGAAGCCAAAATAGAATAACCCAATAACATGAAACTTAAATAAAACCAGTGGAATGAGAGTATACCACTGTGAATAGTTCACACCTGCGTAGCACACCAGTGTGATGTTATGTTATGAAATGGTGTAAACAATAAACAGACATGCGATTGCAGCTATCCCGAAATTCTACATCAGATCTTGATGAAAAATAAAATGGGCACATTACAAGCACCAGTTTTCAGATTCGCTAGATTTTCTGTTGTAATTTCGTGTTGCGGTACAATATTATCGATCGTACCGTATCTACTTACATGCGAAAACTTTTAAAATCATGAAGTAAATTCGAACTGCTTAACGAGAGCTTTCTAAGGTGTTGATCGAAGCTCGTGGCTATTAATCCATTGGCTGACACGACTATCGGTAAAATGATCGCTGAGTCCATATTCCACATGTCGACAACCTCGCGAGCCAAGTCAAGATACTTGATTTGCTTATCTTTATCGGCTTTCACGAGGTTCCCATCATGCGGGATGGTAGTGTCAACAATCATTGCACGCCTCTTGATTCGGTCCGCTACCACAATATCAGGCTTATAAGTTAGAAAGCATTATTAAAAAATTAAAAAAAAAAACAGAAGGTATAAAATTATACGTGTTGCCGTGAGAAGTAATAGTTATATCCAAAATTTATACTCGCAGCATTGGACTTCTTTCGGCTGAAATGATGAAGATGATGATGGTTAAATTCGTGTTGAGTGAACGGGGGAAGTGGTCCTAGTTTTAGGTATCCTAACTTTAGATTTCGAAGCTCACGAGTTTATTTCTGAGAAACGGTGGTTGTGATGACGTGTATGCTCAAGGATCTGTTAACGTTAAGTATACCTTGGCGTCACTGAGTGAAAGCGAGCATTTGGGTCAGCTCACACTTAGGCGCGATGCGAAACTGTGCTATTTTATTAACATAGTGAAATAATATAGAATTTTATTTTTTACGCATCGCGTCTCATTGTAAGCTGACCCTAAATATCTTCTTAGCTAGTCCTTAATAAGATGAACATGTTTTACCTGCATATAGGCTGTCCCTCTGGACTGACACTGCAATTTCCTTGGAAGCAATAGTCGTGACAAACAAGGCTTTCTTCAGTAGAGTCAGAATCAAGTGCATTCAGTATCAAACTCAGTAGACTTTTACAGTTCGGATTTCCTTCAGTAAGTTCCTTAATTGTATAGTTAGCTGCTACAATTTGATTATACCAATCGCTATTGCCAGAAATCGGAAATGATTTTAGTTCCTCATGTTGAACGGTCGTTCCTGAATTCTTTGGTAATTGCCAAATTGCCTTTTGATCAATCACTCTCCAGTAAATAAAATCTTTTGATATGGCCAATGAACTAAAGAGTGTAACTGTTTTATCAAAAATGATCTCGTATAATGTTTTCCTGTTTTGTCCATTAAAATCGGCACTTTCAATATATCCGTGATAGTCGTTATTTTTTAAAATTCTGTCAATCCAGAACATTCTTTGTGTCCGTTGGTCAATGGCCAAGCTTAGTCGAGTATCAACAGTACTTTCTATTAAAACTTCTCTCTCAGAGCCATCAAACCGAGTCCTCTCGATCTTGTAGTCTGTGGTCCAGTAAATATACCTGTAATTTGATAATAAGTATAATACACCTTCAAAAAGCTCAATACGAATATTGCTGTGTCATAAAATAACACACATGCACAGACTGAAGTGGCTTCGAATAATTACACTCCAAATAAGGTTAATTCCGTTCTAATAGCAACAACTAATACCACTGGTATTTGTTTTAACTTGTATTTATTTTCTATTCCGAACGAATACCATTGTTTTAACTAATACAAGTTCAAAGATATAAGGTACAGTCAGTAAAAATGCTTTGTATGAATTATTTTTAAGTTTTATTGAAAAAAAAAGTTAGCATACGTCTAGTTCAGTAATAAAATATGATTTATAATCAACTTTATTATAATTTTAGTCCTTGTACCTGTATATTTTTTTTCATACACATCAAAACAAGAACAATTTACATACAATTTGAAAGTTACAAAATATCTCAGATCGACTCTTAATTTATATTAAAATTACCTGAAATAGATATTATTCGATAGATACTTAAGCTTCGCTGTAAATAATTAAGTAAAAAAAGTACCTGACATAGTTATCTATGTCAGGTATTTTTTTTTATAAAACAAATTTCAATCAACACTTTTAATCTACGAGTAACAATTGTAAAATATCATAGAAAATCAACTTTTTGTATATTCAAATCTGTCATTCATCACCTATTTGTTTTATTTTTTACTATTTATTGATTTTTCACCTAGTCTGTTGTCGTGGCGAGATCTTTGAGTTTTTTATTTGTAGCTATTGAATGTGCTAATATTCACAAATATAAAATACCAAGAATAACTATGCCGACGTCCATACAGAAATAATTTCAATATTGCCTGAGCTGACTGTACTAAATTCAAGCTGTTAGTATTCGTTCGCATATGAAATTTAAATATTTAAGAGTAATTAATATTAGTTTGAAATAGAAAATAAATATGCATTTAAACTAATACCAATGGTATTAGAACGTAATAAACATGCAAACTAACATTTGCACACTTTCTTTATTATATTAAGTTCAGATTTAGATGAGTCAAAATAACATTGGTAATATTTTGGTTTTATTGTGAAAAACTGCAGTTATTTTTTTTATGTTCCGCTAATTTTGTGGAAGTTTATAGTTATGACCACAGAGTACGACCAGAGAACAAGCTCCGTAAAACCACACTACGATAAATACATTAGTTCAAGCATGGTGTGCGTACAGCTTGCGGCCTCGTCACGTATGAAAAGAAACCGGTTTATACTAGCTGAGCCAGTTGAATCGGTCAGGGTTGAGGTAATTCACGCGTCATTTTATTTTCCATTTTGAAATAAGTGAAACGTAATAGTGTTTTAATAACGAAATATAAACAGTTGTTAACTCTAAATATTGTTGAAATTGGTAGTGATATACTAAAACGTGTGCAATATTGTGAATTTGTAATGCAATGTGAGTTTTCAATAAAATTTTCTAATAAATATATTCAGAAACGCAGAGGACCGACCAATGTGGCAAAGCTTGCAAGAAAATTGTGTCCGGCATTGGATGTCTTTCGGCTGAAATAATGATGATGATTTAATCAAAAGACACAACAGAATATTGAAAAATAAAAGTATTTAAAATAAGTAATTTTGTAAAAAAATATTATAACATAGTCACTTATAGTCTTCTGCCAACTCTACAAAAATAGGTATACACTTTGAAGGCTTTGTAGAAGCTTTCTCTCTGGTCCTACTCTGTGTTATAACTGTATCATCAGTAACTTACCCTCCACAACTATCCACGGCTATATCCCATCCGATCCAAAAATCATCTGACGTAACCAAAGTATTTTCTTCAAGTGCATTATTAGACGCTGCAGGATTTAATGAAAACGAGTATATACCCGGATATTGCTTCCAAAAAAGTAATTGTGTGACCGGGTCGTAAGTGATCCTCACACTGTATCCGCTTGAATTTCTCGTAACTAAAGGTTGTATTTTCCTGGTTAATAGGTCAAAGCTGGATATTGATATGTTTGAGTCCACGTCAGCAAACAGAACTCTGTAGTGAACTGGGTCGTAAGTTATTGACTCGATATTATAAGCTGATGGAATGTCTTCTGTATGTCTTAGTGTTCCGTTGTAATAGAATTCTAGTCGTTTTTCAACGCCCACGACGATGTCTGAAAGATGAAAATAATATTATTTTTAACTATGCAATTTTTTTTTTTTTTAAAACGTTGCCCCATACTAGGCATTTCTTCCTGTATCGTGGGTGCGTTTACAAACATATAAACTCACATACACAAACACCCAGAGCTAGAACAACTATCTGTAGGTCATACAAATATTTGTTCCGTGCGGGAATCGAACCCGCGACACGCAGCGCAGCAGTCAATCGCTCAACCACTGCGCCAACCGTGCGCCCTAATTACATGTTATCTTCCCCTACTTTTTTATAAAATACGCTGCTAACACAATTGGTTTCAAAATAACTTGCATGCCCGCCAGTCTACTTTTCACTCGAGAATTAAGCGCCTTAAACAATACAATTAATTTCTTGCAATGGAATACACTAATTCCCGAATTCTTAATTAAAATATATTTTTTTTTTTTTTTGTCATAACAAATCATTTGACCAAACGTTTATTGTTTAAATATTGTTTGCTGTAATAAATCATTTAATTCAGGAAGGCACCCGAGTTGTTACGGTACAGATACCGAGCGCATCTGTACCCACAGATTAGATACAAAAACGAAAACGCACCGACTCGGTGAGGAAGGCGCCTTAGTTATGTATTGTTTTACGTTTGTTCCGCAAGTCCGAATGAAAAACGGAACCCTTATAGGATGACGCCGGTGTCTGTCTGTCCATCTGCCACACTCAGTTTGATAAAATGTCGTGGAGGCCCAGTCGCTAACATCTCGCTTCTCGTGCTTGAGGTCGTGGGTTCAAATCCAGTTAAGTACCAATGTGACTTATTCAATTCATATGTACTTTCTAAGTTTATCTGGGATATGGAAAGAAAATATCATGAGGAAAACTGGACTTATTTAGTTAATATAAGTCTGAAATAGCCAAGTCAGAGGCCTGTGGGAATCCCAGAGGTGGCTTAATTAACTCTGACACCAGAGGTGGCCAAATCCCCACACGGAAAAGAAAGAAAGAAGCCAATTTGATGCGAATCGCTTATTAACTTCTGTGGTCCAATTTTTTCATAACTTTAACCCTCTTACTAATAAACAAGGAATAAAGTTATACTAGAAATAAACATACAAAGGAATAACCATACATTTTCATAGGTTTTAACTTGGTATAACTTTATTCTGTGTTTATTAGTAAGAGGGTAAGTTTTTAAATTATTTATAAAAAGTAATGCAAATTGACCTCACCATAACTTTGAATCAACTGAGCCAAAAATTAAGTAAGTACATGAATTTGATCATTATTACTTATAGTTTACAGAAAAACCTAGCAGAGACCTTCCTACGCAATGCAAACTACGTCGACAAGCGGTAGCGCGCATGATTTTTCTGAGAAAATATCAAATGCAAGTCAGGCGTACAACATCGTATTGCGGCCAGGTAATTGTACTTGCAATTTTGCGTATCGGTTTGATACGAATCTAATCGCGTCGAGCTATTTGGAATGTCTCTAAGAAGTAAATGATTTTAAAAACAACTTGGTATAATTATGATTCTTTCGAAACCCTTTAAAAATCTTATATTTATAATAATGAATAAACAAACACCGCGTGGGTCACCCATCCCTACTCAGTGAATGCCCAAAACATAAAAATAACCAACCTGCTCTGCATGGAAATAAATCTCTAAAGAATTGTTACTCACGGATTGCATTTTTTAAAATTATGAAATAACATGTTATTTGTCATATGATAAAAGATAGGTACATGATTTAATAAAAACCGGCCAAATTCGAGTCGGACTTGCGCACGAAGGGTTCCGTACCATTATCGCAAAAAATCACGTTTTTTGTATGCCCCCTTAAATATTAATTTTATTCTGTTTTTAGTATTTTTGTCATAGCGGTAACAGAAATACATCATCTGTAAAAATTTCAACTGTCTAGCTATCACGGTTCATGAGATACAGCCTGGTGACAGACAGACAGATAGACGGACCGCGGAGTGTTAGTAATAGGGTCCCGTTTTACCCTTTGGGTACGGAACCCTAAAAATGTTCAGGAAAAACAGGTGTGTTATTTAATTATGTACCCAGTGTAGATGCGTACTACATCCGATCCGTGTTCGTGAAATTTCGGTTCCGAAATAAACGTAGTACGTCTAGTAGGGAAGCTTACGCACTACATCCGAACTCTTTCGTACGTCATAATTCAGAACATTTAAACTCGAAACCCAAATCACGTCTCATGTGACAGGGAGTGTGCCTATTGCTATGAATCGGGGACAAAATACAAACTCCGGGTAGCTCTTGAGAAATTCCAGATGGAAAACCCAAAAACACTGCCCGACCTGTTTATCGAACCCAGAGCCTCAGTTCCAGGCGTAGCGCTGGTGGCCACTAGAACAACGAGGCAGTCAAACGGACACGATTCTGGTAAGCGATCAAATATTAGCCAATTTGGGTTAAACACAAAACAATAATATAACGACTTTTATCTTACCCCAAGGAAAACCATTCACCAACAACACCTGCAGCACCAACAACAATAATACACGCGTGATATAATACATCTTGTTCTCCACACAGCGTTGTTTTACCAGATTTCGATGAAACGTCCACTCCTGGTGACAGCTTGTTAAACATAAAGCAATATGTCGGTTTATGTGAACACAATGCTATAAATAGGAAGTCTTCCTTAGATAAGCGGCTTGGTATTGCAAATAAATTTAACATTATTTAATCATTATAACTTCAGCACGTTCATAGTCTTATCGCTGGCTTCCTGTGATATAAATATCAGAACGAAGCAGGCATATTAGTAAAGGGACCTCTCGCTGATAAGGGACCATTTTTATGGCAATATAAATCTTCCTCCAGGTCGAATTTTGACCACGTTGGCCAATCTCAGCCATTGGCGCGAGAGATATTGTAATGCATAAGGTTTTTGTTGCACACACTCAGGCCCACTCACTCCCTAAGGCCTATGGGACGCCAATTGGACACGACTGGAGAAAGATCAGGCATAGGACCAACGGCTTAAAGTGCTTTCCGAGGCATGGGGGTTTTAGCAGTATGCTAACTTCCAAACTCGGGGCTGTTACTGAGAAATTCCTAGTAAAAAAAACTAATGTCACTTTTTGTGGGAACCTTACATGTATGTTAACAAAACACTACAAAGCAACAAGTAAAATTTCAAAATTTAAAAAACGCCCGACATATATAACTTGCGAAAACAACCCGATTCAAACAGTAAAACGCCCCTAACTTTTGAACGGCTGAACCGATTTTATTCAAACATAGCTAAGAACACTCTCGACAAAATCACCTATCAAACAAAAAAAAAAAAAATCGTTTCATCCGTTTAGGCGCTATGATACCATAGACAGAGACACAGATACACAGACACACAGATACACAGCAACACACGTGAAACTTATAACACCCCTCTTTTTCTTTGTTTTCCGAAGTCGGTGTCGAAAAACGTAAAACAATAGTTACCAAAGATACCGACTGTGTTGTGTTTGCTTTAGGTTTTTTTTTGTTAAAAATCTTTTTATTTATATCTTTTTAGTTTTAATATGTACCTCATTTACCATGTAAATAATTTATAGCCAGAGTACATCTAATTTCAAATCCAGTAAGCCCAAACACGAATAGGATACCTAAATTGTTTTATTACGCAGTTCCAGTGCCTACCTTCAGGCTTCATCATCAACCATTACCACTACCATTTATTTATATGAATTTGCTTTATCATAGTCGCATAACTATACGAGATATCTTATACCCTTGACATAATTATTAAGGAATTCCAGTGGCCATCTCTGGACTTTTTCATTCCAGTTCCAATTCACCAAATGATACTTTCCGAGTGCAAACGCTTGCCTTGTTATTGAAAATACCAGTATCGCTACATGTCTGCCTTTAATATTTGAGAAGTTCCCTCGATTTCCATGGGATTCCATCATGATTTGGTAACAATAGAACAACCTTGAGAGTGTTCCCTTTCAAACAAAAAATAATTTTACAAATCCGTGTATATATGACGGAGTTATGCCCTATCAAATATAAAAAAAACAATGTAGAAACATCTGAATTGATAACCTCCTCCTTTTTGGTAAGTCGATTAAAACTAGAAAATGTTCGTTATCATTTACCAAAACTGTGTAAAGATAAAGAATATTAAATATATTGTTGTTGCCTACGCTGTCAGGCAACTCCCAGTTTGGACCTTTTTGGCGCAGCAGCGGGGCACATTAAGTTCGCTTTTATTTGTACCTACATTATGTTTATCTGTGTGTGCAAAATAAACTAGTTTTATTTCTTTCTTTCAGTCACACTGTTGGTCAAAGGCCTCCGCCATATCCTTCCAGGTATTCTTTTCCACGAGCCACCTCGGACCAACCCTGGCAGTAAGCGTTTAGGCCGCTGCGCTGCTCTCTAAAACGGGGACCATAGACGTAGAAAAAAAGACTGAGATGTTTTTGTGTGAATGTGTGTGTGTGTGTGTTTGTGCGTGCATGTTTGTACCTGTGGTCTGTTTTTATGTATTCCTTTTCAGCATGGTCTGATCAATATTCGTTCAACGACGAGCCTATTGCTCTTGTTGAAACTTACTAATAATACAATTTATCACATTAAACACTCAGTGTCCTTCCTCCTCTCTCCTACTTGATCTGTACTGTGCCCGACAGGGTACATAATTGTGACTTATATAATTGTTTCCCTACCAACTGTATACATTATGGTACACAATAAAGAATTGAGAATCGATCCTCCCCTTATCTTGATATGCCTGCGTTTCACGGTTTGCTTCCAGCTCACACAGTCCTTCACAATCTTATTTTAACCCGACTGCCGAAGGAGGGTAATGTGTTTATCAGTCTATGTATGTATTTATGTATGTATGTTTGTTCCTATATGGCGTTCCAGAGACCAAACGCGTTGTCCGATTTTTATGATTCATACGTCAATCGATTTGTCTTAACCCTGCGAGTGTCATAGGCTACATTAAAATTGGACAATAGAAAAATGGCGGATTTTGGACGCCATATTGTGGGGGCCCAATTTTTTTTTCCTCCCAAATAAATATGGGACTGAGTTATTATTTGTGTGAGAGAAAATGTTTATTTATTAGAGAAGAAAAAAATTGTTACACATTAAAATGTATAACAAGAATTATAAAATAATGCCACTAAATGTGCAACCAACCACATTTCCCTTTCATCTTATAGACAAATCCCTAGTTAATCTCATATTTCTGTATTAAGTTGTCATTCTATTTTACCCTATAAACCTGTTTTTAGGGTTCCGTAGCCAAATGGCAAAAAACGGAACCCTTATAGATTCGTCATGTCTGTCTGTCTGTCTGTCCGTCCGTATGTCACAGCCACTTTTTTCCGAAACTATAAGAACTATGCTGGTGAAACTTGGTGAGTAGATGTATTCTGTGAACCGCATTAAGATTTTCACACAAAAATAAAAATAAAACAATAAATTTTGGGGGTTCCCATACTTGAAACTAAAACTATTTTTTTTTTTTCATCAAACCCATACGTGTGGGATATCTATGGATAGGTCTTCAAAAATGATATAGAGGTTTTTAATATCATTTTTTTCTAAACTGAATAGTTTGCGCAAGAGATTCTTCCAAAGTGGTAAAATGTGTGTCCCCCCCCCACTGTAACTTCTAAAATAAGAGAATGATAAAACTAAAAAAAATATATGATGTACATTACTATGCAAACTGCCAGCAAAAATTAGTTTGAACGAGATCTAATTAGTAGCTTTTTTTAATACGTCATAAATCGTAAACCGCAATTTACCGAGTACGGAACCCTTCGTGCGCGAGTCCGACTCGCACTTGGCCGGTTTTTTTGCATAAAGTTAGACATTCTTAACTCTAAACAAACAATTAAATTTAGAAACTAGTCCTCCATCTGCACATTCTGTATCTACCTTTTTTTGACTCTAGCTTTCAACGTTTCGATTCGCTCGCTTATGGATCGTCTTTATGCTGATACCTATAAACTACTTCAAGATTCACCAAATCATCAATCATTATTTTTTACGTCCAATTAACTTGCATAAGGATTCTTAATACACCTTTCAACCAATAGCTCACTTATTTACCACATGTATTAAGTTAAGGTTATATACTGGACCGAAAAAGAATTATCTACCACCATTTTTCATGCACCTTAGCACCATTTCCCGGATCCAAACCTCATTTACTCCGACTAAAATCAATTTGACATATCCGAACGCGAGAAAGGAAGTGACGTCAGCCGTCACCAGCGGCCATCAATCATAACATGACAAAGTAGACGCATCTATCTGATGCTACTTAATGACCTTTGTGCTGTGATTTTTGCAAAAATACTACTCCCATCTCTTTTTCTCTAAACAAATTTCCCGGTAGAGCGAAAGAGATGGATAAAGTTTTGTTATTTCAGCGGAGCGTAGCTAACAGAGTCGCCCGAAGCGATGTTCTTTTTTTAAATTTATCTGAATCTTTTTGTTGGGTTTTCTCTAATCGTAGATGTCCGTTGTCATAATCGTTTTCGTTGTTTTTTTTACTTGGCGTAAAAGGCGTTTAGGCTTTTATTGCTGGGGAAGCGATAAGGGGTCGTGCGCCTTACTTTTTACTGAGCGGTAAAGTTGACACAGAAAGATGTGGAAGAGATTAAACGACTTTTATGAATCACAGTCCGATATTCTAAGTCGGTTTGAAGGAATTCCTCTAGAATCAGTCGCCATGGCAACGGAAAACAATCTCTCGTTCATGTCTTTAGATATCAAGACAGTTGTTAATTTGATTGATTTAGGTGGAGTAATAAGAATGAAGGATTCGTAGAATTAAAAAGTAAAGTAGAACCCTTTGAATAAAGGATTCGAGGATTCGCGGAAAAGAGGGACTTAGTAATTCGTTTAATTGGCAAACTCAACCTTTACATACTTGTTCACAAATTAATTTAAATCAATGTTTAATTTTACTTGTGGTTGCTACTAAAATACGGAAGGGCCTATGATTCTATATTATTTCAAAATCCACGAAAATAATTTTGAATGTGAAGGTCGGTTAGATACAGAAAAGGGTAATTATCAAATTAACCAAAACAATCTTACAAATATTGTGAATGCGAATATTTGGATGGATGTGTGTGTCTGTGGATGTATGGATGTATGTTTGTTACTCAGTCACGTTAAAACGGCTGAAAATTATCCCGAGGGAACATATTCCCGGGATAAAAAGCCTATGTGCTATTCTAGACTGTGATCTATCTCTGTGACAAATTTCATCCAGATCCGTTCAGCCGTTCTGGCATGAGTAACCAACATACATCCATCCATCCAAACTATCGCATTTATAACCATAATATTATTAAGATAAGATAAGATATAGTTAGATACTCGTAGACAGCCAATCTGCCTGCCTACATCTAAGGAGTGGTATTCCCTGCCGAAGTCTGTGTTTCCCGATAGCTACAACCTCGGGGCCTTTAAGTCAAGAGTGAATAGGTTTCCTCTAGAAAAGCGTGCTACACCGTCGACCAGCTCATCGCTTACCATCAAGTGAGATAGTGGTCAAGCGCGAGCCTATCAATAATAAAAAATTAAAATATTGTTCCCAACTTTATTTTGGTTGGCTTCCTGCTCGCAACTGAATACTAATAATTTACGAGAATTAATGCCTTTATATATAACCCAATAATTGGGTAGCATGATCCTCGCTTTCCTCCGTGCCTCGGAAAGCACGATAAGCCGTTGGTCCCGGCTGTCATTTGAAGATCTTTGACAGTCGTTACGGGTAGTCAGAAGCTTGAGATCTGACACCAGTCTTGACACGGGGTACCGTGTTACCCAGTTACTGGGTTGTGGAGGTCAGATAGACAGTCGCTCCATGTAAAACACTGGTACTCAGCTGAATCCGGTAAGACTGAAAGCCGACCGCAATATAGTTGGGAAAAGGCTAGGCAGATTGATTGAATTGGGTAGCAAGATACCTCTTGACGAGCACCTATCCATGAACCAACCTCGGCAAGAGTTGCTTAACCTCGACCCATGTGGCTGTTATTATAGTCCTCGCTAACCTTCTTGACTGCCCTGTAGTTGCCTACAATGGCTGCGCAGTAGTAAATCTGATACAAAAAAAAACTTTTACAATGCATGTCCTCGAAAAGAGCGGTTTTCCAAGCAGCCAAAATGTGCGGAAAGTGTCACTTTTTTTCACTAATGCTTTTTACTTTCCTGTATTTTTAATTTTTTTACTCCAACGTCAGCCCGACGCATAGAGTTTTTATTATTTGAGAAATTTTTTAAAAATTAGTTATGTACAGATTATCATTCATATAAAAGGTAAAATAAAACTAATACTTTATTTTAGGCGTTTTTAATTACTCTAGATTTAGATTTTGATCAATAAATTAATTTTAAATATTCATTAAATATGTTTGGCAGAACGTATATTTTGCTCGTGCCTTATTGCGTTACGATGTGACAGCTATTCGCACATGCGCAGTAGATGTGCCCGAAGAACTATTAGCTAATCTGTAGATCTGCTGGACGCGCTTGAATAAGCCCGCCATTTTATTAATTTCATTTTATTAATTTATTTATTTCCTCACACAATGCATAGTAAAATGTTGTATGATACACGTACGTAAGATGATTTCCGACTTGTGTCGATTTATCCACTCATCGGAAATCACCTACCTTCCGCACTTGTAGCATAAATAACTATTTTAACATTTTTACTTTTTTGTAAAAAAGTTTTTTTTATTTTTCACTTTTTAGTTGTACCTATCTAATAAGCAAGTAGTTAAGCAAGTCACCTATAATGCAAGAATCGATAACCCGAATATCATGAAACTGAACATAATCGGTGAAATGAGAGTGTACCAAGGTGAACTGTACACATCTGCGTACCCCTTTAGAAGCGTACTGGCGTGATGTTATGTTATGAATTCTTTATTGTACACCAAAAAAAACAACATTACATACATGTGATAATAAAGTACATGTACAAAGGCGAGCTTAACTCAATGCTGAGTTCTCTTACAGCAAACCCTAGAGTGACAGAGAAAGTTGACAATTATAGAGGACAGGCTTCTAATGTACAATATTAAAATAACCTATTACAAATTTAATTAAAATATAAATATACTTACTACGTACGTACATAAATAAATATATATATATATATATACATATAAATAATATTATGTCATTGTGCTAGGTAATGATCTTTAATCCTCCTCTTAAAGACCTCCAGAGAAGTGCTGTCGCGTAAAAATGAAATCGTGAAATGGTATGAAATGGTATATTCAATAAATAGAAATGCGTTTGCAGCAATCCCGAGAGATTTGCTGTTATTTATTGAAAAGTTTTGTTGTATATCGCCGAAGTTCTTCATTAGATCTTCACTAAATTAAAATGGGATCAATTTCGGAACATATTCTTTCTAATAAAAAGAGAAGAATTTACAAAACCGGTCTACAATTGACGGAGATATCGGCGAAAATACACAAAAAAAAAAAAAAAACAAAGTCCAACATAGAACTTCCTCCTTTTTGGTAAGTCGACTAAAAACAGCACCGATCCGTGTCTTGCTCATCGGCAAGCCTACTTCTGGGCGACCAAGAAGTTTGAGTTTGAAGTTTAGCTACCCGCTCCTCAAAACACACATAACTTAAAAGACTATTGAACCTTTTGACAACGGGTTCAACGATCCCTGTCTATGTTCACCACTATGTAACTATCAACTCTTTGCAAACTTATATGAAAAAGCTAACGCTGCCAAAGTATTTTGTGTCTGTTTACAATTTCGTATTGAAGAAGTTCAATGTACTTTCTTGAAACTTTATATTCTAGTTATAGATAGAAGCTCGGTTTTTGTTCGTTGGGTTAGCAAAATGTTTGGTCAGTTGATTGAATAAAAATGTTTCAGTACCAATCTTGTGCTGTCAAAGAAAAATATCAACGTCTTCACTTATATAAATGGTTGGCAATTAACTCTAGGGAACGTAATACCGGTATGGTATTCATACAAAGTGTCCCGTAACCCGTTTCTACCTATGTGCAGTTTCATCTAAATCAATTCTGCCTTTAGATGTAAGTGATAACAAAGATCCAAACATGATCGCCTGACTTCTAAATTAAGAATTAAAAGTTGAGTGTTTGTCAAACTCTAATTTAGCCTGATAACCTATCAAACTTTGGTTGTACTTGAATGGTATTTGATGCGTTTTGAACACCAAATATTCAATTCAGAAATCAGTTCAGTATTATATAAATAATATTGTTAAGAAGTAGTATAGTTGCTTTTTACTTAATTTCTATTAATAATTTAGTTTTAAGGGTAAATAATTGTTCAATTTTAATTTAATCAAAATTTAATTCTGATTTAATTAATTTATGTTTGTTTTAAATTCTTATATGTATATTTAAATTATTATATTATAATTTATGTGACTTACTCTGTAAATTTTGTGAGAGCAGTAGCAGCCCAGTGGTAACAGCCGTGACTTACAAGTTGTAGGTCGTGGGTTTGGACCCAGGCAGGCTCTTTACTTTGCGTAAATTATTTCATCACCATTGCTCTCAAAACGGTGAAGGAAAACATCGTGAGGAAACCGCCATGTCCTAGAACCAAAAATTCGAAGACATGTGACATCCACCAACCCGCACTGGGTCCACATTTTGGATTATAGGCCATTCCCTCTAGCGGAGCCTGAGTCCCAGCAGTGGGCATATTAAGAGGCTGATGATGATGATGACTCTGTAAATAATGTGCATGCCTGTATGTGATTTTCCAAATGATGCTTACACAGGATCATTTCCAAACGATTTATTCTAATATTAATGTGTAAATAAGTCGTTGGTGTGCCTTATTATATAAATAAATATATAAATAGTAACATTACCCACCTGACCTCAAATAATATTTCAACATACAAACTCGCGAGCCAAAACAACTCACATACACACAAATACACATAGAGCCACACAAAATGGGCTACGCTGTTCGAGATCTTGGCTGAAACTTGGGAATTGGGCGCGTGACAATGGCTCGATGTCCCAACTTGTATATTTCTCTCATATTTTACTTTGTAAATGTTTCGCTTTTGTTTTTAGTGCAGTGTATTGTTTTTTTTGGCTGCCGGTGTACGACGTGGAATATATTGTTATGGCCTTCGTATGGAGGTTTAAAGCTAGGGGTTTTGAAATTGTTTTTTGGATCATATTCGTTAGTATCGTCACAGCTTGCTTACTTTTTTGTTTTCATTGTGTTCTACATAATCATAATAAATTATGGTTCACTAGCTGCCGCCCGCAACTCCAACCACATGGTATTAGTTCTTCTCCCAATGTATACTTCTATATCTTTACTAACAATAATATTGAAAGCAGTATTGCTGGACACGGCTCGTATAGTTAGGAGGTTCCTCTCTCTGGAGCCCTGACCGCCGCCGCCGGTTGCTTGGAGCCTGTTCCCGATACCGGTGGGCCTCTATTTTTTTTAGTTTTTTTTTTATATTTTTTTTTTTAAAAGTATTAAATAAGAAGAAACATGAATAAAGGACATGATAATAATCTATTATAAAGAGGAAAGATTTGTATTTGTGAATGTAACGAAAAAACTTAAAAACTACTGGGCCGATTTAAAAAAATATTTTATACCGTCGGAAAGCTACACTGTCCCCGGGTGACTACTTTTTATCCCTGTATTCCTACGGGAACGGGAACTACGCGGGTGAAAAGGCGAGGCGTCCGCTAGTATATTTATAAATTATAGCCTTGTGTTATTCTGATGTATAAGCTGTATTTCAGTAAATTTTCATCAAAATCCGTTAGTACGTTCGTTCATACGTAAAAACTACTTTTTACGTTAAAGAGTACCAACATCCATCCATTCTCTCAAACTTTTGCGTTTATAATAGTACTAGCTTCTTCCAGCAGCTACGCCCGCGCGATAGTCGAATATTATCAAAAAAAGTGAAAATCCTTTGTCCTGACTATAATCTATCTCTGTGCCAAATTTCATCAAAATTGGTCCAGCCGTCAGAGCGTGAAGAAAAACAAACATACAAACACACACACAAAGTTTCGCCTTTATAATATTAGTGTGATTAGTAAGATAGTAGGATAAATAATTATTTAGAAAAAGTGTATTTTTTAGGTTAGTTTATTTTTAACCAAATATTCTACCATTTTGTTTTCAAATACTTTATGTTTTAACCTCGACAAAGTATGTAAGGATCGTAGCAGGTGGCTTTCTGTAGTTTCTGCCTACCCCCATGGGAAAGAGGCGTGAGTTTATGTATATATGTAAATCTCGACGGAAAAGCAAAATATTGCTTCGTTATTGACATAAATAGATAAATATAATTTCATAAGATATTTTACTTGCAACTAGAAGTAAAATATCTGTCGGACTGAACAAAGTTTGTATGAGCCAAAGTTTCCTGGAAATAAAATGATTTCTTATTTATAAATAACTAGCTATCCCACGCGGCTTCGCTCCCGTCAACTGGCTCACAACGGAAGCTCTTATTTTTTTTTCATTTTTCCTTTATTCTCGGCTCCTGTTGGTCGTAGCGTGATGTTATATAGCCTATAACATCATGACGGTTCCTTGTCAATATATTTAGGAAAACATCATGTACGTGAGAAAGAATTTACATCTTTTTAGTAAAAACGGAGACAGACATAATTACATTACTATAAATAGGGACCAATTAGTTCAACCAGGTTTCAGACTGGCCAAAGTGGCCTCATCTTTCATGGGGTACTGTACAAAATGTTACAATAAAATTCCTCCCCATATTCTAGAACTGAATGACACGAAATTTAAAAATTGTATATAACGCACACTATGCAGGCAGGCATATTATAAGTTGGGAGATTATATCACTGATAAAAATGCTTGGCTCAATGCTAGTCCTGCTCCACAACCACTAGGGCGCAAAAACAAATGATATGTTTATGTTTGTGTTGTATAGACTCGATTTCTTTTAGTATTGTATAGCTGCACAGCACGTGTGTGGGTACTATGTACCCAACTGTAAATCTACCATTTGCTATACCTATGTGTCGTTCGTTGACTTGTGTGTGCCCTGGCAGTTGAGTGTGTCATGCTCTCTCAAATGTCTCTCTGATGGTGGCGCGTGTATTGGATCATTCGGTTCCCTTCATGATGGTTGAGCTGGGTGGTGCCGATTCATGCGTCATGTTCGTGAACGGGCCAGGGGGGTGACCATAAGCTCTTAGAGTAAGGTTATTTTGAGTGTGTGTAAGGGACAGATGTATATGACGTGTATACATCTGTCACTTACTCGATCTCAAAATAACCTTACTCTAAGAGCTTGTGGTCACCCCCCTGTTTGGATTGGTCATAACTCAACTGCTTCGGATGTTGATGTTTTTCTAGTACCTATTGTATAACTGCACAGTACATGTGTGAGTACTCTTAATACTTTATACCTTTACATAGTATAGTGTGTAGTGCTATTCTGGGTGCATTGTCCTCACATATGTGAATTTATTAATGTATGTACTCATGTACCTAAATATTGTAAAAATCTTTTTTTTTTTTTTAAAAGAGTAAGTATGGAGTTTCTTGTGCATTCTTCTCCATAACAAGCTACTTTCCGAATGCACGGTAGAATCTTTTTTTTTTTTTTTTTAAATGATTAAGTATGGAGTTTCTTGTGCATTCTTCTCCATAACAAGCTACTTTCCGAATGCACGGTAGAATCAACTTTTATTCCTTGTAAATTTAAAAAGTATGGAGTTTCTTGTGCATTCTTCTCCATAACTAGCTACTTTCCGAATGCACGGTAGAATCAACTTGTATTCCATTTAAATTTAAATTGTGCCATTCAAAAGTGCCGCTTGGTGGCCCAGTTGAAATAAATATCTTTTGTCTTTTGTCTATAACCTTCCTCGTTTAATGGACTATCCAACACAAAATATTTTTTTCAATTCCAACCAGTAGTTCCAAAGATTAGCGCGTTCAAAAAAACAAACAAACTCTTCAGCTTTATAATATTAGTATCGATAATGTAATTGGCAAAAACTTCAAACAGATAATTGGAAAGCAAAAATGTAACAAATTACGTACTCGTAAAATCACATTTCTGTATAAACTGTAATACATGAACCAAATCATTAAATCAAAAATTTTCTCCCGATTAGAATAAGGTTTAAATCAAAAACTACAGAGAATTGGCGCAAGAAAATACATTCTTGTATAATGGCTCTTAAAGGTTAAATATGAAAATTAGCTGAAAACGTGTTACTCGTTGTGTTTTGTTTTAGAAACTAGCCTTACTAATATACATCTTTGAAAAGAGCCGAACAAATTAAAGTATAAAGGTTTTCATTCAATACGTAAAATTAGATACGAAATACTTCCAACTACATTTTGGCTACAAAATTCTTCCATAAATATACACCAAATTCAATAAAACAAAAGTTCTTCCCCTAATAGAATAAGATTGAAAATAAATAACTACAGAGAATTGGCGCAAGAAATACATTCGTGTATTAAATGGCGCACACTTTAAATATGGAAATTAGCAAAAAATGCGTTTCTTGTTTTTAATTATTATTGGAAAACTGGCCTTAATTAATATACCTTATTTAAAATCCGAAACAATTAAAGCTACAAAGGCTTTCAAATACACTAAATTAGATTCCAAATATTTTCAACTACATGCTGGATACACAGTTCTTAAATAAATACACACCAAATTCAATAAGCCAAAGGTTTTTTGCATAATAGAATAAGATTGAAAACAAAACTAAAGAAAATTGGCGCTAAAAATACATACCCGTATTCAATGGCGCGTACAGTTTAAATATGAAACTCAGCGAAAAAAACTTTTTTTTAATATATAATTGTCAAACGCCAGCCGACCACTATCCCACCAGATAGTAAGCTATAATGTGGTCGAGGTTTTCTCGTTTTGTTTATTATTGGAAAATAATCTTAATTAATATACCTAATTGAGAAAAAGCCGAACAAATTAAAGCTACAAAGGTTTTCAATACGCAAAATTAGATACAATACACTTTCGACTACATTATTACAATTCGGATTTCGAAATTTCGGCTACAAAGTTCTTACTTATACATAATTTTACCAAATTCAATAAACCAAAAGTTCTCTCCATAATAGAATAAGATTGAAAACAAACAACTACAGTGAATTGGCGCAAGGAAATACGTTCCCGTGTTTAATGGCGCTTACATTTTAAATATGAAACTTAGCAAAGGAACTCTTTATTGAGCCAATATTTACTTGTTACAGGTACACTGGCGAGGGGCCAACGTTTCTAATAAGTGACCGACTTTATCACTGTGCTCGCCAGTTTATGAGTACATTTTGGTGTGCCGGTAAGTGTGGCTTTAAGTGTTTAAGCATATTTTTGTTTTGAATAGAAATTATATAGATATTTTAGCCAGTTTTCGGTTTTATTATTGTGTTCTTTGGCGATGTATACTTTGTTGTTTTCTAGGAAATACTACAAACCTTTTCTAAGTTTTTGTTTACATTAAAATTATACTCTTTATTTTTGTTTAATTTATTAGTTTACTTCATTAAAGACATCCAGTTTTGCATGCTCTAATTGGCTGCCGTTTTGTGGTTAACCTAGAAATAAGGTCACATTACTTTTATTCATAATAAACATAATAAACTGAGAAGTGTATGGCACTTCTCAGTTTATTATTTCTCAAAACTACTCGTATTTACATAATAATAATTATGTAGGTACATATTAACAGAATCGATTATTCGTGTATAAATCAATAGCAACATCCAGATCTATGTATGCTTAGATACATGATAACTTTTTTTTATTGTTAACGGGGGGAAACCTTCAAAAGGCGCCCGGACTTTTGGGGAAAAGACCAGGGAGTGTGAGATTTTTAACTCACCAGAACCATCCCAGTGATCACCATCAGCACATAGAAGACCACTCCGGGACCCCCTCCCTGCAATGCCTGTTAGGTCACATCCCTGGCGAGATTGAGAAAGCGTCTCCCCTGAGCCCAGCTATGCAGGCGGTGTTTCACCGTTTTAGGTATTGGGGATGTTCCAATGCCTTCTTCTCCGAGTGGGATCGACCCTGTCACGATCTCGCTCGGCGGCCTCCTTATGGACCATCACGGTCTCACAGAAGGAAGATATATGATATACCTAATTACCTTTTTTCTAACCAATAAGTTGCTTTGACTTTA